>CM052440.1:20558052-20668845 GCA_028533085.1 Varecia variegata | reverse complement strand
AGGGAGGCTGAGGCAGGACGATTGCTTGAGCCCAGCAGTTGGAGGTTGCAGTGAGCTGTGATGATGCCACTGCACTCTAGCCTGGGTGACAGAGTAAGATTCTGTCTCCTCCCCCCCCCCCCCGCAAAAAAAAAAGTACATTCAATCAACATTTTAGCAAAGTATTTATTTCTTGTATGGAAAAACAGCCTTACTCTGAAGTTGTGCTGGGCCTTCAAATGAGGCCATCAACACAAAAACTCTAATCTCCTTGGGCTGAATAAAATTATCTTTTTAAAAGGTAAACGCATGGCCTCCTTCCCAATTTACCTTTCAAGGGCCAATTCAAACAGTCTCTTCCACAAAGGTTCTCCCACTCCCCTGCCCCTCCAACGGCCTTTGTGCTCTCCCCAAAATTTGCGTTTACCCCTTTTACAGTGCTTATTCTGCTAGGTATGATACGAACTTGTATAACATTTGTTCGCCAATATTTGGAAGCCACCTTGAAGAGAAGGATGGTCTACTAAGCCACCTGGGTCTGCCCCACACTCCGTCCTCAATAGGACCTCAGTGTTTACTAAGTGACTCAGTGGTTGACTAAAAGCCAACTGGGGCAGCCAGTTGTCCCTCATGTTTACATTCGCTCAGCTGTTTGCAATGAGATCAACAAGAACCTGCAACCGTGGTTGTGCTGGACTGTTTTCAAGACAGACAGAACTGTGAACAGTTCATGGCTTTTGATTCATGTGAGAGGTCAAATACTCAGGAAACGAGTTTCATGGCTCTCCACTGCTCCAGCCAGAATATAGGGGAATCACTTACCAAATGATAAATGTTAAGATACACAACGTACACAATGTGCAGGTGTGATCCCTTCCTTCCTGAGGGACGTTTCCCCCTGAGGGAACCATAATAATTGCTGCAGAGAACCTAGGTGCCTGCTTCTTCAAACACACCCATGCATTCTGACTCAGGCCCTGAGTTGTGATGGCATAAAGCAGCAGCCTTGCATTGCACTAAATGAAACACTTTTAAAAATAATTTATCTAATGGCACCAGCAAGATTATCAAATGTAGTTTCTTATCCCTTAGGAAATCACAATTTGGTAGAACATAAACACAAAAATATAGGAGTCCTTTTACTATCCAAAGTCTAAGGCGGCAATGATTTGTTTAAAGGACACATGCAGGCCTCAAGAAGAATGGCCTGAGAGGACAGGATCTTGGAAAGATAGTTCAGATTTGTTAAAAAAGAGAAGCCACAAGTTATTACAGACTTATAAACATCAAATAATTTTCTAAATGCTTCACACAAACATTATTTTATTTTCCCTTTTAGGAATCTGAGATTAGAATTATTACTCTCATTTTAGAGATGGGAAAAGTGACTTGTCTGAAGTCATAAAGCCAGTAAGTGGCAGAGCAGTGATTCTAGCCCAGGTCTTTCTGGCTCCAAGAATATCCCACCTTTTCTTGAGAGCCTACTGCATATTCCAAACCACTTATTAGACACATACCTGTTTCCTAAAATCCCTACAATCCCCAAATTTACTTGGTTTACTTAAATCATTGGGTTACCATTGCAAAGGTAAAAAATACATTTGAGAAACCAGAAGAGCAAGTACAGACTGCTTCAGACAGTCCTTAGTGCCACGAGGCAATTACTGGAGATGTTCTCAATTTGATATTAATAAGTGAGAGAAGAAACTAGTTTAAATCCCAAGATATCTTGCATAATAAAAAATGTGGATTGCTTCTGTTTTACTCATTAACAATAATTCTCAAGGCCAGCTCTTACAGAACCCCCTTTTCTGCCTAAAGCCCCAGCAGGTTCTACAGTCATTAAATACTCTGCTAACAAGGCACAGATAAGAGAAGGCTTTCTTCTACAGCCACAGCAGTTTAAAGGCACCAAAGATTCATGTTTCACACAGGGAATAGTCTCCTAGGAACATACTGTTTTGCAATCTGGGGAGAAAAGAGACTACAAAGAAATAACGAATTGTGGACTGATCATGCCCCTCCTTGGAACCCAAGTCTGTATTTGGGTTGACGGGGTTGACTGTATTTCCAAAACAGAGGAACAGCCTTCCAGGGCCCCCTTACAACACCTGCAGCAACCAGGCGCCTCAGACTTCATAGGAAACCTCTGATTCTACAGCCATGTATCCTAAATAGAGGTTAACTACCAGGGTGGTAGCATAAGTTAGGGGTTAAAGGCACAGATTTCAGAGATAGACTGCTTAGGTTCAAATCCCAGCTCTGCCATGTTAACTGTATCACCTTGGGAAAGTTGCTTTCCCTATGCTTCAATGTCCTTATCTGTAAGATGAAGACAGTAGTATCTGCTTCACAGGGTGACTGTGAGGATTATAAGAATACTTGTGACAGGGCCCAGAAGAACTGCTGGTAAGTGTTGGCTATCATTTATTAAACCAAACATACCCCAGATAGGTGGGGACTTCAGAAAAGTCCAGAGACAAGAACGATGCTGCTGTCACCGTGATTAAGCTCTTCCAGCAGAAGCTGATAACTGCCTCCGCTGCCCCAGCATGCATGGAGTGTCCCTGTATGCACGAACTGCTACTTGTGTGTGCACCTTGCGGGAGAAAGGGGGGTGGAGAGGGACAAACAGGGTCTCAAATTCATATCAGGAGGTTCCTTAAGGATCAGGTTTCAACAAACCTGAACAGGAAAGATAGTAATTTTTAAAAGAGGGTCACATACCCAAAAGCCTAAGACACTGCTTTATGGGGCCTTACCTAGTATTTGAATGATTTGACTTTTAGGAAGGTATAGTACCACAAATGACTAAAATTTAAATTTTCAATATCCAGCCCTTCACGTTTTTATAATTGTCATTAGTCTTCTATTACTATGTTGCTATAGTCAGTAAAACTAGGACTCTGCATTAAGACCCTAAAGATACATGTCTAACATTTCCCATCTCTAAGTCTTTAAACAAGGGAAAATTGCATTAGATAAATGTATCTAATGATTATAACTTGCTACTTCCTCTAGAAAGCCTTCTTAAACTACTTCTTGAGAGTACTGTGGCACAGCTGGGAGTGGTGGCGTGTACCTGTAGTGTCAGCTACTTGGGAGGACTGCTTGAGCCTAGGAGTCTCAGGCCAGTGTAAGCAACATAGTGAGTCCCTTTTGTTTAGGGAAAAAAAAAAAAGGAGAGGGGGAGGGAATGGGGGAGAGAAAGAGAATGGAAGCTTGTTTTTATAGATAGTATGTGGAGTGTTTTTGGACTGTGTTATACTTAATTCCATGAACTTAGGTATCAATGGCCTCATTCTCCCATTTTATCCAGGGTTTCTCTCCTTCATCTCTTTCTCAAAACCGTCACCAAATTCTGTTATTTCTTGCTCCAGTAAGTTCTCTCCAGACTGATCCTTCCTTGCTATCCTCAGGTCCACCTACCTGAACCCAGACCCTCATTTCCTGTCTCACCTATACAAAGGGCAAAGGGCAACAGCTTAACCAGGTTTCATTGTTTTCAGCGCTTTACTCCTCAGTCCAGTTTACAGAAAGTCATTATGCTCATCTTCTAAACCTCCACTGTCGCCACACTGCAACACTGCTCAAGATGCACCGCGCTCCTCCTCCTGCTGGTGCTTAAGCCCTGAACGCTTTTTCCCATTCCAGCTATCTGATTTCTTCCTCCTTCTTTTGCCACCACCCGATGGATCTCAGCACTGTAGTCCACTGAACACAGTTCTGTACTTCTGGTTTCACCTGAAGACTCACATCAGTCTCTTCCGGGCATAGCATTTCCAAGGCCTCTGTCTTACCCAAATCCTACCATTCCTCCACGATCTCTTCCATGAGGCTGCCTTCTCCTTCCTGATCCATTCTGGCTCTTATACTATTGAGTGGATCCCCTTTGTTTTATCATCCTTGTTGGACTGTTTACTGGTTACTGAAAGCATTCACTATTTTAGGTGCCATACGACACTCAGAATGGAACTACAGTATCACTGGATAGCAAATACCTATGTATGTAACCACTTTCTTTGTGCTACAAAGCAGTATATTATAAATTCTGAATGAGACCCACACTAAGAAATACATATTTGCCAATACATATATATACAGGTATGTGTGCATGTGTATACACACATCTAATTGAAACACAAGTTTTATAAAATAATAATTGCCTTTACTATAAGCAATGTAACTATATTTACAGTTACCTCAGTTTTTGACAAATGCATATTAGAAATTACAAGTAATTTTGTTAATTATTTTAATTTTATTCATTATGTACAAAAAGTCCTTGTTTGTAGATAGTATCAGGAACAAAGTTCCCTGATGTTTATATGTCACTTATTTGGAAACAGATTACAAACACAAAGAAATTATGAAAAAATTTTAATTGTTGAACCCGAATAAGGCAGATGGTATTTGCTGTGCTGTTTCTCCTGCTTTTCAATATAAAAAACATAATAGTTGTTACTCATTAAATTTACTTCATGACCAACTAATGGGTTTCAATGCTGTTTGAAAAACAGTGATTTATAATTAGAAAAAAAGATAAGCCACTTGTTTCTGTTTGTTAATTATATTTAAGGAGGCTCTAACATTCTGAAGAATGTTCTCTGGTTACTTCCTGGCCAGTGGGTCAATGAAGGATTTAATTTTCCATTGCCGAGTCTACTAATCTCTCCTTCAAAATCCTTTCTGTAAAACTTTCTATGAATCGTTACTACCTTAGCAGGAAGGTATAAGATGAAGAACTAGTTTTTCACTTGCAGAGGTCACAGAGTCAGAACTTACTCCAAGACGTCCCATCCTAAGAATAATTCTTGTGTTTTTCATCAGGGCTTTAAAAGGACTACATCTGAGAACATCAAAGGTTGAAGACAATGCATTGAAGCTGAAAATGCCATAACTAACGTATGTACACTGGTTAAACTTTCCCCTTCCTTCTCCTTTAAGGATTGGTTGTAATAAAAGAATAAGTTCCATGAACAGAGTCAGTAGTTACACCTTCTTTAATTTACACTGAATGCAAAGTACTCTAGATAAGTGAATGAAATGTCTAGATAATTGAAATTCTTGCCATGCAAGGGTCAAAATTTTAAGTCTTGCTGATTACGGATTTCTGAGCTTCTAAATTTCCAAGATTGTGTTCCTGTTGACAAGGGCCAACCACATAATCAAATTTGAACTGTGACACAGCACAGTGACCTCAGGAAGACAGGTGAACTAGATCAATTAAGGGACCTGGGTTCTGGTTAACTCTCCAAACCTTAGGTCCCTCAAGTGAGAAAACAAAGTGGCTGAACTCCGCGACCTAGACGGTCCTTGCAGCTTTTACACTCAACAGTTCTGTTACTACTTCATCTGTAAGGCTGGAAGCCCCCACACAAAATGCCAACGGTCTTGTTAGTAAATGAAACTATTAGCATGTATCAACTAACACAAACTCAATATTTACCCTTGCTTATAATGAATCTTACTCACCAAAGTAAACATAAAGCAAAAAGTTAAAAACAGTACGCAGCAAGTAAAGGGAATGAACTGTCACCACACAACTCAGATGAACCTTATGTGTGTAAAACTTAATGAAAGAAATCACACACAAAAACACACATACTGTATGATTCAGGTGTTGTGGAGGCCAGAACAGTGGTTACCTACAGGGGTAGAGAGAATGACTCACCAGAAGGGGGCACCAGGGAGCACAGGGGCGCTGACAGTGTTGGTCCAGGTGGTAGCTACTCAGTGCATACATAGGTAAAAATCATCCGACTATACATTTAAGATGTATACACCTTACTGTGAGTCATATATCAAAAAAGTAAAATATTAAAATGCAAAAAATCCTTAGATAAAAATGCAGGAGTTGTCAAAATTATTTATCTTTACAATACCTATAAAATAACGTTGCAAGTACTCAATGAATAAATGCCAACTAACACATTGTTCAATTCTAGCAGGAAAAAAACTTTAATTTCATTAGCATGTCAACTTGTACTGTATTTTGTCAACTCTTGAACATTTTTAAAGTTTCTGAAACTTTCGTGACACCATCTCATAAATATGTGTTTTTAGTACAAATATTTGTTTTTAGGACACAAAAGTACAAATGAAAAAAAATTGGAATTCCATACAGGACACTAGCAAGGCACTAATGTCTGTGGTGTAACTGAATACATCAGATTTAGATACAAAATATTTAATTCTGCAAAATGCAGCAAAATCCTAAATACCATGTTGATCCAGATTGCTGCTAATGCCTTGTTTCATTACATAATAGCTATTTAGAAAGCCAATGTTTCTCAATGAGGCTGAATTTAACTAAAAGCACACAAAGTACAATTAGGACTTACTCACTCACTTAGACCAAATTGTTTTTATGATAGCTAATAGGATTAATTTACTTTCCAAACCAAGCCCCCTAAAATACAGATTTTCCACTTGAAAAACATTTTTCTGGGCATCTTTTGTGAGCTAAGCAGTGTGCTAAAAGCACTGGAGCCAGAGAGAGGAAAATGATGAGCTCTGCTAGGAGGTCACTGTTTGGGCAGGGAGACATATAGAATTACAAGAGTATACACAAATGTAATAAGCATTTTATAACAAAGGGGAGAAAATACATAACCAGGGGCTTATGTATGTAAGAAGGCTACTAAGAAGGTGACAACTGGCTTGGACTTAGAGGAGGTGGCCCAAATGTCAGCCAAGAGAGCCTAGCAAGGAGTACAATATGTCTACTGAGGCAGAGAGTAGCATGCGTATTTAGGAAACTAAAAGTTGCTTGGGGTGTCTAACACTGAGAATGACTACATCAGTATGACTGAGGGCAAACAAGAGATGCAGAGTAAGTATTTCTAAAGGGAGGAGGCATGTGACTTTGAAGAACATGGATAGCCTGCAGCAGGCTCTGCAAACCATGCTAGCCTTAACACTTGATCATGTAGGCAAGAAGAAACCAGAGTTTCAAAGTAGGAGGGTTTTTAAATTTTTATTTAAAACAATTTTTTTTCTCACTTTGTCTCTTAGGCTTGCATGCAATTCACTGCAGCCCTGAACTCCTGGGCTCAGGTGATCCTCCTACCTCAGCCTCCCAAGAATCTGGGACTACCATGCACATGCCACCACACCCGGTTAATTTTTTTTTTTTTTTTTTTTTGAGACAGAGTCTTCGCTCTGCCCGGACTAGAGTGCCGTGGCGTTAGCCTAGCTCACAGCAACCTCAAACTCCCGGGATCAAGCAATCGTACTGCCTCAGCCTCCCGAGTAGCTGGGACTACAGGCATGCACCACCATGCCCGGCTAATTTTTTCTATATATTTTTAGTTGGTCAGATAATTTCTTTCTATTTTTAGTAGAGACGGGGTCTCGCTCTTGCTCAGGCTGGTCTCGAACTCCTGAGCTCAAACGATCGGCCCGCCTCGGCCTCCCAGAGTGCTAAGATTACAGGCGTGAGCCACTGCGCCTGGCCAATTTTTAAATTTTTTGTAGAGACAAGTCTTGCTATGCTGCCCAAGTCTCAAAACTCCTGGCCTCAAGCAATCCTCCCGCCTCAGCCTCCCAAAGTGCTGGGACTACAGGCATAAGCCAACTGTGCCTAGCCAGGTAGGGTTTTTTTAAATCATAAAAATAAAATATTGAGAAACAGGGAAGTTGGAATATCAAAAAGAACAAGAAACCATAAAACCCTATCTTAAATGTAGAAGTGTTTAGATTCTTAACAATTTTTTAAAAATACAGAGCTGTAACTATACCGCATATAGGGATTTTGAATTTGATTCATTAATGAAGCTGTACAATTTGGTCATCAGATGACTATATACTCCTACTGCACTGCATGCCAACACTAAGTGAGCCTCTGGGATGCAGAGATCACATAACTGGACCTACTTTTTTTTTATACATCATTTGAAGCTAAGGATAGTTGAGTTCTCACCTAAAATAATATTACTCATCACATGATGGAAACCAGGCATTGTGCCTCATAAGTACACAATTGGTAATTTATTCCATCTCCGCCCATTTCTCTTCTGGAGACCTGAGATACTGAACAAACTCTAATTGTTGTTACAGCCTTGGTGCTTTCCACCAGGGGGCTAGACAGATTGCAAAGGGCAAGGTTTTCACCTAGGATGGAAAAAAAGGCAGGAGTTAAAGATGATTTCCCTGAAGGGTGCAATTCCTTCTGTCTTTTATTTATAGACTAAAGAGAAATCCCTGCATGTGTGAGGCAAATAATATTCTCTCACTGAAGCCATAGTTACAGAAGATGTCCCAGATTCTTCTGACTGTAGGAAAGCACCGTGGAACCCCTATCTACTCCGTCTGACTAGGTACTATATGACTCAAATTCTGTCTGAAAAAATAAAAATCCAAATTAGATTCGTGAAAGGAAACAAAGTGAGGGTGGGGTGGGGCTAGAAGGCAGTTTCAGTGCCAGATGCTTTTTTTCTCTTTACTGGGAATTGCAATAAACCAAATCATGGGTCTACTTGGCGTAAAGCCCTAACTCCCCAACGAGACTGTGAGCACTCCCAGACAGGGACACCTGCTCTTAGCTTAGCACAGAACTGCCATTTGAAATCATACTAATTTTATACCCAAAGGTAAAATGCCTTTCTTAAGTGGCTCTACTCATGCCTAGTTCCCTACAATATATGAATGATGAGGTTTTCTTTTTGCTTTTCTTTTGCCTTGGAAGAGAGGATGAACTTAATACGACTCCAAGGGCTGATAACTACATAACAGTATCTACAGTGTGGTGCACTTGATTTATTTGACTCAGTCAACCTACCTTATTCAGCATTTCAAAATGTTAGAGGACCATCTGTTTAAGATTCATCAGCTGAGAACACTGTGAAACCTCATTCAGCCCAGGATATTACCCTGAACTTGATGAACTAAAATGTCTTTGATTTGTACACTCTGATGACTCTGATGTCATTCACTGTTTTAGATGTTATGACTGATGTTTTATTAATAAGATCATTGCAAATATTTCTGTAAGTATCACAACCCCCGTGTCAGAGAAACAATTTGCTTGGCTGCTTTTCTTCCTGGGTAAACATGTAGCCAACCATCAGTGAATGCATACTTCATATTACAGGACTGATGCAAAGTGTTCAATCATATCTTATCAGAGGCAAGGGTATATTTATTTTATTAAGGGGCACATCCTTCAAAGGAACCCACTTTATATGCAAACAGAGGGAAAGTGATAAGCATAATTAGGCAAGAACTAAATGACAAACAGATTTGGGCGACATCATTTATTTTCCACTTACACAGCATCTTTCATCAAAAATTTCAATAAATCTTTCCAACTCTTCTTGTCCCAACCTAGGATATGATTCTCTGAAAGTGTTACAAGTGTGTTCTGAACTTCACACTGTACAACTGACAGCCAAGCAGGACTCAGCACTAAGTCTCCTCTCTCCCTTGCCTCCCACATCACTAAGTTCTTTTTTCTTTCTTGATACTCTTAACATCTGACCCTTCTTTTCTCTCCAACACCTGAGGCCCACCTGGGCTAGGTCTTTTATACTGCACATCTGTACCATGGCAATGATCTAACATACTTGTCTCCAGACTGCCCCTCTCAGTGATCACCACATACACTGTCTAGGGGATGAGGTTTAAATTCCTGAAGTTGGAAGTCAAGGACCTCCATGTCTTGACCCAACCCTGTATCCGTCCAGATCTTACACTCTCACCCTCTTACCTAGACCAAATGGTCTGATCCAGGTGAACTCTGTCCGCATCAAGCACAGTGGGGCCAAGACCATTTCTACTAGCTCACCCCACCTTTGCTCACCAGCGCCCCCATGCATGCAGTCATCACCACCTCTTCCACCTCCACCATCTGCTTGGTGTCTGCTGCGTGCTGTCAGCATGACAGATGTTTGACATGTTTTGTATGCGTTCTCATCTCCATTATGCCAGTTATGTTTAGTGTATCAAAGAAATCGAGGTCACAAACGAGGGAGTGACAAGCCAGGGTTTGAACTCAGGTCCGAGTTTACAGACTGTGTTCTTTCTGAAACCCCTGGCTTCCTGGAATGCCATCCCCAACCTTTTATTTACCAAAACCTTGGGGTTCCTTCTGAGTCTGGCTCAATTTAACCTCTTCCACACAGGGTAATTTCTGAGCACCCCCAACCTAGTAATCAGTGGTTACTCAGGGCTCCTGATGCTCTCACTGACTCCCTCCTCTTGCACTAAATCCTTTACTGCTTCATAATATTGCTTACTTGATTTTTTTTTTTTTTTTTGCACCACTAGAGCCGGTTATCAATAGCCCCTTGAATGCAGCAGGCACTCAACTGTCTTTTAACTGAGTCATTTTGCTTGGATATTATTTCCCACGGGTAAAATTCTGTATCAGATAACTGATATGGATAACTTCAGTAAATGAATAAAATCAGCTTCACTAATAAGGGCACTTATGATCTCGTAAACAAAGATCAGAAGACAGGGCTCATTTAGTGGCTTAAAAACATCAAAGACCCAACCTCCTTCCATTTTTTCACTCCACTGTCCTCAGGACGTTTGCTTATTCCCACATAGAGGCAAGAGAGCTACTATAGTTCTAGGAATTACATGGAGACTATTTCTGGCTATAGATAAGGACACTTCTTGCATATTTTATTAGATAGGAAAACATTTTCCAGACACTCCTGAGCAGACTTCTCCTCCGGTTTCTTTGGCCAGGGGCAAGTCTCACATCCAGGGCCTAGCTGCTAGGGAGCCTTGGGAAGCTGTGTTTCTCATTTTCAGCCTCCACTCCAAGAACAGGCTCTGCCAGCCAGGTAGAAAGGGAAGGAAAATGGTGTTTGGAAAGGCAATCCACAGTGTTTGCAAACACCATCCTAAGAGAATATTAATGCAGTGATAAGTTCTGTATAATGAAACTCCCCCACGTCTAACTAGATGGATTATCATAAGAAGGGTTTGCTAACCAGGTTAAAACAAACAATTCAGTTACTAGAGGGTGTGTTTGCACTAGAGGTAGGAGAGAAGTGGAACCCTCTTTAGCCACTAAGTTGTAAATACATCCCCTTTCCTCAGATTTTTAAATATCACAATCTCTTTCAAAACTTTAAAATAGGCCAAAAAAAAAATTACAAAAAACAAAAACCAAACCCCCAAAAACTCAAGATTTAAAGAACAGAAATGGAGATCACAGTATTTACAAGTCTTTTGTCCCTTTCTCTGACTCTTCTTTGCTGCTTCTAAAATGATAGTTTGCCGCCACCACCACCATGTGTTTCCAATGCTGGACACAGCATAGACATAATCAACAGGGAATCACCTTAAAAAAATTCTTGTACAATGGAAAATGATGCAGCAACTAAAATGGAAATGAATCTGAATGGGCTACCAGGGGAAGCTATCCAAGCTAAACTGTTAGGAGAGAAGCAGGATGCAGAGCTATGCCTACAGTGCACACTCATTTGTGCTTTAAATGAGGGGTGGGGGGATTTATGATCGATATATACAATTATACTATATTTGTATGAAAATTTCTAGAAGGAATCTTAAGAATTATGGGTGGTAGTTACCTGTGGGG
Source organism: Varecia variegata (assembly GCA_028533085.1). NCBI lineage: Eukaryota > Metazoa > Chordata > Mammalia > Primates > Lemuridae > Varecia > Varecia variegata. The sequence goes on along the minus strand of CM052440.1, from coordinate 20,657,309 downwards.
AATAGGCTTGGGAATCTGGAGACAGAGATACTTTGTTTCCATAATATTTTCTTTTTGATATAGTTTGTTTTTATTCACCTTATTTTCATATTTTTGAAAAAGTCCCACATGCCTGCATCCTCAAAGTGAGACTAATATGCAAATACCTGCAAAGTTTCATCAGCACACTCAAGATACTTCCTTGTGTCCTCTGAGTACCTATCATTTCACTAACAGTAGCAAAACAACCAGCCTCCAGGACGGTAAGCATTTTTGTAACCCACACTAACTTGATGATTTCATTTATGTGCGATTACTTTTAGGAAAAGTTAACTGAAAAGTTACTGAAAAGAGAACTTTTAAATCCAATTTCCCAAGGAAATAAAACATATCTTAAAAGGTAGTTCTAAAAAAATAAATTTATGGAACTCAGCTGGAATTGCCACGTCATAAATATGTTTTCAAGTGAAAAATCCCAAAAAACACACTGTATAATAATATTACACTTTCTTATATAACTTCACAAAATACCATCTTCTCAAGGGACCAACGCCACTGAAACATTTTCACTGAAAACTGGGTTTTCCAATGCTCACAGCTTTGATTCTGTATATCATGAGCAAAGATGTTTCCCATACAGACTCTTCACTGAGGACCACGGCAGTGTAGAATAGGTGTGCACGCACACACACAGACATCCCTGGGTATCCACGTGGGGGACTGGTTCTAGGACTTCCTGAAGATACCAAAATCCATAGATACTCAAGTCCCTGATATAAAATGGTGTAGTATTTGCATTATAACCTACGCACATCCTCCCATATACTTTAAGTCATGTCTAGGTTACTTATAATACCCAATACAATAACATGCTATGTAAATAGTTATACTGTATTGCTTAGGGAATAATGACAAGAAAAAAAATGTACAGACAAAATTTTTTTTCCAAATACTTCCGATCCAAGGTTGGTAGACTCCAGGGATGTGGAACCCATGCATACTGAGGGCCAACTGTGTATCTACCCAGGGCAGCTGAAGAGTCACACAAAGTTCACCTAGTGACTAACTGCAAACAGTGCATGTGGCCCCTGAGGGCTAAACTGTTTTATCTGTGATTCTCAGGTTTTAAAGTTTGGTTTTGCCCTTCAAAAATAGTTTCTGTAACAACTACAAAAAGAAATAACACTATGTCCTTGAGGTTGAAGTCAGTTTCTCAGCAGCCACAGCAGGACAGGACTACTTTCACTTTTTATATATTTTTTGGTGGCTCTAGGATTCATTTGAAAGTGAAGCAATGCTAAAATTGGATTACAAAATATATTTGAAAGTCTGCATTTAACTAACTCTTCAAACATTAAAAACTGGCATTTGAATATGTACATGCCCTAGAGACCTAGAAATTCAGTTCCTAGGTTAGAGGAACAAGTGTCCATGTTAGGTGAGTGCATTAAAAATATTCATAGCAGCATTGTTTACAAAAGAACAACAGGCCGGGCGCGGTGGCTCACGCCTGTAATCCTAGCACTCTGGGAGGCCAAGGCGGGCGGATCGTTTGAGCTCAGGAGTTTGAGACCAGCCTGAGCAAGAGCGAGACCCCATCTCTACTAAAAATAGAAAGAAATTATATGGACAGCTAAAATATATATAGAAAAATTAGCCGGGCATGGTGGCGCATGCCCTGTAGTCCCAGCTACTCGGGAGGCTGAGGCAGGAGGATCACTTGAGCCCAGGAGTGTGAGGTTGCTGTGAGCTAGGCTGACGCCACGGCACTCACTCTAGCCCGGGCAACAGAGCGAGACTCTGTCTCAAAAAAAAAAAAAAAGAAAGAAAGAAAGAAAGAACAACAACAAAAGCAACAATAAAAAACAACCCACAAATAATCCAAGGTCTACAGGAAATAGAATGGATATATACATAGTGTGTTTATTTGTGCAGGGGAATGAAATAAACCAGCGCTACAGGAATTAAAAGGGTAGATCTCAAAAAAAGCAAGTCAAAGAAGAAAAAAGTATGAATTCCACTTCATAGAAGCCAAATGCAGGCAAACTCTTGTTTAGGTATGAACACATAGGTGGTAAAAAGGAGAAAAATCAAGGGAATGGTTAATATAAACTTAAGGACAACAATGACCTCTTCGGGGTGGAAGGGCTTATGATGGAGGAGTAAGCAATCAGGGAAGAAGGTCACAGGGTCAAGTTCAACTCCTGACCCTGGGTTTTAGGTACAGGGTATTTCATGTTATTTATTTTTTTTAATGGGATACCTTCTCTGTGTAATATTTAATAGTTTACAAACATTTTAAAATAAAAATGGACTAAATTACACAGTAAAATAAACTAGATGTATGTATGTGCTTGTGCTTAAGTTGCAGAATGACTTCTTTCAATCCTATTGCTTCATCGCTGGCTCTATACTTAACTCTTTTGGTATTAAAGTTAAAATCTAAATTTGAGGCACTACTTAAATTATGACCTGGTCTCAAAGGCCCTCAGGCTACCACTGCATTGTGTCTCCCTGGATCCTTATCCTCCCCGGTTTACACCCAGGAATGTAAAGGATGTAGATGGAGAAAGCATTTTCCCCCAGGCCAATGGTGAAGCTCCAGCAGCAAAACAATCCACCTCCATAGGTTGACGGGGGGAGAGGGACCACCGGCACTGCGAGGGCTTCTCCAGAACAGCCTGTCAACCAGCAGCTGGCCAGGGGAGACTTGCTCCTACATCCCTTGAACAGCCGGGCACAGAAGCACAGACAGCAGCGGTAGTTGTTTTACAAGCCGAGTTCTAGTAGTTTGGGGAGCCATCTTCCCTTTCATTCCAAGTGAAACTGCGTGTGTTAAGCTGTCAATTGTTGCACTCACAATGCTATGAAGCTATAAGACGCTTTGCTGTTGGAACGACTGGCCCTAACAATTTTTTTTTAAATAATAGAAATCTAACCTCCAAGAAGCAAGGGATCAGAGGACAAGCAGCACACTTTCCACACCCCTCCCCCCCCCAGCTGTTTTGGGTTCTAAAGACAGGGGATAGTTCTCAACAATAAACCTGCTTTGCAACATTCTAGACCAACCTTTGCCACAGAACTAATTGGGGGGGGACGGACCCTGAATTAATAAATGTGTTCAAATATTTCAATATCCAGGGAATGAAGGAAAGATTATATTTATTTTGTAGCAATATACAGAAGTCTTCCGTGAGAAAGACACACACATAGTCACAAACTGAGTACAGATTTCCCATGAGAGCAACAGCTTCCAAAGACAGAATTCACATGAACTGGAACCTTCAGCACCCCACGGGGAGCGCATCCCACCATGGGTGTCCAAGTACGGTCAAAGGAGCCCTGATTCAGACGCACCCTACATTTCCCCGACAGTTGTCTCCTCTTCTGACCCACAGCTCGGAGGCAGACACCACACCCTCCTTCCCCAGGATGGGCTGACAGAGTGACACAAAGTCAGGTTTATGGACTCTCAAGTTTCCAGGCAAGGACTCGAATATGCCCACTTGTTAAAAGACCGGATGTTAAAGTACAAAGTTAGATTCCAACTCAGAGCCTGATTAGGCCAGGATTACTTTGCAACTCAGAGGGAAGTGGGAGGAGACCTGGCTCTTCTCCAACCAGCAGCCAGGACACTGAAACCTGGATATTTGTCCTTCTCTTAAATCACTCATGCTGGATGGACATTTTTAAAAGGACCACACAATAAAGAGTTTGGTGGTTCACTGGAAGTTTAGGCAGTTTGAATACCTAGAAACCCACTGAGAAACTAGAGGAATTTAGGCAAGCACAAAGATAACTACTAAGAGCACAAAACAGTTTGTATTTTTTTTTCTTGAGACACCCTGGCTAGAGTGCAGTGGCGTCATCATAACTCACTGCAACCTCCAACTCCTGGGCTCAAGCGATCCTCCTGCCTCAGCCTCCCGAGTAGCTGAGATTACAGGCACATGCCACCATGCTTGGCTAACTTTTCTATTTTGAGTAGAGAAGGGGTCTCACTCTTGCTCAGGTTGGTCTCAAAGTCCTGATCTCAAGCGATCCTCCCTCCTTGGTCTCCCAGAGTGCTAGGATTACAGGCCTCAGCTGCTACGCCCGGCCTACAGTTTATATTTCTTTCAAGCACCTCACAGGATAGCAATTAGCACAAAGTTCTACCATACATATTTACACACTCCAGCTGAAATGGAAGAGTGGTGAAGAGACTTACCAAATGCCACACCACAAATCAGGGAGCACACCAGGATCGGCAGCCAGCTCGCCCTCCTGCCCGAGAGGCATTTGAGTCTGCAAGGCTCACAGGCGAGATACTCCAAACAGCACCTACCATATGACTCACCCTGGACTTTAGAGATACTGCTCACATTATCTCGGGGTATTCCTGTGTTTGTCTCAGAGAAACTCCACACCCTGCACTGTACCCAATACAAACGCCAGCAATAAAGCACTGCATTCAACACACTGCTGTACAAATGGGCTCTTTGTGCTGCCAGCAGAAGAGATCCACATTCTATGTCTTTGCAGGGAGGCCGACTAGAACAGAGTCCTGCTATCCCACAGCTCTGGGATGGCAAGAGAACAGACATGCTGTCCGGTATTCCCTGTTTACCGATGAGGAAACGGGCTCAATTCCACAAACCCTGGTTGGGCAGGGCAAAGGCAAAGCAGTGGGCTGAGAACAGGAAACGCCAACATGCATGAAGGCAGAGCCGGCACAAAGGGGAGGCAAGTGGCTCAAGGGCAGGGAGCAGAGTCAGGAGACTCTCTCCTCTGTTGATTCATTCAAGAGACAGAAGCTCCCTGGGTGCCTCCGCGTGTCAGGCACGGCGGGGCGTGCTGCGGCGGCATGGGGCACAGCCCCTCCCGGCCTAGTGGCCAGGGAGGGAGACACAATGACAGCCACTGATCTGTGCCAGGCGAGTACGTGGTGCTCAGGAAGCACCTGGGAGGGGCTGCTGAGGGAGAGAAGAGGAAGGGAGAAGGGACACAGTCCATGTAAAGTAGGAAGAAAGACTTGTCAGACGATGATGCAGTCAGCCCGAGAGCAGGTGAGGATTTGGAGGATGAACCTGAGGTTCCTGTGGGACACATACACACAGATGTCCTGACAAACACCCATAGAGAAAGGGGCTGAAGAAACAGCATCGGAGCCCATCAGTGACAGGGCCGTGGACACCCCCCGAGAGGACAGACACAGACTTTAGGGTCAGCTAGGCCTGATCAAATCTAAGCTCTGCCTCTTGGTAGCTTTATGACCTTGGACAAGTAAATGAACCTTTCTGAGACTGGGGTCTCATATAAGGAAATTCCTCTTGGGACTTAATGAGATCAGAAAAGGACCTGATGTCAAGGCAGACACATACTATTTAACATTTTCCTCTTGCCCTTTCGTGATCATATACTGCCTTGCATCATAATAATTGAGTACTTAACTCCTGCAGCAGATTACAAGCTTCTTTGCTGTCTGTCACTCATCTTTAAATTCCTTTTGACCTTCTTTGTACACACAGATTCTCAAATATTTGAATTGCCATAAGTCATAAGAAAAACTCAGGCCAGAATGTTCCGGGGGACCAGGGGTTTCCTGCCATTGACATTAAATAACTAATGCAAAGATCTCAAAATTGCTATGTGGTTTAAATAACATTTATTTAACTGTGTTGAGGGGTGGGGTGGGGGAGGAAAGGGCAATGAGGTTTGGAAGAGAGAAAATTTTGTCAGTCTAATAAAGCCTAGTCAAAGTAATAGAACTTTACTCTGCGTAAAACTATACTGTAACATTTAGGAGGAACAATGCCTCCCAAAGTTAATATTGCATGGCCTCTATTCTCTGGCTCAGCTCGAGTAAAGGTCTTAAGTAATATTAAATAATAAATTCTAGCAAATGGATCTTGCATTAAACCAAATGTTAAGTCAACAGTACACTCTGTGTATAAGAAATACATACTTTCTTTGCTAGGCTCATCTTGCTTATTCTATTTATAACTCTCAAAATGAATATTTTAAAACTACAATAAGATTTTTAAAAACCAGACTGACCACTAAGGCATGCATAATTCAATTCCACATAGCCAAGCTTGTTCATTTTTCTTCTGGTTTTGCCTTCAAAATTTGGGCTCCAACTTGTCTTGCCTATTTATATGGCTTCCTTCCTAGTCTGAAAATATCTTGGTCACTGGATATTTTGTTTCATCTCCAAATTACTTGCTAAAACATGCTCAGGATCACCTCTTCCTTCCAGATCCTTCCCTGGTAGCCTCGGATATTCCCACCCTTTCACCTGCAGCCCAGTTCAGCATCCCTACTGCATGTTACGTGTCCACTCATAAATATCTCCAAAAAAAAAAAAAAAAAAAAACCCCAAGTTTCTAACATAAAATTATCTGACAATTGCCTGAAAGCTCTCATGTTTGGCTCATTTAATTATTTTGATTAAATGTGCAGAATGATTCAATCCAGAGCTAATGTTCTTCAAGATGTTTTCAACCTGGCCACCTGAGACGTGAGCATCACCGGTCTGAGAAGGCACTTTGGTCCCTAAGTGCTGAGGAAGAACAACTAACCTCTCCCTCACATACGCAGTCCTAACCCTGAGGTTCTTACTGCTCTCAGATCTTTCTGGACTCTGGGTGACTTCCTCTAAACTCACAGCACATTTGTCCTCTCTCTTGCCACCTCTAAGATTCCGACACCTCAGTGACACACAAACTCAGGACACCTCCCAATTCTTCCCTGCTCTAAATAGGCTTGAACTTCCCAGACGTGAATACACTCAACTTTTTTGTGTGTCTATAAGATACTCGCCTATCCCTCTGCTAGTAGTAGCCCAGATTAGATGGTATCTGCCACTGAGCTGGCAACGTCCCCACACCACCTGCTCCTGGCCGGCATGAGTTGTCCCTCAGACGCTGAGGAGATGCGTGCCATCTGAGTGAGAGACTACTGAAACATAACCCTGTCCATTTAAACATTACTTTGACATGCACAATAAACACACACACCCAGCGTCTAACTACACTGTGACTCACGGCAGAGGTGTCTAAAAAGAAAAGCATCTTAAGGCTGTGATGCTTCACCCAAAACTGCCCCAAGGCGTCTACTACAGGAGCAGGTCACGTCCAGGAAATGGCTTACGGTGATCTAGAGCACACTTTTCTCACTATCACGCTGTGCTCCAGGGCTGTCTTACTTCAGAACCCAGTTCAGGATCTGCGACCTCCTATGAACCAAAACACTCTCCTTGCAAATTCAGAGCTAGCTACATGTACTACTAAGCCATTCCTTATCCTCTTCTCCCTCTGAACACCTCAGATAACTTTTAAATTCTTCCCTAGTGCATCTCAGGTTTTAACACATTAACTGCCATGGAGAGTTGTATTTAACTCGCTCTAGTTTTGACCCCAGGGCCACGTGAAGCATATATAAAATCTTGTTGATGTTCTTATTGTCACAATTGACAATTTAATTCTAAAAACATGGATTAAATGAATAGAAGTGAATACATTTCATTTTTCTATTTATGTTTACCTTTAAATTATACTAGGAGTTTTTATTCTGTTTTCATAATAAAACACTGTGCCCCCAAGGAAAAGTTTCTGATTTTTTGTGCGGCAGTCAGTGTGGCATCTGCATCAGAGTCAACTGAGCCGGGGAAGCCTCCTGAAAATAGAAGGTTTCTCTTGCAAATTGGTGCAATCTTTGCGAGGACAACATGTTCACATCTATCCTTACTTAAGAGACACATACCCTTTGACCCAACAGTTTTGCTTTTAGAAATGTGTCCACATATGGTTATAAAAAAAATTTCAATACAGTATTACCGAGCAAAACAAATGTGGAGAAAAAAATCCTCCTGGAAGGAGCCTAAACTGTGTATCAACAGGGGACTGGTTACATAAATAATGGATATGTACATTGTGTGCAGACACCATTTGTGTAAAATCACATAAGAAATATAACATTGCAATCTCTGGGGGAAAGGATAAGAAGCTGGAAAGAGAAACTTTATTTTTAGCCTTAAGCCCTTTAGTACTATGGGATTTTTTTTTTTTAATGAACTTGCACTTTTTGAGTTAGTTAATAGGAAAAAAGTGAGCCTTCATAATTTAGGTTTATGCAGATCTACTAAACACTTCATTTAATAATGTCATTTACACTTTGCTAAACAGGAAACAGAAAAACTAGGCACAACCAGAAACTGTATAGACCAGATACACGTTAAAATGTGCTTGCTTTAGCAGTTACTGATTTAATCATGAAATATTTTCAGAAGATCAGAGTATTTTTCTCTAAGGCACTTGATCTATGTATTACTGACTTTTCTATAATCTAAGTGGCTTGATTTAACCATCTATCTTGTGCCAAACATGTGTTACACTTAAATACAGTTTTATTCAGGAAATTGGTTGGGGTTGGTTTTTAAGGTTTTGGCTTAAACCCTAAAAAAAAAAAAAAAAAAGGATTGATACCCAGGCCCTATATGGGAAACATTGAATCTTCAGGTCTGGAATTCAATTTATATATTTTTTAACAAGCTCCACAAGTAATTCAATGTCAATGTCACTAGGACTGCCTCCCGCACACCAGAAGTAACCATGCTAAGCAAATACTGTGTCTTATCCAGAAGAAACACAACATAGAACAAATAACTTTCTCCAACATTGCTACAGGGTTTGGAGTTAGCACTGGGGGTAGGCAAACCCACCAGGTCCTCCCACCAACACAGGGTTCTGGCTCATTCGAGGAGGTGAGGGGCAGCATGTGGGAAGAGCCATCTTCAAGACTAGACAGTGCAGGCCCATGTTTCTCAAACTGGGCTGCAAACTCAGGAGCAGAACCTGCAATCTCCATTTGACAGCCTCCTTTCTACTTCCACCCCCACCCCATTCTTATGTCCAAATAGCGTGAAACTACTGAGCGACTGGTATTTCCCGAACACTCAGCTGTGAGGCTGGATGGGGCCCAGCTATCCTTGCCCCACCCCAGACCTAGTGAATCAGAAATCTCTACCAGAGGTTCTGCGTGTTAAAGCAGTGCCCCAGGTCATTCTTATAAAACCCGGAGAGTTTAGGAAACACCAATTCAGGTCAAATTCATTTTTAAGATAAGGAAATCAAGGCCCAAGAAGTTAAATAATTCCCCCAAGGACTTACAGCTGATTAATGATAGCTGGGAGACCTGAAACCTGGTGAGCTAATTCTTAGACCAATACTGCCTGTACTTGTGCAGTTTCGGATTCACGATGATGAGGCCTTAAATAAGTGACTAATGAAGTTGAACCCAGAGGGCATGTCAGAACGTGCCACTGGCTTAAAGGATAACTGACACGGTAAAACTGTCCAACATCAACCTGTTCCTCAGAGTTCTTCTACTTTCAATATCACTCTGAGCAGAAATATAAACTTGCACACCTGACAGAAAAGTTAACCCCCTCTCACACAATTACAACACGGTGAAGCAAGAAGACCAGACGATCCAAAATTCTCAGATCTCACCATTTTTTGGTCAAACATCAGTACCTTCAGCAAAAGAACTCTAATAACTACACATTTTTGGTTATGGCAACAGTCTGTACCTTGCTGTCAGAAGAGAGCTGCTCCTACAGAGACTCCACCCATAGCCTGGAACCAGCATCTCGGAACCCGTCCGAGAAAAACAAGGATGGGAAACAAAACCCCCTGGCTTGGAAAAGCACCCAGCGAGCTTTAACTCAGGCAGAGTTCAATCGAGTTATAATTACCTCTAATTGGCCCTCCCACACTGCCTCACAACTTACAGCTGTAATCAGTTTCTCGAAGAATGTGTTATATTTCTTTCCTACCTTTAAAATCAGAATCCTCTCTGGTTAGCTACCTACCATTACTGTTTTGATTTTTTAAAAATATACCAAGACATAAAAAAGGATGAATGAATGAATAAAAGCAGATGGATTTTTTTTTAGAAATAAGCACTGATCCCTCTGACTTTAATGATGAGCCAGTGGGATTCAAATCTGTAATGGAGACGGATGTCGACTCGGTAAACCTTTCTGTTCCAGGGCACATGGTCCAAAAAACACATTCATCTGGCCGGACATTTTCCATACTCTGATTTTTATCTTTCTTGGCATGCTCAACTCTCCTTTAATAAAGTCACAACCCTTTGTTGCCATGGAACCCAATCAGACATGAAGCTTGTTACTATGACTTCCCTGTAGATCTAAAAAAAGACCTGGTGACCAAAAGACCAGCTCTTTCTTTAAAAAGAAAAGAATCCTAAGATTTCTGGTAAAACCTAACACTTTTATATCCTGTGAAGTTTAAGCTTTCATGCAGCCAAATTGCTAACTTGCTAACTTGAACTCTTGAGCCAAAGCTAGCCAGTGTTCTACAAAAATTTTTCAGCTGGGATTTTCCAGAGATGATTTTGTAAATAAATACCTGGCAAAAAGGGTGAAAATGTTCTTGGGATACCTTCAACTGTTTTTTTTTCTACTAGGCAAGATTTCTGAAATTTGAGTAGATATTTAGCAAACATGTGTCAATCAGCAGCTACTAAATTGCAATATTCTTTTCCATCTATATTTAATGTTTGCCAAGAGCTCATTATTTCTCTGTAAAGAAGAGATATTCTAAACAATACAATCAATCCTGTGTTCTGTCATATCTAGAGCTGGACTAAATCTGTAGAGGAAAATATCTGAGACTAATAGCAGAGCTACTTAAGGAAAGAGAATTAACATTTGTTGAGTGCCAGGCACTTTTTTTACATCATCATGAAAACCCTGCAACTGTGGCATTCCATGTCTGTTTTGCAGATAAGGCACCAGGGCTCAGAGAGCTTAAATATTTAAGCAGCTTGCTCAAGCTGCCATGCTAGAATGCTATCTGGTTCCCAAAGGCAGAGCTATTCATTCACTCAACCAACATTTATTTCTGGCCTCAGAGTGCTAGGCATTTTGTTAGGCTTCCTGTTCTTTACGAGAGAATTTACTGCCCGTATAGCTTGTCTATAAAAAGGGTGTGGAGTCTATCTTAACCGGCAACAGGAGCCAGTTCTGGCCATGCTCAATCATAACAACTACTGCATCCACCAGCAGTGGCTACCGCTTGGGAGCATCACAAGTAAATGCTCTGGCCACTTGCCCAAGACAACACAGGGCGGGGCACCCATTACACCCACCCAGGGCCTGGCTGCTGCCCAAGGCCCTCCAACCCCGGACCCCACGGTGCAGAGGACCACAAAGCTCTCAGTGCCTTTCTTGTGCGACATCATCAACGAAGCAAAGTCAAGCCACGCAAACTCACAACAGTTTTTTTAACCTGATTTTAGACAAGTAGCTTCAAGAAATGACTAGTAAGAAGAAATGTGCAAAGCAGAGAAGTTAATTTGAAGTTATTAATTATACCAGCCTCTCAGCTAAAGATATTTTACCTACTTCCTCATATAATGAATACAACTACTGTCACTGAAAGAAATTTCAAAAATCAACACAAAACTGTAAGGAGATACCACTTCACACCCACTAGGATGGCTATAATTAAAAGATAATAAGAAGGGCTGCTGAGGATGTGGAAAAATGAGAACCCTCATACACTGGTGGTGGGAACATAAATTGGTGCAAACACTTTTTTGAAAACACTCTGGCAGTTCCTCAAAAGTTTAAATGTAGAATCATCATATAACCCAGCAATTCTACTCCTAGGTATATACTCAAGAGAAATAGAAACATATAGTCACACAAAAACTTGTACACAAGTGTTCATAGCACCATTATTCTTAATAGCCCAAAAGTGGAAACAACCCAAACGTCCGACTGATAAAATGTGGCATATCCATACAATGGGCTATTATTCAACCTTAAAAAGAAAGTACTGACTCCTTAATATTTTGAAATTAAAAAAAAAAATTACTATAAAAAAAGTACTGAGTCATGCTATAATATAAATGAACCTTGAAAACATTAGACTAAGTGAAAAAAGCCAGATCCAAAAGACCACGATTCCATTTACAGAAAACGTCCAGAATCGGCAAATCCAAAAAGATGGAAAGTAGACTGATGGGATGCAGGGGCTTGGGGATTTTAAGAGAGGGGGAAAGAAGAGAGATTGCTAATAAGTATCTTTTTTGGAGGTGATGAAATGTTCTAAAATAGTGGTGAAGATTTCAAAATTCTGTGAATATACTAAAACCATTAAACTATGCACATTAAATGGGTGAATTGTATGATATATAAATTATATCTCAATAAAGCTGTTTTTTTTTTAAAAAAGAAAAACCCAACACCTTATTATTGGTGCTTGGTTGTTCTTTCTAGTAAACAACAAATAGCCTAACCGATGAGACCGCTGAACTTGGACAAGTTATTTAGTCTCTCAGGGTCTCTATGCCTGGTTAAGAAAACAAGGTTCATGCCTGAACCAAATGCTGTCCTCCTCCCTGAGCAAAGGAATCTGTGACTTTGTATCTGAGGGCACGTGGGTGAAAATCTCACAGCTGAAGTTCAAAAGGGGGAGTCAGACCTCCTCTGCCTGCCAGGCCAGGGCCCATCCCCCTCCAGCACAGTCACTCTCAGCCCACTTGTTAGGATTCCTGAACACCTACTGTGTGCAAGAAACAATTCTACATCATTTTTGTTATCTCCAATTCTCAAAACAATCCACAGGGAAGGCTGGCATCCTTCTCACTCTATAGGTGCAGAAACAGGCTCAGAAAAATTGTGCAAGGTGATCATGGCTCGTAGCTGCAAAGTGGCAGAGGCAGGATTTGAACTCATACTGAAGTCTGTGCCACTTCTCTTATTTCTATGTTTTTTTCAAACTGAGTCCATGGGATGTATTACTGGGGTTCCACGAATTCACTACAAATAATTTAAAATGCTAGGCTGGGCACAGTGGCTCACACCTATAATCCCAGCACTTTGGGAGGCCAAGGTGAGAGGACTACTTGAGCCCAGGAGGAGTTCGAGACCAGTCTGGGCAACATAGCAAGACCTTGTCTCTATAAAAAAACATAAAAAAGTTGGTGGGGCATGGTGGCGCATACCCATAGTCCCCACTATTCAGGAGGCTGAGGCAGGAAGATCGCTTGAGCCCAGGAGTTTGAGGCTGAACCAAGCTATGATTGTGCCACTGTATACCAGCCTGGGCAGTAAAGTGAAACTTTGTCTCAAAAAAAAATATATATATATGTATATATTAAATGCTGTGCTTATTTAGATATAAAGAATATTAATATAATATGATGCATTTGGGGGGATCACAGAGTTGACCGCCTGCTAACCAAGTACTGTCTTGGTTTCAGGGCCTCTTGTATTTCTACTCTTGCTGGGCCAGGTATTATTAATAGAAACACTTTAGTGTTATGAGTCAATAAGGAAACACCTTAGCTGTCCGTATTAGTTTCCTAGGGCTGCCCTAACAAGGTACCACAAACTGGGTGGCTTAAAACAGACATTTATTGTCTCACAGTTCTGGAAGCCAGAAGCCCGGGATCAAGGTGTCAGCAGGGCTGTGCTGCCTCCAAAGGCACAGAAAAGTGGCTGTTCCCCGCCTCTCTCTCAGCTCGGGCGGTAGATGCATCAATCCAGTCCTTGTCTTCACAGCCCTGTGTCTCCACTTCATTGTCCCTCTGAGCATGCCTCCCGATACGTCCAAATTTCCCCATTTTATAAGTACACCAATCATACTGGATTAGCGTCCACCCTGCTGACCTCATTATAACTTGAGGGTAAACTTTATAGAGGTTTGATTACCTCTGTAAAGACCCTATTTCCAAATAAGGTCACATTCTGAGGTACTGGAGGTGAGGGCTTCAACATGTCTTTTGGGACAGGGTGGCAAGACACAATTCAACTCACAACACTGAATTTCACTATAAATGACACAGAAGTTCCAGGCAAAGGTCAAAGGGTCTCAGTAGTGGACAAAGGCATCACACACAGAATTTTTCTAACAGGGCAAAGTTATACTAGGATTATACCTTTCCATCATCCAGTCATTAAAAGCAGCATTCCAAACTCAAGAGAAAACCTGCCCTGGAGTAGTCACTACTGTACTGATACTGTGAGGAGTGATTTAAATCACCACTAACGTCAGTCAGTGTTAATTTAAATTATTACCTTTGTATTTGGTGTGTATTTAATTTATTTGAAATTTTCATAACAAAATGTTGAGAGAAAAATTTCCTCCGAATACTGATAAAATCTGCTAACAAAATCTTTATTCTTAAAGAACATCTAAGTAAAAACACCAATTAGCATCTTTGAACAAATATTTTTCTATGAGCTGAATGCAGAGAGTTTTAAAATATTAAAATAAGAATACATCTTCCCTAATTAGACTTACCTAAATTAAAAAACATAGACAAGGCCTTAACTAATCATTTCATGTATTTAAACACTGAACTCTGAAAAGAGAAAGTCCTGCTGTCTGTTGGGATGTGTGAACTCAAACATTATACTAATACCAATGCATGAAATTCTAAAAGCAGGTTCTTTTTTTTTTTTTTTTTTTGAGACAGAGTCTCGCTCTGTTGCCCGGGCTAGAGTGAGTGTCGTGGCGTCAGCCTAGCTCACAGCAACCTCAAACTCCTGGGCTCAAGCAATCCTACTGCCTCAGCCTTCCGAGTAGCTGGGACTACAGGCACGTGCCACCATGCCTGGCTAATTTTTTCTATTTTTAGTTGTTTGGCTAATTTCTTTCTATTTTTAGTAGAGATGGGGTCTCGCTCGTGCTCAGGCTGGTCTCGAACTCCTGAGCTCAAGCAATCCTCCATCCTCAGCCTCTCAGAGTGCTAGGATTACAGGCGTGAGCCACCACGCCCAGCCAGGATTTCTTTCTTTTCTTGCTTCCTTCCATCTCTCTATCCACCCAAGCGTTTATTTTGCAGTAAGTGCAAGCACTGGAGTATGATATGATCCCTGCCCACCTCTGGGTAGAGACAAAAGTGAACCTCAAGTTACAAGGATGAGAAGGCTCACATTAGACTTGGACACAGGCTGGGTGGAGGAACACCCAAGCCAGGTGTGGGTCGAGAAGGAGAGTAAGGGAAGACCACGTGTGTATGACCTTACACAAGCCTCTGACATCTAAGGAAGGAATTACACTTAAATTCTACATGAGGAAACAGACACTCCATGTGCTGCGCAAACTGGCTGAGATGACTTCATATAGCTTGTAAGCGGCAGAACTGGGATTTAAAAACCAGACCTGTTGTCTCCAAAGCACTGGCACCACGCTGGCTTCTCACCTCACCATGAGGAACTCTTAGCACACTAAAGGAAGGCTTCAACACAGCCTGCATTTAGAACATCTGACCATTTCTTATCACCTTCACTGCTCATGCTAGTCCAAGCCACTATCACCACTCCCCACCCAAGCCTACCTACAATCTCTTTTCAACCCAACAGCCAAGGACATCCTTGCAAGACACATGCTGGCCCACGACCTGGCCTCCCCACTCCCTCCCAGAGCCCCTGTCCTGCTCAGCTCCTTGGTGACCTTGCCCCAGAATACGGCCTCCTCGATGTGTCTAAACACACAGGCACATGCCCGTCACAGGGAGTCTGCTCTTGCTGTTTCCTCTCCCTGGAATGCTTCTCCCTTAGATAGCTGTGTAGCTTACTCCCTCGGGTCTTCCCTTAATGCCCTCTTGGGAGAAGAGTTTTCCTTGAGCCTCCTATTTAAAACTGCTTCCGTCTCCCTCCAACTTGGGCCTCCCTCAACCCCTTCTCTGCTTTATTTTTCAGTGTTGCACTTATCACCATTTAACATACTGTATATTTTACCTACGATCTGGTTGTCTGCCTTGCCCTACGAGAACATACACTTGATGAGGGCAGCGATTGTTTCGTTTTGTTCCCTGGGATGCCCAGCACGTAGTAGGTGCTCAATACACATTTGCTGAATCCATGTGTTGAATGAGGCTGAAAGCCGAATCTTTACAAGCTCAATCCACACCTGTGCTGCTCATGAATAGACTCTGGCCTGACATCTCCATATGCCCCACTGCGGACTTGGCGGACAGGTGATGAACAGATAACTGGTTGGGGGCAGGGGCGGTGGGAAGAAGCCAACCCACAGGGCTCAAAGGAGCTCACCCTTAAATTCAGTGCCACGAAAAGGTACCTTTCCCATGCTACATGCTGGGCAGACAGGTGCCACCAATGCTACTCAACCTCCAGGTGTGGTCCTAGGTGAAGGGGGTTCCTCAAGCCAGGACAGTTGAGGACAGCAAAGAACAACCTACCTTCTTACCTTCTCTGTGCAAAGTGCTAATCGAAAAAAAAAAAAAAACCACTCTGCTGGGGTGCTCAAGGTCCCTGTTTCCGCTGTTGAAGCTCCACCTATTTGCACAGGGGCTCTTTTCCTACACTGATCTTCTCACACCCTCAGCCTATGAAACCTCACCAGAGCTACCAAATGAAAACCACACGGGTTGAATTCTTCAAGAGGCCTCAGACAGCAGAAGGTGGACTTTGAACTTGCCTACACAGTGACTGGCAGGAGTGAGATATTCTAAGCATCTCAGCATCTGCTGGATGGTGAGGACACAACAAGAAGACATTATAATAAGGTCGAACAGCAAAAACAGTCAAATGATGAGAGGGACCATTTTTCCAAGGAGGGGCCTGTGCCACAGAACGTAAAATGTCTGCCAAATCGTCCACTCATCCTCATGCGAAGTCCCTCATGCATTAGTCTGGTGGTGGTGGGGAAATGGGGATGACAAATAATTACGGGAAAGCCGTAAGTGTCTGACTTTTGTAAAATTCTAGGGCACTTAAAGGGCTCCTTTCATATCTGAAATTCTATGGAGGGACTAAAATCACTGCAAGATTGTTTCCAAAAAGCAAATAAAACCTCACTGAGAGAAGGTACTATAATTTCTTGAGTTTGCGTCATTCTGTTTTCTGTAGTTAGAAAAAAGGTGATGGATTTGGGTTACAAAGGCAGTGTTCCACTATAAAAACCTGCTGGTTGCCATGACAATTAACATCCCTGTTCCTCCTTTTTTCTGTAGCATCCTTCTTCTATCCGAGTCAAATCAAAGAACCATGATTTAGTATTTCCTTTGCATGAGGATAGAAACATAAATATACATATATAAAATGCATATCAAAGGGCTAATCAGAGGTGAACCAACCCTTGAAAATTGAAACCATCTGCCCTCCTCTCCCAATAATGTCCTACAAACAAGACACCCCCCTGCAGGAGGGTGCACGTATGAAGGGAGCGTGGCCCAGGAAGGCTTGGTAGCTGACATCCACTCCTCTGGTCTAGAACCCCTTGGGGTGTACTCTGGGTCAGTTCTTTCTAGAGGGGCTCATGTGAAGCCAGGGCTCCCTGGAGAACAGTCCCAGCCACACTGCATGGTCATTATCTGCCTGCAGCTCTGTCCTCCCCAGCCTGAGCTCCTGGACGGTGCTGCCCACACCTAGTTGATCTCAGGAGCTCGCACAGTGCTGGGCACCTGGTGAAGGACGATGAAGGGGGCTCTGGGATAGAGCAGCTTCTCCTTACATTTTCTACTGAGACCTCCAGACTGGGCCTGGCCTGCCTCAAATCAGCCCTGAGAAGAAAGCCAGGGGAGAATTCCAGATCCGAGCTTTGGGGTGTGAGCAGACTCCTATCTCTGTGCTCATGAGTCTTATCATTGACCCTTCCCCAGACCTGGAGCAAAATAAACAATGAACTAGAAAATTACAGTATTAATATGTAATTCATCGTCTCAGGACAAAGGCTGTTAACCCAAATTTATGGTAAGACTCAAATGTGAGACCTTGCTACTGAACCATCATTATTGCTCTTTGTTTAAAGTTCTTTTAAAAAGTTACACATGCTCATTTAACTATATTTAATTACAAAAACATGCTTGTTTTAGAAAAGATGTGAAGATACAAAAAAGCCAGAAGAGGAAAATAAATCACCCATCACACTCTACCACCCAGAGGTAGCGGGTGCCTGCATTTGGGTTTCTGTGTCACCATCATTCAGAGGTTTGGGCAGTCCCGCCTACTGGTCAGGGGCAAAGTCTCTGGAACGCAGAGCAACCTGGGTTCAAGTCCTGGTCTTTTCACTCAGTGGTATGATCCTGGTCAAGTCATCTAACTCCTGTTTGAGCCTCAGTTCTTCACCGGTAACATGAGGGTAACTGTACCTACTTCTTGGTGCTGTGTGAGAGCTGTTGTAACCCAGGAGAAGCATCTGTCACAGTGCTGGCGTGGTACTCCCACTCATTTATGCCAGGTTTATTAATATTCTATCTGCATGTGCCCCTTTTTAAACAAAAATGGTTATTTTCTGTGTATTTTGTAAACTTTTCCATCAACATAAAAGCATGACCCCTTGACATTTCAATAAATATATTTCTAAAACATACGTGGTTTTAATTCTGAAACAACAGCTTACACGAGACCAGTGGTTATCTTTTCTAAAGTGGTCATCTACCATGCTGAGAATCATTCAAAAAAAGATTCTAGGAACTTCCCCCCACCCTGAAATATGCACATATATAAACATGCATAAAACCTACGGAGCCTAGGTGTTATGGGCTCACTGTGTCCTTCTAAGAATTCACACGTTGAAGTCTAACCCCCGTACCTCAGAATGTAACTGTCTTTCAACACACGGCCTTTAAAGCGGTAATTAAGTTAAAATGCGATGATTAGGGTCTGCCCTGATCCAACATGACTGGTTCCTTACAAGAAGATTTGGACACAGACGCGCGCAGAGGGAAGACGAAGTGAAGACACAGAAAAAATGGCCACCTATAAGCCCAGGAGGAAGGCCTGGAACAGATCCTGCCCTCACAGTCCTCAAAGAAACCAACCCTGCTGACCTGGACTTCCTTGATCTTGGACTTCCAGCCTCCAGAACTGTAAGAAAACAAATTTGTTGTTTAAGCCATCCAGTCAGTGGTACTTTATTAGAACAGCCCTAGCAAATTAACGTAATAGGTTAAGACAGAACACTGGCCCTAATCTCATGTAATATGCATAATAATATTTAACATATAACCTTTTATATTCTGAAGTAACAAAACAACTTCAAAAAGTAGCAGGAGGCTGGGCACAGTGGCTCATACCTGTAATCCTAGCACTTTGGGATGCCAAGGCAGGAGGATCGCTTGAGCCCAGGAGTTCAAGATCAGCCTGAGCAACATAGTGAGACCCCCAACTCTATAAAAAAAATTTTAAATGAGCCAGGCATGATGACATGTACCTGTAGTCCCAGCTACTTGGGAGGCTGAGGCAGGAGGACTGCTTGAGGCCAGGAGTTCCAGACAAGCCTGAGCAATATAGCAAGACCTATCTCTACAAAAAATTAAAAAATTAGCTGGGTATGGTGGCGCATGCCTGTAGTCCCAGCTACTCGGGAGGCTGAGGCAGTAGGATCGCATGAGCCCAGGAGTTTGAGGTTGCTGTGAGCTATGATGACACCACTGCACTCTAGCCTGGGCAACAGAGTGAGACTCTGTCTCAAATAAAAAAAAAAAAAAGAAAACATAAAGTAGTCTTTGTATGCAGATTTAGTGTCTCTGTCTTTCAACAGTATATGTATTATTCTAATTTATCTATCTGTTATCATTAAAATTATCCCAAACATGCAAGAAATTATTTTTAAAATGAGGGTTGAGAATGATCAATATTTAATTATTTTTTGCAGTGCTATCCTTTAGAAATGAAACATTTAATTTAAAGAAAGGCACAAGAATACAAGAATATTTCACTCATTTCCTATTTGCCCAAAGAAATAAAAGTTCTCCAAAAAGTGTCTGTTGGAATGGTGAGCTCATTTTGTAAAACTGTCTTTGAACAGTAATAAGGCTCAAGATCTCTCATTTTAAGTCTCACATAAGAGCCTAATTGGAGCCTGAAGTACTTGAAAAACTTTCTTTCCATTAGATCATTTTAAATGGCCAGAGTGGTAGTCAAATTTCACAACAGTAGAATTAAACATGCTCCCACTCACCCAAACAATAGAACATTTCTAGATGATAGAAACAGACAATGATTTTGCATAAATAAGTGTTCCCACTGCTCCCCCAGTAGGACGTAAATGAGCCACCTGCATTAAAGAGGACTCTCACTTTAATTTTGGTGCACACAAGCCCAACAGACGCCAATTCAGAGAGCACCTCTAAATTGCCCAGCACATGAGGTAAACTTTGGCAGGCTTTATACAACAACTACTACTTGATAATTTGCTTAAGTCAGGAGGCTTTTCACAAGCGTGGTGCCTTTCCCAAATGAAAGCATATGCAATAATATGCTCTTGAATCAGGTTATGAAATGTTAAGTGTTAGTTTCTGGGCACAGCCAACAGTTTTAACCTCCCTCTGTGTCAGAGGCAGAGATACAAGGCAGGTGGAATGCTCAATAATTAACACAAGTGCATATAACAACCCTTAAATATCTAGTGATATTTAGGAAGGCACAGGGGTAACATACAAATAAGAATAATTAAGCCGAATAAGGAAACAGCTCATTACCTACAAATCTGAAATCCTGTTATATTCACTATCCTAATACAAGTGACAATTTAAATTTCCCAATACAGAGCCCTGCACAAAGATGCTAAATATGTTTAGTATGTAAGAAGAACGCAGGCTTGAACGTGGTCTGGGGCAGTGGTCCTGGGCCCTACAGAACACAAAGACAGGTTCCCGTCCTTCCCTTGCCCTAGCTGGGATGGTGTACCACAAATTATTTAAGGCACCAACAGCGGTTCAGGAAGCCACAATACACATTCTTTACACTAACAGTTTTTGCAAACCGTGGAAGGGCAGGATTTTATAACATTAAATAGAATTTGTTGAGAGGTAATATTTAGTTCAAAAAAGAACCAGAAGCAAATTTTTAACAAACACACAAAAAACTTTATCTTTTCCCCTTTATCTTTTGGTCTTTCCTTACTGTAAATGATACTGGAATTAAGCCTGTTTGAAAATTTCCAAATGCAGGAGCTAGAGATCTCAAAATGCTCATTTCAAATCCCTGGGGGTGGAGGGTGGGAGGGTGAGAGGAAGAGGGCTCTCAATCCAGAGTAAATGCACCAGAATTACAACCTTCGGAGTTCAACAGATTTAAATCCCACAGAAAAAGTAGACATTTATAAAAATAAAATTTGATACATATAGACAGCGGTGTATTTCTAAAGACAGATAAGTATGTAAAAGCATAGTGCTGGGATAACTGTATAGACATCTGAAAGGGAATCAAATAATTCTAACCCATTCAAAGATTCAAATACACATAAATAAAAATCATAAAACATATTTGGAGAACCACAGGCATTTTGGTTTTTTAAGGAATCTCAAACTACAAAGGCCATTCCAAGAAACCTATAAGCCATAAAATTTGTAAACTTCTTCATGACAAAGTCTGGTTGGTATTTATTGTCTTATTGTATGCTAGCTCCAGGCTCAGCACACACAAAATATATAATTAACTCAGTATGACAGGCAGAATTCTAAGATGGCCCCCAAGATATCGTCCCTTCCTGCTTGTGTGAGCAAGACTCGTGAACATGATGGGATTTCACTCCCAGAACTACATTATATGGCAATGGTGAAGGAATTTTGCAGGCATAATTAAGGCCCCTAATCAGTTGACTTTAATCAAAAGGCAGTGTGTCTGGGTGGGCCTGACCTAATCAGGTGAGCTCTTTAAAAGTGGATTTAGAGGTAAGAGACAAAATGCAACAGCAGAAATGCTTTCCCACTGGCCTTGAAGAAACAAACTGTCATGTGGTAGAGAGGGCCATGTGGCATAAAAGTGTGGACTGAGGATCTCAGTCCTATAGCTGCTAGGAACTTAATTCTGTAAATATCCAGGGAACTTGGAAAAGAATCCCCAGCCTCAGCTGAGACTGCAGTCCTGGCTGACACCTTGATTTCAGGATAAAAATCAGCAGAGGATGCAGGTAAGCTGCACCTGGACTCCGGGCCCATGGAAATTAATTAAATGGGTGTTGGTTTTTTAAGTTGCTAAGTTTGTGGTAATTTGTTACATAACAGCAGAAAATTAACATAGGAATGACAAACTGGGAAAAATGTATGGGCAAAGCAATTTATTTAACAGGTAAAAAAAACTTCCACAAATCTATCAACAACCCAAAAGATAAATGGCCAGAATATATAAACAGACAATTCAACAACATAGACAAATGTTTTTCAAGTCTGTGAAAACATGATCCACCCCTTGTACTGTAGTTACGTAAGATGTAACCATTAGGAGAAACTGGGTGAGGGGTACATGGGACATCTCTGTACTATTTTCTGCAACTTCCTGTAATTTAAAACTGTAATAAGCCTCACTCATAACAGGAAAAATATTAATTAAAATGAGCTACCAGTTTTCACCTATCAGATTAGCAGGGATTAAAAAACTTGATAACACATTATGTCAGAAGGAATGTGAGTTAAGGCATGTTCATATACTACTTAAGGGTCATATAAACTGTTACCAGTTCTGTTCACCGCTGCACCCTTAGGTCCTAGCGCTGCACACAAAGTAGGTACAGTGTTCACTCAGTGTTCAATTTGGCAATATCATAATTGAATACAGTGTTCACTGAGTGTTCAATTTGGCAATATCATAATTGAATATGCACATGCCCTTTGGCTGAGCAATTCCACTTTTAGCAATTTAGCCTACCAACATTCTTCACATGCTCAGAAAGAAGTATGTCCAAGTCACTTAAGTGTCTAATTAAAGACTGGAAGCAATATACATACCCTTTAATAAGGAAACGGTTAAATAAATGATGCAATAACCATGCACTAGAACCCTGTGCAGCAATTAAAACAAGGCAAATTAATCTGAATTGATATAGATCAAGAGTAGAATATGCTTTCCAGCTTCTCAAATCTCATAGTGTAATTTCACAACATACCCACATTCACTCATCTGGTCAGTACTTAGAAAGCCCCAATTACGTACCAGCCCCCATGCCTAGGTAACTCCATGCCTAGGTAAAAAGTGCACAACCATCCCCCTGGGAAAGCACGGGGCAGGTGCCCACAGGCACAAAGAGGAGGCGTGGGAATCCACAAAGAAAGGAGACCAGGGCTCCAGGGCCAAGAGGAGGTGAAAGACGAAGGACCTACCTAGGAAAGATTTGAGTGTCAGGCTAAGAGGCTGAGATTCTATCCTCTTGAAGGATTTAAAGCACGATATTGACAAGACATTATATATACAAAGTACACATTTAATGTAAAAATAAAAGAGTGATCTAGCTGGAGAAGTTCATAATCCAGGGACCATCTCTGATTTCATTAGGTGTCTTAAGGTACCTCAGCTTGAGCACCTGCAAGAAGCCGAGCCACCCAGGACATAACCCTTCACCCACTGCCTGAAGGTGTGGCTCATATAAAAACACGAGGACAGGCTGAGCCTGCTGGCTCATGCCTATAATCCTAGCACCGATATGGGAGGATCACTTGAGGATCGCTCTAGGAGTTTGAGACCAGCCTGAGCAAGAGCGAGACCTTGTCTCTACAAAAAGTAGAAAAATTAGCCAGGCATGGTGGTGTGTACCTGTAGTCCCAGCTACTCGGGAGGCTGTGGCAGGAGGATCGCCTGAGCCCAGGAGTTTGACACTGCAGTGGGCTATGATGATGCCGCTGCACTTTGGCTGGGGTGACAGAGCGAGACTGTCTCAAAAAATAATAATAATATACTTTGCCAGCAAAGGAGGAGGAAAAAAATATTTAAAAAAAGGAAAAAAAATTAAAGAAATAAAAAAGGTTAAAAAATAATAAAAAAATAAAAATAAAAATATGAGGACAGTATGAAGTCCTCTTGGGCCATGCCATCTTATGGCATGGATTCCAAGGATATACTTGAGACATTTCCTCATCTGGAGAACATTTTTTAGGCCCCACTCTCAAGCATCTGCACATGGCTCCACTCGACCATAATGTCCCTTGGCCAGCTCTACACCCAACATTTAGCAATGGAACTGACGCAGCAACTCCTGAACTGCATTTCTTCCATCTGCCTTTCAGTTTCCTGTGCCTTTTAGTGGGGTTTTCAAGCACTTTGCCTGATGCCAACACACAACCTCAACAGCTCTTACTGAATGGGCCTCATATTGTCAGATAAATTAAAATCTATGCCAACTAGTGATTCAGTCTTAAATAGAGGCCACCTGTTCCAATTAGGGAGATTAAAATAGTACCCTGCTGACTATCTGAAGCCACGTTCAGGCCTTCTGGATGATCACAACTTCTTGACAAAGAAAAGGGACTTCTGGCCCCAACACAGTTGCATACGCTGGAGTAAATATATTTAGGTGCTGAAGCACAGCTTTCACTAAAGGCACTCTTTATTTTTGGACAAATGCTTATATCCAAATTTCTGTGAAAGCCTGCAGCTCAAGGCACCATTTAATTTCCTTACATTACACAAGCCTACATACTCATCTTAATTAGGTTCAACTGTACTTCAGAAAAACACAGAGCTTAAATTTCTTCTCCACCCACTATCTGTCCTTGCTTGAAATTCCCAAAGAATCCGCATCTTCTGGATATTCTACTCTTCAGCCTAAGGTCCTCCCTGGCTTCAGTTTCTCTCAATGCATCAGAAGACAAAAGAGGAAACAATGTGGAGACACAGCCAGGAGTGGGCACAACTCATTTCCAACCTCCCTCAGTATCCCCACTATGCCTCCAACTTACCAGAGTGGGCGCTGGTCCATCCCAAACCACCGCCATTTATATTGAATTAAGGCAATTGGTTTATACCTCATGTGGTACACAAAGGATTCAAGGTAGATTACAGGAAACACATATATGTGAACACACACCCACACACACATGTATACATACTTTAAAACCAGACCAGAGAAAATGCAAATAAGAAAAGGAAGCCAAAATCAGAAGGTTAAAAAATAGAAAAATAAGTAGTCCATCAAATCTCATTCAGTTCAACTGAAATTTGGATCTGAGCTTCCTGTTGGCCAACATAAAAAGGGAAATACTGAATAACTCAAATTTTCAGAACCTAAGAGAGGAAAAAAATGTTTCTAAGCATCTCCTAGGCTAGGCTGTGGGTCTAAAAATAAGAATTTCATGAAGGAATGAGGGGAGATGAAACAGTCAGATCAGTGTTTTCCTAAACGATTCTGAATTATTTTAGGTAATACAAGACAAAAGCATTAAATAACACAGAATTGCAGTGAGTCAGCTATTCCCTTTTCAATCCTCATTCAAATCCAGTTGATTCAGTCCAAGAGAAAGTCTGTTTGGTGCTAAAAGCTCTTAACAATGCTTCAACACTTGCTAATCTACTTCTTAAATCTGGCGCTGCAGGCCTCAAACTCAAACAATATGTAGCTAGAATAGTAACACTGACACCTTAAAAATAAATTTAAGTTTTAAGGAGTGAGTTTATTTTCAAATATTAAGTAAATAATAGTACAAGTGATAGGAGGCTATGGGAGGCTATGTGTAGGAGATGTGGGAACAAAAGAAGTTTGGGAAACTCCGTGGTAGACCATGGATGACTCAACGTCAGAACAACAAATGTCGTAATGGGCTCCCTAACACAACTTCCTACGGTTGCTCACACAGCCGACAGGCAGAAGAGCTGACATTCAAGTCTGACTCCTGAGTCCACGCTGTTAACCAATCTCTCTATTCCTCAAATCCAGAAATAAGCTAAGAGAGTGATGTTGGAGATAAGGAGGAAGAGGCGGCTGAGCAACATTTAAGAAGTAAACCACTGGATGTATTGAGTTGGGGGGGGGGGCGAAATCGAGGGAGCACCCCAGGCATCTGGTCAGTGGCCTGGCTGTATGAGAAAAGCATTAACCAGGAATGGGGGGAGAAGGCTGTTCGAAGTATGAGTTAAGTTTGACATACATACTTCAAAGTTCCTATGGAACATCTAGGTGGATGTGTCTTATATTATGCAATAAAAGTCACACCTTACTCCTATGTTGGGCTCTCACATCAACATATAGGGCAGAAGTCACATAGACTTTCCCTTGGGGGCACTTCACTGGGGACTGGTACTGGACATGCCATCGCTCAATACGCCATTGGACTCTATCCTGTCTTCCCCCTAGTGCTGGAGCAGATTATTGTTCCTTTGGCCAAGAACCAGGCTTGTGTTTAGGGGTTGTGTTGTATGAAAATTATATATACTGAAAGCAGCTTGATGAGAGACTCACAGAACAGAGAGCTTCAGAGGCAACAGCAGACTCACGCTGAATTCTAAGTTAAAGCATACATGGTGCGCTCCACGGCTTATGCACTTGGCATACTTTTCCCCACAATATCCTACCCTAACGGATGGAAGGTCAAAACAAGGATGAAATCTTCCTTTCGCAAAACTTTATACTGAAAAAGAATGAAGACACTAAAAGGGACCCCAGAAAAGATAATTTTTTAAAAGTGGCAGCAATCCAGTGCGGCTCAGCAGTTTGACATATGAATTCTCACCTTTATCACAGGGCCCCAAAAAATCTGGAAATAAGCTCAGAAGGATAATGGTCTAACACTAAATAATTCAAACTCATTTTCTTCACCTAGAAAATTCACAAAAACTTAAACCTGTTCATCAATTCTCTACCGAAAATAATTTTAAATTCTCATTCTAGCTAGCTTGAGATATTTATCCATAAAATTTAGCAATTAATTTGGTATTTAAAAATATTTAAAGCAATTCTCTTTTAAGACAGAAGATGGTATAACGGCTAGTTCTAATCAGTCTGTATTAGTTACCTAATTTTACTGGTTACACTATGGCTAGTGTCACTTTTCTGCTTCTGCAAACGGAATAGTCTGGAGTTAATGTCTAAATTACCTTCCAGTTCCAACATGGTAAAACCTTGAGTCTAACCTTCCAATCCTCTGCCTGAAGTATGAGAAGCATGTGCCTTTAATCCAGTCAAGCCAGGGGCCCATAGGGAGTTCTGGTACAGCCACCAGGTTACTGTTTTCCTACCTGCTTGAAAACTGTCCCTTGTTTTTAGTTGGCCCAGGCTCCTCAAACGCCCTTAGATCTGCGGCAGATACAAGTTTACGGTCAGCCATTTAATACGTGGCTTCCTGAGGGGGCCTACGCTAAGTGGGATTTTAGGAAGCACTCCTGGAAAAGATCTGGCCTCTGGAGAAAATGCAAAGTGTTGGAAATCACACCCACAGTCTCCACTCAGCCGCAGCTCCGCTGTGATGTGTTTTTATTGTTATTCCTCTCCCACCTGAACGTTAATGAGCACTTAGCAGGCACTGGCAATGCACAGTGCTTTATTACATACTACATCATTAGAGTCTTACAACTATCCTCTAAGAAAAGTATTACGATGCCCTTTGTAAAAAGGTAACTTTGGTAGCATGCCCCAGGGTACACTGTGGAGAGTTGACCGAGGCAGATGACTCTAGAACCGACACCCTTAACCGCTCCAGTGTACTCCCCCAAGTGTGACGCGCCACAAGGGAGACAAGGGGAAAAGTGAGTTACTATAATGAGAAACTTCACAGAAAGACTGCCAGGTGACTGATTACGTGACCCAAGAGAACAAAAGGTGTGGATGTACAGGCCAGTCACAGGGACCTACTGAGGAGAAACGTGTTTGCAGGCATGTTTCGAACTTGATGGTCATTAGGGAGAACTACTTGCATCATGATCCTCAACAGCTCATCTTCCAGAGACCAAATATCAGGCTAAGAGATGGTTCTTTAATCATGAGCTTCTTTAATAGCCTCTAAGATCTCCCCAAACTACTGGCAAAATTCTTTTATCCTAAGCATTATAAAAAGTTCATAAACTATCATTCTGTATCATTCATTCAAATGTTTACTGGGAATCTACAACTATGTGCAAAAGACTGGCAAAGTATGCACCGTAAGCATCTAGAGCACACAACTTGGTGGGGGGTACCCTGCAAAAGCCAAACACATCCATCCCCTGGCACCCAACTGGTTTACTAAGACTGGACTGCTCTCCAGTATTCACCACAGAGGCAGACAGGGAAGAGGTTAAGAACCGAGCTCTGGAGTTAAGACAGATATGGGTTCAAACCTTTGCTCCACTATCACTTCCTAATAGCCATAAGACATTGACAAATTACTCATATGTCTGGGCCTCGGTGCCCTCATCTGTAAAATGGAATTATAAGTAGGATACTGTGAGGATTAAAGGAGATAGTGTATTTGAAGTGCTTAAGATTGCCTGGTGTAGAGTAGGCAATCAGTACACATTGACTATTATTGTTACTGCATTCTTCTTCTCATTTATGTTCTTTTTGCCTCCTTACAGAGGAATACTCAATAAATATACCATGTTTTCCTAAGTAGCATCCCTGCCAAGTCGATGGAAGTGGTTAGATTATGCACAAATCATATATCCTGATGTTCCCTTTCTAAGGAATGAAAAGTCCTCATTCTGATTCACAGTACAGTGATTCATGGTTCTCTTCCTTTTCTCTCACCAACCCCCCCTCCACTGAAAACATAAAAACACAATTAAGAAATGGCTGAAAGCTGCAGACTTTCCTTAAGTCAAGATGTGGGCAATTTCCACCTGGGACTAGGCTGATTTCTGACCTTAGCAGCAGCCCTGAAGATTCAGGCCGAGGGTCTGAAGCAGAACACATCCTGTGATCCAACTTGGTAGCAGCTGTCTTGCTGCTTTCTATAGTGGAAGTGACAGGCGGGTGTGCTGGTGGTGGCTGGCAATTCATTCTCCTCTAAAGGGAGAACCGGTGAGCCTGCAGCAAAGCATAGCTCAAAAACACACACTACATCAATTTGCTCATTCTAAATGTAAGAAAAATCTGGCCTGAGACACTCGCCATTATTCATAGTCTCTTTAATGAGCTCTTTAGAATAAAATAAATCACTGGTTAAAACAGTATTCACAAACTACTCAGTCTACCACTTCGCTGGGTCAGTGTCACCTATGACAGAAGTCTGCTCCACTCGCCCTATTTCCTGCCCAGGGAGGGGACGTGCGATCATGAGCTTGTTACCTCACTGCCCAACCAGTTCCACCGTGAGAAGGGCTGCAGTATCCTCTTCTCCCTGCCTGCCTTCGGTCATTACTCATCATGTAATTGTGGTTCTATTTCCAAACCACAGAACACTTAAAGATATACTACAGGTGGCATTCATGCTGGACTCAAGTTTTACTTTAGATGTTAGAGACTTTTGTACTTATCTTCATCGTTTCCTCCTGTACAAGAGAAGGGTATTATCTGGGACCACAAGTATATAAATGAGATATACCAACCAGATATTAAGCATAAATGAGATCTACGCACAAGATATTAAGCTTCCAGAGAGACCAGACTGTTTTCAGTGATCATTGTATTCTGATGCTGAGACTAGCAGCCACACATAGAAGGTGCTCAATAAGGATATGTTGAATAAATGAAGCTTCTCACCCTCAGAGTGCCAGTATCTGTAGTTTATAAACACATGTAAACAATCAATGTGATGAGAAACAAATGATGGAAGAAGGTACAAAATGCTAGAAAAGTATTTCATAAAATTAGCAGTCTTTCCATTTTCAAGCTTAGGAACTCTTATACAGTACAGGTTGTGCATCCCTCATCCCAAATGCTTGGAACCAGAAGTGTTTCAGACTTCAATTTTTTTCCGATTTTGTAATATCTGTATTACACTTACTGGTTGAGCATTCAAATCAAAAAATCTGAAATGCTCCAATGAGCATTCCTTTGAGTGTCATATTGGCACTCAAAAGGTTTTGGATTTTGGAGCATTCCAGATATCAGATTTTTGGATTTGGGACACTCTACCTGTAATAAAAATGGTTACCATCTATTGAGTTCTTACTGTGCACCTGACATTGAGTTAAACATTTTGTAGACATTACTGCATTTATTCCTCAAAACACCCCTGTTATGTAGAAGTGAAAACTAAGGCTAGGAATGATTATAGGATCCAAGACTGCATCAATAGCAAGCAGCCCTCGCACAACATCTGTATTCTGGGGACTGGCCTAATGAAAGTGGTTCTGTAAGGAAAATAATCCGGGCCTTGCACGCGGGATGAAATAGAAATTGGTGAAGGTTATAAGTGGCTAAACTAAAGCAAGAGATGACTAGGGGATAAGGAAGCAAGGAACCAATTTCAGAGAAATGTCAAAGACAGACCCAATGGTATTCTTGATAGGTTAGAGAGAGGGGGGAGGGCAGGCACTCAAGATGACTAGCAGTTCTGATTACAGGTGGCACCAACAAAATAAGAAAAAAATTACTCATATATGGATAAAAATAGCTAACATTTGAGTGCACACACCATTTTTTTTTTTTTTTTACAAACACTCTCTTATTTAAGACTCTCAAACACTCCCACAAGAGTGGATTATTATCATCTCTTTTATAGAGGGGGAACTGGAGGATCAGAAAGGCTACTGAGGACCTTGTTCCAGTGGTCACCAGGTTAAGAAGTGTGAAGAGCCGGAATCCCAACCATGTAGGTCTGACCCCAGAGCCCCAGCTGTTTACCACTCTACCCAAGTGGCTGAAGGTGGCATTTTAGAACATTTAAAATGAAAAACAACTTAAAAAAACCTAATTCAAACATAATTAATAAAAATCAGTTACTGTATAGAAAGCAGACTGCCTGTATTCTTAAAAAGATGATAGGCTTTAACTATCTAGGGCATGAAAAAAAAAAGTAGGATTCTAATTATGCATGCTCTTTCTTTTAAAGTAGAGAGATATGTGCATCAAGTTAACAAGAACCATTTCTGAGTTTTAGAAAGATTAAGTTTCAAATGTGAATGATCCTGACTTGTCAGCTTAGAGACAATCACAGAATTCATTAGTTACTTTACATTTTCACTGGGGGGATAAGGAAGGAATCTAGGTTAGTCCACCTGGCTATAAAAACAGACTTCTACAATATTAAAATAGTACACTGTCTCATTATTATTCCAGTCTCAAAGGCTTAAGTCCAGCAAGAGAGATGTGTATTTTCCGTTTTATTTCAACACGATTTTTTTTTTTTTTTTTTTTTTTGGAGACAGGGTCTCAAACTCTGTCACCCAGGCTGTAATGTAGTGGCATGATCTATCATAGCTCACTGTAGCCTTGAACTCCTGGGCTCAAATGGTCCTTTTGCCTCAGCCTCCCATCAGGGTATCAATCTTGAACTCAAAAAATGACCATTCAGTAAGCAAGACCTGATCTCACAAAATCTTGGCTTGCTCCTGGGAGGAAACTACGTATCCCTGAAAGGTTAATCAATTCTTTCTATGCACCCCCAATTCTCATTAGTGTTTTCAGCGGAGCTAATTTACCAAATGAGTCCACAAAAGGGTTCTTTTTAAACCCTGCATGAGTTTATTCCCAAGGAGATGCGACATCAAGAAATAACCACTCCATGCTTTCCTTTTGCATCACATACTTTCCAGGTGTAGGGAAAACATGTCTTTACAGTTATACCTACGTGAGTTCCACAAAACAGAAGCCAGAATCATGTAATGGGATGAAGACTTTCAGCACAGGAAAACCGTTCTTTCCCTTCATTACAGCAGACTTATTGCAGCCGTAAGCACATACTTGAAATTACATCAGCCCCACTTGAGAAAAGTTCTTATATGTTTACAAAGATTTCACTAACTCTCCCTATTCCTCATTGTCTCGACAATAAAAACCCCAAAAGCAGACAGTCAAGAACTTTAAACTCAGATCTCAAGAAGTCGAGCATCACTGCTGTAGAATTTGTGACCATGGTCTACTAAAGTTCCAGCCCTTCTCCATCTGATTCTTCTTCTCTTCATTAGATCTTATATTTGCCCGATATACCAATTAGGATACTCAGTACATATAATGTTTAACTCAGTTTTAATACGTGGTCTATTTAAAAACCAAGTTCCTCCATGCTAACAAAACAATGTAGCAGGTATAAGGCGACAGACAAAATGATAAGTCAGTAGAATTTTAAAGAAACTCCCTTCACACAAAGTTGGCACTTTAGCAGAAAAGACAGGTGTGGAAATGGAACCATGGCAGACAAGACAGGCAAGCTAAGTGTGCAGTTAAGTTACACCTTTGCTTTATCACCTTCCATCTAAGCAGATGAGGCATCAACTTTATCACCACCATTTTACAGGTCACGAAGAGTGAGTTTAGAAAGTTGCATGAGTTTTCCCATATCACTTAGATGAGTTCACAATGAGCCATCCATCCCTCAAAGATTACTAATCTTGTTTACACAGAGATCATCCCAGTTGTGACAAGAGAAACTGAGCTTCCACGTTTTTTTCCAAATCTACAACGTTAACTTTAGAGACTCCCCCCAATTACAAATGCATGAGAAAACGATCTCCTTTTCTTCATTGTTAGCTCTGCTAACTGGCAATCATCTTTCAAGAAACTCCTACCTGTGGGCAACCAAAGATCCTTGATGTTTACATCCAAGTGAAGTTCCTGGTTATTTTCATAACAAATTGTCATGAAACTTTTTTAAAAAGTGCAAAAATAAAGAGAATTTGAGGGGACAGGAGAGAGTGAGATGAGTGCAGGAGGATTCCACCAAATCTATTCAACCTGTAAAAATTTAAATCATTCTACTAAATTGATTAACAGAAGCTAAAGGGAAAACAGGCAAATATACTAGGGACGTCACTTCTGGGGTAATCAGTTACTACTTTGAATTATGAGTGAACACTCAAATCCTGCACGAAGGGCCGCGACAGGTCCCCACCACTACTGCTACTATTTCTGTCCGGTGGGTCTCTCGATCTCGGAGGTGGCAGGCCAGGATCTGAGCCCGGCTCTACCTCCGTGAACTTTATACAGAGAGGCTGACACACAAATCCCCAGTGCTCGAACAAGTGAGGAGTTGGCAGAGCAAAGAACAACTCCAGGTACCTCCTGCCAGAACAGATGCCGGGGTGGAGGAGGTGCTGTTTTAAATGGCACTTCAATCAGCCACAGGGAAAACGAATTATAGAACCTCGCATCCAGCCTCGAAGATCCAACAGCCCGAGAGGGCAAAGGTATTCCCCGGGGAGGGCGGAGAGACCAGCGCTCCGACTGCGGCCTCCGTCTTTGTTTTGAAGCACCACAGGGCTCGATTCTGCAGCATGCTCAGAATGAGCTATTTTCGCCCACAGCCAAAATCAGCAACAGCAAATTACATTGCAAACAATGGCGAGGGCGCCTGCTCCGCGCGGCTCCAAACTCCGGAGAGGCAGCGCCAAGACTGACTTCTCACTTGGGCAGAGCGGGGCCGCCGCCTCCCCGCGCTCCGGCCGCGCACCGCGCGCGGGCTCCGGCCACCAGCCGCGAGGGCCGGGGAGACGCGGCGGCAGCCGAGACTAAGGGGCGGGGGGCTGGTCATCACCCCGGGGACGAGACCCCTCGAGCCCTCGAGGGCTCGGTGCCGCGGGGGGCGGGATTCCCTCGCCTCCAGGCACCGCGCGGCAGGCGCTCGCAGGCGGGGAAGGCGGCGGAGCGCTGGCCGTCTGGGAACCCGGGGGTCCGGGACAGCGCGCGGGGACCGCGGAGCGGCGGAGGGCGGGCGGACCCGCGGTCTCCGACGCCCCCCTTCCCAGCCCTTCCAGCTCGCAGAGGCGGGGAAGTACGGACTCCCGGCAGCAGGGGAGCCAGGGAGCGGAACGCGGGGGGCGAGAGTTAGTTAACGCCGAGCCAAAGCCCCGCCCGGCCGCGCCCCGTGGCCCCGCGCGCCCTAGCCGCGGGGCTCCGTGTCCCCGCCGCCACCCGGCCCGAGGGTCTCACCCGGCTCTTGCAGCGGTGGTGCCGGCCGGGGTCCGAGTAGGTCCGGTCCACGGTGAGCGCCGTGTCGCTGCCCGGCATCTTGGCGCTCCGGCTGGGAACTTTCCCGTCTTCCGGGGCCGCCGCGCCTGGAGCTGCCCGCCGAGCTCGGGCTCACCCCGGGAGCCGCGGCCGAGGGGGCGGCGCGGGCTGCTGCAGCTGTTGCCGACACCCGCGCGGCCGCCCTGCGCCGCCGCCGCCACCGCCGCCGCCGCGGGGTGGGGGAGGCGGGGCGGGGAGGCGAGAGTCTCCGCCCCCTTCCCCTCGCCCCGCCTCCCCCTGCGCGCCCCGCAGGGCGCCGAGACCCCTCTCCCCGGGGCCAGGTCTCTGCCTCCCTCCCGCCTCCCTCGCAGGCTGAAACTTGGTCCCACTCCCTCCCACACAGCCCCTCTCTCCTCAGCAGATGAGCGATATCTACACTATTTGTTGACTTATTTGTATGTTTATGATAAAAAGTGGCTTTTATGGCAAGATGTTGACACTTGCCTTAAATGCTTCCTTTTATCTTACTCTTCATTCCACAGGCACTTTATCGGGCAGCTACCATGTACCAGACCCTGGGCTAGAAACCGGAGATTTAAAAAAAAAAAAAAAAAGGAGGGGGGGTACTTTTTTCTTATGATTCCACTGAGCATACAGCATACTTAAACTAAGATCCTACTGTGTTGTGTATTTCAATTTTGCGTGTCTGGCTCACCTTTATGTTGTAAACTACTCGAACGTCAATATATCTTTTCATCTTAGCATTCCTTATTCCCAACGAACCGTCCCTGCCCACAAAGAATTTGGAGTCTAGAAGAAGAAGGACTAATTAGTGAACAATTACGTATCAGTCACCCAAACCGAAATTGTGAACACCTGGGCTGTCTATGTAGCGTGTACTAGTAGGAGACTGGGTTGAAATACTTAAAGAGCAGCTGTTCTAGAGAGGTGCTGGAGCACAATGTGGCCAGCCTGGAGGGAGAGGATTTCCTCCTCCCTTTCAAAGGCTTGAGGGGGAAGGGTAGAGCAGGCTGAAGGAAAATACTGAGCATAAAAACAGAGGTACATCTGGCAAACTTCAAGTCATCAGTTTAGGAGGTGTCTTCAGGAACAGAAGGACGTGATGGGGAAAGTCAGCAGCGACTATGCAGGGTTCTACTTTCAAGGGTAAGAAGTTCAGCCTTTTTCTGTGGGTATTGGGCAGCTTCTGGAGATTCCTGAACAGGGAAATGACAACATCAGAGTGAATATTTGAGGAGAACGTGTATTTGATAGCAGTGTGGAGCACGGATTAAAGATGGGTAAAAGACGCTGCTTAGAAGACCACTGCAGGCCAGGCACAGTGGCTCACACCTATAATCCTAGCACTTTGGGAAGCCAAGGTGGGAGGATCACTTGAGGCCAGGAGTTTGAGGCCAGTCTGGGCAACATGGCAAGACTCCATCTCTACAAAAAACTTAAACATTAGCCAGGCATGGGGGTACATGCATGTAGTCCTAGCTGCTCTACAGGCTGAGTCAGGAGGATCCCCTGAGCCCAGGAGTTTGAGGTTGTAGTGAGCTGACTGCACCACTGCACTCTAGCGAGGGCAACAGAGTAAGACCCTGTCTTGGGGGGGGGGGTCGTAGAAAGAAGGCCATTGCAAAGATTGAGAACAGCCTAAATATCCCTCAAAAGGAGATTAAGTAAATAAATGATGGTACATCACCCAGCAGAACATTAGGTAATTGTAATAGAATGAGGCAGTTCTCTATGTATAGCTATGGAAATATATCTAACATATATGGTTAAGTGAAAAAAAGCAATATACAGAATTATATGGGATTCCACCATTTATGTAAAAATGGAATATATTAAATATGTATGTGCTTATATATGCATAGCATATTTCTGGGGGGATAAACAAGATACAAGGGAAATACATAAGAAACTGATGCCAAGAGAGGGGAAACTAGGTAGTAAGAAGGCAGAGATGGAAGAGAGATCAAGTTTTCATTGTGTGTGCTTTTTAAACTTGAATGTTTGTATTGTGGGCAGATATTAACTATTCAAAGAGTAAAATAAAAAATATTTTTAAATAAAGAAGGTAAACTTATTAAAATTAACTTAAAAACAAATTAGAAATCCCATATAGTCCTAAAGCCATTCAAGAAGTTAGATCAAGTTTTAAAATACCCGCCGCCCTCCCCCCCCACCCCCCCACCCCCCACCCCCACCCCACCCCCCATTTCCCACCCCACACACAACTATACCAGGCCCAGGGAGTTTTTCAGGTAAGTTTTTCCAAAGCAGCCAAGAAAGATACCAAATGTTGGGGGGGGGGGGAAGGGTGAAGAAGGGGGATTTTAGCTAGAGTGGCCAGAGAAGGCCTCCATGATAAAATGACATTTGAGCAGAGAGTTGGGAAGTGGGGGA
Source organism: Varecia variegata (assembly GCA_028533085.1). Classification (NCBI taxonomy): domain Eukaryota; kingdom Metazoa; phylum Chordata; class Mammalia; order Primates; family Lemuridae; genus Varecia; species Varecia variegata. The sequence goes on along the minus strand of CM052440.1, from coordinate 20,621,193 downwards.
GCCAGCAGTGTAGATACCTGGAAATTTCGGACAGACGAACAGCAGGTTAGGAGCCCTGAAGCAGGAACATTTGAGGAGTGTTCAAGGAAGAGCCAAGAGGCCAGTTTTCAATGGAAGGAGATGAGGTCTGGGACATTTCAGGGACCCAGATCATATAAGGCTTTTTAGGCCATTTTAAGAACTTCGACTTTAATTCTGAGGAATATGGGAAAATTTGGAAATTTTTGAGCAAAGGAGTGGCATAATCTGCCTTTTCACTTGGGGGAAAAAAACAGATCCCAACCTCACATCATACACAAAAATCAATACCAGATAGATGAAAGACCTAGAGGAGAAAAAACCCAACTTAAAATTGTCAGAAAAAAACCAGAGAATATCATTATTATCTCCAGTTATAAAAAGCAGGTCAAAAAAAGCATAAACCATAAAGGTTTGAAATCATTAAAATTTTTAAACTTCTGCTCATGAAGAAAATAATAAAATGAAAAGCCACAGACTGAACTCAAGCTAAAAAAATCAATATGCATGAATTTCAAAAACAAAACTGAGAAACAAAAAAAGCAAGCTTTAGAAAAATACTTGCAGTAAGATTCATGTAAAGTTTAAAAATACAAAGAAACAACTCTTTTTTTAGGAAAACAAAGACATATAGCAAAACTATTAAGAAGAGCAAGAGCATAATAAACACAAATTTCTGGAAAGTATCTGTGGTGGGGAGATGAGGAAGGATTCAGTAGGAGAGGAGCACAAGTTATAAATATGTCATGCTCTTGAACAAATAACTGTTGGTACTTTGGATATACATTCACTCATACACATATACATATAATATTTCAGAATAATCTAAACTTTTAAAGGCAACAAAGACTCAAGGAACAGATGTTATGATATTATCTTTAATCCTGGAATTCAAGTCACCAGTGGGGGTACCTTCTCAAATAAATAACTATAATAGCACTTTTGCACATATAAAGCTTAATATAAATGCAACATAGTCTGTTGTTATTAAGTCATTACATCAACTTAACCTTTCAAAGATCCATTCTGAAAATCTCTGGGTTTTCCCCCTCATCTGCCTGGTATCCAATTGTTTTTTTCAGCTACTTAGGGCTACAGGAAGAATTTCCCTGTCTGTGTGACTATGTGTATGAATACATTTAGAGAGTCCAGACCTAAGTGAGGTCCCTGATGAAGCAGGGTTGGGCTGTGGTCGGTGTGCCAATAGGCATCTACTTTCCATTTCTGCTATTATCTTTGTGTTCCTTAGAAGAATTCCATCCTGGAATGTTGACCCTCAAGAAGGATGAATTAAAACTTTATTAGGCGCCCTTAAATTAACAGAGGATGTCCTTTTTTAGATCACTTAGATTTATTTCATAAGTTAATTGCCCAAAAGCTGCTCTGCACTCATACAAAATAATTTTTTAAAATATACGAATGCAATAGCACAAGAGCAAGCTCCCCAGAAGAGAAAGAAAACAAGCAGTGCTGATCACCATCTGGCTCTGCTTTTGGGAAGTAGAACCCAGGGGGAAAATAGACCATGTCCTTTGCTTTAGCCAATGCCTAGGGTTTTGTCAGCCGAAGAGAGAGAATGAGAGAATATGTGCAAATTTTTCCTGTCAGTATAAGAATTCTGTATCTCTGATTCCTCCAAAAGCCTCTCTCTGCAAAAAGTAATGAAAAATATAATACTGTTAAAGTGACAAATGCAGTCAGAACAATGTGGAATGCAAAGGTTCACACCTAAGGTATGAAATAAGAATTTACTTGCAAAGCGCAGGGAAGGAGCACAACAAGGCAGCATATGCTAAGCCCCAAAGAAGTGAAAGAGGTAATTTGAGCTGTAATACTTTAAAGTTTGGAATGATGAGAACAGGCTTATCAAAAGAAGTAGCATTACACTTAACTTCTGTGGTGCATATTTGTTGTTTTTGCCTGCCCAGCATCTGGACTTTCTTTTCGGATCCATCCTAACCCTACTCTTAATTCAAATGGTGTAGATGAGGTAGACCACTCCCTACCCTGGATCCAGGGACTGGTAGGGGATCCAGCCTCAGCCAATCAGAGTCACTGTGACTTGTGCAGGGACAGGCACATGACCAAGTAAGAGCCCAGCAGAGGCTCCCCTGAGACTTTTGCTGGAAGTGCTGGGAAGGAGCTATGCCCTTTCAGTGGGCATTGTAAGCTGGTACAACGTAAGTGTGCTGCTGTGGTGGACATCCTTGCCACCATACAAAGCCTCCGTGGGAAAGCAGAGTGATGAAACAGAGAAAGACTTGTTACTAAATTGTTAGAGCACTAGGTCTAGGCTTTTTTCATTATTTGCTGCTGCACAATAAACCACCTTAAAATGTTCTGGCTTACAACAACTACTACTATTCATTTGCTCGTGACTCTGCAATCTGGGCAGGCCTCCAAGGGAGATGGCTTTTCTCTGTTCCACGTGGCACTGGGTGGGACTGGGGTATACAAGATGGCTTCATTCCCATGTGTGATATTATGATATATGTGTGTGTGTATAGGTTTTAGTCCACGGTTCCTAGCTCATAACTCCCGTAACCCTTGTTACAGTCTTCTGTTATAATGTTGAGGTGCTGTAGGCCTCAGAAATGTTCTCCTGCCCTTTCACCTACTCCTCTCTCTCCCCAAGAATCTTTCCCCGGCGTTTCTGTCTTAGAGCTGGCCATAAAGAAATTCTCTGACCTACTTTGTCTGATTGTAGATCACAAGATCCTCATTTCAGAAGGGGTCCTGCCCCATACCCTGGAGGAAGGAATGCTGCAGAGAGGCCAAGAAGAATCTGAACAGACAGGCTTTGCTGCGTTTCTTCACTCAGTCTATTAGTACCAGATCATACCCTCTTTGTCCAATCACATTTTGACATGGTTGTCCATGCTTCAATCATGCCTATCCAATTAAGTCTCCATAAAAGGCCCAAGAGGACAGGGACAGAGAACTTCTACATAGCTTAACACATGGAGGTTCCTGGAGGGTTGTGTACCCAGGGAGGGCATGGAAGCTCCATACCCATTCCCGCATACCTCACTCTGTGCATCTCTTCCTCGGTGTCCTTTCTAATACCCTTTATAATAAACTGGTAAATGTGTTTTCCTGAGTTCTGTGAGCTGCTCTGGCAAATTAATAAAACCCAAAGAGAAGGTCTGGGGAACTCCAACTTGAAACTGATTGGTCAGAAGTTCAGGAGGCCTGGACAGCCAACTGGTGTCTGAAAGGTGGGGTGGCGGGGAGTCTTCAGTACTGAGCCCTGAATCTTTGGGCTCTGATGCTATCTCCATGTAGATAATGTCAGAATTGAATTGGAGGACACCTAGCTGGTATCTGCAGCAGAAATGGTTGCTTGCTTGTTGGGAAGGAAAAATCCCCATCCATTTGGTCACAGAAGTCTTCTGTGTTGGTTGTAGTTGTGGCGTGAGAACAGAGGAAAAACAAAGTTTGAGTTGGTTTTTCCACAAACACGTCAACATCTGTAAGAATTGGGGTAGCTAGAATGACGGTGATGGGACAGGCTTCTGTCTCTATTTTTATATGTTTATATTTTTAAAAACAAAATATGTTTTAATTTTATAGTCTCAAGTCTTCCAGGGGTCCTCTCTCTCCATCAGGGTAGTTGGACTGGATTCCAAGAGGGTAAAATCCAAAGTTGCCTAATCTCCTAAGACCTAGCCTAGAAACGGTCGTCACATTCTATTGGTCAGAATGAGTCAAAAGTCTAGCCCAGACTCAAGGGGAGGAGAAATGGTGTCCACCTCTTGATGGAAGGAGTAGTGTGCACATACAGGGATGGAAGAAATTGCCGGCTGCTGTCCTGGCAGTCGATTCGGCACAGCAGCCGTGCCTAGACCCCCGTGTGTCAGTGGCAGGAAGCCATGGATGCCTTTTTTCGCTCAAGCCATTTAGAGATGGGTTTCTGACTCCTGCGACCCAAAGTATCCTGACCAATGCAACATTCAATGCTGGGGAGGAGCAAAAGAAGACAAAGAGAAGGGCAGCATTTCAAGAGAAGGCAAGAACTTTGTGGGGTGGGGTGAAAAGAAAATAAAAGAACTTTGAACAGCATGAATAGCGAACAGAGTGTTTTGGTGGGGGCACAGAGTTTTCTCAGGCCACTTGCTAGAGCCTTCCTTGGTCAGTCCACGCCATATGACCTGTGAACTGTAAACTAATTAGAGTCTGTACTACTCATTTCAATACAAAAGTTACAATACCTTATGTTTTAAATATTTCCTGTGATCATTTCTATGCTCCCTACACACTAGATTATAGGATACCAGAAGGAAAGGACTATGCCTTCTAGGTAAGCATGCATATTCCTGACAGTTCTTAACACAGTAACATTCATATTCTTGCTGAGTAAATGAACAAATGAATTCAACAGTTATTAAATGTCTACTTATTTTCTAGGCATTTGGGTTTTAAATAATGACTAAGACATAATCAAAAGGTAGCTTTTGCCTTCATGTGGTTGGAACGGGGAATATAAAAGGCTGAAAATTTGCTGGATGATGAACGTCACCAATTTGCAAATACTAAGTAGTTACTGAAATTTGTCAATTCTCCAGTCATTTTTTTGAGTACCTTTGGTGTGACAGGCTCTGTTCCTGGTGCTGAGGATATAAAAATGAGTGGGACATCCTGAAGGGACATTCCATCTAGACAGGAGGCAGACACCCCCAAAAACCTTGCTATAGATGCCAACATATTTATGACGTGGCCTACCAGTGGTAGGACAAAAAAAATGAAGTGGTCACTTTATGAACCTCATGTCCTTAGGTGTTTCAGTCCTACTATGGCATCACAGCAGGAAGAAGGAAGGAGACATAAGGAAAGTCTGATTTTGAAGAAGAAAATGCAAACCTCTCATAAAGTAAAGGGAATATATTTCTTTTCATATTACAGTTTGATTTAATAGTACAGAAAGTGTTCCCTTTGGGGGAAAGACTTATAAGACAAAAAGTATAATGAGCTTTTTTTCCCCTCCTACGGATTTAAGGAGACAGCAAAACGAAGACTAAATCAGATGTTAAAAATTTGTTCTACTAGCTTGAGGGGAATGCATGTTGATTATATACATATATAGGATCAGAAGTTTCCTGGCCTGTTGCAAATTTTAACCACCTGGTTTATAGCCAACTGGAAATGACCACTCTTAACATTTCCATTTAATTTCTAACAGAGCATATTCTATATGACGGTAAGGAAACAATTACTGCAATTTATTTAGCATTAGCAATTATCTGGCACAGCAGCCCAAAACTCCCACTTGGCAAGATTTTGATAAAAAAAACAGGAAAGTAGAAAGACTCAACTGAAACTCTGCATGCTCGTGAACTTATCTTCTAATACTCCTTTTTTTAAGCAAATGCAACAATTTCATACTACTGATTTCACCGGAGCAACAATTATTAAAGAGGATTCCATGGGCAGCCTCCAAGTGTTCTGGGAGATGATCTCCAACATTTGCCTTCCTTGCAGACTTAAGGCTATGTTAAGTACAAAAATGTATTTAATCTCATAAAAATTAAAATCTTATGCTTTGCAAAAGGCCCTGTTAAGAGGATGAAGCTACAGATGGGAAGAAAATATTTTTAAAACTACATATCTAACAAACAATGAGTACCTGGAAAGTATAAAGAATTTTCAAAGCTCAATAATAAAAAAACAATCCAATTTAAAAATGGGCAAAAGACATGAACAGACAATTCATAGAAGAGGCTATATAGATGGCAAATAAACACATGAAAAGATGTTCAATGCCATTAGTCATTGGGGAAATGCAAATTAAAAACCACAATGAGATGTCACCACATACCTGTCAGAATGGCTACAATGAAAGAGTTTTAACACTTAATGCTGGCAAGGATGTGGAGAAACTAGATAATTCATACATGGCTGGTGGGAATGTAAAATGGTTCAGCCTGTCTGGAAAGCAGTGTGGCAGTTTTTTATATAACTAAAACATGCAAAATACCACCTGACCCACCAATTGCACTCTTGGGCATCTATCCCAGAAAAAAGAAAACACATATTTATACAGAAACCTATATACAAATGTTCACAGCAACTTTATTTGTAATAGCCAAAACCTGGAAACAGGCCAGATGTCCTTCAACATGTGAATGGTTAAGCAACTGTGGTATGTCCACACCATGGAATATGGGTCAACAATATAAAGGAACAGGCCGGGTGAGGTGGCTCACACCTGTAACCCTAGCACTCTGGGAGGCCGAGGCGGGTGGATCGTTTGAGCTCAGGAGTTCAAGACCAGCCTGAGCAAGAGTGAGACCCCGTCTCTACTAAAAAAACAGAAAGAAATTAGATGGACAACAAAAACTATATAGAAAAAATTAGCCGGGCATGGTGGCGCATGCCTGTAGTCCCAGCTACTCGGGAGGCTGAGGCAGTAGGATCGCTTAAGCCCAGGAGTTTGAGGTTTCTGTGAGCTAGGCTGATGCCATGGCACTCTAGCCCGGGCAAAAGAATGAGACTCTGTCTCCAATATATATATATATATATATATATATATATATATATATATATATATAAAGGAACAAACGCTTGCTATGCAACAACTTGGATGAGTCTCTAGGGAATTATGCTGAGTGAAAAAAGCCAATCCCAAAAGGTTATATACAGTATGATTCCATTTATGTAGGGATTCTTGAGATGATAAAAGGAAAGAAGTGTAGAAGAGATGATGAGTGGCGTCAGAAGCTAGCACCGGGAAGGGGTGGTTGCAGGAGGGAGGTGGGTGTGGTTACGAAAGAGCAACCCCAGGCATCCTGCAGGGATGGAACTATTCTGTATCTTGAGAGTTGCGGTAGATAGAAGCTACACAAGGGATAAAACTTCCGAGAACTAAATATCCACATGCACACACACAAATAAGTCCAAGTAAAACTGGAGCAACCTGAATAAGATTGGTGGATTGCACCAATGTTAACATGGTATCTGTACTAAAGTTTTGCAAGATACTACCATTCGGGGAAATTAGGTAAAGAGTACACAGTATCTTTCTGCATTATTCTTTACAATTGCATGTGAATCTACAATTACCTTAAACTAAAAAGTTTATTAAGAATGTTATTTTAAATTTAGGTGCAATTATAGTCGTTTTCACCAGAAAAACTTGGGGTTTTTGGAGGGAGGGGAACAACACAGCAACTGAAAGTGGTTGATATAGGGACTTTTTCTCTGGAGAAGTTGTCCGCAGGACGGTGTTCTTCCCGGTTCTGGGCCCTGCTTGCTCCAGAGACGTGGACCAGCTGTAGAAACCGAGGGCAAAGGAAAGACTGCGGGTCGTGCTCATTAATGTGACCATGAACATCAGGACCTGGCCAGGGTGTACACTGTGTCTCAACCTCAAGTCAAGTACAAACAAGTTGAGGGCCCAGGGCAGTGTCCATTATCCTTGGCCCACCAGTGCTGAGCATAGCACCTGGAAGAAAGCAGTAATTCTACAAGGTTTTTGTTGAATAAATGATTGATAATTAACTCCTATTTTGGTTGGAAGAACATATTAAAGTTCATAGATTTGGCTGAGTTCAAAATGACTCATTACATACTGAGATTTTTAGTAAAAATTTACATTGTAAGGTTGAGTAGAATTCTGTAAATCCATGTGCTTTGCTCTGTTTTAGGATTCCCATACTGGCTTGAGTCTTTGTTTTATAACATGTACACACAGATTATAAGTGCTTTGTTATTTCTAACCTCTTGACCCTACCACTTAGAAGGAAAGAGTTGCACTGTCTGATTGCTGTGCATGACTCTTGGCTATCGGCTACTGCAGTTTCCCAGAAGTCCACAACAATGTCAGAAAACAAACGTAGATAAAAATGCCTTACTTTGTGCTAGGCACAGAATGTTCCATTCAGTTAAATCTGGAGTTGCGATGCTGTGGGTTCCTACTTCACGCAGCCACAGAGAAAGCGTTCTCTGGGGATCTCTGGCTGACTCCATTCTGTGCACGGCCAGCCCAGGAGAATTCTTTTTCATTAAGCACATACTGAATCTGAAGGATGAGCTAGCCACACTCCAGGAACATACTGTCTGTGAAGTCACTTTGCATTTTATAAACTCACTTTGCAAGATAAGGATGGTGGGAAATGAAACTGCCAGAAAAATCTGATGTGATGTTGTTTTAAACAGTCCAAGTCACAGTCCTATGAAAAAAGAGGATGCTGCTTGCCAAGGCCTTCCTTGTCCACTCCAGTCCACACTCATCTCTCTCCCCTCTCCGAATTCTGACACTATCTGCTGCTTATATCACTCACACAAACATTCAATTATAAATGATCTTGTGCTGTTCCAGGCAGGCGGTGTGCTATACTAGAGACAGACTGCCTGGATTCAAGTCTTGGCGCTGCTCCTTGCTAGCAAGAAAGCCTTGGTGCTTGCACCCGTAAGCTGAAAATGACAATAGTACCCACCTCGTACTGTTGTGGAGGATTAAAAGAGGTAATATGTGTAAAGCGCTTGTAAAACAGAGCTCAGTAAATGTTTGCACAAAACAAAACCTAAAATCTGTCTTCATGTGATATCTTTTTCTCCTTACCAGTAAGACTTCAGGGATTTATGTTGTTATCCTGGAAAGTGGTCTATTGAGGAGGGAGGTTGCATTTCAATGCCATAAATCATCACCACAAATTTTGTTAACAGAACTAGGAAGAAAGTACGAGCCTTTGGCCAAGCTCTGGGTCCAGCTCTGGACTCAGCCCGTGTCCTCTCTGTTGGCCCCTGACCATGCTTTTCCCACCACCTCAGAGTCTGCAAACCAGCAGAAGTGAGAAGGGCAAACTTCCTCCCTTTACACTAACCTTCAATTCCCTTTGTTCCCAAGGCACTGGCTCCCACACAGAACATACTCTTTTTGTTTGTACACTTTGACCAAATAATTTTCTATTTCTAGGAATTTATACTAAAGAAATAATACAACACAGGAAAAGTTTTACACTCAAAGAATGTATCCCAGTGTTTTATCATTCGGAAAAGTTTAAAACAAATCAAAGTCCTATTTATTGTCCATGAAAAATAAAGGACTGATTAAGTTATAATACATTCATACAAAAAATACAGTATAACTACTGCAAATTATACTTAGGAATCATATGATGAAATGTTTATGTGATATTATAAAAATTATAATAATAAAAATCAGGATAACTCTATCAGATTTTTTTTCTTTCTTTCTTTCTTCCAAGAGACAGGGTGTTAGCACTCTGGGAGGCCAAAGCAGGAGGACTGCTTGAGGTCAGCAGTTCGAGACCAACCCGAGCATGAGCAAGACCCCCATCTCTACTAAAAATAGAAAAAATTAGCTGGGTGTGGTGGTATGTGACTGTAGTCCCAGCTACTTTGCTGGAGGGGGCTGAGACAGGAGGATCACTTGAGCCCAGGAGTTTGAGGTTGCTGTGACCTAGGCTTTCGCCACGGCACTCTAGCCCAGGCAACAGAGCGACACTCTGTCCCAAAAAAAAAGACAGGTTGTTGCTCTGTCACTAAGGCTGATGTATGTGCAGTAGCATGACCATAGATCGCTGTAATCTCCAACTCCTGGGTTCAAGCGATCCTCCTGCATCAGCCTCTAGACTAGCTAGGACTACAGGTGCGTGCCACCACACTTGGCGAATTTTGTTTTTATATTTTGTAGAGACGGGGTCTTACTATATTTCCCAGGCTGGTCTCGAACTCTTGGCATCAAGCCATCCTCCCGCCTCGGCCTCCCAAAGTACTGGGATTACAGGCGTGAGCCATCACACCAGGCCAACCCTAGCAGATTGACAAAAATTTTAAAGTATTATGATAGTACTGGCAATGATCTGGAATAGCAGCAACTCTCACGTCAAGCCACTCCTCTCCTAGTCTACATCCTAGAGGACACACATCAACCAGGACACATGCACGCTAATGTTCATAGTGGTAACAGTCCCCATCTGGAAACCACCCAACCGTCATCACTAACAGCATGGATAAATAAATTGTAGTACAGTTATTTCCCAATTAAGGTCAGTCGCCTGTTGCTAATGCTAGCTGGGAGCCTATGATCTTAACTCATTTGACAAAGTAGGGTTTTTCTGTTATATGTAGTCAAACCTAATACTGACTACTGCAGAGCCTAACAAAATGCCTAATGCAAAGTATCACAAATGTTAATATTTCTTGCTCCGTCTCACACCCCAAATGTTCACGGCAACATGGTCAACAAAAGTCCAAAATGTTTTGCTACTGAAGAGTAGGAGAAAAATCTTTCTCCATTTCTTCTGTGTCTTCCTATATCGTCACTATAGTACTCTGCACAGAGCCAGTCAATGACAGTTATTTATCTGACTGCTTCATCTGCACCAGGCCCTTTAAACACATCAACTCTGAGTTATTGCCAAACCCTCCTTCCCTGCCATCTCTATAATGGAAGGTGTTATTATTTTCCCATTTTACTGAGTAGCAACCAGGGAGTCTGAATAGATTAAGTGATTTGACCGAGAGTACTCAGCTAATTAACGGCAAAATTGGAGCCCAAATTCCAGGTGTCTTTGACTCCAAAGCTCATTTACTAGGTGTATATCCTTGGATGATTTATTTAATCTTTATAGGACTCAGTTTCCTCAGCTGTAGAACAGGGATAATTGCACCCAGTAAACAATAACTGTCTCTTGGCTACAAGTCTATGCTGCACTACTGAGAATATGAATGGAGAAGAACCTCAATGCATCTGGAAACTCCACTGTTGTATGTCCCTCCCAAAACATTTAACTCACATGAACATGACTTGTGACCACTCCCTGCCCAACCTTTCCCTGCTTCTCCCAGTTTAATGAACACCCACTCTTCCTAGTAATCTCACGAAGATGATTTCTGTATTCTAAGCCTCTTGTTTTCTGTTCTTCCCATGAAGAAAGAAAACAAACAGGGCTTTTGAAATTCAAAATTATATCATCATGATGTTATCCTTCATCTGAAGGCTCCCTGTAAATCTTTTCTCTCTTTTCCAAGCACTTCTAGATTTTTGGCTTTGCATTTCAAGTTTCACAAAATGAGAAGTCAATTCTCATATCACTTTGGAAGTGAAGGTTCAATTTCCTGCAAGTATTTAGAAGTACTCACTGTCCTAGCTGACAGTTTTGAAAGGTATTCTATAGTTCTATTATTTCTCATTGTGGCTGATGCACTCCCAGTTAATATTTCTGACATTCCATTGATTTTCCTTCCATTAGAAGACACGTCTTTCACAAAAGGAGAAAAATCCTGTACCAGGCACAAGATTTAAAGTATCTAATATCATGTGTACAAGGTACCCAGCAGGCAAGCACACTCACTCACATGCATGTACACACACTTACCACACATACACAGAGGAACAAGAAGAAGTTATCAGGAATGCAATATGTCAGTTTTTCAGAATATTAGCAGAATTTAGTCATTTGGAGTTAAAAACAATATTCCTTTTCAACCCCGAAAAGGGACCCTTTGAGGTAATAAGAGAAAAAACAATGAAAAGATTCAAGAAGAGGCAGATCAGTTTATATAGCTCAATTTTAATTTCTGCTCCAGTTAAATAGGCAGACAGTCCATAAATTTCACTGGTGCTTCCTAATGCTTATGATTGCAAAACTATTCTCTATGCTCTACTTGAAAGGAGGCTTTTCTCATTTGTCACTGTTTCCATCTAATCTTTTTTTTTTTTTTTTTTTGAGACGGGATCTTCCTCTGTCCCCTAGGCTGGAGTGCAGTGGTGCAATCATAGCTCACTGCAACCTCCAACTCCTGGGCTCAAGTGATCCTACTGCCTCAGCCTCCTGAGGACTACAGGTACATCCCACCATGCCCGGCTAAGTTTTCTATTTTTTGTAAAGACAAGGTCTCTCTCCTGCTCAGGCTGGTCTCAAACTCCTGGCCTCAAGCAATCTTCCCACCTCGGCCTCCCAAAGTGCTAGGATTACAGGCGTGAGCCACCATGCCCGGCCACCATCTAATTCTTTTACAAATGGAATCTTACTCTCTTCAATCCAAAAATATCAGAATGTTTTAGATATAATCAATTGGAATATAGATTATTCAAAAATGCAGTCCAGTAACACCTATTTAAACTATTGTGCTTTAAACGTTCTCCCTCATTTAGGTATTTTGTAAATATTATTTGTAAATATTACTGAAGATTATTTGTACAATAAATGATTGTCTAAAGCTGCACTGTCCAATACAGTAGACACTAGTCACATGTGGCCACTGAGCACCTAAAACATGCCTACTGTGACTAAGAAACTGGGTTTTTATTTTTATTTTTTATTTCAGAATAGCATGGCAGTACTAATGTTTTGACTATGTGAATTGCCTTTGTACGGCGTGAGTGAAAGTTATAAGTGTGCCCATTACCCAGATATTGTGCATTGTACCCATTAGGTGTGATTTTACCCATCTCCACCTCCCCCCTCCGACCTGCTTGATTTCCGTTGAGTTTTACTTCCATATATGCATGTGAGTGTTGATCGATTAGTTCCAATTTAATAGGGAGAATGTGTGGTGTTTGTTTTTCCATTATTGTGATATTTCACTTTGGAAAATAGTCTCCAGTTCCAACCAGATTGTTAAAAAAGCTATTAGTTCACCATTTTTTATGGCTGAATAGTACTCCGCGATATACATATACTCCGTGATATACATATACTACATTTTATTAATCCACTCATGTATTCATGGGCAGTGGGTTGATTCCACAACTTTGCAATTGTGAATTGTGCTGCAATAAACATTCAACTGCAAGTGTCTTTTTGATAAAATGTTTTTTTTTTCCTTTGGATAAATACCCAGTAGTGGGATTGCTGGATTAAATGGTAGGTCTACTTTTAGTTCTTTGAGGTATCTCCATACTAGTTTCCACAGAGGTTGTACTAGTTTGCAGTCCCACCAGCAGTGTGTAAGTGTTCCTTTCTCTCTCCATCCACACCAGCATCTGTTGTTTTGGGACTTTTGAATGGCTTTCTCAGTGAGAATGAAAGCCATTCTCACTGAGTTAGGTGATATCTCATTGTGGTTTTGATTTGCATTTCCCTGATGATTAGAGATGCTGAGTATGTTTTAAATATGTTTATTGGCCATTAGTCTATCTTCTTTTGAAAAGCTTCTGTTCATGTCTCTTGCTGACTTTTTAAAGAGGTTGTTTGATTTTTTCCTGCTATTTTGCCTGAGTTCTTTATAGATTCTGGTTATTAGCTCTGTATCAGATGTATAGCAAAACTGAATTTTTAAATTTTACTTAATTTTAATTAATTTATACCTTGAAGACTTAGTACAAAAAATGTAAAATATCTCATATTTTTATAATGACTACATATCAATATAAACCACAAAGCCCACTGTTATTTAGTTACCAAAATATGAAAACAGAGACTGACAAGTATTCTCTACAATCACTACATAAAATATGAGACTTACATAAAAATAAACATACTAATACTAGTATTTTACATAGCTCTTTCCCCCAGGTGATCTCTCAGATCAAAATTAATCTTCCTTCTCTGGTAGCATTTTATGTATAACTCTAGTATAGTATTTATCAAAGTCTAGTTTACATTCAGTAAACTGTATGTACATCTACCACAGTTCCCTCTAGTAGACCATAATCTTTTTGAAATAGAGGACTCACTTGCTCATTTTAAAAATCCATCAGTCCCCAACATGGTTCTTACACTGGAAATCCTTCCATAAATGTTTGAGGATTTGAATATGGTGTGTGTACTGGCATTTTCTTAAACATTCATTTCTCTACGAAAGAAAGCCTAAAACTAATATTGAGATAGTCCATACTCACGGAGGGAAAGATATAGTAGGCATCAAACAAATGTTAGTTTTCCCTGAATCAATTAATAAATGAAACAGAACCTAGTCAAAAAGAATTTTTCCTAAAACTTGATTAAGTTTATTTTAAAATTCGATGGAAGAAAAAAGATAGCTTGGGGAAAAAATATGGTGAGTGAGGCAGGCAGGGTGAGACCTGACCAGGTAGCCAGACATCGCATGAGTAACGGTAATGAAGTTCAGGTGACCGGGTAGACTCACACATCTACGGAAGCACAACCTAGAAATCAGTGGGGAAAGGAAACGATTGGTAGTTCTTATGGAAAAAAGTGAAACCATAGGAGATGCCTGAATACCAAACCAAAATAAAGAATTCAGGTGTAATTGTTTCATATCTGAAAATTATTATGTCACATTTTCTTTTATATATATATTTTTTCTTATATTTTTTCTTTCTTTTTCATTGTTTTCTTTGTTTTAAATTTTTTTATTTGAATTTTTTTTCGAATTGTGTGGGGGCGGGAGGTCTTCCGAGAGGACCGGAAAACCTGCTAGACAAATTCTAAAAGAGCTGTAACACTATTATGTTACATCTTGTATTATTGAGAATTCCAAATGGACTATGTAATATCAGAAATTATATATTGACATCCATTGTTCCTACCCAACCAATAGAAATAAATAGGAATAAATCAATAGAAATAAAAAAAGAACAGAAATGATAGTTTTTAAAAACATATCTTGAAGATACTTACACAGCAATGTACATAAAACACATTTTTTTCCTTCTTTAATGTAATGAATTGAGCAGAAGTCACTTGTGGCTTTATAAAGGTTAGGACAGAGGTGGAGGCCATCAAATACATGCAGAGACTCAGTTACAGTACAAAGTATTGCACTTCTAAAGGCTTCTTTGAAGCTAACTCCATAAAGCTGAAAGCAGAATTCAGCCGAACAATGACTGTGCTCCGGGGCTGTTAACGGCACCTCTCCACTCACCTCCATCTAGGTTGTTGTTAACTGAGCATGCTCAGTGTCACCCTCGCTCACCCCATCTCAGCCCGTTAGTTACTGAGAGCGTAACCCCACGCGTCAGACACCCAGAGCATCAGCATCACGTGGAGATGGCGCGCTCTGGATGCCACAGGGCTGCTTCCACCTCTGGATGCCTGAGCCTGTATGACATTTCTTCCCTGACTTGGAGGGAGGCCCAAACCCCAAAACTGGGCTCCGACAGAAAAAGAATGTCTCAAACATATTACATATCACACATGTTAGATCATCTCTCAAATGAGTTTATAGCCTGCTGGAGAGTCATTTAGCCCATTTTTATAGATCCCTTATCTTGAATTCTCCTGGTTGATCCTGAGGTGATCTCATAACACAGACATGGTATTGCTATGACTATTTGTATCCATTTTCTCAGGCTGCCTCAACAAAACACCACAGACTAGGGGCCTTAACTTCTTACAGTTCTGAAGGCTGCAAGTCTACAATCAAGGTGCTAGCAGGGTTGGTTTCTCAGAGGCCTCTCTCCTTGGCTTGCAGATGACTGCCTACCAACTGTGTCCTCACATGGTCGTCCCTCCACGCATGGTCACCCCTAGTGTCCCTCAGCGTGTCCAAGTTTCCTCTTCTTTTAAGGACACCAGTCATATCAGATCAGAGACTAATCTAATGGCCTCACTTTAACATAACCACCTCTTTAAAGATTACCCTGTCTCCAAATGCAGGCATGTTCTAAGGTACTAGGGGTTAGGCCTTCAACATACGAATTTAAGGGGGCACAACTCAGTCTGTAACGTCCCTCGTGTGATGATTAACTTGGCAGATATACAGAAGCAGCTGTACTGTAAGACAAGGAGGAGCAGCAGCTGGAAGCAAAAGATAAAGGATCTATCTCTAAGCCGACAGAGAAACTCCACATCCCTGGGAAAATAAAACTCTGATTTCTTTTGTGGAAAACAGTTCATGTTGATTAGGAACTCTCTTCAACTCCTACTTCAGTGTTACACAGAGACAGAGTTAGGAGCTACGTCAAGAATTTCATCAAGACAGATAACTAAAGAGGTAATGACCCATTAAATGTCTTTAACAGCTCCTCCTGAATACCCAGACTTCTCTCCTTTCGAGCAGCGACAATTCTCAACATGCTCTCCCTTCTGGGTGAAAGAAACGTGCACGGTCTCGGGATACGTGGACAGACAGGGAGAGTGTGGGGAGAGGAACAGAGGAGATGGGGGTCGAGGGAAGGTGGTGAATGGAGATTTTAAAGGAAGTTTAGTAAGAAAAATACACACACTTCTGGGGGGTAGAATGTACCACAATGCTGCTTCTCTGAATGAGCCACCAGGGCAGGCCTGACCAAGTGAGTTTCTGGTGTGAAAAATAGGCAACAGGAAGGAAAAAGAAGTATGAAGGTTTTACAGGAGCCAGCGATTCAT
This sequence comes from Varecia variegata, assembly GCA_028533085.1. Lineage (NCBI taxonomy): Eukaryota > Metazoa > Chordata > Mammalia > Primates > Lemuridae > Varecia > Varecia variegata. The sequence continues at coordinate 20,604,934 of CM052440.1, read as the reverse complement.
TTCTGAAGTGAGATACAATCTAGTTCAAAGGACTTGGGAGTCAAGTGAGCACACCGAGTTATCAGTGGAGACAATGCACAGGAGAAGGTTCTGCCATCCTCTGTGGGTTTCTCAAGTCAATAAACAGTATCCCCAAAGATTCAAACCTGAGGCTAGCAAAGGATTCTACAGCCCCAGATTCTGGTGTTAAAAGTCTGTATCATGCCTAAGTAAATACATTTAAAGAGCTGTGGCCAAAGATGGGATTTTATAATTACATATTGATTTATATCAGGATTTTTTGGTCTACTGCAGAGTTTGGAAACTCTCCAGGATTACTTCCTTGCCAATTTCTAGGTAGCTTATAGCAATTTCAAAGTACCTCTAAATATACATTTTCAACAGATGGGATTATTAAATGCTCAGTGCAAACAATGATCCATAGCTGTGTTACCACCCACCAGTAGACAAAGCAGAGCTCCTCTCTGCTCCTCTCTCATTCCAATAAATATTTACATCCTTCCATTTACTCATTTCAAGACTGTAGGATATGGAATTCCATTGCTCTTTTAAGGTGAAGGCAAGGAATTGTTAATGCTTTTTGGATTTTCCAATTCACTTGCTCTCAGAAGAATTTATCTTTGGCATAAAGAATGGACACAGTTTATGATCTGTAGATATTTTCATTTACATATCAACTATACTTCTAAGTATGGTACCAGTATTTTTTTTCCAAGTAGGAACCATTTTCTAAAAAGTATTCATATTTTTAATATATATGTATATTTTTGAGACAGAGTCTCACTCTGTTGCCCATGTTCAAGTGCCGTGGCTTCAGCCTAGCTCACAGCAACCTCAAACTCCTGGGCTTAAGCAATCCTACTGCCTCAGCCTCCCAAGTAGCTAGGACTACAGGAATGTGCCACAATGCCCGGCTAATTGTTTCTATACATATTTTTAGTTGTCTGGATAATTTCTTTCTATTTTTAGTAGAGATAGGGTCTCACTCTTGCTCAGGCTAGTCTCGAACTCCTGGCCTCGAGTGATCCTCCCGCCTCGGCCTCCCAGAGTGCTGGGATTACAGGCGTGAGCCACCACACCCGGCCAAAAAAGTATTTATATTTTTAAAGCCTAGAATTGTAGAACTTTTCAGAATGAGCCTATGGCCCAGCCTTCTTTTTCAGATGAGGAAACAGAGGCACAGATATATAAAATGACTTGCTACTCAGTAGCAGAGCTGGAGGAAGAGGCAGGAGAAAAGAGAGTCCACAGTTATTGTGGGCACCTGCTGAGTGCCAGGTCAGTGTCTATGCACTTTCACAAACACACACCTTGCAGCAAGCATCCGTGTCGCAAGCTTAGGATAGTGGGGCTAAGACCGAGAGCGGTTGGGAAACTTGGCCCACGGTCACTCGCAGTAACTGATTTAACCCAAGTCTGCCTGAAACCACAGACCAACCCTTTTCCATTTCCCTATACTTTCTAAAAAAATAAACAGAACCAAGTTATATTATTAGGTTCAAAACTGGTATTTATAATGGTATTACACAAAATTAGATTCAACAGCTTCTCAAAACCCTAAGTTTATTTCCTACTGTTCAATCTCTGGATTGCTATTGGTTTCTGTTTTGGCGACATAACTGACATTTACTTAAGAAAGTATGAATTAATACATATTTAGATGCAAATCAAGTGAAATCCTGGCTGTTTGACCTTAATTACTCAGTGGTGAAAAATTCTACAATCTTTTGCATTTATTTTGAATGCAATTATTTAAATAAAAATGTAATGCAGTACTCTTTAGCATTACACTTACCTCAACAGGAAACTTACTAAGTATATCTTACATGCCCATCACCTAATGTTCCTGGAGAGGGACACAAAAAGGTATAAGAATCAATCATCTAGTAACTGATTCAAACTCAGGACTACCTGACACCAGAAACCAAGCCTCTTTTTTTTGAGGCAGAGTCTCACTCTGTTGCCCCAGCTAGAGTGCAGTGGCATCATCATAGCTCACTACAACCTCAAACTCCTGGGCTCACGCAATCCTCCTGCCTCAGCCTCCTGAGTAGCTGGGACTACAGATGGGCGCCACCATGCCTGGCTAATTTTTTTCTATTTTTGGTAGAGACGGGGTCTTGCTCTTGCTCAGGCTGGTCTTGAACACCTAACCTCAAGTGATCCCCCCGCCTCAGCACCCCAGAGTGCTAGGATTACAGGTCTGAGCCACCGCACCTGGCCTAAGCCTTTTCATTATGTAACATTTCCCAGGTCAAAGAAAAAATGCATATAAGAAAGTATAGCTTGTACATTAAAAACATATCAAGCATATTTAAATGTGAAAACTTCTTAGAACTCTGTGTCCTGGTGATCAATTTCTGTGAAGCTGTTAATTAGAAATAGCTTTACTTGGCAGAGATAAAAAATTATTTATACTTATTTGGTGTAGTTTCGTAACTACTCACCTACAACTAAACTTGCTGCCAAAAACACAGTTGGACCACAGGGCTAATGAGACCTAATGCTTCACACCTATTGACCCAAAGTGCTATGGACACAAAAGTCAACCTTAAACCCCCATATGATAATTCTGAATTGCATGAGTGATTAGGAAAGAGTGTGACCTATTACCGCTGACATAAAAACAGCTCAAAGGGCATGTGCTATTACTATTCATAGGAGCCCAGTGGCATACATAACATTAGTTTTCAGAAGACAGCAGGTAACATTTATCAGCCGACTTTTTTGTGTCCTTCTGGTCACATTAATGCACAATTTTAGAGCCTAAGGTTAAAGCTCTCTCTCTCTCTTTTTTTTTAATAATACTCAATTTTCCTTTGAATTGCTGAGAAAATCTAAGTCTGCCCTTGGGTCACCCTCAGTAGACTAGCAACCGGGAAGGAAATGAGCTTCTTTTGTTTTTAAGTCATCATGTCCATAATTAGGCAGCGTTTTTAAAAGAAAAGAACACAAAAGTTCCAGGCACAATAACCCTGGTGCAGTTCTGTAATCCAGAGTGGTATACTGGCAAGCCTGGTTATTATTCTTTTTCACTCTTCCCTCGGTTGCCAAGGGCATACTCAGTAAATCAAATCTACTTCCTTTAGCATCTTAAATCCCATTTGTATCCCCGTAGAAACACACATTTCCTGAAGAAAAGGAGCCATGTCTTTAAAAAGGAAGTTGAAGTCTTTAAGCTTGAGATAAGCCTCTTCAAAAGGGAAGAAACTTCTGGCAGGGTTCGAGTGCTTCCTCCCCCAGTGGAAACTGGAACCCTGTCCCCTCATTTCACGGACACTACTACACAGCAGGTAAAATACGTTGGTACCACAGGAACCGACTCTGCGTAACGTATCTGCAGCTCCAGATGGCAACCTTGGGGGTGGGGGGAAGAGTCAGTTAATTTGGGGAGGTCTGCGAAGATACTTTTTCTTTTCAGTACCCTGACACATCCCCGACCCCCGATTCAGGGAAAGCACATTATGGGTATTCATTCAGGCCTACATTGTGAGAAACCCTATTTTGTTGGATTAGGCACATGAAGTCACTAGATCATGACATGAAGCCCATAAAAAGGCCAATACATACAGCCACAGGATTATTTCAGCTTTCCTGTACCTTTATTTCACCAACTCCCTTTGAAAATCTTTTTCCATTTTTTAAGCATTATAGTTCACACAACTGCTATACCTTTCCCCCGTTAGTCAAATGGATCACCAAATTAATGAGAATGGCAATTTCAATGTCTACTTGGAAAACATTTTAAGAAACAACCTAACATTTATATCAAAACCCAAGCAAACCAGACAGTTGACATGTACAGAGGGCCCTTGGTGTCAGGCTCAGGCCAGGCTGCAGGAACCTGGCAGAATGGGTCATTGGCATTGATCCGGGAAGAGGGACATTTCACAAGTGCAGTGTGACTTGGGCTCTGAGGAAGGAGCAGAGGGTATGACGGGGGCATGCACAAGGGAGACCATCCCAGATCCAGGAATAGGGAAGGATTCCCTGACAATGTAACACTTACATTGAGGCCTAAAGAAAGAACAGGTTTTAGGAGGGTACAGAAGAGGCACAGACAGACTGCTGAAGGGAAAGTGGTCTTCGCCTGGGCAATGGAGATTAATCTGGTATAGCTGGAAAGGGCACGGCATGGGGCAGGGAGAGGCCAAGTCCCAGACGGTAGAGGGCCTAGAGGGCCAGAGGAGGAAATCTAGAATTTATTGCCAGGGAAACTAGAAACCATCAATTGGAAGAGTCATGTGATCAGATTGTTATTATTATTTGTAGTTGTTTTAGATCACTCTGGCTGCTGTTGGGGTGAAACCATATAATCTGGTGTATTAGCTTTCTTTCTGGTAAAACTAAATAAAAAAGTGAACATACCATACCCACTTTTTTTTTTAATTAAAAAATTCTCTAATTATGTACTGGCGTACTCCAAGTAGCAGGATGTAGGAACAAAACTATTATTCAAAACCAACAGAAAGAGGCTTCCTGCAGTAAAGTAAAGATACTGAAATTCTTATTTGGGGCAAAAGCATTCTTTGGAGCACTCTGGCCACGCAAACGTTAGTGGGCGCGCTCACTCCAGTGCTGTCATTCGAGAGCAAACACTTCAGATGTTATTAAGTGTCCCTTTTACTAACTTGAAAGGCTGCCCCACTGTGACAAAGGCACATCTTCAGAAAGAATTTTTTTCACTGCTCCTCACAGGGTTCTACATCATTGTGCAAAAGGTCACTTGACAACTCCAGTTGCAACCAGAAAGGCGGAATAGATGTGGAATTATCCATTAGGAGACGACCCCTGTAGTCTAGGCAAGAAGTGACAGAGGCTTGGACTCATGTAGCTGCAGAGCACATCTGAGAGATGCCTGTGGACAGAAACTACAGGACTCGGATGTGCCCTGCCCCTCTCCTGACCCCAGGCTGTCCCTGGATGTGAGGTGTTAAAGGAGGGACTTTATGAAGAGGACTCTTAAGCAACTGGTCAGTGGTGGAGCCATTCACTGCAATGTGGGACTCCAGAGGAGCCAGAGGGCGTGGAGAAGCACAGGTGCATTTGGACATACGAAGCCACCCACATATAGATGGAAGCAGAGGGACAAGTAAGGCTGTAGGTCAACAGAAACCCAGGAGGCCGGGCGCGGTGGCTCACGCCTGTAATCCTAGCACTCTGGGAGGCCCAGGCGGGAGAATCGCTCGACATCAGGAGTTCAAGACCAGCCTGAGCAAGAGCAAGCCTCTGTCTCTACTAAAAATAGAAAGAAATTAGCTGAACAACTAGAAATATACAGAAAAAATTAGCCGGGCATGGTGGCGCATGCCTGTAGTCCCAGCTACTCGGGAGGCTGAGGCAGGAGGATTGCTTGAGCCCAGGAGTTGGAGGTTGCTGTGAGCTAGGCTGACGCCATGGCACTCTAGCCCGGGCAACAGAGTGGGACTCTGTCTCAAATTAAAAAAAAAAAAAAAAGAGAGAGAGAGAGAGACCCAGGAGCATGAGACTTCAGTTTGGGACTTGTAGAAACACAGCTGCTATGTCCAGCCAGGTATGATCTAGGAAAGAGAGCAAAACAGGGAGGGAAGGGTCTGGGACAGATGCAGAGAAATGCTGGGGGGCTCAGCAGCCTCTGAACCAGTCCCCCTGCTTCCACCCTGGCCCCCTACAAAGGGCTTACTCTGCCAGAAAATGCCACAGGACGTGCCCTGCCCTTCTTCTAACCCCAGGCTGCTTCTCTGACCCCAGGCCCCTACAGGGCTCGCTCTGCTCCAGCCACACTGGCTTTACTGCTGTTCCTCAAATGGATCAAGTACACCACTATGTCGGGGCTTTCGCACTTGCTGTTCCCTTCGCCTGGAATGGTCATTTTCTACGTATTCCACACGTTTCACTCCCTTACTTCCTTCAGGCCTCTAAAAATCCCAGCCGATCCATGAAGACTTCCCTGAACATCTTATTCTAAATTGCAATGCTCAACTTAGAATAATTCCCTGTTTTCTGAAACTTAATAACATCTGATATGATCTATATCATCTGACATATTTTGTTATGTAGCATAAAATAGTATTATTATATATTATGTATATATGTGATATGTACATAATATATAACATAACTATGATGTATATTATATTATACCATGTATATATAATCATCTGGTATATTATATAGTAATTTTTAAAGCTTCCTGCTTGCAAATGTAACTCCATGAAGCCAGCAATCTAATTGTGTTCGTTGCTATATCCCTAGAGCCAAGAAAACGTCCTGGCATGAAATATGCACTTGCTAAATATTTGTGGAACAAATAAATTCCAACACTTCATGATAGCATAGAGGAGTAGCAGGGACTGAAGGTCAGGAGGAAAGAAGAAAATACAGTGTCACAGAAGCCAAAGGAAGAGCATGCCGATAAGAACAGTGGTTACCATTTATTGGTTGCTTATCACTGTAGCAGATGCTGTGCTCACCACTTCCCACAAACTATCTCATTGCAGACCTCACTACAGTCCTATGAGGAAGGCACTATCCCCACTTCACAAGTAATTTAGAGAAGTAACTATCTCAAGGTCACAATGTGTACTAAATCCTGCTAAGAGTGGAAAATACTGAGTCCTAAAAACTCAAGTCCACTGAATTGAGTCGTCTGGAGACCACTGATGACCTTAACAAAAACCTGGGCAGTGTCCAGATGGGAAGAAACAAGAGGGAGGTGAGGAAATAAGGACAGAGTCACCCGACTCCCTCCAGGGTTGGCCTGTGAAGAGGAGGAGGAAGACAGGGCTATATAGTTAAAGAGGTGGAGGGAGGGTGTCTAAGGAGGGTTTTATTTGAGGTGACAACAAAATAATTTGAATTTCTAAAACCCAATCCCTTTTCAGAGTGTTGGTTAGTATGTCTACGTGAGCAATCAATATAGATCAGCTATTTGTTTTCTCTTCCTCCTGCTGCAAAGAAATTCAGATTTTGCTTACAAATTTGGTTTAAAAAAAATCTTTGGCTAGGCATAAAATCTGCTTCCCACATCCTAGAAGATGGGGAAATCTATAGAGGAGAAGGTGTATAACTGGGTCAACAAAGAAACAAAAAGATGGCCTACTCTGGTTTTCTAGGGAAGTCGAAAATCAGTGGTTTAGAAAAATCAATCAAGCCATGCTATTCCGTAGCAGTGTGGTTGAGAGGCCCACACGCTGAACCCATAGGTAGATCTTCCTTCTGGGCCAGCCACAATTTAGCTTTGTCACCTTGTGCACGTCACCCAACTTCAGTGTCAGTGTCCTCTGTGGATCAAGGGGATATTTATTATGCCTCTCTTGGCTCTGGGCAAAATCAGATGAGATGGAGCCAGTAGAAACCCTTTATACAAATGCAGGGTATTCCCAGTATTTATTGTGACTGAAGCATTAAGAGATACTTATAACGTGCACAGCCTGGAAGCAACCTATATGGATATGTGTACAAACATTCACCAAATAATTCAGAATTTTAAAAAAAATTCAGTGCTAGCTTAACAATGCCAAACATATATTTAGAAATACCTGCATATTTACTTTCATTATTGCAACTGGTGCTTTTGAAGCAGATTTACTGTGAATCAAGTTAAGCCAGGCCTAAGCTTGTGGCTATGACTGCTCTTGAAAATGCTCACAGTGTAACATACTTTCAGTTTGTCACTTTCAGCTTGCTCTGTGTCGGACAATGTTCTAATTCTGTACCCAAATTCTGCCACAGAGGTGTTTGTGGCCTGTGCATTTACTAACCAAAGAAAAAACAGTACAGCCAGTCTAATTACAGACCAGCTAAGCTTCAAGACTCTCCCTTAAATACTTCTGACATCAGGCCTCACTCAGGCAGGACAAGATTACACAGGACTCCAGCCCCGTACCAATTCCCTGTCTATTTGTTATGGAGACAATAGATATGGCCTTCTCCAATTAGAAGGTCAAAGACAGAGGAGAATCATTAGGATGTTACTTTTTATCCTCTTTTAATTTTAAAACACTCAAGTCCTACTCCTTAGCCATCACTGTATGTTACAAATATTAAAAATGTTGAATGGGGGTGGAGGTGGTGGATTAAGAGTTACAGAGACCAACTGCATCAGGAGTTTCACTTGTGTAACGTTCTGGGCTCTGAGAACCTCTGCGTGGGAGTGAGTGAATCCCACATCCACCCAGATAACAGCAACAATCACCCGCTCAGCTCAGCGCAGTTCTTCTGGGCACCCTCTTGTAACTCTGTGAAAAGAAACTGGCTCTCCCTCCTCTTGCCCCCCAGGGCCTGGGGTCCTGGACTGCCCAAGGACAGTAACACCCAAATCAGCACTGTCTTCCGAGCTGGTTAGGATCCTATGGTTGTGCCCCCGGGGGGCACACGGGGGACCAGAGACCTTTGGTAAAGTGCTCATGTTTTACGAAAGAGTTGCAAGTCCAGTAATTTCAGGACTGAGTAATGCGTGCAGCCTCCTGAAACTTCCAGAGAATTATTCTTGCATTCAGGGCAGTCCTAGCTAGGATCTTAAGTATCATAAACGCAAAAAAAAAAAAAAAAAAGAAATTTGTATTTACTGGGTATTCAACCCAGTGTGGACTAGGAGATTAATGATGACCATCATGATTTGAGACCTTCCACCTTCCACAAATCACTCTGACCAGTCTTTCCTCCTCCAGCTCCCTCCCTCTCTGAACCTCCGCCATTCTGCATTACTCACCATTCCCTGCCTTGCCTCTCCCGTCTTGTGGTTTTGCAGGTTATATCCCGCTGCTGGATAGAATAATCCCTCCTCTCGCACAGAAATTCCTCCCATTTGGGCCCAGATCAAATGCTCTTCCTCAAAGAAGTCTTCTCTAATTGCTAGGAGCAACTCCTTCCTCTTGCCACAAATGATATTTTGTTTACAGCAATAATAACTGTACTTATTGAGCACATACCATAGGCCAGGAATTGTGTGAAGCAATTTATACTTTTTATTTCATTTAGTCCTCACGATGCCCTCCATGTGAACATGCCGTTATTCCTTTTCATAGCTGAGAAAACTGTGGCCAGGAAAGGTCAAGTACTTGGAAAGGGCAGTGGGGCACTGGACTTGGGCCAGGCAGGTAGACTCCAGAGCTCCCGCTCTACCACATGTTGCCATATGTTGTAACAATGTGTACAAGTTTGCCATCTGCTCTGTGAATTTCTGAGGTCATATATCTTTGGATATCCCATTATATTAACTCAGGGCCTGGCCCAAGTGGGCTGGAATTGGAGCAAAAGTGCATTTATATAGACAGGTCACGGCGGCTCATTCTTCCAGGCATGCTACCTATCCCTCTCTGCTCCATCCTTAACCCAGCAGAAAACCTTCAGGACAGGCCAAGAGCAGCAACTAAACTGGCCTTACCAAGTCAAGGATCCAAGACCCAGGCAGTAGGAGAAATCTGACCCCTGAAACTCTCTAGAAGCATCCAGGAGGCCCCACAGGACATGGGCACCATTGTTTCCTGATATTGGTGACAAGTATCTGAGACACAGAAGCCTGCCTCTGTGCCCGGCAGCTAGATCTCTCAGAATGGTGAGTCCTGGGGGGCCTTTCTTTTCAGGTATATAATAAACCTATGTTTGTTGTGGTCAATATTTCTTTATACTCTGTTTTCGATCTCCTGGAGGATAACACATTCTTGTTGAGAGAATAAGACAACAGGGCTCAAAGGCTAAAAGCAAATGGGGCCAGACGCAGTAGCTCTTGCCTGCAATCCCAGCACTTTGGAAGGCCAAGGTGGGAGGATCACTTGAGGCCAGGAGTTAGAGACCAACCTGAGACCTCCATCTCTACAAAAAAGTAGAAAAATTAGCTGGGTGTCGTGACGTGCACCTATAGTCCCAGCTACTTGGGAGGCTGAGGCAGGAGGATCACTTGAGTCCAGGAATTTGAGGCTGCAGTGAGCTATGACTGCGCTACTGCACTCCAGCCTGGGTAACAGAGCAACACCCTGGCTCAAAAAAAAAAAAAAAAAAAAAAATCAAACGGGCTCTAATGTTCAATAGACTTGGTTTGAATGAGTCCCAACTCTGCCCCTACCTTTGTGATCTCAGACAAGTTATTTAATGTCTGTACCTAAGTCTTTTTGTCTGATAAGAGAGATAATATCACCACCTATTCATTCATAAGATGACTAGGAGCACAGAATGAGATAATGCACGTATAGTGATAGTGCACTCAATAACGGTTAGCTTGTATTATTTAACAATTACTATTACTGTTAATTGTTACTGGTTAGTCATGGTTTATATCTCACAGGAGCAAGTTCTCCATCTGAAAAATTCTTTACTAAAGTTTATTGCTTAGAGCTATTCTTTTCTGCTTTACAGCGCTAGCTATGAATATAGAGACCAACATCTCTGAACGTAAAGAATGAGAATATGTATACATTAGAGGTACCACCTAACAATTAAAGCTGCTCAAAATATGGTGGCCCCTAAGATTTTGTACCACCCCTTTCCCTACCCAACGGGAGCTGCCTCCTATGGATGTTGCCTTTGCTTCCGCTTACTACCCCAAGATCCTACTTCTCCTAAGATGCTAGTTTTTCCCAGCCACTTGTAGTGATGATTCTCAAACTTCAGTGGACATAAGAATCACTTATGGTGTTTAATAAATCCAGATTCTTGTGCCCCACACATGGGATTATGATTTTTTTTTTTTTTGGAGACAAAGTCTTGCTCTGTTGCCCAGGCTAGAATGCAATGGTGTCATCACAGGTCACTGCAACCTCAAACTCCTGGGATCAAGCAATCCTCCTGCCTCAGCCTCCCAAGTAACTGGGAATACTGGTGTGTGCCATCACACCTGGCCAATTTTTCTACTTTTTGTAGAGACAGGGTCTTGCTATGTTGCTCAGGCTGGTCTTGAACTCCTAGCCTTAAGTGATCCTCCTGCCTTGGAATCCCAAAGTGCTGGGATTACAGGCATGATCCACCATCCCCGGGCTGGGATTATGATTTAATAAGGAACATCCAGGTGATTCTGATGATACCAGGGGTTCTGTGAACTACATTCTCAAAAACATGGTCAGTAACTGATACCTTAGAAATATTTATCCATGTGAGTTTATTTTCTGTATCAGAAAAAGATTAAAGAACTTTTAATTCTCTAAGTATTAATCTGTAGTTTTTGAAATTAATGTTCATGTTAAGCCTAATCCTCAGATTCCACAATAATAGGCATGTCTGTTAGTCATGGCTTATCCGAGTGAGTCATTTTTAAAGTCTCCCTTTATTTCTTGTTGTTGATGAATCCTGAACAGTTACTCTTGTTCTTTCCCAAAGTTGTATACTGATAGAATTTTCTTTAAGGCAGGCCAGGATCTTGGCATGATTCTCCTGATTCTGGAACCAAGAGGCCTGAGTCTTTCTTATTTCTGAAAAACTCTGAGGCTTCTTTTCCAAATGGCTACGGTCAGGGTGATATTGGCAATGACGGAGAACATGATGCCGGAGCAGCTGCAGGCTCTGAAACAGAAGGTGCTCACAAGCCTGCCTTCTAAAATTCATTAACATATGATACGATATGTCTCCATCTGACATATATTTTACATATACTATTTTATATATGTGTATATATAAAATCAGTCCTCAAGGGTCTAGAACACTGGGTGTCAGGGGAGAAGGTGATTGCAAATACTGGATCTGCCCCAGGACTGGCCAGTCTGAACATTCCTTTCCCCTGGCTCCAGTGTTTGCAGGTAGCACAGCATTTCAAAGCAGTAAGACCACAAACTCTAGGGGCAGATTACCTGAGTTTCAAATCCCAGCTCCAATATTTACAACTATGTGAACCTGGGCAAGTTATACAACCTCTGTATGCCTCCATTTTTTTCCATCTATAAAACAGTGTAGGGGAGGAAAAATATCTTTTCTTCCACCCATCTTAGGTTCACTGGCTCCTGTAATAAAAGCCACCTTAGTAAGAGAAAAGCAAACAAAGTTATTTAATGTGTCTTACACGACACGGGAGCTTTCATGAGGAAATGAAGAGTTAAGGACACAATTAAACCTGAGTGTTTCCTATAGTAGTTTGATGAACAGTGGACACTCATGGGACAATACGATAGGGCAAGGGGTACGAGGCAAGTGGAGTAAGCTGGGGGAACTTAGCAAGGCCTGTTTGTGCAGATCCCTCTCTGTGTCCCTTCCTCTTCAGAGATAAGCATGTGCCTTTCCTCTGGATATACGGAGGGTGCCTCTCACACGAGGGTTCACGACCTGCTTCAGGGACAGAGCATATGGGGCTTAATGCTGATGTTTAAGACCTGGACATGTGATGTGGACTTTTCGGTGACATGGGCTATCAACTTTCCTTTCCTGCTTGAGTCAGTTTGGGTTGGTTCTTCTCACCTGCAAACAAAAGAATTCTGACCTAGCTTTGTTGAGATATAATTCACATCCCATACACTTCACCTAGTTAAAGTGTACAATTCAGTGGTTTTTAGCATATTCACAGTTGTGTAACTATCACGAAAATGTAGGATTTTGGATCTAAAAATCCTCAGAAAAGGCTCAATAGGCATGAGATGTGGATGATAACATGGACAGGCATGTGTGAATCTGCTTCCAAAATCACCACAGTTTTGTTTTTTGGTTTTTTTGGTTTTTAATTTTTTTTTTTTTAACCTAGAGATGGAGTCTCACTATGTTGCCCAGTGTAAAGATCAAACTAGCGTGATCCCACTACTGATCAGCACAGGAGTTCTGACCTGCTGTGTTTCTGACCTGGGCCGGTTCACCCCTGTTGGTCCTCCACTCCCAGGAGGTTGCCATATGGATGCCAAACTTAGTATGGGCAAATTTACCCAACTGCTATAGCACACTACAGCCCAGAACACCTGAGCTCAAGTGATCCTCCTGCCTCAGCCTCCTGAGTAGCTGGGACTGTAGGCGCATGCCACGATGCCCAGCTAATTTTTCTATTTTTAGTAGAGACAGGTCTTGCTCTTGCTCAGGCTGGTCTCAAACTCCTAAGCTCAAGCAATCTTCCCACCTCGGCCTCCCAGAGTGCCAGGATTACAGGCGTGAGCCACCATGCCAGGCCTAACTTTTTGATTTGGAAGTGGCTTAAGTTCAGAACAACACAATGGAAAAGAAAATGAACTATGAGTTAGAACTCCTGATTTCTTTTGAGACATATTAGAAAGTCCCTAAAATCCCTTCATATTCTAAATAATTCTACAGTTTAGTCAAATTCTCTCATATTTCAGATGATAAAACTGAGGACCAGTGAGGTTAATTGTCCAAGTTCAAAGAGGTACTTACTGTTAGAAATATTGAAGAATTAAGTTCAGTTTTCTATGTTGTTAGTTTCAAGCAGTTCTTACTTTTTCTGCAAGATTTCATATTCAAGATCTAGGTCAGTTTCTTGAAATGCCTGGAGGTTAAGACCATCTTATAGTACTAATCAAGCATTCATTTGCTCATCCATTCTTTATTCATTCATTCAAGAAATACACTGTGATTAGGATATTCCCTATGTTTATGTTCGATTCAGTGTACCTGTCTTTAAATAGTGTTCTACCTACAATCTGGAGAAAAACCAATACATTTTTCCCAAAGCAGGGTTGTTTCAAAAATACTCTATTAGAGTTAGGTAGATAATAGATTGGTGAGTTTCTACAAATATTTGTGCAATAATCTTAGTCTGCAGGAGCAAGAGGTTTAATTGCAAAGACGTGCTGCTGGAGATAGGATGGATGATGGTTAGGGGAATAACCGCACCCTTCTTCTAAGAAGAATAAAGAAAGTTGATAACCAAACTGGAAATTTAGAATAATTTGACTTCTAAAAGCCCCTGAGGCTTCAGAGGACTTAGCAAAAACATAAAGAACAACCCCTGAGCTGTTTACTAATTACAAATCTGTGTATCTGGGTACGTAAGAATTCTCTGTACAAGCTTTGGAAATTTTTAGAAATACACTTCCTGGAAGAACCTAAGAGGTTTGGATCTGGCCAAAAAAATGTAATACAGTCTGCGGCAGGATGCATTGTACTTAGCAGTATTCAAGGACAGAAAGGCACTAGCTTTATCTTGGATATCCTGTGAAAACACATTAAGAACACCCAGGGAAAGATCAGCAGCAGGGATATTATTTGTGGTCAGTGTTGTTTTTAATGTGTGTTTTTTCCTTTGTGAATTCTATACAAAGTAACTTTGAGCCCTGTAAAAAAGTACTGGATGTTTTATTTAAATGACAAGCAAGAGAGTCCCAGCTACTTGGGAGGATTGCTTGAGCCCAGTTTGAGGCTGGGAGGTGCACAATGATCGTGCCTGTCAAGGGCCACTGCACTCCAGCCTGGGCAACACAGAGAGACCCTGTCTCTAAAAAAAAAAAAAAGTAAATAAATAAATTACAAGCAAGACGTGATAGAATTTTGAAACTGAGTTCATTGGCAAGGTCCTTGGATAGACTTCAAGGGGAAAACAGTGAAAAGGAAAAGAAAAACTGTCCACAATTCCACCACCTTGATACAACTACTCTGAGAACGTCAATGACTTTTCATTTATTTTTCTCCTAAATATTCACTGTATATACTTGCAATTGGGAGGGGACAAAGTTCTAAAAGGTCTTGGCGAGACTCCCCTGCCCACCACCACTGCACTATCCTCCTTCCCCCGCACCTCCCCACACATACATTCTAGGCATCTGAAAACAACAAGACCAATCAATCCCATCATGATTTTTACTCCTCTTACGGTCAGTCCCTAAAAGCCCAGAATCTCCGGGGATGCAGGTGAATAAACACCATCACCAGACTGCCACCCCCACACAGTTCTGAACAGCCCAATGCCCCAAATACTTCTGCTCTGTCCATGGAACCCACAGTCTGTCATCAACAAAGTCTTTTCCATCCTCAAATGTTGAACATTTTCTTCACTTTCTTGTTCAAGCTGAAACCTGGGTCTACCCTGTAGACACCATTTCCTTTGTGCCATGTCCCCAGGTGCCACAGGTGGGCTCTTGCCCCTCGGAGTCAACGATCTTTCCTTCCCTCTACGCACACTCACCAGCTTTGAAGAGTTGTTCTCATTGGACTACGCCCTGGCTACCCCTCCTCGCTGCAGTTATCAATAGAATCCTCACCTTGTCACTTCCCCCTCTTTCTTTGACGACTTTAGCTCCTGACTCACTTAGTTGTCAATATTACTTGTATATGAAAATACTTGGTGATTTCAAAACCCCGAGGAGCCTCCCAATATCCCTGCTTCTATGTTCCCATCAAATACCTTGTGCTCCACCCTGCCTTAGCTTCCCCCACAGTCACACTCTAGCCCGTGTCATTACCAAAAACCACACTGCCTCCGTCATCAATTTCAAGCATCCCAATCACTGCTTCCTTTATTCCCAGCTCACTCCCTGCAGTACCCTTCCAATCCAAAGAGACCTAGAATGCCCTGATCCTACCATCTTCTTGCTATTATTACTATCCTCCATATCAACACATAGCTTCTCAGGCAGCTCATCATTCACTTACTGAGATGCCCAACTCCCTTGCCTCTCCTTCCCTTCATAATATTCACCCAGCAAAGCCTCCACCTTGGGTAAACCTAAGTCTCCACTCTGTGCCTGCACCCATGCAGCACAACATGGCTAGAGAGAAACATATACCCATGTGGCCGGTCTCACTTTAAACTCATGACCAGAAACTAGGATTGCCACCTGGTCATCCCACCATACTTCCCTGGTCCATCTACTCACCCATGGCCCTGGATGGTCAACTCATACTACTCTCTCCTCCCACTCCAACACCTCCTCCTCCTCCACCTTTACTCTCAGGTCACAGCCTTGCTTTCTGCTTCTCTGAAGAACTGAAGCAATCAGAAGAGAACTTCCAGGAGCTCCCACTACCACATCTGTCCCCCTTCATGGACCTGGGCCGATATGTACTCTGCCTCCTGTTGCTGTGGGTAGACTGTCTGTGACCCTGAAGCCAGCCCCTCTTCCCTGCTCAAGGGCATTGCGCCAGCAGTTCCTCCCTCTCTTTCCCGCATCATCATACTTTCTCTCTCTGTGGATCATTTCCAAAAGCATCAAACATGCTGGTATTTTCTCACCCTTAAATGCCCCTCCTTGACCCCATTAAGACCTGTTAAAACTAAGTCAGATCTTGCTGCTCCAGCTCGAAACCCCCTGATGGCTCTCATCTCACTTAGAGAAAAGTCAAAATCCTACAAGGCCCGATGCGGTAGGCTCATCTACTGCTTTACCCTCCGTGCTCTGGCCACCCTGGCATGTTCACTTTTCCTGCAACACACGCCAGGCATGCTCCTTGCTCAGGGCCTTCGTATTTCCTGTTCCCCAAAGTGCTCTCCCTCAAGATATCTGGGCGTTCATTTCCTCACTTCACATTTTTACTTAAATGTCATCTTTTCAGGGAGGCTTTCCTTGGCCTCCCTATGTAAAATTGCAGCCACACTTCCTCAAATTTCCTATCTCTCTTCCCTGCTTTATTTTTCTTCTTAGTGCTTATCACTAACATGCAACACAGAAACCTTACTTGTTAGGTTTATGGACTGTTTCCCCCATTAGAATATAAGCTCCAAGACAGCAAAAAATTTTTGTCCGTTGTGTTTACTGCTGAATGTATTCCTCAGCAGTGCAGTGCTTGGCACATAGTAGGTACTTAATAAATATCAGTCAAATGAATGAATGATTAAAATTAAAGACACAGACATAATGTTAAATCATTTTAAAGTTTTCACAATCATGCTTATTTATGATTCTTCTATAGCCTGTGCTTTAGAGTTCTGTGATTCAAACCTATGGATCTCACTGTACCACGTTCTACTGTAATCATATCTTTTTGTCTTTCAAACAGAGTTTGACTTCAGAATGAGAAAAGTAAAGAACATGGCGTGCCTTCAGCAACTCATTGAGTCTCTTTCCTTGCTTTCATTTTGGTTTACACTAAGATTGGTTTGGAGAGAGGAGGCATTTGTGTCTATCTTGGGGAGACAGCAGAGAAGATCTTGGGGGGATTTCGGCATGAGTATTTGGCAACAGAAAGGATGATTCAGAGCTTGAACATGAAACTCACACAGAGGCTCAGGGGAAAAAATAGGAGCTGGAAAAAGAAGGTAGGATCAGCCGTATCGCCAGAGAATAAGGCTCTCTGGATTAGAAAGATATTTTGGCCCAGAGCAGATTCCAGAGATCAAAGGAGAAGGGGCATTCCACAACAGGAATACAGATTTTAGCCATGATTAAAAGTAAAAATGAAAACAAAACTGCAACAGGATAGAGATTCCAAAACAACAGGGGGACAGTGAGCTCTGGAGTCAGAAGCCCTTGCTTTAAGGCTGGTCTCCACCAACTCCCAGCGCTGGGACACAGTTCTCAGGGCAAGTCCCAGCACTGTCGGGACACAGGCAGGGGCTCAGTGGATGTCACTCCTCCCCCACCCCAACCTCCACTGTGTCCCCAGAGCCCAGCACGGCGTAAGACACATAGTGGATGCTCAACAAATACGTTTGACGAAAGAATGAGTAACACAGGAGAACAACTCCCCAAATCAAGCCGCCTCTACCCTCTACACCAGACTTCACAGAATTTCTTGCTTTATCACTTTCCCCTGCCCTCTGCTTAACCCACCCCCAGGTCATCCTCACATTTGTTGTTTGTGTCCTCACTCCACAATGGAGCTGGCGTCAGCTACGTCAATGCCTGAGCTGCCAAACGTTAATTTCCAATTAAAAACAAAGTGTTTTAGCAGAGAAATGTGGACAAGGAGGCACTGTGCGGGCTCCAGCCTCCATTTATTACTCCAGGCTGACAGATTTTTTTTTTTTTTTAATAGCAGAATCTTGTTTTTCTCCTCTGGAGGAAAGCTTGTTTCCATAGAAGGATTTCCCCTCTTTGTGTTCATTCTTCATTCACAGTTTCAGTGTTTACTTTTTGCTTTTTATCTTTACATAATCCTTGCTGTTTCAAGACTCTGAAGTGACTCTGGACTAGAATCCCTCACCCTCCTCTGCAAAATCTCTGGTTCATGCCAATAGTAGCTGACACATTTCCCTAGTTTTCCTTTCACATCTTTGTCATATGAAAAAAATGCTGGTAAATCATGTGGACAAGCCTCAGATAACTTGGTTATTTGTTTATAGGACTTTTTCAAGTCTTTCAGCCAAGATTTTGTGCAATAATCAGTTCATTTTAATGGAGTTGCTGGAGAGGGGATTCCAGTTCCATATGGGCTGCACGACCAGTGACCTGTCTAGCAAGGTTACAGAGGTAGAGAGAGCCTCTTTGCTTGGAAGGCCAGGGGACCCACTGCCCAGAGAATAGCTGTGTCCACTGAAGCAAGTGGCTGGCCTGCAGGACTAGCTCATAAGCAATGGGGAATGAGGTCTGGGAATTGTTTGCCGGAGCAGGAAAAGAAGTGATGCCATGTGGGCATATCCCGCAGAATATGACCTCCATGAGTGAAGGCAGGAGACGATCCTATTTTGTTCAACACGTTCCCAGCACCTAGCTGTGTACGTAGCTCAGGATTGATGTTCAGCAAATATTCATGGAATGAATAAATGAATGAATGAGGTAGAAGGACAGGGCACCACAAGAATCCCCTTGAAGAAAAAGGGGAGTTTTGGAAGAAATTAAACCTGCTATTGTCATGTTTAATTTCACTAGAAAATATTTGTAATTCTATCGAAACCCCAGGTTGGTGTGGCCTGGAGAAAAAAAAAATACTAGTCACCAAGTCCTTTTTTGCCATATAAGACAATCAAAAAACGGGGACTTTAGGCAAAAACAATGATGTCTAGTGTGTACCTAATAGTTAGGAGGTGAGAAACTGAAACAACGACTTGTGTATGTTGTGCTAGACTTGTGTGAGTTATTATGTATCTGTACATGCAGAGCTACAATTTATTGAGCATTTGCCACATGTCACACTATTTTTCTAATACCACTAAGATATCATAGCATTATTATCTCCATTTTATAGATGCAGAAATTGAGGCTCTGAGAACTTAAAAAATATAGATCAATACAAGGCAACCTTGAAAATAAAGTGACTCCTCATTTTTGTAATGAAAAAATTACCTACTTTCAAAGATTTCTGGCTTACTTGAATTAAAAAGCTTTTAGAAATGACAGGAAAAAATCTCTTATATACACTGTTTAAAATAAGAAATCTACCAAGGTCACTGACTTAATTAATATCCTTTGGTCAAAAGAAGAAGAGACAGAAATACATTTTCAAATTTATTTCTCAGAGAATAGCTGTGTCCACTGATCAAACTTTACATAATCTTTGGGAATTATGGTTACCAATCTGAACAGTGTTACCCTATGACAATTAATTAGCATGTAATATTATTTCCATAGGCAATATCATGAAGTTTTAGTAAGTCTAGGTATCTCCAAAGTGGGCTTCTTACAGACAACCCTAAAAGGATATTTAATGATAATTAAACACAGAGTAGGATTTTATTATGGGAGTGTTTTCAGCCTTCAACTTTAACTAGCATCTTTCTTCTCAGTGGCGCTACTGTTCAGCACCTCATCTCTGTACTTTCATCATCAGTCTCTCTTAGAGCCTGGACTTTCCTTAACCAGCAATGCTAAAAAGGAAAAATGCAGTTCAAGGCAAGAGGCAAGATTTGGTTCACTGAGCCTGAATCAGAAACACAGACCCTAGACAAATGTAAGGCTAAACCAAAGAATACGAGAATAAATAGATTTTCAAGGAAGGAATGTGAGACCTATATAATAAGTATTTTTCTTCCAGGGATATGAATAATATGATAATAAGATATCTACTCATATTTATCAATTTAATTCAACATACACATTTCAAATGTCTTCATCATGATTAGAGCCGGCCAGCTTTTAAGTCAACTAACACGGCTTTCTGGAATTCTGTTACATCCACCTTGTTTCCTCAGTAGAAACACATGTGAACATAAACACAGCCCCTTCCCACACCACATTTTTAAAATAGCTGCATATTATTCCCGAACTTATTGTCAATTCTCTAAATTGAACACTGGGTTGTTTCCGAATGCTCAATGTTACAAAGAGCATTGAAATGAACATCCTTATGAATAAACTTGTACACACGTCCTTTTCGTAACTTCTACAGAATGCCGTTAGATCCAAAGATGTGCATATTCCTAAGGTTTTTTAATACACATTGGAAAATTCTCCAGAAAGATTATCATCTATGTATACTCTACAGTAAGGTAAATTTTTGCTATGTTTTCCTAGTATTATTATTGCTACATTTGTCAGGATTTGGCTGTAACACTCAATAACCTTTTTTTTGGGGGGAGGGGACAAGAGTCTCACTCTGTCGCCCTGGGTAGAGTGCAGTGGCATCATCATAGCCCACTGCAACTTCAAACTCCTGGGCTCAAGGGATTCTCCAGCCTCAGACTCCCAAGTACCTGGGACTACAGGTGTGTGCCACCATGCCCAGCTAATCTTTCTATCTATTGTAGAGACGGGGTCTTGCTCAATAAACTTTTAACAAAATCATTTTTATGAAAGTATAATACATAAGAAGCAGGTAAAGTATGTAAGTATATAGTCTGATGAATTTTTATATAGGTGCACCTCTGTAACACCACCCATAGCAAAATATAGACCATTTCCAGGCCCCTAAAATGTTTCACTATGACTCTTCCAAATCCATCAATACTTCCCCAACCCCAACATAAAAGGTAATCTATCTTTTTTTTTTTTTTAATTTCTTTCTATAACCATTAATTAGTTTTCCTTCTTCTTGAACTTCATAGAGGTACGTGCTCTTTTTGTGTCTGGCTTCTTTCACCCAACATAAACATCTTTGAAATTCATCCGTGTTCCTCTGTGTTTCATTAGCTCATTATTTCTTTTAATTAGTTCATTATTTTTATTGCTGTGAAGTATTTCACTGTATGGAAATACCACATTTTATTTCAGCCATACCCCTGTAGACATTCATTTGGATTATTAGTTGGGGGCTATCAGGAATAAGGCTGCTATAGACACACTTGTGCATGTCTTTTGGGGGACACACACACTCATTTTTCTTGGGTGTATACCTAGCAGTGGAACTGCTATTCATGGGGTGGGTGTATGTTTACCTTTAGTGGAAACTGCAGGTTTTTCAAAACGGCTGAACCAACTTCTATTTCCACAAATTATGTGTGAGAGTTTCAATTATTTCACATTGTTGCCAATATACTGCTTACATCTTACAGTACTTGGTAGATACAAGACATGATAGTCTTCACATGCTCAATTTTTATGTCGGTAATTTACTCTAGGTTTCACCTACAGTACACAGACTACAATAACGAAGGAGGTTTAGTCCGTTGATTTAAGTGGTTGATTCTTGGTAGAAAGTGTCCCAATTACCATCCTGGTCAGCATGTCTGAGACCATCTAATATGCAAAAATGTCAGAGAAAAATCCACATGACCTTTCAAGTCAAGTTAATCACTGCCAAGATAAACCTCTAGGACAATCCATAATATGCCACAGACTCAATAATATAAAGCGGTAGTCCTCAATCCCCAGGCCACGGACCAGTACCAGCCCATGGCCTGTTAGGACCTGGGCTGCACAGCAGGAGGTGAGCAGCAGGAGAGCTAAGCCTCATGACCAGTACCAGCCCATGGCCTGTTAGGACCTGGGCTGCACAGCAGGAGGTGAGCAGCAGGACAGCTAAGCTTCAGGCCTATTTACAGCCACTCCCCATTCCTTACATTGCTGCCTGAGTTCCACCTCCTGTCAGATCAGCTGGGGCATTAGATTCTCATAGGAGCTCCAACCCTTCTGTAAACTACACATGCAAAGGTTCTAGGTTGCGTGCTCCTTATGAGGATTTGTCCGAAACCACCCTCCCAATACCCGCCCCCATCCATGGAAAAACTGTCTTCCGTGAAACTTGTCCCTGGTGCCAAAAAGGTTGGGGACTGCTGATCTAAAGTAAAGATACAGGCACTTATACCTCAAAACTGATTTATGAGATTATATGTTACTCAGCATAATTAGACCCCTCATCTCGGTGAGAAACTTCAAAAAATTACAAAGTCTATAAAAATTATAATAAAGTCTATAAAAACTACAGACTTTAGTTGAAGTCTCATATGTCCCTCATAAGAATCTATTACTGCATTCACTTTATAAATAAGTAAACTGAGGGTTTTTTAGGTGGCCTCGCTAGTGAAATAGTGAATCAGTCTCAAAGGCTATGTAAAATGTAGAAGAACCAACTCCAATTCTTTGTCCTCCAGCTAAATCATTGCCAGACTTTTTCCAAGTGCACACTTATAAAAAGTAATTTGTAACTGTCTACCTGGAAGATCTAGCCATCTGCTAAACAGCTGGAGCCAAAAATGTTTGAATCTGCACAACTGAAGTGTGAGAAACTGAACTTGAAATCCGCATTTCATGATTTCCAAGGCATGCTCAAGGATGGCAGCAGTGCTGTCCCTCAAGATCCACTCTGCCTTCTCTGGGGGCCCCATGTACATGGGCTGCATCAAAGGGCTTCCAGTTGAACTCACCCCTGGGGAGCAGCGGTAGGGGGCAGGGAGAAGAGCAAGGCTGGGGTATTCATCTCCCCTGTTCCCCTCTCGGTGGCTCACTGTGGGCTAGCTGCATCCCTTGCATCCCTTCACTGAAGGTCACAGCTTGGGTCAGGCAGCCCCCTCCACACAGTCTCCCAGCCCCAGGTTCAGGTAAGCACTCCCTCACCTCTTCAGCTGTAGGGCTGGTCTCAGCCCTTCTGTTACTAGCCTGAAGTAGCCCTGCAATATCGCCTGCATTTTTTCTCTCTACCTTTGTAAGGAGATCCTTCATTAATTCTCTTCAGATTATTTGGGTGTGTCACCTATTTCCTGGATGGGCTCTAGTTGATACTGTAGTCTCATCAAAGGCCCAAGCCGAAGTCTTCATAATAAATGAAAGGAAGGGCACCATTGGAAATATCCTAAGTGACACATGTAGTCTTAGGAAGCCTGGAGGAGGAGAAAGCAATGAATGGTTTTCCCTACTGACCCATAAACACACCACCAAAAAAGAGTTGATGGTCTCCTTGTCATTGGGGCTGTACAGCAAGCAGGAAGGGGTCAGGGGGACCCAAAGGGACAGGTAGTAAGCACCTATGATGTGCCAGGCCCAGTACAGGGACTTTCACACACACCATGTCATCATGTGCTATGTAACGCTGAATAGACTTGCAATCTTTGTTCTAATTTTTCATCTGTAAAATGGGGACAACAGTAGGACCTACTTTGCAGTATTATTTAAAAAGAATTAAATGAGAGAATACATGTAAAGTGACTAAGACAGGACATAATACATGTTCAATAAATATTAGTTATTAATAATGATGTTCATAACAGTAATAACAATAAATAACCCTTATAATAATCTTCTAAAGTAGATATCATTTTGCCCATTTTAGAGATGAGGAAACTAAGGCTCCACAAGCTATGTAGAAAGAGGCAGAAGGGAAACTAATTTGAATTCTGACACCAAATTTGTATCTATTCCTCCATCACCATACCACACTGCCTCTCAGTTGCCTCTCGTGTGCCACAATTTACGATTTGTGTAAGGGATGACATGTGTGACCCATTTGCTGTCACACTCTTCTCTCACATGAGTGACAGGGCCCTCTTTCTAGCTGACTCTCAGAATTCTTTCTAACATAATTACCTGTCAGTCCATTTTCTGCTGCTACAACAAAATACCACAGACTGGGTAATTTATAAAGAACAGAAGTTTACTTGGCTCATTTATTTGGAGGCTGGGAAGTCCAGGAGCACGGTGCTGGCATCTGGTGAGGGGCATCCCCTGATGAGGAAGCAAGCACACAGGAGACAGAGAGAAAAGGGGCCAAACGTATCCTTTTGCAAGGAGCCCCCTCCTGCGACAACAGCATTCATCCATTCACGAGGGCAGAGCCTTCACGGCCTCCTCTTGAAGGCCCCACCTCTCAATACTATTACCATGGCAAGTAAGCTCCCAACACAAACTTCCACGGGACACATTCAAACCACAGCACTACCCTACGTACCCACTATCAATCAGAGTTGACTTGTGAGATAAAACTAATTTGTTATCCCGGAAGGAAAACATTAATTCAGATGACCAGGACAAAGTCAGATTCAACAAAGACGGTGTGCTCCATAGACCAAAAATTTTGCTTTGTTCACTCCAGTGTCCCCAGGGCCCAGAACAATGCCTAATATGGAGAACGTACTCAGCAAATATTTGTTGAATGAATGAATAAAAGCTGTTATATATAAGATCTATGCCTTCAGGGAATATACAGAGAATGAAGACAGATGAAAAGAAGAACATAACCCTAAGGCAAACTAGCCTAAGACAGGCACCAGAAGAGCATAACAGATCGTGGGTAAAATGAGGAGAGAGGGTTGTCTGAATTCATCTGAGTAACACAGCACTTAAAAAGGAATATGGGGTTGCTTTCAAGTATTTTAATCTAAGCTCACCCTCTTCTCAGGCAGATATTCCAATAGGCCTGCTTGAATAAGCAGATGAAAATAATTTATAATTAGGAACATCATTTACCTTCAACTGTTTACAACTTAAGTTGACAAATCTATATACATTTTTAATAGGCAGCAAATGGGACTTTCAACTCAAATTCTGAGTGGGTGGGTCTGAATGAGATCTTGAATTATTTGAACATGAGCCCCAAGGTTCTCTCATCTGTTCTTTTCTCACTGAAACCTAAAAGGGCCCTGGTACAGAGACTTTCTTTTCTACCTTTGACTCTAACGTGGAAATATCTTTGCTTTTTTTAAAATTTTAATGCTCATATGTGCTTGTCCTAAAAGTTTGGAAAATACAAACATTTAGAAAGTAGAAAGTGAAGAAAGCCACCTCCTCTCTCCCCAGCTTCTCCCCAACCCACATGACAAGAGGAGCCATAAACTATGGCCCGTGGGCCAAATCCAGTCTACACCTATTTCTGTACAGCCTGTGAGCTTAGCATGGTTTTTACATCTTTAAATGGGTGAAAAGAGGAATAATATTCTGTGACATGTGAAAATTATATGAAATTCAATTTTCAATGTCCACAAATAGAGTTTTGTTGGCATGTGGCCACATCCATTTGTTTTGTACTGTCTGTGGCTCCTTTCACACCAGAGATGCAGAGTTGAGGATAGCGCCCCTGGTCTAAGGAGAATAGATCCTTCAGCCTTGCAAAAAAAAAAAAAAAAAACACACCTCTTTTTCTAACTTACTGTCTCTCATCCATCCATCTATACAACAAAAAAATTGTTTGATATAATACCTCCCATTTGTCAACCTGATTTTTTTCATTCAACTAGATACTGTAGTTGTCTTAGTTCATTCAAGCTGCTACAACAAAACACCATAGACTGGGTATCTTCTAAATAATAGAAATTTATTTCTCATAGTTCTAGAGGCTGGGAAGTCCAAGATCAAGGCACTGGCAGATTCAGTGCCTGGTGAGGGCC
Organism: Varecia variegata; assembly: GCA_028533085.1. NCBI lineage: Eukaryota > Metazoa > Chordata > Mammalia > Primates > Lemuridae > Varecia > Varecia variegata. The sequence goes on along the minus strand of CM052440.1, from coordinate 20,579,469 downwards.
CGCTTCCTCACAGATGGCACCTTCTTGCTGTGTCCTTATGTGGCAGAAGAGGTAAATGAGCTCCACTGGACCTCTTTTACAAAGGGCACTAATCCCATTTATGAGGGCTTCACCCTCATGACCTAATCACCTCCCAAAGCCTCCACCTCCTAGCACCAGTGCATTGGGGATTAGGTTTCAATATATGAATTTGGGGTGGGGAGAGGATGCAAACATTCAGACCATAGCAGTGACCATCTTTCCTTAAGTTTTCACAGACCTATGAACTTTCTAATAAGTATTTCACCATCAGCCATAGTCTTATCAAATTTCTTACAGGCATTTCACCACTGGTCATGCATTCAAGGGCATTTTATCCCTCCTCACTTACCCTGCTGGGAATACTGAGCACAGGGAGTACATATGGAAAAGGGGTAAGAAATAGGAGTGACAGCCCTAAGACTTCCCTTTGTATTACACATCACCCTGGTAATCAATCACTCTCCAGCTTGGCTGGTCACATCTGGTAGAACGTACCCTATGTAACTGTGCTGTCTGGCTGTGAAAATATTTGTCAAGCAAATGTCTTGGGTGAGTGGGGAGCCCCAAGTACAAATATGAGATGTTAAACTTCTGCTCTTTTAGCTAATATGAGGAACTAACTTTAGACTGTATAGTTCTCGTACTGTCCGATGACTCACATACTCATAATGAATCTGATTTTACATTGATTTCATTCCTGCAATTATTTTGATGGCAGTTTGTTGACATTCTACTAGCAAATGTGTTTTTTTCTTAGAAGATTTCAATTTAGTCAGTAAATCTGTACTAATGTAAGTGGTCTTTGGTATTTGCTTTAGAGAAAAAATATTTTAGGCATGCAAAAGTAACCTCTGGGATGATTTTCAGGGATGGTTTGAATTAAGATTTTGCTAGAAGAGACCTTCTGTAATAGCACTAATATTAAAGAAAATGAAACATTTTTGACTTCACATATGATTCTAATTTATATTGGTTAAGCAAAGTTGGCAGGTGTTCCAGTTACCTATGCTACATAATGCTATCTCGAAATTTAGTGGCGTAAAACACCACCAGTCAATTATTTCTCTCATGAAATCTCTGATTTGGGCAGTGCTCAGTGGGGCCTTAACTGAGGGTCACTCAGTGGGGCTCGGTGGGGCCTATCTGCTCTGTGTGGCCTTAACTGGGGTCACTCAGCTGAGGCTGGAGGACACACTTCCAAGATGGCTCCCTTATATGGTTGGAAAGTTGGTGCTGGCTGCAGGCTGGGACCTCAGCTGGGCCTATGTCCATAGTTCCTTTCCATGTGGGCCTCTCTATGGGGTTTCTTAGGCTTTCTCACTGCATGGCAACTGGTATCTAAGAGTCAGTGTTCAAAGAAGCGAAAACAGACATTGCAAGTCTTCTTATAATCATCCCTATTGCATTCCACCAATTAAGCAAATCATTAAGGCCAGCCCAAATTCAAGGGGAGGGCAATTGGATTCCACATCTCAATGGAAGGAATTGCAAAGAATTTATGGCCATCTTTACCCTACCACAGCACATAGAAGAAAGAATGTAAATATATCTCTGAAAATCATGGTTTGGGTATTGACATGGCAGCAAAGAGAAGCCAAGAATATTAATAGAATTAGAGCATCTCACAATCAGACCAACTCTCCTGGGAGGAAGTAAGACAGTGGTCAAGAGCACAGGCCGCTGGGTGTGATTCCCAACTCTGTTGTGTGCCAGCTGTATGCCTGCAGACAAACTGCCTGCCCTTTCCACGTCCCCATATCTTCACCTACAAAATGGGGGAAATAATGATGTCTATGTCAGGCTTCATCTGGAGAAATCAAGATTCTGCTTTTCAATTTATTAAAAAACTTTTAAAAATTATTATATAACAACATATGCACATAAAAATGCAAAATATTAAGTGCTCTGTCAATTTTTACAAACTGGATAGACTCATCTGACCACCACCCAGACCAAGAAAGGGAACACTGGCAGGACTGGGAGACAGGAGGGAACAGGGAGTGGGAAAGCACATGGAGGGTAGGGACTTTGGCAAACAGGAGACAGCAGATCCTTGCCTCATGCCGGCAGTTGCCACGTAGGAATAAAGGTATCACAGGTTGAACAAAACATGGCATGGGGCCAGACTTAATCCACAGGCCCATTTGGGATTTGTGAATAGGAGGTGTTAGCAGAGCACACAACTTAACTGGGGAGGACTTGGAATAGGAGTAAGGAATAGGAAGACAGAAGGGGGTGGAAGAACACAAAGGGAATGTCACCAGAAGAGAGGTTGACGTCTTAGGTATAGCTGAGCATGGCAGGGGTGATGCGTATGAAATTAACCAGGCTCAAGGCTCTGGAAGGAACCTTGCTTGAAGTTGTTCTAATACAGGAAGAAGGCTTCTAAGTGCTGGAAAAGACTCAACCTCTTGCCACAAAGCCAGCGCTCACCCTTTTAATCATGAAAACGTCTTCAGGCGCTCCACTCCCAGGTGCAACGCAGCTAAATCCTTCTCCCACACTCCCTTCGTTCACTCCCACGCAGAGTGACACTTCTGCTTTCTCTCCTTTCCCCACCGTCTTATCTTGCTTTTGTATAGACTGCCCTGCTGTGTGGCGTTCCTAAGGTTTCTCCCTCTTATGAAACATCTCACAGCACACATACTGTTGGAAGATTTTGGCACTTCAAATCCTTTTTCAGAAAGAGGCAGATACAAATCAGTGAGATGAAAGGGAAATCCAAGACATCTGGTAGACCTCTTCAAATAATCCCAAACCCTCCTCATCTGGGCTACAGCAGGCAGTTTAAGTAGTGGCTAAGGGAATAGTCAGCAGCGGTGGGAGGAGGGGAAATCTGGGCTCATTAGCAACTACTTGGGTAACTGGCAAATCTAGGGATGGCTGCCCACGGGACGCAGCTGGTCAGAGCAACATCAGGAAGAAGACTGACTTAAGATCGAATTATACAGAAATATTTAGATCAAACTACTATCTGAACATTATTACATGCCCACGGCTTACTAAACGAGACAGTGCACAATAAACATTTAAGCTTAGTGCCTGGCAAAGAGCGGGTGCCCTCTAAACCTTTCCCCCTCTTCTCACCCCTTTTCTTCCATTTCTCTGAGGGGCTGCATGTGGCTGCGCGAAGCCTTAGTCACTTCAGGACCCTGCTGGGTACAGTCATCTCTTCTCAAGCTCCATCCCCTGCCTGATCTGAACTACACCATCATTACCTTGGAGGCAGTACGATGGTACAGCTGGTTTGTTCATGTGTGTGAATACTTTATGTTCAGCACACGTTCTATGGAAAGATCTAGGTACTTTAAATATAGCTGGAAAAAGGAAAGATGTAAAGTAATGAAATCAAAGTGAAGAAAAATTTTTCCACTGCAATCCCAGTTTTCACCCCGTATCCAAAAATACAGAGATTTTTTTTTTTTTTTTACTAAGCACTGTTTTGGGAATTTTAACCAATATAGCATAAAATAAAACTAAGGAATGATAACTATTTATTGGCTTCTCTTTAAGATAACTGTAGATTCTTCACACTGTGAATGAAAATTCTTGCTCAGTAATTTAGGATGAGCTATAAATTTTATTTAAGAAAATCAGGATTATCTTGGAGAGGGAATGTATGGGTGGTGATAGAAACATGTTTTAAGCTCCACAAATAATAGTAATTTATGAGACAAAAACAGTTTACATCACTCAGAATTTAGCACTGAGAGTCTACATTTTGGTTTAGATTTAAAACATTTTTATTTGCATGTATAGTTTAAAAGCATTTAAAATTTAGCATATGTTCTTCTAGAAGTGTACATGAACACGTTTTCACATAAACTGGACTACATGAATTCATTTTGAAATATGAATTTGTAGATGTAACTATTAGAATAACTTGCATTTTTAAAAATATTAATAATACAAGTCTTTCTATGGGAATAGCTATAACACTGAAGCTAACCAATGTCTGTCCTATTATTGGATATCCCAGTGTTTCACTATTTTTAAAAATGCTTAGACGATCATTCTGTACATGTATTTTTACACGCCTATCCCATTATTTCCTTAGGATAGTCTCCTAAAAGTGGAGTGACTGGAACAAAGGATAAATACATTTTAAAGCTTGGAATATATATCTCAAGATGCCCTTGCAAAGATTATGTTGATCTACATTCCTGCCAGTGTTTTTTCCCTCATACCAGCACTGGATCCTGTATTTCTTCACCATCTCATTGTTGTTAAGTTTAATTACAGATCTGTGGTTATTTGTAAGTTTAATTTTTTCATACATGTATTGCCATCTGAATGTCTTCTTTTGTGAACTGCCTATGCATGACTTATGCTGCATGGGGTCTTGCCTGTGCTTTTATGACATACATTGCTAACGCACAGCAGACATCACAGGTCTCTGATGAAAGGCTGTGTGCACTTTTGAAGCAATTCTGGCTGTGAAATATAAATAGGGGGAGATAGAAAAAGGAATGACTCAAACATAGCTCTTACTTCTTGTCTGAAGTAAACAAAACATGCTCTCCAGTGTGGTTTGGGTCAACACAACTAGTACTTCTAAAGAAAAAGGGCTGGCTCTGGCTGCTGAGTCACTTAAGTAAAGAAGGTTCCACTTGGCAGCATGACTCTAAATCCTGCAAATAAAGAGGGGCTTATAGCTACTCCAAGCTCCAAGCAATGCAATAATGATAATATGATAAATATACCCACACAAAAACATATACACATGAGGAGTCCAGCTATTTATGCAAAGTTCAATAACTATTTTACTTTTAATTTCAGTTAATCTTTCTTTCTTAAATTAAGATTTAAATGCCAAATACTGCAGGGCGAGAGATCATTTTATTTTATATTTTTAGATACAGGGTCTTGCTCTGTCACCCAGGCTGGAGTGCAGTGGTGCAATCATAGCTCACTATAACCTCAAACTCCTGGGCTCAAGCGATTCTCCCACCTCAGCTCCCCAGTAGCTAGGACTACAGGTACATGCCACCATGCCTTGCTAATTTTTTTTTCTTTGTAGAGATGGAGTCTCCCTGTTGCCCAGCCTGGTCTCAAACTCCTGGCCTCAACCAATCCTCCCACCTTGGCCTCCCAAAGTGCTGGGATTATAGGCATGAGCCACTGCACCCAGCATGGAGATCATTTTAAACACACAATCCAAAAGCCCTTTCTGGGTATGTATCACTTTAAGTGTTAAATGGTACATCATTTTCATGAATGTATCCCTGGCACCCCAAGTTTCTTATTTCAAGCCTGACTGTCTCCTATATTCAATTATTTCTGCCCACAGGTACGGCTACTTTCCCAGGTACTCAGGCTGAAGACTCTGACATAATCTTTATTGCTCCTTCTCCCCTGCCCTCCACACCTAATCAACTGCCAAATTCTACAGATTTTTCTTAGTTTTCAAAAATATAAAGTTTTATTTTAGAATAGTTTTAGATTTATAGCAAAGTTGCAAAGATAGTACACAGTTCCCCTATTATCCCAGCCGAGGTCTCCCCAAGGTTAACTTCTTACCATTACCACAGTACATTTGTCACAACTAAGGAACCAACACTGGTACATTACTATTAATTAAACTCCACACTTTATTCAGATGTCATTAGTTTTTCCCTAATGCCCTCTCCCTGTCCCAGGAACTCATCTCCAGGATACCACATTATGTTTAATCATCCTGCCTCCTTAGTCTCCTCTTGTCTGTAACAGTTCAGACCTTCCTTGTCTTTGGTGGCCCTGGCAGTGTTGAGGAAGACTGGGCAGGTATTTTGCAGACTGTCCTTGGGTTAATCTGATAGTTTCCTCACTTACACTGGTGTTAATGGGTTTTTTGGAGGATGACTGCAGAAGTGACGTTCTATTTTCATCAAATTATATGGTACATGGTATATATTATCAACATAGCTCAGAGCTGTTTTTACTCATAACACACTTCTAATACCAAATGTATGTTTTTTTTCCTCACACCAACTAACTCTCTAGTTTTCCAGACACCAACCAGGTAGCCTATAATTCAACTATGTGGAGTTAGCATAGACCCAAAAGCGTGGCCCAGTCCCACAAGACTCCCCCATTTCAGACACCCATCACAAGTCCAAGGCCTCCCACACTTCTGAACGACTGGCTACAAATCAGGGGGTGATGTGTTCTAGAAACTCAGGAAAGCACTTTACTTACTACTGCTGGTTTCGGAGACACGAGAAGAGCCAGATGAAGAGGTACACAGGGTGAGGTGCAGAGAGTTCCAAGTGCAGAAGCTCTGCCCTGTGGAGTTGGGGTGTGCTAACCTCCTGGTTCACGGATGCATTTGTCAATCTGGAAGCTCTCAGAATGCCGTCCTTCAGGGGTTTTTAATGGAGGCTCCGTAACAGGGGTATGATTGATCACACCTAGCCTAGGCTAGGCTGTTGGTGATTAACTCAGATCTCTAGCCCCTCACCCCTCCCTGGAGGGGTGGGGATGCTGAAAGTTCCACCCTCTCATCTCATGGTTGGTTCCTCTGGCAACCAGCCTCATCCTGAAGGTACATAGCAGCCCATCTAAAGTCACCTCATCAGCATAAGCTCAGGTATGCTTGAAAGGGGCTTGTTATAAACAATAAAAGATGCTCCAGGCATCTAGGTGGTGCATGCCTGTAGTCCCAGCTACTCAGGAGGCTGAGGCAGGAGGATTGCTTGAGCCCAGGAGATTGAGGTTACAGTGAGCTATGATGGTGCCACTGTACTCCAGCCTGGATGACAGAGTGAGACCTGGTCTCAATCAATCCATCAACACATACAAACATACATACATACATACATAGATACTCCAATCACCCCTACCACTCTGGAAATTCCAAGGGTTTTAGAAGCTCTGTGTCAGGAACTGGGGACAAAGACCAGATATTTCTTACTCTGTCACAATGACCTACCACTGATGATGTTAACCTTGATCACCTGGCTGAGGCAGTTTCTGTCAGATTTCTCCACTCTAAAGTTACTTTTTACCCTCTTTTCATACTTGTTTTTCAGATGAGGAAACTGAGGTTAGAACTTAAATAACTGCATCAAAACTAAAAAGTAGTAAATCTGAAATTGGAACACAAGGCTTCTTACTGCTAGTTCTGAGTTTCTTCCACTATATCAGTGGTAGGCAAACTACAACAGTCTGTGGGTCACACCTAACTCACAGCCTGTTTCCATAAAGCCCACATTTTTAATTGGTAGAAAAAAATTAAGAGAATAATATTTCATGGCATGTAAAACTTACAGGAAACTCAAATGTCAGTGTCCATAAATAAAGTTCATTGAAATATGGCTATGCTCACTTGTTTACATATTGCCTATAGCTGCTTTCCCAATACATTGGCCGAGTAACTGGCAATAAAGATGGTACAGTCCACAAAGCTTAAAATATTTACTGTCTGGCCCCAAACAGAAAACATCTGCCAATGCCACACTATACCATGATGTTAAGCAGCCTCTTTGTTTGTTTTGGTCAGGGATGAAGAAGCAGCTCTTAATCTCTTAAGATCAGTTAATTATACAATTTACAAAGTATAAAACAAGATCCCCTAAGACGTTTCTCGAAGGGGTCCAGACTTCAGGGCTGCTGTGCTTTCCCACTCTTGGTGAAATCATATTAAGTGCAGTGGAGGGTTTGGGGGCGGGAGAGAGGGAGAGAGAGAAATGCAGAGATGGGGATACAGAGCAGAGAGACACAGATGTGCATTACCCTGGACATGAGAATCGGAGGGGAGGGGAGAGACTCTCGCAATTATTAATAACAGATCACAGATAAAATTTGTGCAATGAGCCAAAAATCCAAAAAGAAAACCAAAACGTACTCTGGGAGACTGTGACAGGCTAGGGGTCTTTTAAATGCAAGCACTGAGGTCTTCCTCCAACACATACAGCAAAAGCGTTCTCAGACACACTCTCTGCATGTTTCCAAGTCTCACCCAAGAGAATGCCTCTCCCGCCCTCTCCCTCACCCAGAGCACGGCCTTCATCATTCCTACCCACAAACGACAAGGCTGGCTACTTGCCCAACTCCAAATTTGTTCTCTGTTTATTTCTAACTCGAGGAAATGACAGAGATGTCTCATGACAACTGTACTCTGGGGTGTTATCTTAAGTATCTGATTTTTATTGTGTATATAATACAGAAAACTACTTTTGATTTTTTTTCCCCTCAGTATCGTCTATGAATAGTCACTTTTCTGTTTCCAAGTTCCTATCAAATATCTATGAAATTTCTTAGGAGGCCCCTCCTTCTGAAGGGTATTGTGCAAAGCAGATAAAGAGTTGGCATTGTTCGAGAATCAGGAAAATGGGATCATCTTTGGAAAGGAAAATGGAACTGTCACAAAAGGACAAAGGGCAAAGGGAGGGCCATGTGAAGATAACTTCATGAAAGCAGGTAACCGGCAGAACAGCTGATCTAGAAAGGTTAAGGTGAAGGACATCGCCGAGACTGTGCAACCATATTGACCTAAGGAACTCTGCATTTAACATTTTATACTTTTTAAAATGTGTTTCATTATCACACCAACCCTGTGAGGTTAGGAATTAACTTTATTTTTCCAGTCAAGTCCATAGAAATTAAATGGTTCATTTAGGTTACCTCCCTGAGGTCAGTATCAGCAGGTGAAGTCATCACTGTATACCCAGAGCCTACCATCATGCCTTGGAACACAGCAGGTGCTCAATAAAAAATTGTTGGGAAATGTTGTTTGGCCAATTGGCAAGTCCCCAAATCTTCTGTCTCCCGCTATTTTTATAGCTAATGGATGGAGATGACCCCTTGCTACAATAAATGCCCCTCTCCTTTCTGTTCTACCTGCAAGATGCAATTGGTGCACCCAGGACTTGCCAGCTTGGGTGTCACCAAAGGGCAGCTCTGCCACTCAGGGAGTCGAGCACAGACACAGAGAGCCTGGAGAGGCCCTCAGCATCCCATTTCTTAAGCATTTTCATTCCATTTTAGGGGATGGGTTATATCAATCTTAAAAGGCAAATGTGGACATCACAGTATTTATAGAGGAGATGTCACCTTTTAATAATTAAGTCCTAAAGCTGCTTTCCAAGCTTACAGATGGGACTGGCTTTATGTAACAGTTTAGCAATAAGAAGATGAAGCGCAAGATGCGAATTCGGTAGAATTCTCTAGTCTTCTGGTAGAAGTTAGATCTATAAAACAGAATGAGTGTGAGCCTCACAAAAAAAGCAGAAGAAAATCCAGCTGTCTGTCTGTTATTTTCTTATTAAAACAGCCAAACTCTCAATCACAGTACACTTTGTACAATCTACTCATTAGCACCTATTTACATAATGACACATGTTTGATGCTACAATTTTCTTTGCAGGAGGCATGGTTTTAAAGAAGGTACCTTCCCAATGCTACGTACTACTCCTCAGGCATGAGGATACCCAGTAGACAATGGCATGAACTTACTGAGCCCCCTTTAAAAATTTTTTTCCCCTTTTCTCTGGAATGAATAGGGACTTTCTGGTAATGCCATATGACCTCATATTTTGGAGGCATGAAATTGCTTTACAAAAGAAATCATTTTTCTGTTTCAATAAATGTGTTGGGTGTTGGGAGAGAGTCCACTCAATACCTGATCTGAATTAGGGAGAAGAAAGAAAATCTTTAATGCTATTCAAGTTAGTCCCACACTGAGATACTGGTGCTGAGAGATGATGAGAAGAGAACTTATTTAAAAAGAAAACCTAAAAAGCAGTTGGTCACAAGAGAGAGACTGATTTTGTTACTCTCAAGAAAACAGTATATTGCCCCCAGATTTTGCCAGCAGGCCAGCCAGCTATGATGGGATAACTAGATATATAAAGCTTAGCATTTGCCAAGGGCAAATTGGTTCCTCAGGCAAAGCACAAATAAGTCACTAGCTTGATAGTAGAATCAACAGCAGTTTTTTCCCACTAAGACAACAAAGAGCTTATAGTCCCCTAAAGAAAAAGTTACTTCCTTGCCAACACCGGTCAAAAGTGCAATTCTTTAAGAGAAATTCAGAAAGCCTTCCTTCCTCAACCCCACTAAGGCATGAAATAGAATTTTATTTCTAAAATAAATGAATGTTTTAATAATACTGTTTTTTGATAACTGTAATCATAAAAATGTGACTTTGCCATGTGAAATGGATACAAATTGGAATTATTACACCTAGAGATTGTTTCAGTCTTCTGTATATGCTATGAAATCTCAAAACTATGAGACTAGAAGGAACTTGGAGAGGTCACTGGATCCGCACTATATCCTCTTGCTCCAAAGTCTGGCCCTTGAACTAGCAACTTCAGCATCCTCCCAGAGCATGTTAGAAACGCAGAATCTTGCCCCACCTCAGATCTATTAAATAATACATTAGAATCTGCTTTTTCACAAGACCCGCAGGTGATTTTTATGCGCATTTGTATCCCATTTTATTCAGCTGTAACTCTCCCAGCCTACAGACAGGTCAGTGGTCAGGGTGGTGGTATCTGAGACTGAGAATCACTTTGGCTGCAGGTAGGATGGGTACCGACGGGCCAAGCCTGGGGAGCACGCTCAGGCCGAGAGCCCAGGAAGAAAATCAACATCAGAAGAACAGGCAGTGGGTGGCAGGCAAGCAAACCAGTTGTGATCGACTGTTAGGGATGAGCACCCGACCAAGGCCAGATCAATGGGGAGCAGATGTGGGACTCTTGCTAATTGACAGAGGAGAAGCTCCTGGCTGAGGCTATAACGCTGACAGAATGTAAACCTAGAGCTATCGCTTGGAGAAGACCAGCCTGAGAATGAAGCAAACTCCAAGAAAACAAGGCTGAGAGATGGAAAGAGACCAAGTCCCCATAACCTCAGCTGTGCCCCAGAATGTAGGGACACTAACTCCAGGGGCACCATTTGCACACATACAGCGTGAATGTGCCCCCTGAAGCTGTGCGACAGTGTGCTAGCCCGCCCCAGATCCAGCTGTGCCCGAAGCACATTTTGACTCTGGACTTTTGCTGTATGTGCCCATCGATTTCTCCTTTTTTTTTCTTTTTTTTCTTTAAATTTTTGGCTTAAGTCAGTTTGAGGTAGACTTTCTGTGACTTGCAACTGAAAGGCTGCTAATGCCCAGAGAGTGAGGTTTCAAGACACTCATGCTCACCCCCAGACCAAAACTTTCTCCCCTATAAGAGACAGACTCAGATATGGTCCAGGTGAAGATGGGCATGGGGGAAGGAGGTATGGGGTGTGCATTCTTAGGCACTGCTGGGAATGAGAAAATGAATACATCCTCCATATGAGGGCAATACAGCAATTTCTATTAAAATGTATAAGTATATACCATTTGGCCTAGTAATTCTATTTCTGCAAACTGATTCTATGGATAAATTAGCACATGTGCCCAAAGATTTATGTTCAAGAATATACACTTAACTATTACTGGGATAACAAAAGATTGTACAACCAAAATGTTCAACCATAAAAGGCTGGTTAAGTAAATGACAGTCTATTTAAAGAATGGAACAAACATTCTGTAGTTATTAAAAAAGAATATGGCAGGTCTACATGTGCTATCCTGGAATAATTCCTAAGATAAGTAAAAACAAGTAAGGTATGGAATAATGTGTATAGTATGTTACTATTTGCGTAAATAAAAAGGATAGTTAAATAGATATGTGTATGCATATATGTGTGTACATACATGTATATGAATATAATATCTCTATAGGAATAGAAAGTTAATAGTGGTTGTTTCTGGGAAGGGTAAAGGGTTGGGAAAGAGGCCTACTTTATGTCTTTTAAATTTTGAAAATACTATATGCATCCATTGCACAATGCCTTGGCAGGTATGGAACGTTTCTCCTTTTTTTTTTTTTTTTTAGAACTACTGGTCTAGAGAATGAGAATGCACGTCCAAGCAAAAGGTCTGGAGACTGAGTAATCAGCAGTCCCTCTTCGCTGATTAGACCAGGAGCTGAGCAAGTCATACTCAAACATGAAAAATCACTGAAAGAGGTGCATGTAATTGGCGACGGTAGGGAGCTGCAGTGGGAGTGGGGATTATTTTCCCCAGAAGTGCACAAAGATTCAGTCCTGGAAACATCTGTCCTGCTGTTAGGTGCTGCAGGGCATGTTGCAGGAGAAGTTCCCAATACCCACCATCAAAGCAATCCTATCAGTAATTTCTTTCTCTCATGTGGAGTGAATCCTCAGTGGCCTCTGGCCTGCCCTGTTGGCCATTTAGACTTACCAAGCCCTCCTTTCAGAACACTTATTTCTGAAGGTCTTCCCTTATTCTTTTTTCCCCTCTAATATATGAACAGCTGGAAACATTTAAAGCTTCAAGCTTTAAATGAAAAGTCAAAGTAAGGCCATGCGTTGATTCCTAATCTCTAACCCTCCTGATTATCTGAGGGTTACACAGTCTCTGCTATGAGTCTGTGTGATCTGCTGCGACCACTGTACTCACCGGGAGTCAAACAGCAAACACAGGAACACATAAGGGTGACCCGAAATGCCCAGAGCCAAATCCACCCACTACAGTGACAGCTGTTGTTGGGAGTAGCTCATGGACTGGCATTTGAGTCTGCTATCATTTTATGGCTTTAAAATGTGCAACCCAAGCATGATGATGCTGTTGTTTCCATCAAGCTATAATTCATGTACGAATTAACCTCTCCTCCGTTGATTCAATTAAATGATGTTTTAGAAGTGCCTTGATCCTAATTTTTGGGATTAGAAACTCATTCTCCTCCTTTTTCCCAGCAAAGCCCCTCCCCCACACCCATTATGTATTTTACGGTTATAAGAGTAATTGCTCGGTAGCCTTCTGAAATTGACGTGTGTTTATGTGGGATGTGGGGGGAGGGGAGGCAGTGAGTGGAGAAGGTAGCACATGTATGCGATCAGAGGACCCAGAATTGATTTTGATGCTTTCTCTAATGAACAACTCAAAGTTTGCAATTTTTACCTTTACAGGCCTCAGACTTCTCATCTGCCCACCCTCCCTGGGGAACGAGACAGATAGTCGCTGGGGTTGTTGCACCATCCATCAGCACCTGGACCAAATGCACCTAAAAGAGGCGGGGTGGCATCTAAAAAAGAATCTCAAAGTTTTGCTGTTTTGAATATTACTGTTGGATTTGAGTGTGTATGTTTTTATCTTTTCCAATGCCTATCTTAGGAAATGCTTTGTGATTACTTGTAGAACTGAGCAACCTTTGTCTCTATTCTAGCTGCCATGGGGAATGTGTGTATGCTCAGTTTATGCATTAAAAGAACAGTTCAAGTATGAAATTTTGTAGACTATCCACTTTAAATGTATTCAAAATGGACTAGTGTCTATTATTTAAGTTTACTGGTGAGCTGAAAAGAATGTGTGGTTCTTTTTGTTTGGAGAGATTTAAAAAATGACATGGCCAGCTCTAGTTTAAAGCAGAGTCAGTTTAACCTTGCAAAGAGCCTCTCAAGTTTGGGCAGACAGTGAAGCAAGCCAGAGAGGGCTCCATACTGTGCCGTGGTGTCTGGGGAAACAGCTTCACCTTTGCCTCATTTATTCCATGGGACATGATGTAAAATCACCACAGGTGCCAGATGCCCCACCTGTCCAGAGATTTCTTTAAGCAGATCAGTCTGGGCAGCTACAGACAGAATTTGACCTTGTTCACTTTACATGTGGTCGGTTAGCATGCGGTTGGGTTAAACTGCATTATAGACAGCAGTCCTAACAAAAAAATGTCCTCAACAGTCTGTGACCAGGTCTGAGTCACTGCCATACTTCTAGCAACAAAGCCAATGTTTGGGGTATAATAGGTACTCAATAAAAGTTAGCTGAATGAAGTAAAAAACAGAAATAACTCCCTTTTTAAGTGACCTTTTAAACCAAATCAACAGCAGCATCTAATTTTAATCCCAAGAGATGAATTTAAAAATCCAAGCAGCGTTCCTAACTCTCTGCATCCACACCAACATTTAGTTTCGGGACTTTTTGATAAAGGCCATTCTCACTGGAGTTAAGTGATATCTCACTGGTTTTGATTTGCATTTCCCTGATGATTAGAGAGGTTGAGCATTTTTTCATATGTTTGTTGCCCATTAGTTTATCTTCTTTTGAACAAAAGTTTCTGTTCATGTCCTTTGCCAACTTTTTGATGGGGTTTTTTGATTTTTTTCTTGCTGATTTTCCTGAGTTCTATGTAGATTCTATATAGATAGTTATCAGCTTTTTATCAGATTTGTAGCATGCGAATATTTTCTCCCATTCTGTAGGTTGTCTGTTTGCTCTCAAGATAGTTTCCTTGGCTGTGCAGAAGCTAGTCAATTTGGTCAAGTCCCATTTATTTATTTTTGTTGTTGCTGTGATTGCCTTTGGGGTCTTCTTCATAAATTCTCTGCCTAAGCCAATGTCTACAAGAGTTTTTCCAGCATTTTCTTCTAGAATTCTTATAGTTTCGTGCCTTAGGTTTAAGAGAGATAGGAACACTCACACACTGCTGGTGGGACTGCAAACTAGTACAAACCTCTGTGGAAATTATTGTGGAGATACCTCAAAGAGCCTACAGGTAGAACTACCATTTGATCCAGCAATCCCATTACTGGGCATCTACCCAAATGAAAAAAAGACATTCTATAAAAAAGACATCTGCACTAGAATGTTTATAGCAGCACAATTCACAATTGCAAAGATGTGGAAACAACCCAAGTGCCCATCAATACATGAGTGGATTAATAAAATGTGGTAGATGTATACCATGGAGTTCTACTCAGTCACAAAAAACAATGGTGATCTAGCACCTCTTGTATTACCCTGGGTAGAGCTAGAGCCAATTCTACTAAGTGAAGTACCACAAGAATGGAAAAACAAGCACCACATGTACTCACCATTAAATTGGTATTAATCGATCAACACTTATGGGCACTTATAGTAGCAACATTCATCGGGTGTTGGGCAGGTGGGAGTGGGGAGAGGGAATGGGTATATTCACATCTAATGGGTGCGGTGCACACCGTCTGGGGGATGGACACGCTTGAAGCTCTGACTCGGGCGGGGCAAAGGCAATATATGTAACCTAAACATTAGAACCCCCAAAATATGCTGAAATAAAAAAATAAAAATAAAAAACGGTAAAAAAAAGACCCAAAGCACTTCTAATATTAAACGCTGAAATAAATATGAGCTATATGTACATTTATGAAAGATTAATAAAAACAAGTAAGATACCCACTTATTCCAGTTCAGGGTCTTGGGTGGCTGGAGCCTGTCCCAGCAGCTCAGGGTGTGAGGTGGGAACCAGTCCTAGCAGACAGGACGCCATCCCACTGCAGGGCCCTCTGGCTGGCGCGCGCACACACACACACACACACACACACACACACACTCTCTCATTCACTCAGACTGAGACGATGCAGATGTGCCGATTCACCTAACGTGCACATCTCTGGGATGTGGGAGGAAACTGGAGTACCCAGAGAAAACCTACGAAGACGTGGGGAGAATGTGCAAACTCCATACAGACACCAGCCCTGGACGGGAATCCAGATTTTTCCTTATCAACATTATAAAGAAACAAGGTGAACGAAATGACGTTATTCTAGGACCTGCTGTGGTTGCTCCAAAAATATCTGATGAGAGAGTGAAATGATGATAGCAACGTTCTAAAGCACACTGAAAATACGTCATGAAAAGTATGATATTCACTGTGTTCCTTAAGGGTTAGGGGAGAAAGAGAACGGATTCTAAGCGTAGATTGTTTTTCTTTTTCCCAGGGTGATAAAAGGGAAATGAATAACAGGTGATGCTGAAAGGTGCGCTGGAATTAAATTGTGTCAGGTTCCCAGCAGTAATAACAGAAAGCACCAACCCGGAGCCAAGGCTGATTACCTATTCATCCACCCTATTCTTGTAAAAAACAAACCACTCTCTCACACAAATTCTCTCCCTTACCAAAATTCACAACTTACTAAGAATTCACATTACATAAGATCACAAAAAAGCAATAGGAATTCAACAGTGTTTTCTCTAGCTCTCACAAAAGTTTGGTCCCCAAACAGAAGGCAACAGAGAGTGCTGAATTTCCAGCAGGTGTCCAAACGCTGCCTGGGAGCAAGATACTGTGGACAAGGTTGGGCCCATGCCCCGAATGGGGAGGGGAAAGGTCTTTCCCTGCTCCGGGGCAGATTCATGATTGGAGGAGTGGGAACTGCCCCAGACTTGGAATTAAAGCTTTGTCTGGCCAAAGCCCACAAAAACATCACACTTCAAGTGCAGGTATTCAGCACAAAAGGGCAAAATTATCCCCCAGGGTACAGAGGCTACATTGTTACAGAAGCAAAGGATTTTTTTGGTCTTTTTTAGGAAAAAAAAATCACCAAGTGCTCCAATATAAAATTAAACGGCAAAATGTCCATGATATATTAAGCTCCCCCTGCGAAGCAAGCTGAAGACAACATGTATAGTGAATCCATTTAATTAAATAAAACCAAAACCAAACGCTTTCCACTACCCTCCTTTCTCTCCATAATTTATGCATTCAAAATTTTTTGGAAATATATATCAAATTGTTAATACTGATTATCACTGGAAAATAAGTGAGAGGGAGTCTTTAATTTTTATTAAATTGTTTTTTTTAAGGGACGGAGTCTCGCTCTGTTGCCTGGGCTAGAGTGCAGTGGCACCAGCATAGCTCACAACAACCTCAAACTCCTGGGCTCCAACAATCCTCTGGCCTCAGCCTCCAAGATAGTTGGGACTACAGGCAAGTGCCACCATGCCCAGCTAACTTTTTCATTTTTTGTAGAGACAGGGTCTCACTATGTTGCTCAGGCTGGTCTGGAACTCCTGGCCTCAGGCAATCCTCTTGCCTTGGCCTCCCACAATGCTGGGATGAGCCACCAGGCCAGGCCTTTTTATTTAATTTTTTTATCACAGAAAAAAATAAACCAATTAGTTTAATGAACCCTATGTACCCCTTACTCAGCTTCAGCAATTATCAATTCACGACCAATTCTGTTTCATCTATATTCTCACTCACTCCCCCTCTATTATATTATTTTGGAGAAAATCTCAGACATCATATTATTTCACCCTTAAACATTTCAGTATGTATTGTTAAAAGAAGACTCTTGGAAAAAAAACATAAAAACAATACCATTATTATACCCAAAAAATATCAATAATAATACCTTAACACTTCAAATATCCAGAGCTTAAATTTCCAACTGTCTCAAAATGTTTTTTGTGTAAAAAGAAAAACATTATACAAATTAAATTTAACAGACTTTAGTTGAACAAAGAAGAATTCATGAATCGGGCATCACTCAGAACCAGAGGAGGTCCACAGAGCTCTGCGCCACAGCTGGACAGGGAGTACTTATAGACAGAAAACAGATGTGAGGTACAGAAACAGCTTGATAGGTTACAGCTCAGCATTTGCCATATTCGGACACTGTCTGATCAGCTGGCAGCCTGCGACTGGCTAACACCCAGCTACTTGTAACAAAATTTACTCCTAAATTAGGCTTTCAAATTTGTTTATATACTAAGTTAGGTTGTTAGTTCATTAAGTAGGGACTCAAGGTATGGGTAGTCTCAGAACAAATTTAGTTTAATTTAACATTAATTTTGTTTTACAGTTTATTTGAATTAGGATTCAAATAAGGTCCATATATATAGCCATTACCTGTAAGTCTCTCAATCTATAAGTTCTCCTTCTATATTATTATTTTCTTGTAATTTGCTACATTTAAAATTTTATATATCTATAAATTTAAAATTGACCACAAATGTGTTTTTTTAATAAATCTAAAGGAAGGAAATATTAAATGGCTGAGAGCACAGCATTGAGTTCCTTCATTGC
Organism: Varecia variegata; assembly: GCA_028533085.1. Lineage (NCBI taxonomy): Eukaryota > Metazoa > Chordata > Mammalia > Primates > Lemuridae > Varecia > Varecia variegata. Next base: position 20,561,623 of record CM052440.1, on the reverse strand, counting down.
TGAAAAAATAAGAGATGCAGCAGTTATGGGAGGGTGTTCTTCTGTCCTCCAAAAAGCAACTGGACAAGAGTACATCAATATACATAAAAATTATTTAAGAAGTAAATTTACAAAACTAGTGAATTATCTATAGTACAATAACACATATGGCAGTGCAGAATGACATCAAAGATGTCATCAGAGATCCAACTGAGGCAACACATTAGCTTAGCTATAAGTGTGTCTTGCTGTAGCCTTAGTTCAGAATGTCTGCTTTCCTGGAGAAATAATTTCCATAATTTGGATGCTGTGATTACATGTTAATAGACTTCTTGGTTATTTTCTGTTACATATTTAATCCATGCTAACTATAGACAATTTAGCAAATACAGTCAAATAATGGATAAAATGAAACCAGTAACCCCACCAACCCTAAAATAACCACCATATTGATCATCAAGAAATCTTTTGGTTCTAAGTCAAAGAAGACCTCAGCCAAACTAGTTTAAATATAAAGGAAGTTTACATATTTGGAAAGTTCAGAAGTAGTTCTGGCTCCTGGCAAGGTTCAATCTAGCAACTGGGTGATGTCACACCAATAGCCTGATTTTCTCTATTTTTCCATTCCGACTTTCTTAGCATCAGTTCTTTCTGAAACTAGCATTATGAAAGGTTGCATGATAGCTACTACCTTCATGTCCCAGGACCACAAACTTCTTGCTCAAGTGAAGCAAGAATATATCTTTGTTCCAGCCTTCCCAGTGACAATCCTGAAATACACTCTGATGGGCCCAGATTAGGTCATGTGGCTGCCTTTGAACTTACCATGGCAAGGAGGTATAATGTACTAATTAGCTTAGCCCAACACACATGCTCCATCCACCTCCTAATCAAGCTTCCTCAGAAACACATAGATTCCAAACAGAAATGGAGGCTATTTAAGGAAGACAGGAGGGAGAAATCATGTTGGGTAAGCAACCAGTGAATGTCCACTGCCATCGCTGTTTGTATTTGTTGTGTGCTGTGACTGTTCTTAAATGTGGAAGATGCTCCCACTGCTGAGGTTAATTGAAAATTTTCAATTGTCAAAGTACAGGATGATGCCTCATACTTGGCAGGTACTAAAAACATTTGTTGAGTTGAATATAAATAGCTTTAAAAATTTTTAAAGGCAGAAATACCCAAAGATGCTTCCCAAACTACAAGACCGAGAAAAGTAAACTTACAGACTCTCCATGTCACTTCACCTGCATTAAAACACGGAGTCCTCATTTATATGCATATTTCAATCTCTTGGTTGGTTATGCAAACAAGCAGCACTCAGTTGTTCAAATATTTGTCATGGTTTCTTTCCTTGTAATAGAAAGCAAAGAATCACACCACTAAAAAAGGTGAACTCATAGAAATAGAGAGTAAAATAGTGGTTACTATACGCTGAAGGGGGAAAATGGGAATTGTTGATCAAAAGGCACAAAGTTGGCTGTGCACAGTGGCTCACACCTGTAATTGTAGCACTCTGGGAGGCCAAGGCAGGAGGATCCCTTGAGCTCAGGAGTTCGAGACCAGGCTGAGCAAGAGGGAAACCCCATCTCTAGCAAAAATAGAGAAAATTAGCTGGGCCTGGTGGCACGTGCCTATAGTACCAGCTACTTGGGAGGCTGAGGAAGGAGAATCGCTTGAGCCCAGGAGTTTGAGGCTGCTGTGAGATACGATGCCGCCACTGCACTCTACCCAGGGTGATAGAGCAAGACCCTGTCTTAAATAAATAAATAAATAAAGGCACAAAGTTTTAGTTAGCAGAAATAAGCTTTAGTTTACATTGCATGGAATGATGACTAGAATTAATAATAATGTCTCATATAGTTCAAAATGGCTAAAAGAGATTTTAAATGTTCTCACCCCAAAAAGATAAGCACGTGAGGTGATGAATGCTAATTACCTTGAATTAGTCCTTCCACAATGTAAACATATGCTGAAACATTTCATTGTACCCTATAAATATATACAATTATTAGTTGTCAAAAAGTTTTAAAAAGAATTATAATAATCCTAGTTTCTTACTTTTGGGGGGCATATCCCTTTAAATAATAAAATGCTACTATGTCCCATGACACTTCAATCAAATCAGAGTTGAGCTGGGCCTGCTGAAGTAGTAAGAGTGGAGGATCTAAATGCTCCCACTGACCTTGTCCTCCTTCCCACTTAATACCAGTAACTCTTTTACCATAGCCTGAATATGTCTAGTGACCGGGAGTTTACTACCTCACAGGACATAATCTTTCTCTAATTTTGGTTCCTGATGCTAAAACAATTTCTTACTATTGCACAAAAGTCTGGTTTCCTGTAATGTCTACTCGGTATCTTAAAACGGCTCTCATCCCGCTCCGCTCACCATCCCCAACTCTTTAACTACTGCTCACCAGACATGGTCTCTGTTCCTCATCACCCTGCTCCCCTTCACCAGGTATGTTTGGGGGGCTTTAAAAATATGCCCTTGACAACCCGGGAGTGTGCTAATTGCTCACTGTCTGTTGAATTTATTTTTCAACTGGCTTTGACCCGCACACCCATGTTCTATCTCTGTTTCTACCTTTGAGCCCTAAGCCTGAGAGAATGCTCATCTAAACTCTTCTCTTGACCCTTTCCTCTACATCCTGAACTTGGGTTATCTTCTCCCCTCCATATACTATATTCTCTCCAGACTGGTAATTCATAGCCAACACCCTATGCCTGTGATCTGCTCCAGCAGATAATGATGCCTGTCTTTACACTGCTACTCTTCCCAGCTCAGTCCAAAGGCCTGAAAAAGTGTCTCCTTTCGTCTGTGACCTTCCTAAGACAGAATTCAACACTCCACATGTGCCCGCATCAGCTCAGAGCTCCTTTCCCACTCCGCACCATGCTTCTCTTCAAGCAGATGGGTAGTGCTAGTCAATGTTTGTGGAATTTTTAGCAGCTGCCCTCTCTGTTGCCTCATCTCAAGTTCACAGTTGGCTGTCAGTCTCCACTGGCCACAGCTGCTCTCGGCTGTCTCCAGTGAGGTGACCCCCTGCAGATATAGTCAGGCTCTGAGCCAATGACAACCAGGACTGATGATATATTAAGACAATGGCTCTCAATGCTAGTATCATCTGGAACGCTTTAAAAACTATCAATGCCTGGGTCCAACCCCAGAGATTCAGACTCAATTGATTTGGGTATCCTTTTAAAAAATCAGTATTTAAAAAAAAAAAAAAAACAAAAAAAAACCTCCTAAAGTGATTCTAATATACAGCCAGGATTCATAGGAAATCCCTCCTAACAGGTAAACGTGTTACAGAATTTGTCTGCAGCTCTCTATTTGTAAAATAGAGCCCAACGTGCCTGCTAGAACTTTTACACAACTCAAGAAACTAAGCACTTAATAAATGTTTATTTCTCCCAACAATTCTGTGAAGCAGATATATTATTTTTTTTTATTTCAGCTTATTATGGGTGTACAAAAGTTCTGGTTAGATATATTGCCCATGACCCTCCCATTCCCCCGAGTCTGAGCTTCAAGCGTGTCCATTCCCCAGACAGTGCACATCGCACTCATCATGTAGGTATACAC
>CM052440.1:20523581-20557552 GCA_028533085.1 Varecia variegata | reverse complement strand
ATATAAGAATGGCTAACAAACATATGAAAAAATGTTCAACATCTCTAATCATCAGGGAAATGCAAATCAAAACCACAATGAGATATCACTTAACTCCAGTGAGAATGGCCTTTATCAAAAAGTCCCAAATCAATACATATTATTATTATTCACAGCTGAATAGATACAAACCCCCAGCCTTAGAAACATCAAATACCCTGTGCAAGGCACACACAGGAATAAAGGGGTGGATACAGAGTATTCTGGCAGATTCCAAAGACAGTGTCCTTAACCCTGGTACACATTCCCCCGTGTAGCCCATTCCCTGGCCCTGCTGAAGTGCTCAGCCCTTCTTCCTGGAGCTCTGGGACTGGAGTCCAACCTTGAACCTCTACCTAGTTCCTACCAGCCCTTGTTGTCTGGACTTCTGATAATTTCATTTTGAAGGAACTCTGCCTTATGCCTGGATGCTTCAAAATCCAGTCACCAGGTCAGTCCCTTGGGGGCAATTCCCTCTGGCCCCTCCCTGCAATCTATCACTTTCTCCCAGACTCTGCCCACAGGCAGTCCTGGTTTACTCCTAGTTGTTTAGATGTTATTTGGCAAGGCCTACACAATTACAGCACCAATTAAATCCCTCTGACTTTTTTTTCATATAAACTGTTTCATAAAGCTGTTCCTATTTCATCTTGCACATTTATGATTCTTCTTTTAACCCTAAATATAGGACTGCATAATTGTCACTTTAATTTTATTAGTGTGTGCCCATTACACCAGCACTTCCATGCAATCTGAAACTTATATGGTCACTTATCATAGAGGTATCCTTCCGAGATCTTTATATCAGCTGTGAATTCTTTTGATAAAGTCTTTTATAATATGATTTTATTCAAGTTACTAACAAAATGGCTCTTTGCTACAGGCATTATTTAGTTTGGCCTAAAACCAACAGAATCAACATTTTCTGGCAAAAACCATTCACTCAGCTGTCTCCAACTGTACAATCTTGTTTTCAATATTTTAATGAAGAGTTGTGTGAGTGTTCTGCTGAAATTAAGATTCACTAACTAGATACTGTTCCCTGAGCCAGGTTACCATGAGTGTTCTTGGGGAGCCCTGATGGGCCCCTCATGAGCTCTTTATTCTTCTCTGATTGCTGGTATGTATTTGAGAATCTATTATAAACTCGTCAGGGTTTAAATGAAATGCCAAACACCATGTGTGGGGGAAAAAAAAAAAGAAACAGCATTTTTCCATTTTTTGGCACTGCTCCTGTTCTCTACAACTTTTCACAACTTACTAATAGTTGCTTTAAGGTCCGTTCCTTTACCTGTGGGATGTCACTAGATGGGGCTTTCTTAATACCTTTCCACCCATCCAGTGTTTCAATGTCCTTTTAATTCATTTACCTTTTTTAATGGAACATTCTATTGAAATATTTATAGATTCACATGGAGTTTTAAGAAATAATAAAGAGAGATCCCTCATACACTTTAACCAGTTTTTCCCAGAGGTTTTTGCAAAACTATGGTACATCACAACTAGGATATTGACATTTTGATACAATCCTCCCATCTTACTCAGATTTCCTCAGTTTTACTTGCATTCACTTGTGTGTGTATATGTGTATGAACTTCTATACAATCGTATCCTTTGTGCAGTTATACATCCAATTAAAATTCTAAGCAGTTCTAACTCTGCAAGGATCTCTCATGTTACCTATTCATTAATCTTTTAAACATTGCTTGCTTTACTCTTTTTGGTTTTTAGATCAATTTCCATGAAGGAAAAAAGGAATGCAAAATAAGAGTTGAGAGGCTATGCCTTCACCGGGCTATTTGTTAACATTATCACTTCCTACTCCTTTTGAGCATGGTTTCTTAAACTACATAAACTTGTTTTTTGAATAGTACTGCTATTTTTTCCTAGAATTTCAAAAATGCTTTCATGTCCTTAGATGTTCTTTGTCTGATGTTCATTTTTATAATGTCTTTGGAATGTAGCTTGTAAATTGGTAGAGTGCTTTTTTTTTTTCCACTTTGTAGTGAAAGGAAAGATAGTTTCCAATTGTATTTATGGGACACCTTTCATTTGGGTATTAAACTGTAACCAGCATTTGTAGCTGTTTTAATATATTAAAATATCATTTCCCCCTGTAATCTCTTTGAGGAATAGGATCACATCCTATACCTCTTCTGGGTCTAGAGGGGCTGTTGTGCTTGCCTTTCAACATACATCCCAAATGATTAGTCTATGCCAAGGACTGGCCCCCGTTCTGTAAAGGGGCAGACAATAAGTATTTTGGGCTTTGTGGGCCAGTCTCTTTCACACTATTCAACTCTGCCGCTGTGGCGCAAAAGCAGCCAAAGACAATACACAAACGAGTGGGTGTGGCTTCTGCGAATAACACTTTATTTATAAAAACAGGTGGCTAGCCGTAGTTTGCCAACCCCTGGTCTAAGCCAACAGTGGTAATTCCATTCCCTGGTTTACAAATGGACATGTGACCCAATCCCAGTGAATGGGATGTAAAAAAAAAAAAAAAAAAGTCTGCTGGGGGCTTCTGGGAGATTATTCAAATTTAAGACACACAAGGCTGGGCGAGGTGGCTCACTCCTGTAATCCTAGCACTCTGGGAGGCCGAGGCGGGCGGATGTTTTGAGGTCAGGAGTTCGAGACCAGCCTGAGCAAGGGCCAGACCCCGTCTCTACTAAAAATAGAAACAAATTAGCTGGACAACTAAAAATATACAGAAAAAATTAGCTGGGCATGGTGGTACATGCCTGTAGTCCCAGCTACTCGGGAGGCTGAGGCAGGAGGATTGCTTGAGCCCAGGAGATTGAGGTTGCTGTGAGCTAGGCTGATGCCACGGCACTCTAGCCCGGGCAACAGAGTAAGACTCTGTCTCAAAAAAAAAAAAAAAAGACACACAAGAGACAACCCTTTTTCTTCTCTTGGACGTTATCAACCCCTGGAATTGCTGCAGCCATTTTGCTCCTGACCCAAAGATGACATCATTGAACCCAGGAGGGCAGAGCCACGAGAATCAGAGAGAGAGCAGAAGGTTGCCATATTGTGCATGGACACTGCCCCCCACTTCTTCTTCCGTAAGACAATAAATTTCCTTATTGCTTTAGCCAATGAGTTGGCCAAAAAGCATCCTAATAACCGTAGCACCCCCTTCCCACTTAGCAAAGTATTTCACAGAGAATAGATGTTCAGTAAACATTTTGCTGGACTGGCTAACAATCTGAACCATGAACGTATGCAAATCAGAACTCCTTCCATTGTAGATATGCTAGCTCCTCTTATAATCCTTTTTTTCCTCAAAAAATAAATAAATAAAAACACCAATGAGAGGAAATAATAGTAAACCTATATTATTTAAGATGAATAGAAAACAAAAGTAGTTAATAATTTTTCATTTCTCCAAAAATAAATGGGTTCAGCTTATCCACTCCCTGCAGTTTTCCTTTTCTTACTTTAAGCCTCTCTCTCCCTGGCTGGCCTTTGGAAGGCATGCTATATGCAAATGTTTGTACACTCATCCATCTTATTAGGCATAGTTCCAACTGGCCACCCCACATGAGCACTATTAAAAGTTAAACATCAATTAAAATTCACAGAATCTATTTAGTGCTCTAAAAAAGCACTAAGTAACTGTACACATTTGGGGCACAAATTAATCTACATTGTTTCGTTCATCATTCTTTAGTTATCAAACATACTGGACCTCATTTTAGACTCTCTTAATTGTTCATTCAGCCCATGCTGAGTAGGCAATGAAAAATGAGCCTAAGACAAAAGATAAGAACCTAAGAAGAAAATGCCCCACTGGATCAAGTTTAGTCGGCCAGGTAGTCTGTCAGTGACGGTGGCACTGGAGGAATTCTGTAGGAGGGCAAATGCTGTCCAGGGCAAGGGGACATGTAGATAGTTTCTTTAATAAGACCTCCACTGACAGACTCATCTGCTTACTCGACACGGGCTCCCATGTCTAACAGGCATCTCAAGTTTTAACACGTCCCAAATAGAATGCATAATTTCCTCCCTAAATCTTTTCCTTCCCCAATCTTCCCCCATTTCAATAAATGGCACCCAACTGCATAAGCCCAAATTCAGCACAGCCCTTGATTTCTTATTTTCCATGTCCCCACAGCCAAGCCCTTGGCAATTCCTATCGGCTCTGTATGCAACAATATGTTCATCCTTCTTCATTCCGCTGCCAACTCCTTAATCCAGACCTCTGTCATGTCTCCCCTGAGGCAGCTCCCACTGCCTCCTGACTGGCCTCCCTGTTGCCTGTCCTGCCTCTCAACAACCTATTCTTTTAAGAACTAAACACAATCCCATTGCTCCCCTCCAAATAGCTTCCCACTGCATTTTAGAATTAGAAACATGTATTAGCTTCCTGTTGTTGCTATAACAAATTACCACAATTCAGCAGCTTAAAAAAACACACATTTATTCTCTTAGTGCTGGAGATCAGAAGTCAAAAATCGAGGTTGTGTTGGCAGAGCTGTGTTCCTTCTGGAGACTCCAGAGGATAACCAATTTCCTCACTCTTTTTAGCTTCTAGGGGCTGCCTGCATTCCTTGGCTCGTGGCCCCTTCCCTCACCTTCTCCGTCTCTGATCCTCCTGCCTCCCTTATAAGGACCTCTGTGGTTACATTGGGTCCACCCAGATACTCTCTCCATCTCAAGATCCTTTACTGAACCACAGCTGCAGAGTTCCTTTCACTGTGTAAGGTAACATGTTCACCGGCTCTGGGAACAGCACATGGACATTGAAGGGGCCCTTATTAGCCTATCACAAAACCAAAACAAAAACACAACACAAAAAATGAAACACCTCCTTCCCATGACTCGGCCAGCCCTACATGGCCCAGCCTCACCTGTGTCTCTCAGCGTGTCTCCTATCACCTTCCCCTGCACTACCTTCTCCTTCCACACTAGCTTTCTGTCTGTTCCTTCAACATGCCAAGCTTGCTCTCACCTTAGGGTCTGTACCCTTGCGGTTCCCTCCACCTGGGGTGTCCTTCTCCAGAAGTTCACGTGGCTGATTCACTCTTACAGCTCAAATGGCCTTTCCTCCTTATTGCCATTCGAGGTCACCTTGTTTACTTATATTCTCCCTGTCAACAAGTAAACTCCAAGAGAAGACTCCGTGTCCGTCTTGCTCACTGCTCCACCTAGAACAGTGACTGACACATGCAGCAACTTATTATAGTATTTGTTGAAGGAACAAATTATCTAACTTCAAAACGTTAGTGATGTCCTCACAACACAGCTTCATAACCCATTCTGCTTATGTAATCCATATATTTATGTAAATACTTTCTAAACTCATCAACATTTTCATCCTAGATCAGTTCTCAGGATAAGACTAAACAAGTTGAAATATAATAAAAATGACTATAAAGTCTACAAAATATTGGGGAGGGGGTAGAGGTGAAGTGAAGGGATGGGGATAACAATTACTATGTAAAGAAGACTTAGAGGGATTGATTACAGTTGACCCTGAACTCAGTATGACCTGTCAGCATGATGTGACTAGCAAAAACATGACCTTCGGTGCATTGGAGGTCTCCATGCAAAAAGAGGAAAACTGTATCTTGGACACACCTTATTAACAAAAATAGCTAGCATTTACCAAGGGCAAAATATGAGCTAGGCACTGCAGTAAGAGCTTTATATGAAATATTTAATCCTCAAAATCTTCTCATAGAGGAGGCACTATTATGAATTCTCATTTCACAGATAAGAGAACTGTAGTTCAAAGAAGTTGAGTAACTGGCCCAAGTTTACAGAAACAGTGTAAGAGTAAGGATTGATGATTTCAAAGCTTGTTTTTTAAGTTCCCTGGTGGTCTAGTGGTTAGGATTCGGCGCTCTCTCAAAGCTTGCTTTTTAAATCTAATGAACACTACTAGACCAGTTTTTATTGATTATGCTGGATGCAACTAAGAGTTGATAAGAAAGCACTAACCTGCTCTTGAGAAGCTATGAGATTTAAGAATTCGAACAGCCCGGTGCTGCCTAAGGAAGCTTATGACCCGTGAGCCAGAAGTGAAGCCCTTACTTTATAACTGCAGAATAGTGATGTGTTGGTTAGCTCCAAAAAACACAATCATCTCCCAGTAACTCAGGCTGCATATTTCAAGATCATCCGACTTTTTCTTCTATTTCCTTCTCTGTGTCCAATGAGATAATCTCTTACCACCAATTCCTCTAATATTTCATAATTATTTTATTTCAAAAATTAAAAACACACACTCAGGGCAAGACAGCCTAGCACTATAAAAAGATATATAATAAGAAGTCTCCCTCCCACTGTAGACCCCAAGTGTCCTTTTCCAGAGAAAACAGCTGTTAGAAACGCACACACACATATACATGGGAAAGGGAGTGACAGCCCAGATGTGGGTCTCTGGATACAGGAGGGAGAATGAGTGCAGGTGAGGCTGAATGCCAGGAGCACAGCATGGAGGCTCCCACAATGGTTCCTATGAATCAAGATGAGATTCTGAAATAAGACCATGGCAACTTGAAGAACCTGTACAATATTTAAGGGCAGGGAGGCGAGGCAGACAGGGCAACTTGATATAGCCAGTGCTTGGGTTTAGAGATGACAAAGAGCAAAGAGTTTAAAATGATTCCTACATGCCCGGATTGAGCACCTGGCATGACGATGGTGCGGTTTCACTGAGAGAGGAGCATGAAGAACCAGTTCATGAGTTCAGCTTTGGTAGCATCTGCTGTATCTGAGACACACAACACACAGCTAGAAATGAAGGTCTAGAGCTCAAGAGAGAAGTCATGCTGCAGCAAAAGGGGCTGCTGAAGCCGTAGACAGGATGAGTTCACTCAGGGAGACCCTGCTGCATGAGAGGAGTGAGAGTTTCACCATCTTAAGGGATGGGCAGAGAAATCACCACCACAGATACTGTCACCACTACATGGACACCCAAAGATACGCCCCTTCTGACCTGCCAGAAATCTATTTTTATCTGGAGATACATTTTGGCACTTGATTATATTCAATCCTGTTTTGCTCTTCTATTATTCCATAATAATGTACGTCCCACTGTCTTGTAACATTTGCCATCTTTTTGAAGGTTGAGATTTGGCAGGTTTCATGTATAAGGGGTACAGTGTTTTTTTGCACTATAGTCATATTTTCTTAACCTAGGATATGCAGCCACCTGCAGGCAGGCTGTGTTCAAGCAATATACCAAGCAGAAGACTGAAATGTGCACTCACTGCTTGCCTTACTGTCTTGCACTTCCGCCCCTGCCCAGAGAAGAACTGCCCGTCAAGCCTGGGGCCCAGAACAGGCTCATGAATGGAGCAGAACTACCCCATCTGACCTGCAAACTCGCAAGTGAGAATAAATGCTTTTTGTCTACCACATGCCACTGAGATTCTGTGATGGTTACACAGCATTTGTTCCTTCGCTTTCTACTGAAATATGTTTTACATACAATGAAATGTTCAGATTTTAAATACAATTTCAATCAATTCTGACAAATGGAGACACTTTTGTGCAAGACACAGAACACTGCTATAATCCCAGAAAGTTACCTGCCTGCCCTTTTGAGTCAATCCCCTTCCCACCTTGTCCCCAGAAGCAAATACTTATTGATTTCCATCATAATAGCTTATTTTTATGCAGCATTTTGTGGTAGCAATCTACCAAGGATTGGCCAAATACAGCCCACTGACTGTTTTTCTATGACCTATGAGCTAAGAATGGTTTTTACATTTTTAAGTGGTTGAAAGAAAATCAAAAGAGGAACATTTTGTAATATGTGAAAATTACATGAAATTCAAATTTCAGTGCCTATAATAAAGTTTTATTGGCCCACAGTCACCCCCATTTGTTTACATTTTGTCTATGGCTGCTTTTGCACCACAGCTGCAGAATCGAGTAGTTGAGATAGAGACCATATGCCCACAAAGCCTGAAGAACTTACTACCTTGCTCATCATGGAAAAAGCATGCCGATTCCTAAGAAAATTGCCTCTGTGTCCACCACACAGTTACGAAGTGCTGGGGCCAAGATTCAGAACTAGGTGTTTTGAGCGCTGTTTTAATCACATTCATATAAACCATACAGATCCTTCCTAAAAGCCATTCATGTCAATGAAAAGTTTAAATATTATCAAAATACATAATGTAGACAGTGAGATCCTCTTATAAGCCCAGCTCTGAGTGAGAACAGTCTATACTAAGATGTTTTTTAAAATCAAAGCTAAGGCCGGGCGCGGTGGCTCACGTCTATAATCCTAGTACTCTGGGAGGCCGAGGCGGGTGGATTGTTTGAGCTCAGGAGTTCGAGACCAGCCTGAGCAAGAGCGAGACCCCCGTCTCTACTAAAAATAGAAAGAAATTATATGGACAGCTAAACATATATATAGAAAAATTAGCCGGGCATGGTGGCGCATGCCTGTAGTCCCAGCTACTCGGGAGGCTGAGGCAGTAGGATCACTTGAGCCCAGGAGTTTGAGGTTGCTGTGAGCTAGGCTGACCCCACGGCACTCACTCTAGCCCGGGCAACAGAGTGAGACTCTGTCTCAAAAAAAAAAAAAAAAAAATCAAAGCGAAGTTATAAGTAATCCTTAATTGTTATGGGCCTGTACATCATTTTCACGAGGGCCACCGTCACTCAGGTCTGTCATTATCGAAACAAGAGTAGTGAAGCTGTAAATAGGAACAGGCCAAAACTGGATGCTGAGGAAAGGCTAGGAAGTGTGCCAGCATCTCACCTGTGAAATGCAAGCAGAGACATTCAGATGCCCAGATAACAAAGCAACCAGCCTGGGTTTGGTGGCTCATATCTGTAATCCTAGCACTGTGGAAGGCCAAGGCAGGAGGGTTGCTTGAGCTCCGTAGTTAAAGACTAGCTTGAGCAAGAGCGAGACAGCATCTCTACTAAACATAGAAAAATTAGCTGGGTATTGTAGCATGCAACTGTAGTCCCAGCTACTCAGGAGGCTGAGGCAGGAGGATGGCTTGAGCCCAGGAGTTCGAGGTTGCGGTGAGCTATGATGACACTCTGTGACAGAGCAAGACTCTGTCTCAAAAAAACAAACAAACAAAAAACACAGCATTCAATGTCCAATTTAAATCAGGATAGACTCAAAAGTCCAGGGGCAAATCAGCCAACCAAGAAAGTAACCAGAAGGTGAGGTGTGGGAATGGGAGGCACCACTACTGTGTGCTGTATCGGTTTGCCACAGTGGAGGTGCAGATGGCTCATGTTATGGCCTTACGAATGGCTTGGGTCTTATCACAGAATGCAAAGTATGTTCCCTCTTGGCCAATAAAGTGCAATGCTGTTCCTCTCCTGGGACCACTGATAGCATTTATGTAATGCCATCTGGAGACATCTTTGAAGAATATGGCTTCTGGCCAATAAATCCAACTCTAAAAGCCCATTTCTTCAAGCCTTGCCCAGCCACCTCAGCCTCCTTTAATGGAAATGCTTCCTTTTTGCACAGAATGATTTCTCCTCTGATTAAGAACCTATACCAGAGAAGGGATGGAGGATGACAGATCTGTATATCTCCAGGGCTTCTGTTATGCTAACTGGCAAACACAAGGAGGTCAGAGTCGGATTTCTTGGGACAACAGTGAAAGGTGAGTGCCATCTCGTCTCCATGCCATCCCTTAAGTACATGCTGCACAAGTATGAAAAAATGTCACTTCAAAGAGCGTCAAGTTATTAGCAGGCTGTGGATGTGTGAACGTTCACTTTCTTTCTTTTCTTTTTTGTTTTGTTTTGTTTTTTTGATGAGGATCTCACAAAAGCTACAGAACCCTTCCCCAGAAAAATACACACATGCACACGTCCGCACAAATTCATGGGGTCTTGGACTCCTGGCGCATGGCCAAGAATCCCAAGTTAAGAAACTTTTCCATAGTGGCTGAATGTACCTGGAGACACTGTTGTAGAGACACCCCAAAATGGCTTATCAGCACCTAAGTGGCTTATTTTTTCTGCTTCCATGTTCTCAAGTGTTCTGACCTACCACAGGTACATGTGACTACCAGTGGAGATTATCCTAGATGGAACATTCACTGGACTGCAGATGATTGTTTTTATCAGTACAAAATTTATAAACAGGCTTTAAAACTATAACTTAGCTTATCTTTGGAGCCAGCATGCAAGTGTTTGAGAACAAATAAATAAACTGGTATTTTACTATTGTGTGCATGTATGTGCATGCACACATGTATGTATGTATCACGTGTGTTTGTGTGAGTCTGCCCCTGAGAGATGAATCACCCATTCTCCCGGGGTCTGCCATTTCCTGGTTTACCAGACAGAAGACTTCACCCAGGTAAGAGCCAGCCCATGGGTCCCCAGGCAGCCTGCCTATCCCCAGAGAGCTCAGCTAACCTCCTCCCATGTAAAACTGCCCCATCTTCAGGGTACCACCATGTTGCCGACACTTGTCTACATGGAAGCCTTTTTGGCAGCTTTGAAAAGTTCCAATTCCTTTCTATCATGAAGGACTAATCTGCTTCTTATCACTAAGCTTCCTTAAACTACATCCCACTGTAAGGCCTAAAGGGGATTACCAGCTGTCATGTAGCTTTTATCTTTCCACCTACCCAACAGCAGACAGGAGAGCTCAAAATGTAACAGAAATAAGAACTAAGAGTAAAGGAATTCCCAAAGGGGTGAATCTGTGTCTCTGAGGCAATGAAAGCATCCTACACAAAATGTAAAACATGAATCTCAGGTTTTCCTGAATTTTCCTGTCTTTTCTTGGCTGAAAGCATGAGACCAATAAATAAGTGTCTGCCAACTGCTAGCTCTGACCAGCAAAACATCAACTTGGGAAAAGAAAATCAAATCAGAAAGGCAGGCAAACATAGGCTTGCATGCGGGCAAACATGCACACACACACACATACACATATCACACTTGGGGAAAAAGGAAAGAAAAGGCCACCACCCTTCCTGAATTTTCTGAGACAGACCTGTAATTGTTTCTGAGGGTAGTTCCAGACAACACAGGAACTCCTGAGAGTTCAACTAAGGAAAGAAAACATTTTCATATCAAAGGATCATCAGATACTGGCTGTATTTCTATGTACATGTATACACAGAGATTCACAAATAATTCTGTGGTCCTATAGCAGCAAAGGTCACTCTGCTGATCTGCATTCTAGTTTGTTTTCCCAGGTCTGTTATCTTTTCCAGTAACCCCTGAGACCAATAAAATGATTGGCAGAGTAACAAAAAGACCTTTTTATTGTGCAAAGCCAAGTGGCACAAGTCAACCCCAATGACTTTTTAAAATGTGCATTGTTTAAAATTTTTCAATGGCTTCCCACTTCCCTAAGGATAAAGTCTCAGTTCCCTAAATTAGCCTATAGTAGGGTGGACCATATACTTTAAGGGTCCAAACAGGGACACTTTTCAGAGTGAAAGACAGTGCTGCTACTACTACTAACACTGGACCAATAGCCATAAACCAGGGCTGTCTACTCGAGAGACCACACTACGGGCACCCTGCCCTAAGGCATCTGACTTCGGCTTGTGATACTCTCTCTTCCCTCTCACCGTCCTGTGCTCCTCTCAGTTTTCTGAAAGGCGCAAGCTTTCTCTAGCCTCCTGGCCCTTGGCGTGTGTCTTCCTCTACCTGTTCCATGGGTTTGCAGCTTCTTCACCTGCTCACTCCTACTCATCCCTTCCTCAGGTCTCAGTCTAGATGTAACTTGGGGAGGGAGGTCTCCTCTGACCTCCAGGACAAGGTTGGCTCCCACAGCATCCAGAACACCCCTCGTCACATTTGCAGTTGCTTATTTCGTGGCTGCCGCCTTTTCAGGACACACAGTGTTCCATCACCATGAACAAACCACGATGCTTGTTTCCTCCTTGCCATGTCCTCCACCCCTTGCACTGTGCCCGACATAAGGAGGCACCGGATTCTTCAGGTCTCACTGCAGGCACCCCTTTTGAGACGCTGCAACTCCACCGCCTCTCCCCACACCACTGGGAGGTGACGGCTGAGGAGGGCTCCCTTGGGCGCAAGCTGCCTTTGCCCGAGACCCTGTCACACTGGACGGACGTTAACCCGCTCAGTGCTGAGAGTTCCTTCAAGGCCAAAACTGCAATTCATCCTTCTAGGCACAGCGTTGCTGAGGACACTGTAAAGGAAACACAAGGCCACAGTCCCTCATCTGAAACCTGGGGCTCAGATGTGTTTCGGAATTCAGAATTTTTCACTTGAAAATGCTAATATTATGTAATATTGCCAGTGGGGCTGGAGCAGCACCTTGTAATCTGCCACACCTTGCACTGATTATTCCTGTAGCAAAATGTGTGAATGTTCACACTAAGTGGCTAAATAAAGTCTCAAAATTGCCTCACATCCCCCCTCAGGTCAGGCTCTGCAAGTCATTTAGTTCAAATCAGGCCAGAAGTTCTGCCAAAGTTATAAGGACTTTGGTTTTTGAGAGCTTTTAATTTTATTTATTTATTTATGTTTAGAAAATTTTATAGAGATAAACTTTAAAAATTTTTTTAAATTTATATATCGATAGATTTAGGGGTACAAGTGGTTTTTGGTTACATGGATGAAATAACAGTGGTGATGCCTGGGTTTTTAGGGTACCCATCACCTGAATAGTGTACATTGCACCCAGTAGGTAAGTTTTTCTTTCTTCCCTCACTCCCTTCTCACCCTCCCCCTTCTGAGTCTCCAGTGTCCTTTGTACCACTGTCTGCCCCTGCATACCCACAGGTCAGCTCCCACTTATAAGTGAGAACATGTGGTATTTGTTTTTCCATTCCTGAATTGCCTCACTTAGGAAAATGGCTTCCAGTTTCATCCAAGATGCTGTGAAAGACATTATTTCATCCTTTTTGTGGCTGAGTAGTATTCCATGGTGTATATTTACCACATTTTCTTTACCCACTCCTTGGCTGATGGGCACTTAGGTTGATTCCATAGCTTTGCAACTGTGAATTGTGCTGTAATAAACATACAATGGCAGGTGTCTTTTTGATATGATGATTTCTTTTCCTTTAGGTAGATACCCAGTAGTGGTATTGCTGGATCAAATGGTAGATCTATGCTTTTGAATTTTAGAATTGTGGAAAAGGGACTATGGACTTGTAACAGCTGACATTTCATTGATACATATGTGGCAGGCACTGTTCCAAGTTTACATACATATATAATGTAGTATATATTCCATATATACTACATTAATATATATTATAGATGATATATAGTATGTGTGTATAAAATCTCATTTAATCTCCAAACAATCCTACAAAGTTTTATGACTTTACTTATTTTTCAGATAAGGAAACTGAGGCATAGAGAGTACAATGAACACACAGAGACTAAGTAGCAGAGCACAACACTGGACACATGACCCACAGCTGGTGTCCAGTGATTACTCAATAAATGAAACCTGAGTGTTCATGTGTTATGCATAGAAAGGTGGGCTTGAAGCAGGTAAGCAGTACAATTGCTGCGGTGGCCCTGTCAATTCCTGTGGGCCTAAAGCCCTCAACCCCCTCTTCCAGGCATTGCTTCCACCCCAACGGAATGTTTAACAGAGGGTGTTACGATGTGGCCCACCCTCCTGGACACAGATGACTGGTGCAGGGAGAGCTCCTGACCCATGCTAGGGCAAGCATAACAATTCCCTGCCACTTGGGAATGGGAACCACAGTCATTCTCTTTCTGGGTGCCTGGACTCTAAAACATAAACATGTTTCAGAGGAAAACAAGGAACAAACATACAGAACCTAAATAGCCAAATATAGCCTCCATATTCTAGTGTGTAGTCTATGTTTTTAAATTTTTCTCTTCAAATAAAGCATTAGTTAGTACACAAGAACTAGTAGGCCAGTTAGGACTGCCTCTGCTGCTGATATGTAACTGATATGTAACTGATTATTGCTAGGAGTCATTTGGTAATTAAAGTATCAACCAATGTTTACTGGGTACCTCCTATGGGCCAGGCGCTCTGTGAAGTAGATGGCAGACAAAACAGACATAGTTCCTGTCCCCCCAGATCATAGCATTGTAGGGGAGAGTGAAACAACAATGTGAGTGTTAGGATCCACAGAACATAAGGGGAACAGAGAGAATTCAGAGCAGTAGGTTTAAATCAATTAGTAACTGGAGCCGAAGTGGGACAAAAATTAATTATATTATTTATGAGCTGTTCAAGTTTAATTCCAACAAATTTATATCATAAAACTGAATGACCATGAAGAGTTACTGATATAAGCACTAAAGATATGAATTAAGTCTTCATAGGCACATTGAGTTATTCTAACACTCATCTATCAAGCACAGACCATCCAGAATCACCTTAACAGAAGAGTAACAAGACTTACGTACACATTATGCATGCCTGAATAAACCGCTCAACAGTAGAAAAATGAATACAGTATGGGAGTGTGGTTTTCAGAAAACACTCAATCCAACCAATTGTCTTTTCACAGGGTTATCCCATGTAAAACTGCATTTTGCAGAAAGTGCTTTGCAAAAATATTAGCAGAATATATTTGAAGTTCAAGAGCTAAAAGAGCAACACTATGAGGTTTTCAGCAATAGTGAATAGAATGGGTGGCTGCGGCAACAGAAGGATGTTTGATGTGATGTTAATATACAGCAGGCAGGCTCTATTAGCCATGAGTGCATTAACCTTTATTCCTTTCTTCCTCATTAGCATAACCACAATTTTGTTCAGGATATTAAGATGCGCTGCTAAATATACTCTTTCCTGGACTCCCTGGAAGTCTCAGATGGCCATGTATCATGGTTCTGGTGAATAAAACCTAAGTAAAAGTTTATTTCGAGTTTCCTAATTAAAGGAGACAGAGTTGGTGAGAGGAATCCTTTCCCTATCCTTTTTCTCCCCTTCAGCCCAGACTTGAGCTGTGGCCACCATGCTGTTAGTGTGACGACGAAAGCCAACAAGCTGAGTGGCTCTGACAAAGCACTGAATGGACCTGCCTCTAGATTTTGCATCATGAGAGAAAACTATGCCCCAATTTGTTTAAACCATTGCTCTTCAATTTTTCTGTTATTTGCAACCAAACATTCCTAATAGAGTAGTACAAGACAGAAGGTTGTACTTAAAAAGTGCGAACCTTGGGCAACCAGAGCTGCAGAGACTGAGAATTCTCTGCAATTAATGACTCAGCGCAGATACCAGGAAGAAACCAGTCTGCTGTGGAGTGGCATAAAATGCCAATCACCATGGGACTCCCAATCAGGACTGTGGCAGAAGCTGCTGGCTGTTTCCTCGACATACCCCCCCCCCAGTCTCTCTCACCAATGGAATCCTAAATGTGTTCCTGTGGGCACCCACATGTCCTCTCCCAGCTCCAGAGCAAGTCCCATTTCAGGCATGTGGGCAAAGCCTAAAAGAAGACAGGAAAGTTAGACTGTTCAGGGGCTGTGCTCTGCCAACTGTGCAGACGGTTAAGCCTCTTCCAGCTCCCACCTTAGATGCTAGAGATTTCGACATGAAATACAGATCTAACTTGTGATTGACTTTAGAGCATGTTCAACGAAATTGTGAGCACCTTCAGGCCTTTTTTGGTAGGTTTATAGTTTACAGATGCCTGATAGATTCCATACAGGGGTATTAATTTTTTTTTTTTTTTTTTTTTGAGACAGGGTCTCACTCTGTTGCCCAGACTAGAGTGCAGCGGCACAATCATAGCTCACTGTAGCCTCTAACTCCTGGGCTCAAGCCATCCACCCACCTGAGCCTCCTGAGTAGCAGGGACCGTAGGACTGCACCACCATGCCCAACTAATTTTTTTATTTTTTGTAGAGATGGGGGTCTTACTATGTTGCTAAGGCTGGTCTTGAATTCCTGGGCTCAAGCAATCCTCCCTCCCAAAGTGCTAGGATTACAGGGCTGAACTACCATACATGGCCAGGTTATTCAGCTTTTTAAACAGATACCATGGAGATAAATATATTTCCTCTGAACTTAAGGATCTCTCCTTTCCCCTTCTGTAATTTGAGAAGTGGTCTATACTTTTTTACTCTTCTATTAAGGCTTCATCTGTAAATAATAAAGCCTAATTAAAAAAAAATAAAAGAAAGCATGAAAAGGAGTCTCAGAGACCAGGGCACATTCAGAAATTGCAAATTCACAGAGGCTGGAGAGAAAGCAAGGGTATGAAGACAGGCCGGTGGGTAATGAAAAATTTTGTATATTGTACATGAAAGTGTGACGTTAATTCCAGTAACAATGAGGAAGCACTGAAGGATTTTAAACAAGAGACTGATATAAGCAGATTTTTTATATAGGAAAATCACATGGGCTTCACTATGAGGAAGCAAATGTTAAGGTGGCTCGGGGAGGCTAGTACAAGACAGTACGAAATGATGCAGGCCTGAATTAAGGCCACGGCAGTGGACACGTCTGAGAGGTGTTTAGGAGGTAACAGGGAAGGGCTTGGTAATAGACCGGATTTAGGACGTAAAGAACAAGAAACAGTTAATGGACTCCCAGATTTGACAGGGGGTGGTTGGTGATGCCATCCACAGATGCCGGGGTCAGGTGAACGGGGTCGTGGGGAGGGTGAGAGACACATGGTACATGCAGTTTTGTGCACTGTGGGATATCGCATGGAGATGATCACTAGACAACAGAACATATGGGTCAGGCACTCAGATCTGAGCAGTAACCATAATTTATATAATCAATTTGTATTAATGTAAGTGAATGCAAATAGCAGTTGAAGTCATGGGACTTAATGAGGTCATCTAAAGAAAACAAACAAAAGGGGAAGGCACATAAGTGAAATCTCAGAGAACACTAATATCAGGGATGGATGAAAAAACACCCACGAAGAAGAAAATGGAGCTGGGCATGGTGGCACGCACCTGTAGTCCCAGCTACTCGGGAGGCTGAGGCAAGAAGATCTTTTGAGTCCAGGAGTTCAAGGCTGTAGTGTGCTACGATTGTGCCTGTGAAGAGCTACTACACTCCAGGCTGGGCAATATAGTGAGACCCTATCTCTAAAAAAAAAAAAAGAAAAGAAAAAAGAAAGAAAGAAAATGAAGAAATGGGCACAGAGGCAGGAAGAACACCACAGAGGTGGTGTAGGGGAGCAGGGTGGGAAGCCCAGGGAAAAGAGCTGTAAGGGCTGAGTGGTCTGCAGCACTCCATGCTACAGAGCTCAGCTCACACAAACCCCCCTAAGGGCTCCTCTTCCCCAAAGCACGTGGGCTTTGGCCCATCCCGTGTGCACCTGAGATCCTGCTCCCCTGGCCACGGTTAATTGGTCAAAGGGTGATCACTGACCCATGCAGGAGAGAAATCTTCCTGGGCTGAGCTCTGGGAAGGCAGAGAGGAGCCAGACCTGGGAGTCGTGGAGTGGCATCTGCCCTCACCGCACGGATTAGGAAGCAGGAGCAGAGACAGCCTGGAACAATTTTGGTTTGGGGAAGACATCCTGTACTCTGATAAATGACTCTTATGCGACGGCTGGTTCCAGTTGGTTTCTCTTACTTGGAACTATAAAAATCCCAAAATATACCCAACAAGAGGGAAAAAAATATAAAGAGCTGTATTACCTGACAGAATGAAATATGTGCTAAATGGAGATATAAGAGGCGGCTGTGGGAGCTCAGGAGCAGGGGAAATTAATTTTGGCTGGCTTGAGGGAATGCTTCCAGAAGGGAGGTGGCATCTGAGCTGGCACTTTAAGGATTAGGAGGATTTTACTGGGCGAGAAAGGAAAGAGTGCACTCTAGCTGAAGGAAAAACACCAGCAAATGCAGAGAAGTGTGAAAGTAAATGGATTATTAAGGGAAATGTAGGCGATGGCCATGCCTCTCAGCCTCCTGGTCTGGCTAACTCTGGGATGCCGTCTGGGACCTTGGAAGCCTGCCCTCCCACAGCAGCCCGGCCACCCTGTCACAGCCTTTCCCACGCTGTATCCAAATGCCCTGTTGATGGGTCTGTAGCTCTCCCTGAACCTGAGGCATTGCATTCATTTATCTTTGTATGTCCCATGCCTGGCACAAGTCGGGGCTCAATGGATTTGAAAAATCTCTAAAAACCTCTACTCAACCAGTGCATGTAGAGGAGGGAGGGCCATGTCCAAATCTGGACTGTTAGAGGGCCGTGACCCCAACTCTCAGCCCGCACCAGGTAGCCTTCCTGTGCAGATTAGCAAGCAGAACAGGAAATGCACCAGTGCGGTAGGGTGGGGCTGAACCAGAAGGATTTAACCTAGGGAAGCTCAGCCAGAGGCCAGAATGTGTCCTTCTAGGCTTGGGTGCAAAGATGGCTGGAAAGAAGACCTTAGCTTTTAATTACTCTTCAACTGTGGCAATGATTGATGGCTCAGAGAGGTCAAAGTCATTGCCAGCATGAATTCTTAACCTGCGCATTTGTTTGGAGTCTGCCGAAATCAGCAGCACAGTAGAGTCACGGTGGAAGGTGCTAAATGATTAATTCTCCCCCTGCCTGAGAACCCCAGCTCTTGGGTGAACTTTCTTCATATGGAACATCGAGAGAAAGATCTCGCTTTCCACACTCAGGTCAAAGGTTTGCTCACTTTTTTTCTGCATAGTAATGGGTTGACACTAAAGACCTATTTGCAAACTGCCAAGAGACTGTCGGGTTTCTTTACATTTATTTGTTTTCTGGAATCAGAAATGGTTCAAAGTGTGCCTTATCTTCTAAATCAATGCAATGGAGAAAGTACTTAGTGAACCTGAAGAAAATGAGTAGCATGCACTTTGTTCTCATCAATACCTACTAAAATAATTAGGTGTTTAGGTATTCAGTGTTTAAGTTGTTGGATGGGGCAAAGTTACCAAATTGAAATAAAACTTGGTTTTCCTCTGCTATCCTGCTTAGGAGAGAAAAGGGGCTCAAGTGAAGATTGGGTTAGCTGTAGAAATATAAGCTACACTTTCTTTGCAAATATGAGTGTAATGTGAGTAAATTTTCTGCCCTGTCATAGGATTAATATTAATAGTTATCAAGTACCTACTGTGTGCTGGGTCCTTTATATACATATCCTCATTTCATCTCACAACAACCCTATGTAGGAGATACTGTTATTTCCCCATATACAGCTGAGGAAACTAAGGCATAGACAGGTTAAGATTAAGCAGCATTCCTAAAGTTGCACAGATAGCAAGTACCTGGGTCCTTACAGGAGCTTACAGATGAAGGGAGCACAAAACACATAAAGAGGAGGTGTTTATGATGCAATGTGCTAAGTGCAAAGACAGAGATGTGTGTAGGGAGTTAGGGACCCCAAAGAGAGACTACAATCCAGCCGAGGCAGGTCAGGAAAAGCTTTCTGAAGGAGATGATACCCATAACTTATTTTCTTTAAAGACATTATTAATGTACAAGAAAATGCACAGGTACTAAATAGTCACTTTGATAAGTTTTGACAACCACATTTGTGTAGCCACCATCAAAAACAAGATTTAGGCCAGGTACAGTGGCTCATGTCCATATAATCCTAGAATTTTGGGAGGCTGAAGGGGGAGGACTGCTTGAGGCCAGAAGTTTTAGACCAGCCTAGGCAACGCCTTCTCTAAAAGAAAAAAAAAAAAAAATTAGCCAGGTGTGGTGGCACATGCCTGTAGTCCCAGCAGCTACTCAGGAGACTGAGGCAGGAGGATCATTTGAGTCCAGGAGTTTGAGGTTGCAATGGCCTATGATGATGCCACTGCACTCCAGCCTGGGTGACACAGCAAGACCCTGTCTCTAAAAAAAAAAAAAAAAACCACCAAGATTTAAAACAGTCTATCACCCCACCCTAGACAGTTCTCTGATGCTGTTTCCTATCAACCCCTCTCCCTTCTCCCATTTTCTGACATCTGTCATCATCAGTGCTGTGCGTTTGCGAACTTCATAAAAACAGAATCTTCTGCGTGTACGCATTTGTTCTGGCTTTTCTCACCAAGCTGAGCCTTAAACAATGAACAGACCTTTAGCTGAGCAAAGGGACAGTGGAAAGCAGCAGCAGAGGTGGGAGGCGGCCTGGGGTTTGGAGCTGAGGTATTTACTGGGCAGGAAGTGATGGGGGGAAGGAAGACAAGGGGTGAGGCAAGGACCCCGGGTTTTGACCTAAAAGGGCTTGGACTTCAGTCCATGGGAAAGGGGAGCTAAGGAAGGCTTAAAGCAGCTATGGATGCACCAGGTTTACACACTGCTTTGCACATGTTATAGTGTTTCAAATTCAATAATCCTAGGACACAGATATTAATAATCCCCATTTTGTAGATGACCAAATTGAGGCTGAGAGAGGTTAAGTAAAATTTCCTAAGTAAAAAGTCAGGATTCAAACCCAGCCTGATTCCAAATATCCTTGCTTTTTCTACGCATAGAAGCTTTGAAAATAAAAAGAGTAAAAACACTTCAGGCTAGGAGTTGCTGCAGAAGAGAGGCAATGAGGCGGCTGCAGAGGATGAAAAGCTACTCTGCAGATGCCAATGGGAGCTAGAAGGGGAGCAACCAGCAGGGAAAACGGAAGGCTGCGATCCTGGCAAAGGCAGGGTGAGCGGGAGCCAGGCATTGCCTGGCATTCCTGTTTCTCTTCTTTAAGGTGCTGCTAACGACTCAACTAAACATCCTCGGAGAGTCATGCAGCTAGCTCACTCAGCGGGAACAAACTTAAAGAGATGCAGCTATCGCTTATTTCTCTGGATTCTCTTAGCAATCAATTTCAAACCCGGATGTATGTTGCCCTTATGTTGCTGCATTGAAACAACTCTCCCCTGACCGAGTATACGCTGCAACCTTGCAGACGGGCTGAAAAAATCCCCAGGGTTACTAAAAATTATATCAAATCCATATTTACTAAATTCTTAAACCCCATTTACCTTTTTATGCTTCCTTTTCATTTCTTCACACTATTCCTTGTACAATGAACCAAAGGTAACACCGAGACTGAGTTTCCAGAAAATGTCCTCAGAATTAACCCTTCTCCCACTCCACACTTAAAATCTGCTCCGAAAGGTGATAAAAAGTAATAGTGAAGAAAAGGAAGGTTGATGGTTTTTAAATCAAAAATTAGAAATATGAATTTGCCTATGTCACACAATTCAGCGATACTTAGGACATTAACTAAACATTGTAAGGCCCAAGAGCTCTAGAGAAAAGCAGTCCGGTGACATGGTGTGGGGACAAAAATAGTTGAAGAAATTTTGGAACGTGCAGAAACTTGTTGAGTTTTCCTAGCTCTGTTTAACCATAATACCTCTTTTCCAGGAAAAATATTAGCATCCTTTCGCCCTCAGACATGCTTTGGGAAAGGTGGTAATTGTTTTTGCCTACAGTTAGTGCCTATTTCTTTTTCATACCTCTGCCTGGAGTGACTTCTTTATGGAGAACTTCCTAGACATACCCCCCGAACCCCCACTCCCAAAGGCCGGGTTGGTGCCCCTCCTATGTTCCAAGCCTACCCTTAGCACAGCAGGGACCCCTCAGTGTTGCATAATAACTCCTGGTTTATTCGTCCACCTCCTGAGCATATGCAAACTTCTTCAAGTCAAGGACTGTGCCTGTTCACCATTATATTCCTAGTACCGAAAACTGTGTTTCGCAGTCTATATTTGTTCAATAGCTGGTTGACAAGTAACTGACCCTGAAATGAATCGTAGCCTTAAGATCCGAGACAGAGAATCTCTAGAAGAAAATGATGTTTATGGACAGCACTGCAATGGGAATAGGCATGGGCATGTTCAGGGAGGTAAAGGACACAAGGGTTTTTAAAGAAAAAATGAGAAGGATTACATAATTGTTTTGGAACAATTATCCTTGGCTACAAGGACCAATAACAAGAGTGGCATCAGTCCAAGGCTGGACAGACTGTAACTGGGCAGGTGTTCTCACAAAAGTATTTTTTTGTACATATAAAGCTGCAATGGCCTTTGTGCAAGGTTGTGGTTTTTACAGTCTTTTGTGACAGTTCTTATGAGTGGAGAACCCTCCCTTCATGACCTTCCCCAGCTCCATCTGTCAGGGAGACATAAATGACTCCATTTTGATTTTGACAACTTTCACGGAATATATACAACCTTAGTTAAGACGCTTGTCATCTGCCAGGGAACACCGAGCGCAATACAGAAGGAAGAGGAGGAAGTTAGGAGGCGGCTGGTTAGAATTTAAAGTCCATGCTCGATTTGAAAAGGGTCCCAAAATAAAGCAATGGTATTAAAAAAAAAGTATAGCAGAAATCCCTACATTGGGAGCTGGGATACCTGGGGCCTGGCCAAGCTCTGCCTCTACCTGGAAGTGGGATTTGGGACGAGCTCCTCATCACTTACTTCTCAATTATGTGCAAAATGGGAGATGAGCAAAATAAAAATCATAAATATCTTTTCGTGTGCCTTGATATAAAATGTGAGGAAGCTACCTTTCATAATCTTTTGTAAAAGTGACATATGCTCATGCTACGGTTTGAATGTGTCCCCCCAAAAGTTCATGTGTTGGCAACTGAACCCCTCAAGTGAGTAGGTTTGTGGGAGTGGATCTGCTATAAAAGCGAGCTCTCTCTGCCTCTCTTGCCTTTGCTCTCTCGCAAGAGGCCCTTGGGCTTCCAATGAGCTAAATAAACCTCTTCATCAATTACCCAGTCTGTGGTATTCTCTTACAGCAACAAAAAACTAAGACAGCTCATTATATAAATTTTTTTTTAAAGTAAAGGAGGAAGAATCCCACAATCCTATTCATAATCCCATCATCGAGAGCTTCAGCACTTTTAAGGTGGCTGATAGGGAGTTAGAGAGTCATTTTAACTCTGCTTTGTACAAAACATTGAAAATATAAAACAAGAAAATGAATCATTCAGGAATAAAATTTTAGAGTATTTCCTTCTCGTTTTAAAAAATTCATATGATTACCCATTTTCTGTTATATATCTTAATGGGATCATGTTGTAAATGTTATTCTGCAAACTACATTTTTCATTTAACACTGAGTGGCTGACCCTGTGGGTTGGCTGATCCAGTTGCTCATTTCCAACCCTATGTCCCTTGTCTGCCTGTACTCTACAGTTTTAAAAAGCTAAATACTCACTTTATCAGCAACTCTTGCAACCGGAAGTGACCATGTGACATGGTTTTGGGCAATAAGATGTAAAGGGTGTCAGCTAGCGATCTTCCAGGAAAGTTTTGCTTTCCTGATGAAAGATAGAGAAGCAGCACTTGCCACCTCCCACTCCCTCTCTGCTCTGGAGTTGGACTGAGTGTTTGTAGCTACAGCAGCCCTCTTGTGACCATGAGGTATAAAGCATCAGAAAGTTCACAGGAATTGCAGAGATATTGGTCCTGATGTTGCTGAACCAACTGAACCAACGCCAGAAGCTGCCTACATCAGTCTTCTTGTTATGTGAGAAAAATCAATTCCTATTTATGTCAGCCACTGTAAATAATCGTTTTTTATTAGCTGCAGCCAGATGTATTCCTGAGGTAAAATGTAACATAAACAGCTTTCCATGCCATTAAGTTTACTATTCTACAATATCATTTCAAATGGCTACAGAATAGTCTATCCAAGAGATGTGCCACAATTCATTTAACCACTTTTCTATTGTTCAACTTTTAAATCATTTCCCATTTAACTCTTACAAACAAACACTGGATGAAGATTTTTGTTGACAAACCTTCGCACACATCCATGATTATTTTCTTAGAATAAACTCCTAGAGATGGAATTTCTTAGTCAAAGAGTATGCGTATTTTTAAGGCCAATACCAATTTTTACTCTCCTCACTCTCTCCTCATACAGGGAATATTATTTTTTAAAATTAAAAGTTAGATAGAACAAAAGCAATACAGTATTACTACATAATTTCTAAAGTTCCTTTTACAACTACACCATCTCTGATCCAACTTGGGAAAAACAGAAGATTTGGATGTGTTTTAAGAACTTTCAGCTGACTTCGGACTTGCAACTCATTTCCAAAGCACTGGAAACACTGCTTGGCAGTGTGCTACAATTCCAGTCCATACAAATCTTCCCGTCATTGTGAGCCTGATCTCGTTTCAGTAGCACAGGGCTCCCCAACCCAAAGTCAACGCAGAATATCCCTGGGGGCTCACAGAGGAGCTACAAAGACAAGTGACTGGAAAATAAAAGCAGAGAGCTAAGAGATCTCTGGGAAGAAAGAAATTTTAAAAGGAATACAGGAGAGAAGAAAGGGAGTAAAGAAAAGGAAGAAAGCCACCAAAGGCAGAGCCCATGCACTCAGCTTCCAGGCACTTGCATTCTGGTTTTCCACCTTGGTAAGGTTGCTTCTTGACTCTGTAGTTCCCTCTGTTTTTCTGGAAAGCTGTTCCCCTAGATATTAGCAGCTAGCTCTTTCTCGTCCATCGTGACTCGGCTAAGATAGCATCTCCTCAGAGGGGTCTTCTCCAATCACCCCACCTGAAACAGCTCTCGTGTCTTCCCTGGCCTTCATCCTGTGCTGTGTGATTTGCTCTCCAGCACTTACCACGCCCTGAAACAGTCCTGCTTAGTGAGATGTCCACGTTTACCCTCAGGCTCCCCGAGGGGGACGTACCCTCGGCCTGAGCAGAAACCTCACTGCTGCATCCTCAGCATCTAGAACAGTGCTCAGCGAATATTCATTGAAAGAACAAACAGATGAACAAACTGACAATACCTAACCTCTAACCAAACACACCATCAGAGATGATCATGGAAAGCAATGGATGGACTCTCGAGACAACACTTCAGAGAACTGCCCCACTGTCCACAGGCAGCTGCCACCTCTGGACAGCTCTGCTTCCCTGGCCCATCAGCTCCCACTCCACGGAATGCTGGGTCCAGGGAGGCCACGGCATCTTGGCTGGCTGTCCCCAAAGGGATGAGAGGAGATACTGTCATGTGGAACTTTTCACACTTATTTCTGGTAAATATTTCTTTCTTCTTGATCTTTTAAATGCTACTTAATTTTTTTTTCTTATGAAATTTTCAAATGAACAAGGTAAAGGGATAATATAATGCACCCCATGTATCCATCACCCTTATTTCATATCCTCTTATACTTTGTGTATATGCATTGGAGCATTTTAAAACAAGTATCAGACATCATATCTTAAACACAATTTTTGACTGCTCCTGTGTCCTGCGACTGCCTTCAGAAGGGAGAGAGCCCTGGAAATGCGTGGAACACACATAAAGTACTGGCAGGTAAAGGTGGCCTGCTGCTGCCCAATATAATAGCAGCACGTGGCTTCTTCCTCACTGATCTGCATGAAAGGGAAGATTTCCAGCTCGCTGCTGAAAAACACATTGAGAGCAAACAAAGCCTTTGATCCCTATGGAAAGTGTAGAAGCAGCCAGGCAATTTTCCAAAAGCACAAGACGCTAAACAGTAATAAGCCAGGTCAAACGGACATTTCTGCCTGACACCCAATTGTTGCAGTTGTCACCTCTCCGGTTACTTAATTTCCCTGCTTCATTCCTTCTAGATCCTGGAAGGAGCCTTGTTCACCAGCCAGTGCCGCCTTTTCTTTTTCCTCACATGAACAAAAGGGGCATATTAATTAGAGGTGTCTTTGAGAGCAAGAGAGAGAGCAAGTGTTTTTATCTAGCAATGGATGGATGGGCCTCTGAGAGATGACCCTGCCAGGGAGGGACACACAGATGCAACTGACACTCGCCTGCTCAAGCACAGTGCCTGGACCGGGGCAAGCACAAAACCAACTGTCGAGTTAACGAATCAGAACTGAAGAGGCTGGAGGCCCAACAGAAAGCTAGATTCTGACCACCCAGGCAACCTACTGTCATCAACAAACAACTAAAACAAAACTCAAAAATACCATATTAAAATAAATTTTAAAATCTATCACCTTAATGCAAGAGTTGTTTTCCTTTTTCCACTTAAGTCTTTGTCCTTTGAGGATTAGTTTTCAGGCAGCTGAAATCTTGATACACAGGCAAGTTTATATAAACTCTTCCTCACTTAACATTCCCATGTCATTCGTCTTCCCCAGAATTATTTTAAGTGGCTGCATGGTTTGCAGGTGTGCCAACAAATTCTCACTTGTCTGCATTATTCCTTTCCTATTTCTTTGCACATCCATCTCTTTTTATAAGGGTTAAGGGAAACTTCCCTTTTGCCTTAGGCCTGTGCTAACCTCTCATCCTTCTTGCCACAAGGCACCTACCCTCTGAGCTCGCCTTGCCTCTAGGCATTAGCACAAGCTGTTGCCTCTACATGCAACCCTCCCTCACAGCCCACTCGCCACCTGGCCTCTTCCTACCTAGGTATCAGGGCTAGTATTATTCTCGTTTTCCAGAGGCTCAGAACACTAGTTTTCCCAAGGCTACATTGCTTTAGAACATGATGCAGAGAGCCCAGTGCAAGCCTCTCCCCATAAAAAAATGCCAATACATGCATCAACACAAAATAGAACATACAATTTCCAGAAGTTCATGAACTCCCCCTAAAGGCCAAATTCTTTGGACTCCTTTTTAAGCCTTGCATGCAAGAAAGTGAATTCTGCAGAAAAGGTCAAAGATTTACACACTCCGCAGGGCTGGGAGGTTATGGGAGTAAACTGTGTCAGCAAGAATTCTGGAGAAAATCTTGCATCCTGGGAACAAGTTGTAAATCTTAAGGTCTCACTAGACATTGTTTCCTTGGCAACTTAAGTCACCAGGCTGATTGAAAACTCTTGGCCCAAGTAAGAGCCACATGGCATGAATCCTGCACCCTGATAAATCAGATGCTAGGAGAAGCTGATGGTACTGCCAAACTCCAGCCACCAGCAACAACGGCCAGACACTTACTGGTATAAATAGTTTCTGAAGATACTCACTGCTTGATGTACTCCAAGAACTGGAGAAACAATAGCTAAACAGAACATAAGAGGCCAAAAGGAGCCAAAGTGGGAGCAGGAACAAGAGTTGGTCAAACCATCTGGCTTTGGGCTGTCCTAATCTCACAATGGCTTTGGCAGCAGTGAGGCATCACTGTGGGTGTGAAAAGTGAGAGTCTCACGCAGAGCAGGGTGAGAAACAACAGCCTAGTCACCAGGTATGGCAAAACACACCCCTCTGCAGAAAATACCTTGGGATTGTGCCATAAGCCAAGTAAGCAATGAAAAAATGAAAAGCAAACCTGTCAGCCAGTTTGCATTTTTCATTGTGGCACTGTGTGGACAAAGCTTCAGAGACCACCTGGGAATGAGACGAGATGAGCCAAAACAGTTTCCATGGTGAATGCTCCCAAAACCAAGAAACAAACGCTTGGGGAGTGTGCAGTGTCCAGAAAAGCAGCCTGCTGAGTAGCGTGAGCTGTGACTGACGGTCCTCGTGCAGACAATGGTGGAGACAGCTATTCTCCGGATCCACTGAGGAGGGGGGAAAGGGAACACAGCTGAAGGAATGGCTGGGCTGAGGGTCAGAGAGAGCAGAGAGAATCCCCCACCCCTGAGAACTGTCAAGCTTGGAACTAAGCTACCAAGGGGACACACAGAGGAATGGTGCCAAGCAGCCCTAAATGTCAGGGAGGCGGGCCCCTCCATGGAAACAAAGTTTATTTTGCTGTTTATACGGGTCGTGAGGGTCCTCTCTCAAATGTATTTTTGATGGTCCACAAGTTAAACTTCTACCTCAAAAGAAAATTACAGGTCCACAATCCTTTATCTGCAATTCTGAAACCCAAAATGTTCTGAAAACAGAAAAATTTTTCCTAAGCGTATGAAAATCATTTGGAAGCAAAAATCTGACCTGAAATGACATGAAGTTATTATAGTCTTCACTTGCCCCCATCTAACATGAATAATCATGTCTTCCCGAAGACATATTAACATGTCTGACTGCAAAGTGCCAACCCCAAGTCCCAGTGGAGGTGTTATGCAATATAAGGTGTAATAAGCAAAGAATTTCCTCAAAAACTTCAGGTAAGCAGTTGTGGACACGTATCTCCCTTTCTATAGGTCAATAAAAATGGAAGAAATGTTTGATCATTTACAATATTGTGAATATCACCAAAAAGGAACCTACAAGATCTTTTTAGCCTCCAAGTAGAAAGATGGTTTTGGGGTCATCTGTGATACGTGTGTCCTCACAGGGTCCATGGACCAGCCTGTGCTTATGTTTCTGGTTCTAGATTATAATTTACCTATGATGTTTAATTCTACTAAACTCTAGTTCTGCACCCACATAAATCCAAAGCAACACCAGACTTTTCATTCATGCAGTGAAACCTGGAAGCCCCTCTATCTACTGCAATGGTAGGTCTCCTGCTCCTCCAGAAGAATGTGAGATGGTGAACCTGATCTCTTTCATCTCCAGAGGGCTATGATTTTAGAAGGGAAGAATAAAACAAAGTTAAACAAAGATGAGATGTTCTCTCGGGGATTTGAATAGTGTTTTCAATGAACAGGAGAAGGGACTCCAAGCTTTTCCATCAGATGATCTACTTTTCCTGTTCCACAGTAACAGGACCATTTGGGGGGCTGGAGGACAAGGATGGAGACTAAAAAAGGGGGCACCGACGGTTTATAACCAAAAAGAACTGGATTCAAACCCAGATACCATTTAATAGCTACGTGACCTTGGAAAGTTTACCTCCCTGGGGCTGAATATCACCTGGAACCTGGAGAAAAACATTTCTCTCACAAGGCTTTTACAAGAATTAAATGACACATAAAACATCTAATCCATAGTAGGCACCCAGTATACGGCAGCTATTACTGTTGCTGCTGTTAGATTCGAGAATTTGAGCAGTGCTTGGCTCTGCTTCTTATTTCAACAGATTGCCTGGCTCAGCAAATGCAGGGGATATTGACTTCATGAGCACAGAGCCAGTGGATAATAAACACACATAGCAACAAATCACATCGGTAAACCAATCTACCTCAGCTAATAACTGCTTCCCAGCCTCCTGCATCTGCTTTGTCAGAAGAACTAAATAGTTCCTAATGGTTATAAGACCAAATCATCCAGAAGAGGTCGAATTTCATCAGCACTAGAGTGTCTATTAAGGGCCTGGAACCACAGGAGAGGCCATGCAAAGCCGCCCCTTCGAAAGAAGGCTAAGCAGAAAACATCCACAGGTCACACTAGTGTCTATTGCAGTGGCTTATGTCACTTGGCCTGTTTTCTAAGGAGAGCCTTACTCTCCATTCATTCAGGTGACAAACATTTACTGAGCATGGCCGGTGAACCAGGTCCATATTAAGTGCTGGGGCACAAAAATAAAAAGACTTGATCCCTTCCCTCGAGGAGCTCAGGCTTGCTCAGTTCATGGTCCATCCTCTAAGTGCTACTGAGAGTTGTGCACAAGACAGTGCAGAGGAGGACTATCTAAAATAGACATTTCCTTAACATAAGGTATTTCCATGATGTTGGAATTTTATCTAGTGAATATGTGTTACTTTTGAAATCACAAAAAAATTTAAAAGGAAAAACAAAGAGCTCAAAGTCCAGTGGTGGAGACAGATTATTTTAACAAATATTCAAATAATGGGATAAGTACCAAAACTCAGGAATGACAGAGCATTTTGGTGGGGTACTTAAGAAGAAAAGAGAGGCACCCCACACTGCCTGAAAGTCAGGCTTCCCCAAGAAAGTGATACTTAGGCTGAGACTTGAAGACTGAAAGATTTGCCAATGGGAGTGTAAGTACAGCTTCTTTAGGGGCAACCTGGCAACATTTATCAGTATTTAAAGTATGTACACTGCTTGAACCAGTGCACTTCCGTTCTGTCAGCTGAGAGGAGCAACAGGAAACATTTGCAAAGGTCTACATAAAAAGGTGTTTAATGCCTCACTTAACACTGGAAATACCTTAAATATGCATCAGTAGGGGGTTGTTTAAATAAGTTATGATGTAGCCATACACCAGAACAATATAGCCATGAAAAAAATGAACTGAAATTTATACATAGCATATTAAGCTTTAAAAGGTAAGTTGCAGAATAGCATGATCTTATTTTTGTAGAAATAATTTTATATATTCTTACAATAAAAATGTTTGCATATGAATAGGAAAAGTCCAAAAAGATAAACAACAAACCACTGACACGTAAGGCATACTAGAGCTGGTAGGATGGGGAGAAGGAATTGCATTTTCTCATTTACTCTATAGTCACATTTTTTTTTTATGATGAGAATATAGTCCTTTCATATTTAAAAAATGGTCTTGTTTAAAAAAAGAGTTTACTAATTGGAAAGTTATAGGTACAAAAGGCCAGAGATTTTAGAGAAAGTGTATGCTCAAAACAGTCTAGCACTGCTTGAAAAATACAGGAGACATATGAGTCCAGAAGACAGGAATTGAGGAAGACTTTGAAGAAGAGGCAGAAACCACGTGGGGCACTTCCGCTGGGGGGACCGAGGAGTGGGGGGAGCACAGTAAGAGGGGACAGCGTGCACTAACAGGTCTCCTGCAGTGTTCAGGACAAGGACGCTGCAGAAAAAAGCAGGCCAGGGACACTCAAGAGTGGAAAGTCGTTGTTTTATTCAGTAGGAAGCACCTGAGGAGCAGAAGTACATTCTTTTAAAGAACAGCATCTAGGAAAAAGCAAATATTCACTGAGCACCTACTAATTTTGTTAGTTTGGCCAGAGAGAAAGTCAGAAGGAGAAAGAAATTTTTTCTGAGCAGCAGAACATCAGGGAGCAGGGAGAATATTTTATTGAAAAACAAGCTAGATAAAGTAATTAAAATGTCAATTTACTCAGAAATTGTTTCATCACAAATACTAGGCCCCTAAAAAGCAAACCCCTCATCCAAGGTGAGTTTTGGGCGAAGCTCTGCTGTCCTACACACCCAGCTTCTCCTTCAGGGTTTTTTTTCCCCCTGATGGATCTCACGTCATTCCCTTCTTAGAGCCCAGCCCTCCCCTCAGAAAAATCTACTGTAAAACATTTATACTTGTGTGGATTTATGATAATTCTTACCTTTCAATATACTTTAATTCTGGGCCCTATCTCTAAATAAAGATCCTTCATTTATAGGGCCCATCTTTTTAAAAGGAATTTTGGGGCCGGGAGCAGTGGCTCATTCCTATAATCCTAGCACTTTGGGAGGCCGAGGCAGGAGGATTGCTTGAGGCCAAGAGTTCAAAACCAGCCTTAGCAAGAGTGAGACTCCATCTCTACAAAAAATAGAAAAATTAGCCAGGTGTGAGGGTGTACACCTGCTTTAGTACCAGGAGGCTGAGGTAGGAGGATTGCTTAAGCCCAGGAGTTTGAGGTTGCAGTGAGCTATGATGCTATGATGACACCACTGAACTCTAGCCCAAGTGACAGAGAGAGACCCGGCCTCAGGAAAAAAAAAAAAAAAAAAAGGAATTTTGAGCATCTGGCAATAGGTGGAAAAGGAAGGAGGGAGAAGAAGGTTCTTGGTGGCAATGGGCAGAGAGTCGCCACATTTGGAAGTTTGTCTTCTTTTCACGTGTCTGAACAACTTAGGAAAGTCCCTCAGAGGACTTGCTATTTTAATCTGGGATCCATGCGATGAATTCTAAAACAGGGATGAGGGGTACAGAAGAGGAAATATTATTCCCTTGTACCACTTTGCCAAAGCACATCAGCAAATGAACTGAAAACAGGGCAATTTTCTCATTAATCTAATCAATTCTAGACCAAAAAAAGAAGAAAAAAAAACCAAGATAATTCTGCTGAAAGTGTATCCCTCTGGTGGTTAAATTATCTCTTTGGCTGTCTGCATAAACCAAATTAACTCAAGAAGGCTAATCAACTCTAAGCTCTCCTTTCATATTGTGTTGCATGAATACTACTTGGGCAGGTTTAAATGCTGAGGACCTAAGCATCTCACCACTTATCCCTTCCTAAAGCAGAGTGCAAAACCAATGCCCTCCTGATTCAGGGGGTGGGGGAGGTGGGAGGGATGAAATGGCACAGTGCACACTGCCCCACTTTTGGGCTGGGGCGTCAACTAGAAAATGTGATAATTTAAGCTGCTTTAAGTTGACTTTGTATTTCCCAATCTAAAAAATAAATGCTTTTAAGGCATCTGGCAACTGATAAGGAGAGAAATGCATGGAGGATTAATTTTCCTACACTACTAATATTTGAAACAATACTAAAAGGACAGATGCAAATACACAGCAAACATAAAAAAGAAAAAAAGTCCAACCTTACTAGTAAGAGTAACATGAGTTACCTTTTTTTTTTTTTTACCTATCAGATGGGGGAATTTTTTTTTAATTGTTTCCAATGTGGTAGAGTATTTAAGAAAGCAAATGGTGGTGAGAGTATAGATGGCTACATTCTTTCAAAGAGTAATTTGGAATCTTGCTTAAAACCTTTCTTTACTGTGTAGAAGCTATAATTCAGCAATTCTACCTCTAGGAATGTACCCTAATAAAATAAACAAGTACACAAAGAAACATGTACAAAGATAATCTTTCTAGTGATGCTTATAATAAAAAAAAATCATTAAAACCACAAATGTCCCTTAATAGTGAGCTGTGAGTAAATAGTTATAAAATGGAATACAACATAGTTGTTAAAACTGATAATGCAAAGGTATATTTATTTGGAAATACATTCATAACGTGATTAATGACCAAGGTAGGTTATAAAACCATATACTGTATGTGATCCTACTTTTGTTAAGCAATACATGTACAATGAATTGAAAAGTGTTAAGCAATCTATAAATGCATACACACATATAAACTGAAAAAGTATCTCTCATTCTCCTTAAAATATTCCAGCATAAACACTATGATATATAGATGTTTGAGTCTTAATTTATACCATAGGGGCAGTTATTTAGCATTTGAAAGACTAATAAAAAATGGTCACTCCAGAAGTGGTTATTTATAAGGCTTCAACTACCTTTATATTTGATAAATATTGAGGGTTTGTTAACACGCATAATGGATATCAGAGATGATTTTTATTGATGAAAAGACATGTTCAAAATACAATCACACATCACATAATGATGTTTCAGTCAACAAAGGACCACATATACGACAGTGGTCCCATAAGATTACAATGGAGCTGAAAAATTGCTATCTCTTAAAACACATCGTAGCCACCACAGCTATTGTAATGTCAAGAGTGCAACACCTCATTCAAGTGTTTGTGGTGATGATGGTATAAACAAATCTGCACCGCCAGTTACATAAAAATATAGCACAACAATTATGTATAGCACATAATACTTGATAGTAATAGACGACTATGTTACTGGTTTATGTATTACACACTTGATCTTAGCCAAAAGGCTGAGAAGAGATAGGCTTATGTATTCATTATACCATACTTTTTATCATTATTTTATCATTATTTTAGAGTATACTTCTTCTACTTATTTAAAAAACAACCAGTTAACTGTAAAACATTCTTGGGAAAGTCCTTCAGGGAGTCTTCTAGAAGAAGGCATTGTTATCACAGGAAATGACAGCCCCATGTATGTTATTGTTCCTGAAGACCTTCCAGTGGGACAAGATATGAAAATGGAAGACAGTGATAGTGATAATCCTGACTCTGTTAAGCTTTGGGTGGCTAATGTGAGTGTTTGTATCTTAGTTTTTAACAAAAAAATTTAAAAAGTAAAAATGTTAAAAACAGAAAAAAGCTAATAGAATAAGAATATAAAGATAATATTTTCATTCAGGCCGGGCACAGTGGCACACGACTATAATCCTAGCACTCTGGGAAGCCGA
Organism: Varecia variegata; assembly: GCA_028533085.1. Taxonomy (NCBI): domain Eukaryota; kingdom Metazoa; phylum Chordata; class Mammalia; order Primates; family Lemuridae; genus Varecia; species Varecia variegata. The sequence continues at coordinate 20,523,926 of CM052440.1, read as the reverse complement.
GGCGGGTGGATCGTTTGAGCTCAGGAGTTTGAGACCAGCCTGAGCAAGAGCGAGACCCTGTCTCTACTAAAAATAGAAAGAAATCGGCTGGACAGCTAAAAATATATATAGAAAAAATTAGCCGGGCATGGTGGCGCATGCCTGTAGTCCCAGCGACTCGGGAGGCTGAGGCAGTAGGATTGCTTGAGCCCAGAAGTTTGAGGTTGCTGTGAGCTAGGCTGATGCCATGGCACTCTAGCCCGGGCAACAGAGTGAGGCTCTATCTCAAAAAAATAAAGAAAGAAAGAAAGGAAGAAAGGAAGAAAGAAAATATTTTCATTCAGCTGTATAATTTGTGTTTTAAAC
>CM052440.1:20498354-20523081 GCA_028533085.1 Varecia variegata | reverse complement strand
TGCCCAGCACACGGGGACTCACAGCCACCTTCCCGACCATACTAGCTGCCCAGCACACGGGGACTCACAGCCACCTTCCCGACCATACTAGCTGCCCAGCACACGGGGACTCACAGCCACCTTCCCGACCATACTAGCTGCCCAGCACACGGGGACTCACAGCCACCTTCCCGACTATACTAGCTGCCCAGCACACGGGGACTCACAGCCACCTTCCTGACTATACTAGCTGCCCAGCACATGGGGACTCACAGCCACCTTCCTGACCACACTGAACTGTCCAACACAGAAGGATTCATAACCCTTCCTAAGTATCCTGAGGGAAGCTTAACTGAATGGATATTTGGCAATGCCAAAAAATTCCAGCTCTCCACATACTTCAACAGGCACAAAGTAACCACATCATGCTACTTCTCAGTTTAGAATCCTCCAATGGTTTCCATCTCACTTACAATAAAACCCCAAGTCCTAACATGGCCTGCAGGGCCCTATATGGTCTGGCTTCTGATCAGTGTCTCACTCCCCCAGGCTCTAGACACATGGGCTTCTTTTCCTTCTCCATCAAAAAGCCACACTTCTTTTCGTGTGGGCCTTTTCGTGTGCTTTTTTTTTCTACCTGGTCTTTCCAAGGCTGTCAACTCCTCAGAGCTCATCCTTGACCAGCCAATCTCCCCTCTAGCCCAGTCTCTGTCTATTAAAACACCCTGGCTGAAATTCTTCATAGCATTTGTTACTATCTAAGATTCTCTTGTTTGTCTGCTCGTCTTTCTTTCCTACAAAACATGGTTCCGTGACAATTATTTCCTCATCTGTGGAGTTGAGGCTTTTGTATCTATGGCCCCCAGCACAGACTCTGACAATAAGTGCTCCACAGTTATCGTATGTGCAAACATGACAGATATCTGATATATAAATTAACACATGCCTGCAAATACAACAGGTTATCTGTTGAATGAATTAAATTACACATGCAAACATGATAAAAAAAAAAAAAAACAGCCTAGTTTTAGTTGAGCTCCACTCCTGAGCATGTCATCTCAGTGCTCCAAAGCACTTGGCCAAGGCCCTTGGTCAAAATGCACTTCTACTAGACCTATCGTTAATGGCTTTTCATAACTATTTACTGCAAGGGTAATACATGGTCATTGTTGAAAATTTGAGAATCCACAGTGAACAAAAATCTGAAGATGAAAATAACCTAGAGATAGCCACTGTCAACACTGTTTTTTATGCATATATTTATTACACAACATTGGAATTATACTATTCTTATTGATTTGTGACCTACTCTTTTCATTTAACAATGTGGCGTTAACATTTCATAGGTCATTTAACTCTTGTCCAAAACACATTGTTTCAAGGATGCATTGTATTCCATCGTATGGACAATGTACCTAACTAATCCCCTACTGCTGGACATTTTGTTGCCTTTTTTTCTTGGCTATCATTAAACAATTCTTATACATTTATGTACATTTCCACCATTATGTCCTCCATATATATTTCTATAAGTGGAATTGATTGACAAGTTCAAATACAAATTAGAAAATTTGTAAGTATTGCTAAATGGCTCTCCAGAACAACTCCATCTATTAATCCCCCCAGCATTAGTATTTAAGAATGTTCATCTCCTTTTTCCTTTACCAACAGTGGATGCTAATGATTTTTAAAATATATAATATCATTTTGTAACTGTGAATCTTTTTTTTCACTAGATCACAGATTTCTTGAGAGAACTTTCTTTTACTTCTATTAATAAATTACTTCTGATATGCAGTAGGCACTTACTGTGGATAGATGGGTCAACTGGATCAATTTAGTCAAGGAATACCAGGGAAGACGTTGAGCCACATGAACAAGTTGTCTTTTTCCAGTTTCTAGGACTCTCCTGACCCGCTCATGTGTTTGCCACGGGCACAGTCCCTCCTCCCTAGTTAAGCTCTGCTGAGCATCCACTTGCTTTCGGTTCAGGAGCACCAGGCGCACATCCCACCAGATCTGGCTCTCCCTCCCACTTAGCTTCAGCAGAAGCAGTATTTGAATTACTAATTTTGGCTTGCATGATGTTTACTGCTGCAAGTATAACTAATTAATGTCTTAACAGCAGAATAACAAATCCCAGATTCCTATTAGCAAAGCAAAACTGAGAGTAAACACAACACTGGGCTGCTCCACAGTACCCAAACCTACCAACTGGAAAGATACAATCACCAGGGACTGAATCTGACCCAGAATTTGTGCCAGGAGAAATTTAACCCAATAATGCCATGCTAGAGAGCCTGCTGGTACCCACTGACCCTGTGTGGAGATTCTAACTTGTCAGACCTCAGGAATCCCTCAGGGAGTGAGAGCAGTTCTTAGTTGTTGCTACAGCCCCTGTGCACAGCGTTGCTTGGCATATGGTAAATAAATACCTATTAAACAGCTGGCAAATAAGGAGACACCAGAGAAAGGAAATATAGGATGAGAAGATTCATGCAAGCCTGGTTGGAGGTAAGGAGGATTCTCTGATATTCTTCATTGTCATCCACATGGAGTAGAACAAATGGACACCCGGGGAAGAAACAGCTGGGGCCACAGCTGGGCAGCTAGACAGCTTGTAAATTCTGGTCCCTTGATTTGGACCTAAATCAGAAACAACCCCATTCCCTTTGCTGCCTTCCAACATTAGAGAAAAATGTTTAATACCCTCTGAGAATTTGTGTTCCAATAAATAATGTAGATCATAATTTTAAAGCTAAAATGCCTAGAATAATCAACTATATTCCACCTACTGTGAAGAGGTTCTCACAGCAACATTCCCCCTGACTTGTGAGGGGCCCCTATATGCCAGAAAGATATGGAAGTGAAAACTATTATCTACCCACAAGAAATTAACAGTAAAATCATAGGTTTCTTGGTCTGGAAAGACAGAAAGCAAAAGGAACAATAAACTCTCCAATGCACTTTTGTTTTTTAATGCGTACGCTCTTTGGGTGGAGCCAAGAGTTAATCATTTTAATGACATTCAGTGCCAATGACAGTTTATACATGCAAAGAAGCTCTATGAAGTCTGTTCAAAAAGTATCCGGCCATCGTTAATATAACTAGAATGGTTTGCACGACATCGATGTAACCTGGCAGCCAAGGAGAGTGAACCGGGATGTACATTCGTGAACAATGACAACTTCACTGTACTAGTCAGTGGGGCACTAGGCACTGTTGAGTGAGCATGTGTACTACGAGGCTGTCACTTTCAAAATGACTGAGCAAGTAAGCAAGGAATCTGCATCAAATTTGGCATTAAGCTTGAACATTCCTCTGCGGAAACTATTCGGATGATTCAGAAGGCTTTCAGGGACGATGCAATGAGTGCAGCGCAAATAAAAGTGTCGTACAAACGCTTCAAAGATGGTCTGTTGAAAGTGATCCATGTTCTGGAAGGCCTGCAACAAGCGGAACACCTGAGACTGCTGAACGTGTACGGGTTAGGGTAAGGGATGCTGGGAGAACTGTGTGAGGTCCCAAGGCATCTACTTTGAAGGGGACTGAGGCGTCACTGTCCTATGTACAATGTTTCTTGTTTCTTGTATCTTCTTCAATAAATGTCTCTATTTTTCACCTTATGTGGTTGGATACTTTCCAGACAGACCTTGTATAATTCATTCATTTATTAAATGTCAGGCATTATGGAAACAAAGACAGTGTGTTCCTCCCTATTCTCATGAAGCTTACTGCCAACTGGGGAGATCCATAAGCAATCTATCCTAAGAGCTAAAAGAGACTTATGCCCAAGTTTCTCTGGGAGGTGAAAAAAGAATGGACTGAGAAAAAGCGAGAGGAATCAAAAATTATGTTAGTTGAAAATGCATTAATAATACTAACAGTTACCCATGTACTGAGTGCCCTATATAAACCAGGTACCAATGACAACTCATTGAAGTAGAATCTATTATCCCCACCTTAAAGAGGAAAAAACTGAGGCTTAGAGAATAGTAAGGTCCTAAACAAGAGAAGACCAACCTGGAAGTAAACAGTTGAAAACTATTAATAGCATATAACAATCATTGCCCCAAATGTCACTTGGAAATTAGGCACACATCTGTACTGATTATCTGTCATTACCCAACAAGTTTACCCTCAACACTTAGTGGTCTAAAACAACAAACATTTATTATCCCAAAGTTTCTGTGGGTCAAGAATTCGGCAGTGGCTTAGGTGGGTTGTTCTTGTCAGGATCTCTCAGAGTTTGCAGCTGATACACTGACCACGGCTGTGTTCCTCTGAAGGCTTGATTGGGGCCGGCAGATCTACTTCCAAGATGCCCCACTCACATGGCTGCTGGCAGGAAGCCTCAGTTTCCCTGCCATGTGGGCCTCTCCATAGGGTTGAGTGTCCCCATGACATGGCAGCTGGCTTCCCCCAGAGCTAGTAATCCAAGAGAAGGCAAAATATAAGCCACAATGCCTTTTTGACCTAATCTCCAATGACTAACACTCAATTTTTTAACTAACTTTTTAAAAATTTCGAAATAGTAAGGGGGTACAAAAGTCTTTGTTACGTGGATACACTCTATAATGCTGAAGCCAGGGCTTTCAGTGTGCCTGCCTCCAGGACAGTGTTCGTTGTACCCAACAGGGCTGCTGGATGACTGGGGCACCGTCCTCACACAGGTCCCACTGGGGCTGCTACTGCTGGGACCTCTTGAGTGGCATTGGCATTTGAATTCCCTGGTGAATTCCCTGGAGTGCTTGGCTCCCAATCACAGGTGAACATCTGCTCTCCCTGTTCCCTCCTCTGCCCAGCAAGGGGCAATGTTGAGGCCCCAGCTACAGTGAAGGTGTCCCTGTGTAGACTGGGAGCTCCAGACCCGAGAGCTCTGCGTCAGTTACAGCAACCCAGGAACAGAGGCCAGTGGGTCCCTGCTGAGCCTGTTCTCCCATGCAACTTCCTACGCAGGCTCCATGCAGTTCCCTGGTCAGCACGGAAGCCCACGGTGGCGGGGGCCCCTCACAGCTCAAGGGTTAGCAGTGTCCACGTGGGGAGTGTGGGGCCCTGGGATTCTCTCCTTTATCCCCTCCCCATTGGTAGGGGTCTCCCCCAGGTACCTTCTGATCTTGGCAAGTGGAGCTCTCTGTCCCCGTCTCCTTCACTGAATGTCCCCCACCACTTCTCTGATGATCCACAATGCTCTCTCCAAGAGGGTCCGTCAGTAGGTCGGCACCTACTTGCAACTTTCCATCTCTCCTTGACAGCAGCATGTGCGGGCTGCTTCTAGTCCACTATGTGGGCCCCTTCCCCCTTTAACTTTCATTAATTGTGAGTACAACCCACACTCGAGGGAAAATTAGGCTCCACCTTTTCAATGGAGGAGAATTTGTGGACATGTTTTAAAACCATCACTATAGCTCAGAGTGGAAACTAGAACTGACCAGGAAGACCCTATCTAGAGAAAAAAGGTTTGCATTTCAAAAAGAAGTGGATGGCAAATAAACTAGCTCCCAGGTGATGAAAAAACAAGACAGCACCTATAGGCCAGGCAAGGGGCTAGGGGCTGCTCACGCCTATTAAGCGTGTAAGTGTCATTCTTTTAGGGGAAGGGGTGGGGCTCAGTAAAATTCACAGTTTTAGGAACAGAAACATACAGTTAAAAATACTTCTTTACTGTTATTAATTTCTTCTGGTTTTTCCTGCCTGTGAGCAAATGTTTCTTTGAAAATGTCAATTTACTTCTTAGATGTGCCTTAAGGAAAGGGTTTGGGCTAGAGAGATGGGGGGAATTATTAATAGGATCTCTGGTGAAGCAGAGGAGGGCAGTGGCAGCAGGGATCAAAGGGAGGAGGCCCAGGAGGAGAGAAAAGGAAAAGCAGAGCCCCTTAGGTAAGCTGCTCCCACCCAAAATTCTTCTTCGGGGCTCTCCTCGGCATGTCCCAGATTCCTGAACATTCTGTGCTCTGTTCAAAAGAGGAAGGCTCTTCCTTGTCAGAGCATAAAGAAAACGGATAAAAATGAACCTCCCAGCATAGAAAGCTGAATGTTTAAAAAATCAATTTATATCACCTGACTGATGCAAAATATGAACCATGAAATGGTATTAATATATTGGAGGCAGCGTTAGCACTATGGAGAAAAAGATGAGCAGCAAAGCCTGGACACTGCCCAGCATCACGGCTGCATGGAAAACCCTGCAGTGGGGCCTGGGTTCAAACTCCAGTGCCCCCTCTTGGCTGTGAGGATTGAGTGAGAAATGTAAGAGCTCAGAGAACATCAACTGTCATTAATGCATGACAAGGCCTGAGACATGAAGTCGGCCTTTAGGAATCAAAATGGAGAAAATTTGTTCATTTTCTGCATCTTGGTGTATAGTTTACGAGCAAGCCTCTTGCACACTGTTCAGAAAGCAAACAGTGAATCACTGCATATCCTCTCCCTCCCTTCACCTCCCTGACTCTCCATCCCTTCACTCTCCAGGCCTGGGGAGGGCCCCCACCACTCTGAGCTGGTGTGGAAAAGCACAAAGAGTTGCTGGCATCTGAATACCAGCAGCATTTCTGGATGTGGTAAGTGCTGGGAAGGAGCTGCAGCAGTGATTTCCCATGGCTCCTGAATTCCCATCTTTCTGTGACCATGTTTTTTGTGCACAGCAAAAGCCCTAGTCAACAGTGGTTTTTCCAAATCCCAGAAATTAGGTAGAGGGATGCCACTGGGGGCTCCTAGCAATTCTAGGGAAAAGGACCCAGGACTGGTGGAAAGGTTGGTGAGGACCCTCTCTGGAGCAAAGGGTGGGAAAATCATTGCCACAGGGCTTTTATCTCCCAGCCTCAAGTCCCAAGCCACAGAGCAATGTGAGCCCGTGGCCGCAGGGCTGTGGGCTGTTTCTAGCAGCACGTTCTAAGGCCAATATGAAAAGGAAATCAAATAGGTATCAGAAGGTACATAAGAAGGCACATAAAAGAAGCTGATGAAGGCATTATTGCCATTTCCGTATTACACAGCCAAATGCCAATAGGTGAGATGACCACCATGGTCCCTCATTCCCATTTTCCACCAGGGAAGGAGACAAGCTATTGCCCAAGTCGGTCAGAAACAAGCTAAATTCCCCTTTCCAGGTCTACTTGTGTAGCATTTTCTCCATCCCATCAGGGAAAACCTCTTCGATGCTCCTAAATACCTTGCTAGCTAAACAGGTACCTGTAGGCCCACACCACCTTACCCAGTTAATAATTGAAGCACTTTTCTAAAAGCTGGCAAGCCCAACTTTATTAAGGGTCCAATCAGCAAATATAAAACCTTCATAAACTATTCATGCCTCTCTGGGGCTTAACTGGGACCTTTCAGAAAACATTGTGAAGGACTCAGGACTTCATTATAAACCCTGCCTAGGAAATTAATTTATTCTGGATTCTTGGAGGAAAAATGTGTTGCTATTTACTTTTAATAACAAAAACCCTTAGCATCTTAAGCCCATCTCTTAGTCAAAGAGAAGTGTTATTGTCACTCTAGGCTAAGGCCTGGCTCCAAAGCCTGCCTTCCCTGGATATATCCCCAGATACATGTGTGTGAGAGAACCTTAGACTCCATGAGTTGGGAAAGACACAATCACACACCGGCCAGGCTTCCGTGACTGATCTGAGGCCATCAACTCTAAGGCACTTGCCAAGCGGTGGGCATTTTGGAAGTTCTTTCTCTCTGCAGTACTTTCCTCAGCCTCAATGACAACCACCACCAATATTTATCAAGTCTTGTTATGTGCCAGGCACTGCTCTAAAGTCTTTGTATGTGTTATCTCAGGGTAGTTTTTCACAACTACCCTGAGGGGCAGGTTCTATTATGACCCCCTTATTTCACAAATGCAGAAACTGAGGCCCAGAGAGGATAACTAAGGAAGCTGCTCCAAGTCCCACAGCTGACACAGTCGTCGAGCTGGGATCCAAATCCACAGTCTGGCCCCGGTTTGCCACTATGTTATCCAAACTTGCTTGCTGCATTCTGTATGTTTTTCAGGATTTTTTCACAACAGTTGAGGATGAAGCCCCTCTCCTCTTCTTTGGCACCCTAGCAAAATCCTGGTTTGGTATGACAGGGTGGCCGTCTAATACTTGTGGTCAGTGTTTGTGCCTTAGCTGCTTCTACACTAGAAAGGGCAGCCACTTCATGTCTTTTACTTTTAAACTTAACACAGACTCTTTCTTACCCTAAATGGTATTTTCTAGTGATGATCAAAGCTTCACTTCCCTTAAGAAGCAGAATGAAATAGTGCACCATGGGTTTTGCAGCCAAAGAGAAGCACTTCTACTACTTCAACATGAGCTACCTTGGCTGGGGAAGTGATTTAACATTTCTGAGTCTTAGATTTTTTGCCCATGATATATATGTGGGCAGACATATTTACCTTTTAATATTACTATGAGAGAGAATGGATACAAAGTATATAAAACACCTTTTATATGCAATAAAGATTAACTCCCTAAGGCTCTTTCCTGTTCTAAAAGTCTATAACTATTTAGCTTTACTGCCTGGGTGGTTATATATCCTCCAGGAAGAAAAGGTTCAGGTTTGCTGACTTGTTTCAATCTAAACCACGTCTCTTGGGTGTAGAAAATCAGCAATTATTGATATCTATCAGTTGTGCAGACCCGTGCTAAATCCGAGGGATTTACATTCCAGGGAGCAATAAGATGCATGTGCTTGGGAAGATAACAAACTGTTCCACAAGTAAATGACTTAGCAGGAACTAACAGAAGGAGATGATCCTTCCCACTGGGCCCTGCATGAGGTTAGATGAGAGAAATTTTCAGGAAAGAGCAAACTGGGACAGGCAGAGAAGATGAGGAGGAAAAAAATTCCAGGGAAAGGGGTGGGAGAGAGGGGAGAGGAAGAGAGGGAGGGAAGAAGGGAATATGCACACACACAGCAGTGAGGTCTGGGATATCACAAAATATATCCAGTCAACAGCAAGTAAGATAGTTGGCTGAGCAGGAGAGTTTGTAGCATGAAGTCAGGATTAAAGAATCAATCCAAGGTGCACACACTGTTGCATTTTGCTTTACCATTTACCAAGTGCTTTACATATGTAATCCAACTTAATCCTTACAAGGGCCACGCTAAGCCCATTTTACAGTTGAAGAAACACACTCACAGAGACTTAGATTCACATTATTTCCACAATTGATTCTCAAAATAATTCTGAGAAATGGGCTGGGCAGAGCAGGCATTATTTTCATTTCAGAAAAAGGTCAATTAAGGCTCAGAGAGCCCAATGATCCACCTAAGTGCTTCTCTATGCTAAAGATCCAACACTCTCTTTTTATAATCAATATTTACAAGGGCACCATTATTATCTTGAAATGAAACAAAACTCAAAAATAATGTAATATCCATAACTGTGATAACCAAAACTACATCCCATAAATATCTAAGCAGCCTCTAGGGGACAGGATACTCGAGGCCAAGACCCACCCAAAGCAAAGGTAGGACCCAGGCCTCAAACTCAGGTCTCCCGACTTTCAGAGCAAGGCTCTTCCTCCTTGACAAGGTGGGATGTGGCCAGACAGTAGAGGACACGGACCAGCAGAGCTATGATGGAGAAGCCTGAATATCAGCACAGCCAGGCCATCAGCTTCCTGCCCCTCTAATGCTGGCCACCAGTGTTGAGAAAATGATGACATCTACATCACACCCGCTCACAGCCTCTGTTCTTTAATCTCCAAAACTCATCTTGCTGAAATGGAAATTAAGCATTTGTCTGCTACCCTGTCATGGTACATATTCCACATCCTAGTTCTGATGAAAGCACACAGGAACTTGAGAATTGCTTATACTCTTCATGGCCAAATCAAATTAATTTACAGCACAAAACAAGACGTTAGGAAAGAACGCTTTTGTTTTAAAAGTCTGCGCACGGCTCTGGATTCGGTTTATCTTCCTCTTGGTCTAGCCACCTGACAGGACTGATGGCTTTGATCAACCCTGCCAACAAAAACCAAGAAGACATACAGAGCTCTCATTCCAGGGGCGCCTTTGGGAGATTCTGGACTGACAAATTTTATGTGCAGATTCTCAGGAAGAAAAGCCAAACCTTATTTTCATTCTTGAGGTTTAATTCATGTGATTTAACGCCATGTTAGCATGCTTGTAAACCTACGTCAAGATCAAACAGGAAGCAGCATGCACTTCCCTCAGCTGGTTGTGTAACATTCTTCTTGCAGACATTAGATAATAAAACAAAGCTATCGTGTAGAAACTGCTTTTCTCTGGCTCACATCCTTAAGTTCTAACCACAGTTATTCATTCAAGCAATGACTTCTAAGCACCTCCACAGCACAAGGCGCTACGAGAAGTTTAAAGCTGCCCTTGGTCCTCCCAGGACCCCGCAATCTGGTGAAGAAAATGTGCGAGGTACCCAGGTTCAAGGCCCTGTGTGAAGGAATCACAAAGGCAGTGGGAGCAAAGAGTCCCAGTTGGTGTCTGGCCATGTGGTAACCAAAGCCAGGAATAGTGTGTATGAAGTCCAGAGACAACCACAGATTTAAGCTAATTTAAAGGTAAAACCTTTTCAAAAGGCAAACAGATACATCTCTCTCAATTAGCCATGAACCATACCTACTATTAGTAATAAGCCTAAGACTGACTTTATTGGACAGAAAGAAGAGGGACCATTGGTTTATCGAAAGTCAGCTGAGCAGCGGGGACCAAACAGCAACTGAGGAAGAAGAGAGTCTCGTGCAAAGAGGAGGTAACTTAGGTGGGAAGTCAAGACATATAGTGATGTGGGTGCACGCTGCCCCCCCCAAAAAAGTCAAAGAGAGAAAGACATATGCCAAGGGAAAGACAGACCAAAAATATCCTTAAGCTGTGCTGAAGTTCTCTCATGCAAAGCTCAATTTCATTAATTCTGTCCTCATTTTTGGGGGGAAGAATGCTACGTTTTTAGTAAATGAATAAATATTGCCAAAATTTGTTTTATTTCTTACAAACACAGGAAACAAAATATTTTCTTCTTTCTCTGTATTTTCAATGACAAATTCCCTAATTTCTTCTCCAAAAAGAGTATATATAGCATTCTATTTCATGGAGAGTAAAAAGGACTACTTTCATGATATGACATCCTCACCTTGCGGAATGCTGGGATATTGCTACAGAAGTTTTTTAAAACAGCTTTATCAAGGTATAATTTACATGTCATGAAGTTAACTCATTGAAATATATAATTCAATGGGTTTTGGTATATTTAGTATATTGCAACCATCACCACAATCTAATTTTAGAACATGTTCATCATTCCCTAACGAAATCTTATACCCATTAGCAGTCACTCTCCATTTCTTCCTACCACCTGTCCTGTCTCTCCTCTCTGGATAGCCACTAATCTACTTTCTGTTTCTATAGATCTGCCTGTTCCAGACATTTTAGCTAAACAGAATCATATCATATGTGGTCTTTTGTGACTGGCTTCTTTCACTTACCATGTTTTTTGAGGTTCATCCATGTTACAGTACATCAATACTTCATTCTTTTTATTGCTGAATAATAAATTATATGGATATACCATATTTTGTTCATTTATCAGCTGAAGAAAATTTGGGCTACTTTCACTTTTTAGCTATAATGCATAATTTTGCTATGAACATTGTATACAAGTTTTTGTATGGACATCTGTTTCATTTCGTTGGGGTATAACATACCTGGGAGAATTGCTAAGTCCTACAGCAACTTTACATTTAGCATTTTGAGGAAGTACTAAACTGTTTTCTAAAGTGGCTACACCATTTTATCTTTCTACTAACAGCGTATGAGGGTTCTGATTTCTCCACATCCTCATCAACACTTGTTACTGTCCATCTTTTGATTACAGTCATCAAAAGATGTGTGAAGTGGTATCTCATTGTGGTTTTTATTTGCTTGTCCATAATGACTAATGAGGTTAAGCATCTTTTCATGTGTTTATCAGCCACTTGTATATTTTCGTTGGAGAAATGTCTGTTCAGATCCTTTGCCTATTTTTTAATTGCCTTTTTTTATTGTTGAGTTTTGAGTTCTTTATATATTCTGGATACAAGTCACTTATCAGATACATGATTTGTAAATGTTTCCTCCCATTCTATGAGTTGTCATTTTACTTTCCTAATGATGTCCTTTGAAGCACAAGTTTTAATTTTGATGATGCTAAAGGTTTTGAAAGATGAGAGCATATTTGTATACCCAAGTTCACAGCAGCATTATTCACAAAAGCCAAAAGAGGAAGCAATCCAAGTGTCCATCAATGGATGAATGGATAAACCAATGTGTTATGTACATATGATGGAATATTATCCAGCCTTAAAAAGGAAGGAGATTCTGACACATGCTACAATGTCCATGAACCTTAAGGACATTATGCTAAGTGAAATAAGTGAGTCACAAAAGAACAAGTATTATATGATTCCACTTATATGAGGTACCTAGAGTAGTCAAATTCATACAAACAGAAAGTAAAATGGTGGTTGCTAGGGATTAGGAGATGGGGAAATTGGGAGTTACTGCTCAATGGGTACAGAGTTTCAGTTTTAGAAGATAAAAAGAATTGAAAAGAGATGAAAAGATGAAAGGAGATGGATAGCAGTGAGGGTTGCACAACAATGTGATTGTAATTAAGGCCACTGAACTGTACACTTAAAAATAGTTAAAATGATAAATAAGTAAATCATAAAAAGGTAAGAGCATCAGTTAATTCCCTGTCCTCGGGTTTTGATTTATCACCTTGCTCTCTCTTGCTAACTTCTATGCCAATAAGATGAGCCAAGATTCAAACAATCCAAGAACAAGCTGCAATCTGAGTTAAATGAGTCAGCAAAATGTGAAAATAAATTCCTTCTCTTGACTCTCATATTTGTAGAGGGTCTATATTACTATGTGAGAGACTATGCTAAATGCTGGGATTCAAAGACGTCTAAGATAAGGACCCTAAAGAAATTTTCAGACCAGGAGTACATTTTCAATCCCCTAAATGGGATTCAATTTAATTCAACCTGCATACCTTTTGAATGGGAATTCTGTAGATAGGATTGAACAACACTGCAGAGTCTGACTATATCTAGGGAAGTTCTAGTTTCTTCTTCCCTCCTCTGCCATAACAGCATATCTTTCAACTCTATGAAAATTCAAACCTCTTATTCATCTGTTAAATATAAAAAGAGGATGATTATGCAACTTAGGATCCAGACAGTCATTTTTCTGAATGAATTCATGCATATGCTTGTTTACAACTATCTCATTTTTTTCCTGACTGCATATAAAAGATCACTGCAGCTTAACAGTATGCAAGTCTATTCATACCGTGAAATCATTAACAGCAGAGTCGGCCTGCTGAGAACTAAGAGGAAATGCCACATATGACCAAAAACTAAATTATCTACCAAATCAGGTCTTTGAAAATTACAAATGCATGGCATAAGAATATACCAGAATGAGAAAAAGTTCTAGCAGAGGGATTAGTTAGGATAATCCATGATAAAAAGAGTTTTAAAGAGTATTAATAGCAGAAACATCTTTTGGACATAGGTATCTATTCAATAACTCAACAAATATTTATTAAGCATCTACTATGTGCCAGGCACCATGCTAGGTTCAAAGGATAAAATAAAGAATAAGATCTCAGTGTCTAAGGGGACAAAAAAGCGCAACACATTCTATGTGAAAAATTCTGTAGCAGAAGATGTATAAAATGCTATGAAGATAATAGGATTATGGGATAGCCTAGAGAAATCAAGGAAAGTTTGCTGAATGAGAGGAAACTTAGGGTGTAAAGTAGCTGGGCAAAGGTGGCAGAGAGAGGGTCGGTGTTCCTGGGAGAAAGAACAGCATATGCACGGAGATGGCTCACCTACACAAGTGAGACACTAGCTCTGCAGTCAGGAAGATTCAGAATAGAATCCCACCCCACCATTTGTTACATAAGTGACCCTGGCAAGTTAATCTTTTCCAGCCTCAATTTTCTCATTTGTAAAACAGAGATAGCAATTGTATCCCTCATAGGGGATTATATGAGATAAGCACATAAGAGGTCCATAAACATAGGTATTATCACGAAGATATTCTTAAACAAAGTATAATGAAAGAATTGAGAGAACTGCAAAAAAAATACATTTTATCCTCACACTTTGCTTTGACTTGGGTCTCAACTTTAAGCCTAACCCTGAAATATTCATGTCCAATAAATGATAATGTATAGACACTTAAATGTTGATATAATAGTCTCTCTCTCTCTCTCTCTCTCTCTCTTTTTAACAGGGTCTTGCTCTGTCACCTAGGCTGGGGTACAGTAGCAGCATGATCATAGCTCACTGCAATTTCGAACTCCTGGGCTCAACCGATCCTCCTACCTGGCACTACAGACATGCACCACCACATCTTGTTAAATAATTAATTTTTTTTTGGTAGAAATGGCATCTCATTATGTTGCCTAGGCTGGTCTTGAACTCCTGGCCTCAAGAAATCCCCCCACCTCCACCTCCCAAAGTGCTAGGATTACAGGCATGAGCCACTGCACCTGGCCAGTGTAGTCTCTTTTACACGAACACATCCGTATCTATTAGGATTAGAGTCAGCCATGAGTAACAGAGACCCAAAATAATGATTTAAACAAAATAAAAATGCATTTCTCTCATATGTGAAAGTCCAGAAGTGGGCAGCACAGTGACAAGTATGCAACTCTGGTCCATGAAATCTTCATAGAACCAAAAGCCTTCCAGCTCACCATTCCAACATCCTTAGAGTTTGGCCTTTGTTGTCATGATCCAATACGGTGGCTAGAACTCCAGTCATCACAACTGTGTTCCAGGCAGTATGGTGGAAGAAGGTATAAACAAGCAAGAGAGGGCAAAGGGCACATGCCACTTAAAACAAACAAACAAAAAGGATCCTAGACACGACCAAAAATTCTTCTACTTATATTCTATTGGCCAGAATTAGTCACCTGGTCCCAACTGAGGGAGGCTGAGAAATGTCTTTACTCTCCAAGGCCACGTGCCCAACTCAAACTTCTAAGTTCTGATAAAAAGAGAATATGTGGGGGATGAATAGTCTCTTCCACAACATTCAATATGCTACAAACTCAAAATACAATATGCAGGTATTTTAAAAGGAAGGCATTGCTAACATCACTAAGTGCTAATTATGAGAAATTTCCAGAACTCTAGTTGCAAAGATTGACAAGAATGTCATAGAAACTGATACACAAAAGTGAGCCACAAAGGAGACGAAAAAATTGTTGATAAACTGCATGGAGACAACCAAGAAGGGGCTTTACGGAGAGGATGCGAAGGAAAGTTAAGTGATGCTTTTAGAAGGTAATACAATGGTAAAAGGGGGCATGTTCTTTGATCCAGTAAACCCATTTCTTGCATTTTCCTCAACAGGAAAACAAACTATATGCACCACAAATATGTTTGTTGAAGAATAGTCAACGAAGAGAGAAAAATAGATACTTAACTGCACAGATTAAATTGCTATACAAAACACTGTAGTATAGTATACAGCTCTTAAAAATGAAAACCACGCCAGGCTTGGTGGTTCATGCCTGTAATCCTAGCACTTTGGGAGGCCAGG
The DNA here is from genome assembly GCA_028533085.1 of Varecia variegata. Taxonomy (NCBI): domain Eukaryota; kingdom Metazoa; phylum Chordata; class Mammalia; order Primates; family Lemuridae; genus Varecia; species Varecia variegata. The sequence goes on along the minus strand of CM052440.1, from coordinate 20,507,517 downwards.
CTGTAGCACTGCTCGAGGCCAGGAGTTAAAAGACCAGCCTGAGTAAGAGCAAGACCTCAACTCTACAAAGAATAGAAAAATCAGTCGGGCATGGTGGCACAGACCTGTAGTCCCAGCTACTCAGCAGGCTGAGGCAGGAAGATCACTTGAATCCACTTGTACCCCCATATAAGAGTTTGAGCTTGCAGTGAGCTATGATGACACCACTGTACTATAGCTCGGGTGACAGAGTGAGACTCTGTCTCAAAAAAAAGAAAGGAGAGGAAGAGAGAAAGGAAGGAAAGAAGAAAACCATGTACAAACAAAAACTTACCCTATGAAGTGAACAGAAAGTTTTTACTGATTATAATTAGATATACATTAAATGTATATAAATAAAGAGATGAAATTAACTCCCACGCACTCGTCAAATCTCAACTCAAAGCATCACTTTCTCAGCACAACCTTCTAAGGCCGTGGAACAGCTCAGGTCTCCATGTTTTAAGCGCTGACAGCACCGTGTACCTTTCTTGAAGCCACTCAACACGGTTTGTAACTATGCAGTTTTTACGTGAATTTCTCCCGTTGGACTTTAAGCTCCCTGAGAGCAAGGACATGCAATGGACACCAGTGTTTTCTCCCTGACCAGCACTCCTCCTCCTTCAGTAACAGAACCTTGATTCCTTGGCGCCAGTGGTGGGCCACATCCCAGGCCTGCCCTACCTGGTGCCCTGCCTTGGCTGCTCTACAGCACGCGCCTCCTGAGCGCCAAGTCCTTGTTTACCTTTGTCTTGCCAGGGCTTAGCACAGAGCAAGCTTTAGGTGACTGTCTGATGTCCACAAATCGATGAATAAATGGATGCTCTTCTATCAACCCAGGTACTGAGCAGAATTTCATCAAATAGATGTGTGGGGTTGAGGCCTTTAAAGAAAAATGTATTTAATAAAAAAATATTCAAAAGTAACATTTTATTTTACTCAAGTAATTCAAGGACCATTCAGACCAGGGCTTCAGACACAGCCCCACTCTTTGCTAGGTGTCTCTGTTTAAGTCACTTAAGTTCTCTAGGCCTGTTTATTCATTGGCAATGAAAATTACAATACCTACTTTCCATGATTGTGTGCAAGCAAGTTACCTACACACGAATAAACAAATGTGGTATGTACATATGATGAAAGAGTTTAGCATACAACCTAACACATGACAATTTCTCAATGTCAGTGTGCTGTTATAAGTGGCATATAATACCTACAAAAGAGCTAAAGGCAAACATATGGATTGGGTAAGGGTTTTCCTTTTCATACTGTGTGTTTAGTATTCCCCTAATCATATGGGGTTATATTTCATTTCTCCTCTCTCCCTTTCCCTAGAAATCTCATTGGGCTGCTGTTCTCTCTGTTTCTTAGAGGACAACTATCTACCCTCCAAAGTGATGTCTTTTTTTTTTTTTTTTTTTACCAGGCCTAGACCAGACAATTTAGGACCTGTATAGTAACTCCAATCCTAACTCAGGAAGCCTGTCTCAGGCAGAGGGTGACTACACTAGGGCAGCTGGCTGAGCTAAGACTGTGCAGAAGAGGGATTTATTATTTTTCCTTTGCAGACAGATGGACAGCAATTCAAAAGCTAGACTGATTATCAGAAAAACCAAGGAAGCTTAAAAGCAAAACAACAAATAAAATCCACATACCTGGGGCCTACCAGTCTGCATTCTTAAAAAGCTCTCTGGGTGATTCTGAAGCTCCCCCTAGGCTTGGGAACTAGAGAAATAAAATACCTTCCGTTTTTTTCCAATTTATGGATTAACAGCTACTTACTCCCAGACCAAGCACAGAACTTCCACTTTTTAACACTGACATACTAGCTGGGGGCTCTAATCCTCAGCCCGGTGCAAAGCTAGATGAGCTTTACATAAAGTCACAGGGATTTTAAAAATACGAATAATTTTCTGTTCTGCCATCTTGGAGAATAAAGATTTTTTTTTTAAATCAACAGATAGCACAAACTTAGTCAAAATGACATATCATGTATGACTTTAACCAGAACTGTCAGCTACAAAGCTGACTGTTGTGAATTAACCTCCTCTGCAGCTCCTGATGGTTCTAATATTAAATAATCAGTAGATCACTGGAAATGCAGAGACTATGAAGCAAAGGAGTGACTACAGCAGTTAAAAAACAGGGCAAAACAGTAATTTGAATGATCAAAACTGAATCATCAGCTCCAGAATAATAAAGACTTAAAACTGTAATATCTTAGAAAAGCTTTGTCTCATTTGAGAAACTGCTATGCTGTCTATTTTCCAAAAGTATGAGTTATGTTCCTTATCATGTTTCCCTTTTTGCCATGGCTACCCAGAAACTCCACGTAAAATAGTCAGTCAACAGGCCTAATTTAATATTTACGGATAGTATTTTGGCATTCTCTTCTTTTCTGGGTCCTGATTTTCAGTTTCTAGATCCCCTTTACTAGAGTCAATATGATTCATCTGTTGAAAGTCACTTCAAATTCTTTTTAGGAAGAAGCAGGCTAAGTCATAAACTTCTAGGAATCTTTTATATTCCATCGAAATAGCACATAGTCTAGCTCCTCCTAAGTAAGCTCATCAGAACTACCCACTGCTCAAAGCTCTTATGACATGTACTTTTTTCACTGGGGTTAATTAGGTATTCAAAGGCCACCGCAAAAATTATATTCATTATAGAACAGACAGTGCTTGACTCGGCCGTGCCAGCTGACACGGTCACCATCTTCTCAAGGAGAAATTCTGCCTAACACACAAACATCATGTTTCATCCTGATATAGGGCCTGTGGCTAAAAAGCGATTGTTATCATTTTCTATTCATGCTTTCTCATCAGGAAAAGGTACATTCTCTTGTAATTCTCCATCACACAGACACTTCAAACCATCTAACATATGCCCCTTCAAATCACTGAACTCGCTGCCTTTGTGAAGACTATTGATTTTTATCCTGCATAAATTAGTTTACGAGATAGAGTACAAAGGGAAAAGTACCAGGAGATTCAATAGTTCTCTCCGGTTTTGTTTAAAGGAAAAACTGCTCTCTTCTCTCTATAAGAACATATTGCTTTTCCTTTCCTGTTCATGCCATTTCATGTTGTAAAAATCAGATAAGATACAAAGAATTCCAAACCCAGCAAAATACTGTTATAGAAGGCTCTAATGAAAATTAATTCTTATTTAGCACATAGGGAAGATTTCTGAGACACTGTGTAGTGGCACATTCATTTATGAATTTCTTTCAGTAAATATTTATCAATTACCTATTGTATGCCAGGAACTAGGCGAGGCACAGACCCCTGTCTGCCCTTTTCCTATACATGCCATTTGGGGAGCACAAAGGGTTTTGTTCAGAGCTGCGCTTCTGCTAGCATGCTGCAGTATGGTTGTGCCAGTTCTTCAAATTTTTAAATATTCTTGTACCTCAAGCCCCCTCAGGGTCTCCCCTGTCAATGGGTCTCTTCTCCAGCACCCCAGAGCTCCTCCATAGATTCATGTCTGGCACAGCTGGGACCCCAGGCCATGCCCTAGCACTGTGGCCCACAGACCAAACACTGGACTCCCACTCACCCATCTCACCCATTTCTTCCCATCTTCTCATGTCAACTCTTCTGCTTGCCTAGACACATACTCTGTAGGAGATCAAAGACTTCCTCTCTTCACTTCTCTCAAGAGGATCAGGGCCTCAGTTTCTCCATTTTACTATAATTGAATGAGACCAGCTGGAGCTCTCAGCCCACCCAATCAAGGTGATGTTCAAGATGTCCACTTCGTCAGACGTATCAACCAAGTTAAGAGTCTTTCTTTCCTCTTACGATTCTGGCAAATGTAGAATCATCACAGGGACTCTGCTTAAAACAAAAATGTGTGATGAAGAAAAAGCAACTGTAGGTGACCAGACTATCCACACCAGGGTTTGAAAACGATTAAAACGAGAAACTAGAACTTTGCACGGGCAGAATTCCAAATAAGAGCACTGCAGGGTGGGAGTGACAGATGCCGAATGCAAGCAACAGTTCCAGCAATGATTATGCAAAGCACTGGCCTTTCATGCGTGGATGGTCACGCACTCAATTTCTCCAACCTCCAGCACACTAAATGCAAGGGTAGCTTAATGATGGCAACTGGACTGAAAGGTAACTGGGAGCTGAAAATAGAGACTTTGCCTCATTATAATAATTCTCTACAAGAAATGTTTGTTGTGTCAAAAAGCACTATTCCCTGGGCACCAGTTTAAAAGAACAGCCATTAAAGATTTTAAGGGTGTAAGTATTGTTTTTAAGCCATGAATGCTAAGCCCATAAAAAAATAGGTATCAGGGACGCAGGATAACTGAATCCATTTCAGGTAAATAAGATGTGAGAGCAATAAATTCAAACTGTGAGTCTATTCTGCTCACTTGATTTCCCTTTAATACTTTTTTTCTTTCTGTCCTGCCCATTTCTTTTCCATCTGTGACACCCCTTCTCTTATCTCAGGCACCTACACCATATCTTGTATCACCTCTTGTAAAAGGGAAAGTGTAATGAGGAAGGCAGAGACAAAAGCCTTCAACATTTCTTCTCTTCTGCCACCCTCACACATCTGACCAGCCCATGGAGACACCTTGGGGATGATGGTGGTGGTGGTGGTGGTGGTAATGATGACAGCAACTACCATTATGTACCTACTGTGTTCCAGACAAAGTAGAAAATATTATTTAAAAATATATCCTCCCTAATTCTCACAAGAACCCAATAAGGAACACTTCTAAAACCATTTTTTGTTGTTGTTGTAAATAACAGAAAATGTGGCTAACAGTAGCTTACATAAATAGGGGTCCATTTTCCTCATATAACAAGAAATCTGGATATAGACAGTTCCAGGGATGCTTAGAGGGCTAGATGATGATAGGACACAGGATTGGCATCTCTGTTATTCTCCTGGTCTTCCCCCTCATAGTCATGAAATGGCTGCAGCAGCCCCAACCATCACATCTTAGCATGGCTGCATTCAAAGCAGGAAGTACGAAGTAACACAGGCAGAGGTTCTCCTCCTCCTCTACTTCCCTCTTACATAGGAAAAAAATCTTGCCCTTGAAGCCCCCAGCAGACTTCCCCTTACATCTCATGGACCAAAAAGCACTCATATGCCTGCCCCTTGGGCCAGGGAGGGGGGTAGGCAAGAGCCACCTGTGCTGATTTTAAGTGATCTCTGTCTGGTCTTGTTAACAAGGAAGAAAAGAGTAGTGGCTTTGGGAGCAAATGACAGTCTGCCACAGTAATATCCTCTTTAATTTACAGATAAGGAGACTGGGCCTCAGTGAGGTGACATTTTTACTCCACTCAAAGGGCACTCAGTAAGCCCTCCTGCTAGATCCAGTTACTTCCATCTACAACACTCCCTTCCTTTTTTCTTTCATTATATATATTTTTTCTTAATAAAACCATATAAGTCTGTGAATTCAACTGAAGAAGTACTCAGATTTCACCCAGAACTGTTCAGATTTGCCCCTCCCATCCATTATAATAAGCACTAAATCCAAACCTGTCAGGCCAAGAGCACCCTGAAGTGCAGCAGGAACGTGCTGTGCAGAAAACAGCCATTCCCGAATCAACCTGTATCGTGGGCTGGAAACTGCTCTCGCCAGTGTGAACTAAAATAAAAATTTAAGCCTCCCTCCTCACCAGCTGACTGAAAGGACCCCCTGTTGGCGAAGAGGACCTCAGTAATACCCTACAGCTGAGTTACTGGCCATGAAAAGGGAGGTCAGACATGCTGCCTCATGCCCTATTCCCTTCTTGGAGACACCCTCTGTAACTCATTAGCAGGCCTAAGGCTATTCAAGACTTAAATCACACCTACAGGGCATCAATTTACCTAACAGATCACTTGCATCTGGGTATATGTCTGGTGGCTCATCTCTGATTAACAGGCCTCCTTAACTTAAAACATTCCAAGCCTTTAGATAAAGCTTCATTTCTTTATCCAATTACAGATCAAAGAACCTTTAAACTCACCTACAATCTACAATGCCCCGCTTCCAGATGTCCTGCCTTTTTGGACCAAACCAATATACACCTTCCATGTATTGATCCATGACTATGTGTAATTCCTGTCTCCCTAATACGTATAAAACCAAACCGTAACCCAACCACAGCAAGGCCACTTGCTCAAGGCTTCTTGGGCGTGGCTCTCCGGGCCATGGTCGCAAATATCCAGCTCAGACTAAACCTCTTTAAATTATTTTATGGAGGTTGTGTTCTTTTCCTTTGATACCACAGACACCAGGAGAGCGGCAATCTTAACGGAGCCACAGGAACTCATCGGCAACTGAGACGTGAGGCAGGCAGAGCCTGACAAAAATGCCATCCTCAAAAATATGAAGGTGTGAAACCCTTTTGTCAAACTCTGAAAATGTCAAGCATTTGCTAGAACCTTGGTCAGGGTGAGATTGGATGTAGCATGTCACCGCCATCAGCCCCTGGAGGCAATGCCGCGCGGCAGCCGGTGAAGGCTGGAACCCCAAAGCAGACACTTCTGCCCTTGCAGATTTCCTTTTTTTTTTTTTTTTTTTTGAGACAGAGTCTCGCTCTGTTGCCCAGGCTAGAGTGAGTGCCGTGGCGTCAGCCCAGCTCACAGCAACTTCAAACTCCTGGGCTCAAGCAATCCTCCTGCCTCAGCCTCCCGAGTAGCTGGGACTACAGGGATGCACCACCATGCCCGGCTAATTTTTTTCTATATATATTTTTAGCTGTCCATATAATTTCTTTCTATTTTTAGTAGAGACGGGGTCTCGCTCTTGCTCAGGCTGATCTCGAACTCCTGAGCTCAAACGATCCACCCGCCTTGGCCTCTCAGAGTGCTAGGATTACAGGCGTGAGCCACCGCACCCAGCCCCTTGCAGATTTCTTAAGCCCTCTGTGCTTCATCGTCCTTAACTGTAAAATGGGGATGACTACAGAATCTATCTCAGAGCATACTGTTCAAGAATTAAGAGACATATGTCAAGGGATTAGAAAAACCTTTGCTCAGCGGACATCGGTGTATTAGCAACAGCGGTAGCAGCGGTACTGGCAGCAGAAACAAAACCAAATGGTCAGCCTGTAACAATCACGATCTTAAAGACGTACCTACAGGTGCTAGCAAACTGCCTCACTATTTGAACTCCCTCAGTTCAAAGCTTGAAAGTCTGGCTACTTTGTCCCTAAACTCAATCAACAATGAACAATCACCCCAAAACAACAAACATGAATAAAAAGTATGACATCTGATACCAAGCAATACCTTGTTTTATTTTTATTTCATTCTTCGTATGTTTTTTCTTGTGAAATATTCTAAGAAATCAAGAGACTGTACATAATATGCATGCACATTTTCTTTCTTTATTTATTTTTAATTTGAGACAGGGTCTCACTGTTGCCCAGGCTGGAATGCAGCAGCATGATCATAGTTCACTGCAGCCTTCAACTCCTGGGCTCAAGTGATCTGCCTGCCTTGGCCTCCTTAAATAGCTAGGACTTCAGGAGCACACCACCACATCTAGCTATTCTTCAGAAATTTTTTGTAGAGGCCAGGCATGGTGGCTCACACCTAGAATGCCAGCATTTTGGGAGACCAAGTAGGAAGGATTTCTTTTAAGCCAAGGAGTCCGAGGCTGCAGTGAGTTATGGTCACCCACTGCACTCCAGCCTAGGTGACAGAGCAAGACCCTCTCTTTGGAAAGAAAAAAAAGACCGGGTCTTACCATATTTCTTTCCCAGGCTGGTCTCAACTTCCTGGACTCCCACCTCAGCCTCCCAAAGTGCTGGGATTACAGGCATGAGCTACCACACCCAACCTGTATGCACATTTTAAATAAAAGAACAATAATGAAATACCCACATACCCATCCCACAGTTTACGAAACAGAATAAAACCAATATTTGAAGCCATGTGTCCTTCTATGATTCCAGTCCTCCCTTCCCCCACCACACAGGTGACCACCAACCTGAATTTTAAGATAACTCTTTGCTTTTCTCTGTACTCTCCTCACATATACATGTATCCCTAAGCAAAAAAAAATCATTTAATTTTGCTTTTTTAAATTTTATGCCAATTTAAGTATAAGAACAGGTATTTCTCTGTAACTTGCTTTTTCATTCAGTATTTATTTAGAGTTTTATACATGTTTATACATGTAATTATTCATTTTCACTGCTATATAATAGTATTCCATTTAGGAATATACCACGATTTATTTACTTATTCTCCTGTTAATGGATATTTGCCATATTTCTGGTCTAAGACTCCTCACCTGAGGATGGGCTTACATAGAATCTATTTAGGGTAACCATATAATTTATTGTCCAAACTGAGACACCTTTGAGAGTGAAAGGGAATGCTATTAATAATTACAACAGGACGGCAGGCATAAACCAGACTGTACGGTTGCCCTATTAGTACTGAATATTTTCTCAGGATTCCTTACTCATCCCTTAAAGTGCAGACTGAGTGAGGCATTTGAAATGAAATGATTAATGGTAATCATTGAAATGATTCAGGATTTTATCAAAAAGTCACAAAACAACAAATGTTGGCGTGGATGCAGAGAGATAGGAACACTCATATACTGCTGGTGGGACTGCAAATTAGTACAACCTCTGTGGAAAATAGTATGGAGATACCTCAAAGAACTACAAGTAGAACCACCATTTGATCCAGCAAACCACTACTGGGTATCTACCCAAAGGAAAAAAAGACATTCTATAAAAAAGACATCTGCACTAGGATGTTTATAGCAGCACAATTCACAATTGCAAAGATGTGAAAACAACCGAAGTGTCCATCAATACATGAGTGGATTAATAAAATGTGGTACATGCATACCATGGAGTACAACTCAGCTATAAAAAATGGTGAACTAATACCTTTTGTATTATCCTGGATGGAGCTGGAGCCCATTCTTCTAAGTGAAGTATCACAAGAATGGAAAAACAAACACCACATGTACTCACCATTAAATTGGTACTAATCCATCAACACTTATGTGCACATATGGAAATAACATTCATAGGTTGTTGTGCAGGTGGGAGAGGGGAGGAGGGGATGGGTAAATTAACACCTAATGGGTGCAGTGCACGAAGTCTTGGGGTTGGGCACACTTGTAGCTCTGACTCAGGTGGCAATATATGTAACCAAA
>CM052440.1:20483587-20497854 GCA_028533085.1 Varecia variegata | reverse complement strand
TCTCGAACTCCTGAGCTCAAACAATCCACCCGCCTCGGCCTCCCAGAGTGCTAGGATTACAGGCGTGAGCCACCGCGCCCGGCCAAAGACAAAATTCTTGAAGGGTTAAGAACTAGCTGATGGGTAAATGAACCAGTGTTCATACCTGAAATAATATAGAACGAGGTAAAGAACAAGAAGAAAAGAGGAAAGAAAAAGGTACTATTGAGAAAAAGGTTGAATCAGCAGATGTTATAAATCAGGAGACAGCTGTAGATTCCATGCTTATCAATGCATTCTTTTATAACAGTGACAACAATAAACAGCACCTACACAGACAGCATAGGTAAGAGTGGCAGGCACTGCTCCAAGGCTTTGTGTGTACTGGCCCATTTCATCCTCAAAACACCCTCTCAGTGGGTACCACTGTTACTCTGTTGCAGGCGAGGAAACTGGGGCCCAGAGAGCAATGTGTCTGAGGTCCAACAGCTGGCAAGTGGCAGAGGCAGGATTTGAGCCAGGCAGTGCAGCTCCAGAGCCCTGGCTCATAGCCACCAGGCTGGTGTAGTTTGCTAGGGCTGTCATAACAAAGGACACAACTGTGTCGCTTAAACGTCAGAAATTTATTGTCTCGCAGTTCTTAAGGATAGCCATCCAAGATCAAGGTGTTGGCAAGGTTAGTTCCTTCTGAGGGCTGTGAGAGAATCTATTCCATCCTTGTCTGCTAGCTTCTGGTGGTTTGCTGTCCATCTTTGGTATCCCTTGGCTTGGGGATCTCTGCCTTCATCTTCACATGGCATTCCCCCCATGCATTGCCTGTGGCCAAATTTCCCCTTTTTATGAGGACACCAGTCATACTAGATTAGAGACCCACTCTACTGCAGTATGATCTCGTCATAACTAATTATATATGTAATGATCCTAATCCTAAATAAGGTCACATTCCAGAGTACTGGGGGCTAGAACTTTAACATACGAATTTTTAAGGGGCACAATTCAACCCATAACAGCTGGCTTTTTCTCACCATTCAAGTCTCACCATTCAAGTCTCAGTCTCTTATCTCTGTGGAGATAAGCACTATCTCCACAGAAAGGCTGTCCCTGACCACTCTCTTAAAAGAGGCTCTCCCCTGGCCAACAGTAACTCTCTCACTGATATTTTTCTCTGCACACTTACCACTACCAGAAGTCACCCTACTTGTGTATTTGCCTTCTGTCTGCCTCTCTACACTAACACGTAAATCCCATGAATGTGGAAACTCTGTCTTGTCCACTTGTCTCCAAAGCCAAGAGCAGTGCCTGACACATGGTGGTACTTAATCAATATCAGCTGAATAAATGAATACATGCATTAAGTGAAAGTCACTTGCCAATTATAATCGTAATGCCAGGGAGTGCCATAGCTACGAATAAAAGTCAAGCAGTGTAAGCGGGTAGATATTCAAGTCTTACATTAAGTCTTCAATCCATTTTGAATTGATTTTTGTGTATGGTATAAGATAAGGTTCCAATTTCACTTTTTTGCATGTGGATATCCAGTTTTCCCACCACCATTTATTGAAGAGACTATTCTTTCCCTAATGTGTATTCTTGGCACCTTTATCAAACATTATTTGACCATACATGTGTGACCATACAGGTGTGCCATTTTGAGCAGGGTGACCAGGGAAGGCTTCCAAGGAGCTGACACAGGAGTGGATAAGGACAGTTTCAGTGAGAGTGAGGTTGACAGTCTGACTGGGGTGGATCCAGGTGTGAACAGGAGGTGAGGAAGTGGAGACAGCAAGGAGACATGCCACAGAGGGAAGCTGAAAGCGGCGGGGCATCTGCATTCACTACCCCTCATCTAGAACTTGACAGCTGGCAAAGACTGTGCTGTGCCCAGTGAAACAAAGTTTTCCCTTATTCCTGAAGCTTTTACAATAGCCCTGAAGCCCTCCCTCCTCTGTCCCATGGGCATTTTGTCCTTGCTTTTGCTGTGGTATTTCCAGTACTCCTGTGGGACTGCAAGTTTTCCATTTTACATGGCTCTTTCTCCCTTCAATGAACTCCTTGAGGGCAGGGACTCCAAAAGGTACCCAAAAGTCAGGGAAGGAAGGGAACTTCTGGCTGGTGCTCCTCCCTATGGGTGCCCCTCCTACTACAGAAACCAAGTTTTATCCCTTTACAAACAAGACTTTCAGATCTGTACACTGAAAACTATAAAACACTGATGAAAGAAATAGAAGATGACACAAATAAATAGCAAGATATCCTGTGTTCCTGGATCAGAAGAATCAATATTGTCAAAATGTCCATACTCCCCAAAGTGACATACAGATTCAATGCAATCCCTACCAAAATTACAATGGCATTTTTCACAGAAATAGAAAACACAACCCTACAATTCATTTGGAATCATAAAAGACCCCAATTAGCTAAAGCAATCTGGATGGAGCGAAAAGAATAAAGCTGGAGGCACCACACGTCCTGATTTCAAATTATACTAGTCTAGTAATCAAAACAATGTAGTACTGGCATAAAAATAGACACATAGACCAATGGAACAGAATAAAAAGCCCAGAAATAAACTCACACATGTATGGTCAAATAGTCTTTGATGAAGGTGCCAAGAATACACATTGGGGAAAGAATAATCTCTTCAATAAATGGTGGTGGGAAAACTGGATATCCACATGCAAAAAAAGTGAAATTGGAAACTTATCTTATACCATACACAAAAATCAATTCAAAATGGATTGAACACTTAACATAAGACTTGAAACTATAAACCTTCTAGAAGAAAACATAGGGGAAAATCTCCATGACGTTGGACTTGGCAATGATTTTTTGGCTATGACACCAAATGCATAGGCAACAAAAACAAGTGAGACTACACCAAACTAAAAAGTTTCTGCACAGCAAAGGAAACAATCAACAAAATGAAAGGACAATTTAAGTAATGGGAGAAAACATTTGAAAACCATACACATGATAAGGGGTTAATATCCAAAATACATAAAGAACTCATATAACTCAACAGCAAAAAAACAACCCAATTAAAATATGGGCAAAGGATCTTAATGGACATTTTTCCAAAGACGACATACAAATGACTAACAGGTATATGAAAGGTGCTCAACATCACTAATCATCAGGAAAATACAAATTTTTTTTTTATACAGAGTCTCACTCTGCTGCCCAGGCTAGAGTGCCGTGGCATCAGCCTAGCTCACAGCAACCTCAAACTCCTGGACTCAAGTGATCCTCCTGCCTCAGCCTCCTGAGTAGCTGGGACTATAGGCACACACCACCACGCCTGGCTAATTTGTTTGTTTCTATTTTTAGTTGCCTGGCTAATTTTTCTCTATTTTTTTTTTTTTTTTTTTTTAGTAGAGATGGGGTCTCGCTCTTGCTCAGGCTGGCCTCGAACTCCTGAGCTCAAGCAATCCTCCCACCTCGGCCTCTCCCAGAGTGCTAGGATTATAGGCATGAGTGAGCCACCACACCCAGCCCACAATATTTATTTGTCAATTTTACCTTAACAAAGCCGGGGAAAAGTTAAATAAATAAAAAATAAAAACCACACTTTCAGGAGTGATGTCACACAAAATGACACAGCAAGAAGCTCCAAGAGTTCTCCCTCCACCGAAGCAACCACTGAGCTGGAAGAACAATCAGAATCAACTATTCAGGAACTATGGAACCTACTAGACAGTTACAACAATGAGGGAGGGGGCTGATGAATGGAGAGGCTGCCGATGTTTCCTAAGAAAGCAGCTACCATTCCCCACTCCTCAGACCCACCACTGCTGTGGGCATAGCAGCCCACACTCCTGGAGTCCTGGCAGGTACCAGGGTGGGCAATGGGGACCTTTCTCCTCGAAAAATTGGTGTAGTGCATTTTGGTTAGTCTGGCAGTGTCTGAGGGACTGACGCAGATGCCTGACTTGGTTTTGGACCTCGTGGCAGCAACAGCTTCCCTAAATAGCACCCACAGGAAAATTTTAAGCAACAACCCCCCTCCCCCGCTCTTCCCCCCTTTTTGGAGCCAGACATTTAAGGAAATCTTTTTCAAGTCACTGGCTGACCACAGAGATAACAGAATAGAAACTTCAGTGACCACACAAAACAAGAAACACATATTTGTAAAAATAGCTTGAAAAAGTCACAAATTAACAGCATTAGCCCTAAAAAGTCAGCAATTCCTGAAAAGTAGGAAAAATGAGATTTTTAGAGTTATTACATTATAATACTCAGAATGTCCCATTTTCAATAAAAAAAAATGACAAAGCGTAAAAGAAACAGGAAAATATGGTCATTCACAGGAAAAAAAAGGAATTTGTCACAAGCCATTAAGGAAGAAACCCAGGCACTGGAATTACTAGTTAAAGATGTTAAATCAACTATATTAAATATGCTAAGGAAACCACAGACAAAGAATTAAAGGAAATCATGAAAACAATGTATGAACAAAATGAGAATATCAATAAAAAGACAGAAATTATAAAAAGGAACTAAACAAAAATTCTCAAACTGAAAAGTACAATAACTAAAATAAAAAATTCACTAACAGGGTTCAAGAGCAGATCTGAACAAGCAGAAGCCAAGATTAGCAAACATGACGATATAGGACAACTGAAATTATCCAGTCTGAGGAGGAGAAAGAAAAAACATGAATAAAAGAGAACAAAGCCTAAGGGACCCGTGGGACATCATCATGCAGACCAATATATGCATTGTGGGGACCCAGGAGAAGAGGGAGAGAAAGAGGAAGGAAGAATATCTGAAGAAATATATACCAAAAACTGCCCCAAATCTGATGAAAGATACATGCAAAAAGCTCAATGAACTCCAAGCAGGATAAGCAGAAGATAGGCTCTTCTTTGCTTAATGAGATTTCTCAGAGTACTTTGATATCAAAGGCATTAGAGTATAGTAGTTAAGAAACAGACTCTGGACTACCCTAACCAGGTTTGAATTTGGCTCTGTTACTTACTGGCTGTGTAACTTGGGGCCATCTCTCAAAAACTCACTTTATTTGTAAAATGGAAATAATAATAGTACCTGCTTTATTAAGTTGGTGTGAGGAGAAAATATTAATACATGTAAAACATTCAGAACAGCTCCTGACACATAAGTAAAGCCTTATAAATGCTTGTTTTCATTATAATCATACAAGCATCCCAGATACTCTGGGAGGCACAAATGAGGTCAATACCAAGGTCTATGACTACAGAAATATATTAAAATTAAAAATTATTTACTCAATTTCACACTCTAATCAATTAACTCACTTCTTATCAGATGCAGACAATTTCTATCTAAGATCTAGGACAAGGGTAAGTCTAATCGATATTTTAGTGTTTTTAAAAAAAAGTCTCCCATGAGAGTAATAACGAGGTTAGTTCTGAAAACTTTCTTCTAAACCAGAATTGGAGAGTCTGTGTCTTTCTGTCCTTGCTGTTGATACAGGATGTACCACAAGATATAAACTTCCTACTGCTACCTAGAAAGCCAAAATGTTTAGCCACGTGAGATTTATTCCTTCATGTATTCATTTGTTCAGCAAATATTGAGTACCTTCTATGTGCCCAGCACTGGGGAAACAGGGATGTACAAAACAGACAAACACCCAGAGAACACTGTGCTAGGCAGTCACAGATGGGGGATGTGGGTCACTGAAGTGCAAGGAGAGGGCGGAGGCTTGATTCATCAGGAGTTACTCCAGGCCCCTCTGATTTGGCACTGTGTTGTTGTATCACATTTTATTCATGTCAAGTCTCCTGACCTAGCGGCAAGAAGCACGCAAGTTCATTCCCTAGGTCATAGGTTCTTTCTCACCACCACCCTGTCACCACCCGGGGCCAGTGACTTAGGAGCCAAAAGTGACTCAAAGTCTCCTGGTCATGTCCAGAGACAAACAATCACTTAATAGCTACGACAATAAAGATGACTGTTTTGTTTCTTTAACTCCAGCTGTGTACCTAGATAATTTTTTTTAAGATCTCCATCTTCCCAGGATGACTTAACGAGATTCCTGCCCAAGGCAGAAGCCAAATGCCTGCCCTCCAAAACCAGACTTCCCAATTTGAGTCTTGGCTTAGACAAATCATTCAACTACTCTGTGAACATCAGCTTCCCCATCTGTTAAGTGGGGACGGTAGTGCACACTTCATAGGGCTGTGTTGAAACTTAACTGAATGAAAGACATGAAAAGTGCTTATGACACCTGGCACCTATGAGGCACTCAAACATTATTCAGAAACAAAAACCTCCCCATGTTCCCTTCAGCCAATCATTTTATCCAGAGAATATCATTATAGCTGTAAAATCGTACAACCCAACAGACAAATGAATATTTAATTTTTACAGCACACTAAGAAGCAAGGTGGATTTGGGGACATAGCACTTCCAAGTTTCAGTGAGGGCCTGGGTGGGCTGCTAGATTCGGCTTCTCTAAGAGCTCAGAACGCTGCTTACCAACTTAAGATGAGTCTTTGTGCAGAATTTCCCAGGGAGACTCTGCCTCCTGCCCTTTCTCTCCTCATTTTCCCTTAGAGCTGATTCAACCAAGGAAGCATGGGCTTCGTGGCTGAGGCCTAACCTAGGTAAGCACAGGCCTCCGGGCCCCTGGCCCGGTGCTCACCATGCATTAAGAATAACCCAAAGCCTAGGTGTCAAACTGGGCTTTCCTCTCTTCGTTGCATTAGGAGCAGCACATCTGCCCCTGCTGGAGAAGGCACTCAGGGGGCTCATGCAGGGGGCCTGTGGCTCTCCTTTCATAGTACACGGTCTCACTCCCTGATCACTCCTGGCCCCACAGTGAGAAGCCAGCATACAGGAGCCACGTTATGCCACAACCCATGCCAAGTACTCCAGGTGACATCAAGCTGGGGCTGGGGAACAACTCGAAAATCATCTGAGAGGTGTGCCTTCTCCCTGGCTTCCAGTCCCATAGCAGCCTATAGACTTTTTCTCTTTGACTTTTTAAAATAAGATTCAAGAAATCACTTTTCCTGTCATGGCTTAAGAACTGATAACTGTTTGAAAAATTATACCTCTTTCCCTACTGATGACATCTCTGTGAGGACAAGAACTATGGGCTCAATCATCTTTACTTCCCTGACATCAAACACAGAAACTGGCCCAAGAAAAGGTTGTTGAGTAAATTCCATTTTTATAGCATCTACTACTAAAAACTCCAAATTAGAAATTTAAAACCCTATGGTAAATACCATAAGGAAAACAAATTAATTGCAAAATCAATTATGTATTACAAACCACCTTAGATTTTATGAAAGTTGGCACTACCTCAAAATTCAAGAAATGTACTGTAAAATTTGCTTAGTTATTCATTCAGTCTTGTGAACACAGAGCCAATAATTGATTCTAGCCCTAACTATTATAGAATGTCTACTGTATTTTCTCATTTATAAAGTAAGAGTAAAAATAACAGCTACTTCATTGCATTTTTGTGAGGATTAAAGGAGTTAACACATGTATAATACTTAGAATAGTGCCTGGCACATAATGAGCACTTAAGAAATATTAGCTAGTATTACTGTTATCAGGCACTGGCCTGGCTAACACTATATAGACCAAGTTACACAGAAGTTCATTTAGTTGATCGGCCCAGAAAAGTATTAACAGAAGAAAGATGCACATATAATCTATCCCCTTGACAACGAAATTTGCCCCCAGAGCTTTAGATGCCTTCTAAAAGCCATTAATGGATTCTCAACATACAAAAATTGCCTATAAATTGTTTATTCTTTAAAATGTGATTTCCCCTTGAAGTAAAAAATATGTATATTTAGCAGACCCTAAATATATCCCAGAAAGAACTGAATTGGAAGCTTCACTAAGAGGTTCCTTTAAAAAAAAAAATCAGAAAGCAATTTTTACCTTCTCTTTAGGCCAGATGATGTTCCTAATCCTGCCAGGTTTGGGACACTCTTATCTGATAAGAGCCCATGAGTTTATGAAAGCTTCAAATGACTACTGCTCGGGTTAAAAATAATCACTGAGAAACAAAAACTGAGAAACAAAAAGCAGAAGTATTTATACAATTGCTCCATTCGCCCTCTCCCACTGTGGGTGCTTTCCTGTTTATCAGATCCCTGTCCTCAGTCCCGCAATTCCCAAACAGGTGCCCTATAGGCCACTGGTCCCCAAGATGCTGGGCTACGCAAAGGTGCTGTGGTCAAGAGAGTTTGGGAAATACCTACTCCACTCCCCACTTGGAAAGCCACAATGCACATTAACATATTAGAGGCCCTGAGCCCCTTCCAGGAAAGAAATCTGTTTCGTTGTACTTAATCCACTGTTTGAAAATTTACTTAACCACACACTCCCTTTTCCAAGGAACATCTACTAGAATCTAGGTTTTGGAAATGCTGAAACAGTCTAAATTAATCACTTCTTCCCATCTTAGGAATGAATGCAGGCAGGTGTACTCACCTGGCCTGGCAAAGCCAGCACTTAACTAAAAGCTGATGGGGATGAATGTTAACCCTGCGTATACCCACGTCCCCCTATTCAACACACATTTTCATGAAGAGACGTATCTTGGATCAAGGTAAAAAGAAACTATTCTCAGGATCCACCTGAGGTGTGTCCTACACCCAGGAAATGCACCAATAATTCACAGGAATCACGGGAAGCATGATTTCAGAGTGTGAAATAATTCAAATTTAAAATAATTCAAATTTAACATAATTCAAACTTAAATCCTTGAGAGGAATGTAGCTATGCAGCCTGAGTCACATAGCATACAGCTGCAAATTCTGCCCCTTTTTCTCTGTAAATAATTAGGAAGACCAAACAGTGCCAGAGATAAGACCCCCTGAGATCATCGCTCCTCCTCACGGAGTAATAAAGTAATCTTCCTTGGAATGTAGCAATCTGTAACCAATCAAGTCACTGTGGTGTATGCTCTGGTCTTGTATGAGAACTGTGCTAATCCTGCTGAACTCTGACTCTGCCTATGGAACTCTGACCCTATTCATTTGGAGCAGGTGTTTCCAGGTGGCCATCCTCAAGCTTTGCACTTGAATAAACTCCGTACTCGATCAGATTCTCTGAATCTCATTACTTACGGCTGACAAGAAGATTGGGAGGATAATAAAAAGGAAGAAGACAATGTCGCAAGAACAATCTGTCAACAAAAGGAATCTAATTCTCCTATCTTTTTAAGTCAAGGAGAATTCTGGAGCATTCTCAGATCTAATTAGAATATGCCCAAAGTCACCAGGGAGAAATCCACTGATGGCAGATTAATGGGGTCACGAGCAGAAAGGAATGCTAGGGGCAGAAGGGTCCTTGATAAACTGTCTCCAAAGACTCCAATCTCTAGAACATTATCTTAGTTCTATAACAGGAAAATTTTTCCAGAATCTTCAGTATCTGTAATGTTAAGTTTCCTTTCTTCTAGCACCCAAACTCCACATAAAATTAGGGATTTAGGGAAGTATTTTGCCTCCCCCCTCAGGTCACTGTGACAGTCACTGCACCGTAACTGTCCCATGTGGCCCCCTGCTGGCCTCCCCCAGGACAATACTTATCACAAAAGCACAACATCAGCAGAGAGGAAGCTGGAATTTCTGAAATAACAAAGAATGAAACGGTCCTGGGTTATGCAACTCTTTTTTTCCCAGGAATCTAAACCATTCATGTGTCTTAGCCTGAGTATCCCCCATGGAGGGAAAGAGAGGTGCTGGGAAGGTACACAGAAAAGACTCATCTCACAGGTCTGCAGTTGAACCAAGTCACACAAAATGGTCCCAACATTTCACCCCAGCACTACCCAACAAAACTCTCTGCAACAATGACAATGTTCTGTATCTGCACTGTCCAACACAGCAGCCACTAGCCACAGCACTTGAAATGAGGAACTTTCTAATTTTAGTTAATTTTAATCAATTTCAATTTAAATAACCACATGTGGATAGTGCAACTAGCCTACACACCCAAAGTTCCTTCGACACGAATAAAAACAGAAATGGAAGGTCTTCCGAGGCTCTGGAAAACAGACAATTTTACTTACCAAAGGAAGCAGGGTAAAAGCGAGTCCAGCATTTCATTAGTCTTTGTGTACATTCTGAGACAGCTGAAGATAAGCATCATTCTCATTTCACCAAGCAGAGAAGCTGAGATATGTATTAGTTAACTGATACAAAGAGCAACTGCTATTTGTGGAACCTCTACATGTGCAAAGGGTTCTATATGCAAGCTTTACAGCAATCCTCCAAGATAAACATTATTCTCTCTCTTTCACAGATGTGGAAACCGAGATTCAAGCAGGTTAAGTCACTTAGGAAAGGCCACACAGGAGGTGGAGCTGAGATTTGAACTCAGATCTACCTTCAAAGACTGAACAAAATACAGTTCAGGTCTTTAGCAAAAGTAAACTTTTCTTTCTAGGTTTAGTCAACAAGTATTTTTTTGAGCATCTATCATATGCATAACACGTGCGAAGTGCTAGGGAGAGGAGGATGGGGATACAAAGATAAAGGAAATCTATCACTACATTGAAACTCAGAGTTATGTGGGCCTATTATTCTATAACAAAGGTATATTAATTATTCAGTTACTCACAGCTAGATCCTCTCGCATATTACAGCAACGAACTGGCCCAGAATAAAAATAAGCTAATAATTTTAGCACTTCAAAAATATACAGAACCAAAAGCACAAGTGACAAGAGAAAAAGGTAGATAAACTGGACTTCATCAAAATTTAAAACTTTTGTGCATCAAAATGAAAAGAATCCACAGAATGGAAGAAAATATTTGCAAATCATATATCTGACAAGGGACTTGTATCTAAACTATATATATTTTTAAAAAACTCTTACAACTCAGCATTAAAAAGGCAAATACTGTAAATGTTTTTGTGTGGACATATGTTTTCATATCTCTTGGGTCTACACCTACAAGTGGATTACTGGGTCATATGATAATTCTATGTTTAACATTTTGAGAAAAAAAAAAAAAAACATTTTGAGGAAGTACCAAACTGCTTTCCAAAGTGGCTGCACCATTTCACACCCCTTCCAGCAGTGTATTAGGGTTCCAATTCCTCCACAACCTCACCAGCACTTCTTATTGTCTTTTTTATTTTAGCCACTCACATAGGTGTGAAGTTGTATCTCATTATGGTTTAATTTGCATTTCCCTGGTAACTAGTAATGCTCAGCACATTTTCATGTGCTAATATTGGCCATCTATATATCCTCTTTGAACAAATGCCTATTCAAATCCTTTGCTCATTTTTAAATAGGTTGTTATAATTGTTAAGTTGTAACAATTCCAGAATATAGTTCTTCATATAATCTGGATACAAAGTCTTTGTCAGAATCATGATTTGCAAGTATTTTCTCTTATTTTAAATCTGCTCTTCTGAGTCAAGTCAGGTTCTCCAGCAAATAACCCTTTCCTTACTCAAGAAGGAAAATATCAGCTGAAAATATGAACCCCAACATTTTTAAAAAGAACATAGCACTTTCTGATGAGGAACAGCAGAGGCACCCTCAGCCCACAGCATGGAAGGGGTACTAGTGACTTGAAAGTAATCATGCAGACTGCAGGACACAGCAGACTGGGAAAGAAATGTTAGGGCTGAGTTGGTTAAATATAGATTTTAAAATGAAAAAACTGTCCATCTTTTTTCTTCCTCTATTTTGTTTTAAATCCCTCTTTGTTCCTTTTTTTTTCCTAAATGAATTAAGTATTTCATAATCATCACTCTATCAGCTATACAGGGCAATAATTTGGAGAATCTGATTTGACCCACAAACAAGCAGAAATGTGTAATAATGAGCCACATTGCCCCAGCATCGGGAGGGACATGGAGGAGTACACGGACATACATGCAGGCATCTGGGTAGCTTTAATCCCTCCCATTAGGCCTGCCTCCTACACACCTACTACCATCATGAACTAGCCAAAATGAAAATATATCTGGGTAGGGAGGGGATCCAGATGGGCAGGAACGAAATATGCAAACATCTCTCTCAATAGAGAGAAAGACCAAGAAAGGGGAAGAAACCAGATTCAAAATGATCCTTTAAGACAAATGCTGAGGAAAGCCCAAGATAACCACAGTGAGTTCTTAAAAGATGCTATATTGGTGTTATCATTAATATTAAATAATATTAACTATAAATTCCTGTATTTATGTTTAAAATAGCAGTTATATAAGAAGAGATAAGAGAACTGGCTTGGTTAAAAACCACAGGAGGAAATAAAAGTGGGGTTTTGGTTGACCAAAAGCTGGACAAGTGTGAACAGTGCGATGCAGCTGCTAAATAACATCACCAGGCAGTCCTCGTCCACATCAAAGAAACTGACAGGCTCACCAAACTCTACCAGCCCAGCCAGATCTGATGTTCAGGTCTGGTTTGGGCACAAAAGATACAGATGATCTCAAGCATATCTAGCAAGGAATGACTAGAATAGTCTGGAATCCAAATTAAATACAAAACAGCTGACAGAGCAGGAGGTATTTGTAGAAATAAAGGTTTAAGGCTACAGTCCCCACCCAACCCCTGGGCCACGGCCCGGTACTAGTCCCTGGCCTGTTAGGAAACGGGCTGTGCATCACTGCCTGAGCTCTGCCTACCCAGCCCCCCTCTTTCCATGATACCAGTCCCTGGTGCCAAAACGGTTGGGGACCGCTGGTTTAAGGTACTCTTACATATTTGAAAAACTGCCAATAAAGAATGGCGCTAGCTGTTCTGTGTTGCCAAAGGGTGAAAATTACAAGGGAGGTTAAGTTAGGCTCTCCATATGAAATAATTTTCTAATACTTAAAATTTTCCAAGAATTGATCCCACAGGCTTGAAAGGTTATAAGCTCTCTTTTGTTGGATGTGCCCAGGAGCCAAACAGAGGGCTTTACACCAATAAGAGCAATCTAGGGATTCCGCTGGTCAGTGAAAGGATGCGCTACAAAGTTTTAAGGTCCTTTCCAGCATCAAGAATCTGCAATTTTATGATTCTATGGCTGAGGTTCACCAAATTAGTAGACGGAGCCCACTGTTAACCTCTCCTCCAACCCATCTTTGTATGATGAATGGCAAATACTTTAAAATATTCTTGGTAGACCCTGGAAAAAATGATTAAATAATACTTGTATCTCCAATATTAACTACTTATTTTGTAACTATTAATATTTATGTTCACTTCTACTCTACTTAAACCCTTCTATTTCTTATCTGCAGAAGGACCTAAATGAGATCATCATGGTAAATAAATTCTGAAAACCTTCAAAGCAATGTAAGAAATATTAATCATTATTGATGTTTATCAATAAGTAGAGAAGCACTCAACTTTTAAAAAAAAAAAAAAATATTTCCATTGTAAATTTGCTGAGGTAGGTCTAATTTCACCTTCCATCTCAAGATTTGGTAACCAAATTTACCAAAGGCCTGAAAAGTTACCAGAGGCCTGAACACACAATTTTAGCAAGATGCCCACCACAGAATATTAGCAAGAGAACTTGGAGGCTGGACTTTGCCTTTTGTCCTCAAACAGAAATAAATGCAGGACTCAGGAGGAAAGTGAGAGTAAAAATTGGGACATCTAAACTAAGAATAAACCAAAGAGACAGGAATATATGGGTGCTAACAGGCAAAGCCCAAGCATAATCTATAAAAGAAAAAACTGATAAACTGGACTTCATCAAAATTTAAAACCTTTGGGCTGGGCACGGTGGCTCACGCCTGTAATCCTAGCACTCTGGGAGGCCAAGGCAGGAGGATCGTCTGAGCTCAGGAGCTCGAGACCAGCCTGAGCAAGAGTGAGACCCCGTCTCTACTAAAAATAGAAAAAATTAGCCCGGCATGTTGGCGTGTGCGTAGTTCCAACTACTTGGGAAGCTGAGGCAGGAGGATGGCTTGAACCCATGAGTGTGAGGTTGCTGTGAGCTAGTCTAACGCCGTGGCACTCTAGTCTGGCCAAAAAAAAAAAAAAGGTATGGCCTCAAGACACATGAAATAGTGGGCCTGGTTCAGAGGCCAGATCTTTTAGTCGCATTCATTATATAAATCATGTTCAGTCCAAAGATAGAAACACAATGAAACTTCTACTTTATTTATGAAAAGCAATATCTTTAGGTCCCTCAAAACTTAAAGCTATAAATACCCAGATTCTCTTACTATATGATTTTGGAGGCAGTTTTCCTAGAGGTTAGAGGTGGGGACTGTGGACTCAACCTGTGTCTAACATCCAGCTCTCCTACCTTCTAGCTGACCTTGAGCACGTTACTTAAACTGAGCCTCAGTTTCTTGTTCCTGTAAAACAGAATT
>CM052440.1:20456973-20483487 GCA_028533085.1 Varecia variegata | reverse complement strand
GCTGGAGAAATACAGCCATCCGCCCAAGGAGCTGGCACAGCAACACAGTCCCCAGGCCCTGCACCAGAGAATCGCCGTCACCCCCACAGTAAAGCAAAGGGCCCTGGTACAGCACTGGCTGCTTCCTAGGTGACAACTGAAACCCAGCCAAGTTCGAAAACCTCGTGCTGTTATTTTTAAAGTCTATGTGAAAAGGGAAGGGAAACTGCATGGGGTGAACTGTCTTTTCTGTCAGACAAGCCCTTCTGGTTCTCCTTTTCTTTTTCTTGGCCAGGGGGCGAGGGGACAGAACCCTGGAAAAATATCTGTGGTACCAGGCAGGACAACCCCATCACTGATGTCAGGACAAGTACAGTGGTCACCTCCAGCTTCTCCAGCCCCCCTCGCTAGCCCACCAGCACACACTGCAGCTAAAGAACCCCACTCCTCCAGACACACACCTCAGAGAACTTCTAGGAAGACACACCACAACGTGGCAAGGGGCGGGTGCCTGCACCAGGGAGGGACACGTGCCCGTCAGTCCCCACACTCGATGGTCGGCCACAAAAGCCCCATGACCTGAACACATTCCAGGGAAATATGTCATGGGATTTAGGTGTCATGAGGGCAGCTCTAAGTTAGCATCCAAGAAAACCTCATGGCCGCTGTGGGGATTTCTCCTGGGCACCACCGAGCTCTGACTCAGTAAAACGGGAGAAAACCCACTTCCTCACAGAAATGCCCATTAGGTGCCCCTGTAAGTGCCCATGTAAGTGCCCCTGAATCGAGTGGACAATAATAATGTGCCTGTCATTCTGGGTCTATCCTTGAATGCTGCCTCTGTTCTGCTTCTTCCACTACAAAGTCATAGACCTTGAGAGCCGAGAAGTCCCACAGGGGTCCAGAGAGGTGAAATAACTTTCCCAAGGTCACAGAGCATGGAAGTGGCCAAGCCAGGACGAGCACCCAACTTTATCCACAAAAACATTAACAGTAATTCTCTGGGCAGTGGGATTAAGGTTGACCTTTGCAGTGTTCTTTGTTACTTTTATTTCCCAAATTTTATGCAGCAGACACTTAATGCTATAGAAATCAAAATAAGGCCGGGCGCGGTGGCTCACAGCCACCTAGCACTCTGGGAGGCCGAAGTGGATGGATCGCTCAAGGTCGGGAGTTCGAGACCAGCCTGAGCAAGAGCGAGACCCCGTCTCTACTAAAAATAGAAAGAAATTATCTGACCAACTAAAATATATATAGAAAAAATTAGCCGGGCATGGTGGCGCATGCCTGTAGTCCCAGCTACTCAGGAGGCTGAGGCAGTAGGATCGCTTAAGCCCAGGAGTTTGAGGTTGCTGTGAGCTAGGCTGATGCCACGGCACTCACTCTAGCCCGGGCAACAGAGCGAGACTCTGTCTCAAAAAAATATATAAATAAAAAATAAATAAATGTAGGCTTTACAAGTTTTTTTTTAAGCAGAACTTGACCCAAGGTCAGATCTCAAATGGCAAAGGGCTGTCACAGAGCAGCTGTGACAAGGTAGTTGGAACCTAGAGAAGTAGCGCCTGTGTTTGGGAGGAGATCGAGACTTGGGGATGGGGGACCCTCAAACCACCGAGCTAATGTGAAAGATGATCCCTGAGGATACCAGGCCAGGGAGGGGCTCTGTAAACAGGCATAAATTTCAAAAACAAAAGAACACAGGGGTGATGACTTCAGCAGTCCCTCGTTTAAATGCAAGAGATTATCAAGGCCCAGAAAAAAAGAGAAAGGAGAATCCTGGAGAAAGCCTATCAGCAGACATCATTTTTTCCCGTGGCTGAGACAAAGGATCAGTCACCAAACTAAAAAGCAAAGGATCCAAATGGCTGAAAAAAGAAACCACGGGCCCCTCCTGCGGACAGGCTTAGAGAGGCCATCGGACGGTGTGGTCTCTAGGATCCATCCCCTGGCCCCAGTGAGGACCAGGAACTTCCTTCTTTTTGGCATCCAGATGGGAGAAACACCTGCAGACTCTGAAGTCGCTGACAGACACAAACCAGAGCCCAGAGAGCACTCCCCACGGGGGCTAAGGAGACCGAGTTCACCAGGCATCTTTCTCTGCAAAGCTTCCTGGTTTATCTTCAGTCGCCACCCCTCCTAGTTGGAGTCCCCCAGCTTACCTCTTTTGCATAGATTCCTCATAGCTCATATGACTGACAGACAGACAACAGACAGAAGAGGCAGAATAGACAGCAGATAGCAGTGCCGTGGCTGTCCCAGCTCCTGTTCCAGGCCCCGCTCTCCTGTGACAAGCACGTGAAGGTTTATCCAGACCACCCATCCAGTTCCCCTATTTCACAGATGAAGGAAATGAGACAGGAAAGGGGGGACTCCATGTCTGTGCCTATAAAAGTCAGATGAGATGATGTACTCTCTTAAGACCATCTGATTCAGGACCTTGCCTGAGGTCACCAATCTTTGTAGTGACAGAGCAGGACAAGAACGTACTGTCCTAATGACTGCCCCCACTTCCAGCACTTGAGGCTGCCTGTGAGCTGAACTGTCCTCTCCCCTGCTTACTAGAGAGGTTCCAGTCCAATCCCCAGGAGCCTCCTGAGCAGATGTCAACATATAAAATAATCCGGACGATTAAATCAACTAAATCAAACTAGGGTATGATGGACAGAGGTGCCTCTTCACTTCTTCTAAGGGACTATTTATAACAGGAAACGTCTCAATCAAAAAAGTGACCCTGCGATGTGGGCTGCCGGGACCTATGGTGAGCCGGAGGAGGTTGGCACCTACTCTGCCCCATATCTATGTGCCTACTCAACAGCCTTTCTGTTCCCCTTGAAACAAGATTTGAACCTGCCCTTGGGAGAATGGGTCCCTCTCTCAGCCTCAGAAAGTGAATCATGATTGGATTCAACCATCTCTTTGGTTTTCTCCTTCTCTTTTGTCAGTGACTAGTCAAAGGCCAGTGTGACTCAGGTTTGACTAAACAGAAGTACAGGAAAGTCAACTGGGAAAGGCTTCCCAATAGAAAGACACAGGTTTATGCAAGGAAGCCTTTTGTCCCTTCCACTGCCTTAACACTGCCGCAGCAGCCATCCTGCCCCACAGGGAAAGGGCCAGAAGGGTCAAGGAGATCTCAGCCCTGAGCCCTAACACTGTTTGCTCTACTGAGCCAATGCCAGCCTCCACCTGTCCAAGGACAACTACATGAGAAGACCCTTGCTTATTTACACTACTGTTGGTCAACTGTTCTTTTGTTTATAGCCCAAAAGCAATCCTACTACATCAACTCTCCAAGCTTGTTCTCATTAAAAAATGTTTAAAATAATTTTTCCCAAAAAGTTATCAAGTTATGTCCAATAGCAGTATGACTCCTAGAATTATTTTATACACACAGATACAGAAATATAGACATGTGTGAACATACATAAAATATATATACCATATATGCGTGTATGTGTATGTCATATATATTTCCTAGCTTTGTCCACCCAGACAGCCCTGAAGCTGTGATGTCCCAGTAGCAACGAGTACACCCAGTGTCCAGATCTTAGAGTTTCTAAATATCATCCTCCAGTAACACAAACCAGGGCTCCTTGAAGAAAAGGCCGACTCAAGAGCTGGAGCAAAGGAAATACGAGATGAACCTTAGCACCTTAGAATGCTAGAAAGTAAGGAACTGCTTTAAAAAGAAGGTGAGGGGAAGAAGAAGAAAAAACAGGAAAGATGGTGGCATGTTAAAAGGACATATGAGCCAAACTGAAGAATTCCCAGTAGACAAAGCTGGAACAATTGGTACAAAAAAAATAAATAACAATAGTATTAGATTATAACCCAAAGAATAAAACAAATATCCATGAGCCTATGCTGATATAAATACATGACTGAATAAATAAATAAATGTAGCAGAAGGGACAGATCTTCCTTATAAAAGAATTCCAATTAATAAATGTAAAAGGAATGAGGGAAATATAAAATCATCATTATTTCACTGGAGCAGAAATGTTTGCCCTGAAGAAACATCATGGCCTTCAATCTTCCCTGGAATGACTAGCTGTTGTACTCTGGGTGAGAGCAAGATCATGGACATTAATACAAAACTATAGTTTACAAAAGGAAAAAAAATAAAGTCACCATTAGAACACCAGAACACCATAGTAATAACTCTTCACCAAGATCCAATGACGAATGCTGAAATTAGTGGGTGAAAATTTATGGAGAAACGGATTATTTGCACAGCCTTAAAATATCTCCCCCTTAAAATGTTAATCAATATTAATAAGAATATTATTGATTACTGTCATGGTTTTAAGATATGCCCACAAACTCTTTGATACTCCTCCCTCTGGGAGGTGGAGCTTATCCTCCCACCCCTTTAATGTGGGATGGACTCAGTGATTCCTTTCTTTTCTTTTTTTTTTTTTTTTTTTGAGACAGTCTCACTCTGTTGCCTGGGCTAGAGCGAGTGCCGCCGTGGCGTCAGCCTAGCTCACAGCAACCTCAAACTCCTGGGCTTAAGCGATCCTACTGCCTCAGCCTCCCGAGTAGCTGGGACTACAAGGCATGTGCCACCATGCCCGGCTAATTTTTTCTATATATATTTTAGTTGGCCAGATAATTTCTTTCTATTTTTAGTAGAGACGGGGTCTCGCTCTTGCTCAGGCTGGTCTCGAACTCCCGACCTTGAGCGATCCACCTGCCTCGGCCTCCCAGGGTGCTAGGATTACAGGCGTGAGCCACCGCGCCTGGCCAATGATTCCTTTCTATTCAATAAAATATGGAAAGGGAAAAATAGTAACTTTATAGTAGTGAAACCTGGCAGACACTACCTTATAACCAAGTTATCAAGGTTAACATCACCAGTGATAAGGCATGTTGATATCATGTACTCCTTGACAGGATGTAATGAGAAAGGCATTATCACCTCTCTTAGATTCATCCCCCAAATCCATAACTTCAGTCTAATCATGAGAAAACACTAGACAAATGCAAACTGAGGGCTATTCTACTCTTCAAAACTGTCATGGTCATATGTCTCAAGTCCATTTTGCATTGCTATAAAGGAATACCTGAGGCTGGGTGATTTATAAAGAACAGAGGTTTATTGGGCTCATGGTTCTGCAGGCTGAGCAAGAAGCCCGATGCCAGCATCTGCTTCTGTTGAGGGCTTCAGGCTGTTTCCCTCTGGCAGCAAAGTGGAGCCGGCCTGTGCAGAGATCACACGGCAAGAGAGGAAGCAAGGGGAAAGGGAGGTGCCAGCCTCTTTTTAACGACCAGCTTTCATGGGAACTAATAGAGTAAAAACTTACCACCACGAGGATGCCACCAAGCTATTCATGAGGGATCCACCCCCATGACCCAAACACCTCCCATTAGGGCCCTCCTCCAACATTGGGGATCAAATTTCAACATGAGATTTGTAGGGATCAAACATCCAAACTATAGCAGTCACGTCAGACAAGGGAAGATAAAACTGTCATACACTGGAGGAGACTACGGAAATACGACAACTAAATGCAATGTGGATTGGATCCTGGAACAATAAAGAACAATAGGGAAAAAAATTGGAAAAATCTCAATAAAATCTGTAGTTACTAACGCACGCTAACAGTATTGTACAAATGTACATGTCTTAGTTTTGATAAATGTACCATATTATTTAAGACGCTGTTGGCAAAGGAAGCCAAGTGAAAAATAGGCAAGAACTCTCTAAACCATATTTGCAACTCTTCTGTAAATCTAAAATTGCTTCAAAACAAAAATGTTTTAAAATGAAATAAAAAAAACAGTGATGCTCCAGGAAGATTCATCATGCTTATCTTAAGGCTGCAGGTCCCAATAAAACCCCTAAGGATGCCCAGTCACTCCCAGTTTGAGAAGCAACAGAGCATCTCTCAGTTGTCAACTGTTTCCTAATGAATGCCATAGCCATGATGATTGCATATCAAGAAGGAATGGCATGTATTATTAATAATACCATCTTAATTATTCATTTCAGTCTGTACACCAAGTATCTTTTCTAAATCCCACTCCTAGGGAAAACTGGATGAAAACAGTGCTAAGCCTCTGGGCATGACAAGGTTCCAGCCTACTGCTTCTGCTGTGGTCCCATCACTCAGCACTTTGCTAAGACCTCCACAGGATGAGTTACCAGCACACCCAAAGGACAAATTTGAGAGTGCATCAATATTAATTCATTTTACAGAGAGGTTTTGCTTTTCCCTCTCTTTCTAAAACAGCTTGATTAAATGCTTAGTGCTACCTAAAGAGATAAGCTATCACTAAACTCTCAACTAGTCATAAATGAGAAGAAAAGATAAAATCTTCCCAATAACCTTAAAGGAAAACATTTATTTAAAAATTCTCACACCTAAACATATGCCTTTTACTTCAGTTTATTTCTGTAATCTTTGGCTAAGGCTTTTTGTTTTTGTTTTTTTCCTTCAGATGAAGTAACAGAGTGTTTGCAAAAGTGGCCCCAAATCCTGCACCCCAGCCCACACCTCTATATCCACATCCTTTATTCTACATGATTATGTGTCTTCTTTCATCAAGGGGGAGAGTTTGTTTACCAAACCTTGAAGCTGGGCTGGCCGTGTAATTTGCTTTGGCCAATAGAATGTGGCAGAATTGACAACGTGCCAGTTCTGAACGCAGGCCCAAGGGCTTTACCCACTTCTGCTCACTCTCTCAGAACCCTGCTCCACAGCCATGAGGACAGGCCAGGGCTAGCCTACTGTAGGATGTGAAAACATGTGGCGTGAGGATGAGCCATCCCAGCGGACGTCACCAGCCAGGCCCCCGTGCTGACTCAGTTACATGAGTAATCTCAGCCAAGAAGAGAGCTTCCCACATGAGCCCAGCTCAACTGCTTGCTTGTACGACCATGGGCTAAATACAAGTTGTTAAGTCACCAAATTCTAGGACAGTTCGTTACACAGCACAATCTTACTGGTACAACTGATGTGTGCAATTTTAATGCTATTAATTTTTCTGGTCTTAAACTATTATCTAGTAATTGGAGACAGGTCAGAAAATACAGACAAGGAGAAAATCACTCATAATTCATCACTAGAATAAAACAAATATTCTGGTGTGTTTCTTCCCAATCTTCAATGTGTGAATGTGAGTGAATGAAAATAGGATCCATTTAGTTTAACTATATATCTTATTTTTCTCTCTACTAGAACATCCAATAGAGAGTTTTTCTTATGCCATTAGTCTCTGAAAACACAATTTTAACAGTTTCACAATACTCTATAACGGATGAACAATAATTTAAAACTGCACCACATAGTTTCTGTAGTTTCTATAACTACTAATGAAGTTATTTTTTTAATTATTGTAAGCAATACTGTTCATTTGGGCAGAGAAAGCTACATCCAATTATATGATTATTTGTTTAAAATAAACTTCTAGAACTGAAATTCTTGATTTAAAGAGTATGGACTGCTGGTCACCTACTCAAAGTCAGTCACCCTAAACACATGCGTGCACACACACACATGCGTGTGCACATATGCACGTCTTGTTCTGTTCACCCTTGTGCTCAGAGTGGGGAGCCTCTCCCCAGCAAAGGAGAGGGGACAATTTTGATTAGTCTAAGCTGCAGGCTAAATCTAGCCCAACACCTGTTTTTATATAGGCCATTTCATGCAATTCTGGCCAGTGAGACATAAGAAGTCTTTCAGGGAGCTTTTGGGGAAAGTCTACCTGATAAATACCCATGCAGGAATAAATGGTCCCTTTTCCCAACTCTAGATATACGTGTATGAAGATGTGATGCCTGGAACTGATGCAGCCGTCTTGTGACTATTGGGAGCTCAGCTTGAGGGGACAAGCCAAAACAATGAGGATGGCAGAGCAAGAAAATGACAAAAGCACGTCCTTTGTGATGTTGGTGAGCTGCTAAATTCCCTGGAAATGCTCCACCTCTGGACAGTGAGATGATAAACCTAAACCTTTTATTGTGTAGACCATCTTTAGCCAGGTTTTCTATTCCTTGCCGCCAAAAGGACAGAGACTCTTTCAAGACTTCCCTCACACATGACCAAACAGAGCTCCCAGAAAGACTGCAGCAATGAACCTTTTCTGCAGCACTATATGGGCTTATATAAAATTTATAAAATAATTTGGAGAAAAATGACAAATGTAAAATATTCAATATTCTAACATCCAGAAAGTTGATATAGTTCGCATATGTCCAAAATTTTTTAAAATATCTCCTAGTAAATTCCTTTGTTTGCATAGTCTAGCAATGTGTTGTGAGAGGTTTTTCTATGGGTTTTATGCTTTTTGCGGCTATTATGAATGGGAGCACTTTCCTCACTATATCTAACAGATCATTGGTGGTGTATAATAAAGCTATTATTCTTCACGTATAAACCCACAACTTTACTGAGTTCTCAGTAATTCTAGGAGTATTACCACATATTTGCTTGTTTTTATTGGTAATTATTTTTAAAAAACCTTTTCACTTACTACTATCAGCTATACTTTATATGTTTCACGATTTACTACACTGGCAAAAAATTCCAGAACAACAATAAATATCATCTTGGGGTATTTTTTTCTTTTTTTTTTTTTAGCTTCTTTTTATTGAGGTCTTTCATCTTGGGTATTTTTTTAATTTTAAAGGGAATCTCTAGTGTTTCACTACTAAGTATGATGTTAGATGTTGGTTTAAGACTGCAGTCCCCAACTCCCAGGCCATGGACCGGTACTCTGTGGCCTGTCAGGAACCGGGCCACAGGGCAGCAGGTGAGCGGCGAGCCAGCTTCATCTGTATTTACAGCCATTTTCCATCACTCGCCTCACTGCATAAGCTCTGCCCCCTGTCAGACCAGCAGCAGCATTAGATGCTCACAGGAGTGCAAACCCTACTGTAAACTGGGCATGCGAGGGATCTAGGTTGTACGCTATTTATGAGAATCAAATGCCTGATGATCTGAGGTGGAGCTGAGGCAGTGATGCTAGCTCTGGGAAGTGGCTGCAAATACAGATAAACATTAGCAGAGAGGTTTGACTGCACAATAAATGTAATGCGCTTGAATCATTCTGAAACCATCCCCCTCACCCCTGGGTCTGTGGAAAAATTATCTTCCATGAAACTGGTCCCTGGTGCCAAAAAAGCTGGGGACCTGTGGTAAGAGATACGTACATGTGTAGGTGCATATACACAGAAGATTTATTTTTTGGTTTATGATATACTTAAATCATGCTAAAGAAATATCCTCTTTTTACAAGAATTTTATTTTTTAAATTAAGAATAGGTATTGAATTATCAAACGCCTTTTAGGAATCTGTTGGGATCATCATATCGTACTAGAACTGATCAAAGGGTCTATTCAGACTTCCTAAAAAACATTTGTATTCTTGGGATAAAATGTTACATAAACATCCTGATTTTTTTTTTCTTTTTTTTTCTTTTTCTGAGACAGGGTCTCACTCTGTCATCCAGGCTACAGTGCAGTAGCACCATCATAGCTCCCTGCAACCTCAAACTCTTGGGCTCAAGTGATCCCAGGCACGCACTACCATGCCCAGCTAATTTTTCTACTTTTAGTAGAGATGGGGTCTCACTCTTGCTCAGGCTGGTCTCAAACTCCTGACCCCAAGCTATCCTCCCACCTCAGGTTCCCAAAGTGCTAGGATTACAGGCGTGAGACACCTCGCCCAGCCTACGAATGATTCTTTTATTTGCTTTTCTTTTTGAACTTTTTCATGTGCTTTATTAGGTTTTCTAATCTTATGACTAGGATAATTCCTCTACTTGAGTGTGATAGCACTTATACAACAGGGGAAATATCTCATATTTGGAAATTTAAATAAGCTCATTAGTAAAATTGTAATAGCAACCCATGGTAAAAGGGGAGAATCCTAATAGATTAAGTTAAACGGTTTACAGAGGAAGGGAGGGCTGTCCTTTGAAATGCTAGTATTACTACTGACATTTTTGACAGCTCTGCTAGATACAGTCCTTGCCTAAAGGTTTGCTTTTCCTTTTTAGCACTTTGCCAACTATGGAATACTTCCCTGATGCTGGGACTTGGCCCTAGCTGGGTTGCTGGTTTTTTTGTTGTTTTTTTTTCTTTTTCTATTGCACCAGAAATACTGCCCCATGTTTTCAGACAGTATTACATAGGAGGAGAAAGAAAACTACAGTTTCTCCATTTCTGAACACAGAGCCAACAACTGGTATCCCCATATGTATCAGTTATCTATTTTCATGATAATGTTGCAGAAAAAACAATCAGAAAGCCTCATTAGCATATAATAGCAAGCGCTTATAGCTCACGTGTCTGGGGTGGTCCGTTAGGTGGCTCTGTTCATCTTGGCTGAGATTACTTACCCTGGTGTAATTACCACCCTGGGATCAGCCAGTTGTTTGCTGATTTAGGGAGCCCTTAGTGGGGAAAATTAGGTAATTCAGCTCTGCTCTGAGACTATCCTCATGGCAATGGGGGACATGCAAGACAGCTGGCAATGTCTCTTAAGGCCTGGGCGTGGAACTGGCATACCACCCACCACTCCTACTGCACCTTATTGGCCAAAGTAATGAGGCCAGGCCAGACTCAAGCAGTGCCTATTTAGAGAGGCGAGGAACTGGCCACCCTTGCAATCCACCACACCACGTCACTCTGTCTTCAGCTCACTATGTCTACACATCAGTGAGCCCACATCCTTTCCTCTCACACCTTCTCCCTACTGCAGTGTTTGGCCACAAGTTATCGCTTCCCTCCAGAACAGACAGTGCTGTTTTTTACCCCAATACTGTCTGTGTCAGAGACCCAAGGAAGTAGCTGGGCCTTCTGGTCAGAGTAAGGACTAAGAGCTGCTGCGTGAGCTGTTCAAGGACCTCTCGGGTAGGAGGGGCATGGGGGAAAGAGCAGAGTCTTTGTGGCCAGGTAGGACTCAGGGAAGAGTGACTATTGGGGAACCATGTTCCATGTCTCTGCCTAATAAAGGTTTGGACTATATAGAAAAATCTTCATTACAGGCACAGGCTTCTCCACGTCAGCAGCATGTGGTAACGTCAGGCAAATCTGAGCTAAGGGCTTGGCCGTCACTAGCTGTCTAACCTTGGGCAAGCCCTGTATCTCTTAGGACACTGACAAAACCAAGGGGTGAGATGAGTCTCAGTGAGCCTTCTAGTGTCAACATTCCACATCTATGGATTTTATTTTGTTACCAAACTAAACTCTCTTCAGCTATATTCATTCTTCAGGTCAATGTCTAGTATGACTGTCTGCTCACAATGCTAAAAATCACAAGGAACACTGCCAACAGCATAACCTTCCAACCAACCTCTCCGGATGGGTATGCACCACCTCAGGCGATCAAAAGCTGGCAAAGGATTATTATTCTTTCAAAGTACCTTCATGTGAAGGGAATCAAATGTGTACATTTTTCAAGGCAGTGCCGGTTCACCTGCGATTGAAGAATGATTCAGATCTATTTCAAGCAATAACTTCGTTGAATTTTCTCACACTGGGAATTATCATTGTTTCCCCCTGAATTTCAGTTCTTTTTTAAAAATCAAATTTATTTTTTGAATAGGAGATACATGTACATGGTACTAAATTCATACGCTACAAAATAATATAAGGTTAAAAAGTAGGTTTCTCTATTATCCCTATCCCTAAGCCACTCAATTATGCTCCTCAGTGTCAGTATCTGCTTCCAATGAGGACTTGAGGCTGCTTCCTCTCATGGAGGAAGAGGAAGGGAAGCCTGCATGCATAGAGATCACATGACAAAAGAGAAGAAGCAAGAGGAAGGGGAGGAGGTACCAGGCTCTTTTTAACAGTCAGCTCTCATGAGAATTAACAGAGTGAGAACTCACCCAACACCAGGGATGGCATTAATGCATTCACGAGGGATCCATTTCCATAACCCAAACACCCACCACTAGGCACACCCCCAACATTGGGGATCACATTTCAACATGAGGTTTGGAAGATCATATATCCAAACTATAGCAGAAGTGAGAGATCTCTACGAGAAAAACTGCAAAACACTGATGAAAGAAATTAAAGAGGACACAAACAAATGGAAACATATCCCATACTCATGGATTGGAAGAATTAGTATCAGTAAAATGACCATCCTGCCCAAAGCAATCTACAGATTCAATGCAACCTCTATCAAAATACCAACATTATTCTTCACAGAAATAGAAAAACAAAATCCCCAAATTCGTATGGAACTAAAAAAGAGCCTGAATAGCCAAAGCAATCCTAAGCAAAAAGAACAAAGCTGGAGGCATCACACTACCTGAGCCACTGCGCCCGGCTTAGAAGGTATTAGTTCTAATGCTGGATAGCAGAGTAGGGTGGCTACAGTCAGCAACAAAGTATTGTTTATTTCAAAGTAGCTAGAAGAGTCCAATCTTCCCAACACATAGAAATGATAAATATTAAAGGTGATGGATATCTAAAATACCCTGACAATCATTACAAATTCTATGTGAGAAAATATCACATGTACCTCATAAAATATTATGTATCAATAAAAAAAAACCCACAGCCAAAAACCAAACCAAAAAAAGAATTAATCAACTTTCCCTGAATTTCAGGACCAACGATACTTCAGTGGCCTTGGATATGGACCTAGAGAAACACATCTTTATCAGATCCAAGCTCTGTCCTTCCTGCTCTCCCTGGTGCTCCTTCACCAAATAGTCAGCTTTCTTCTGTGTGCTAGGCACTGTTCACTTGCCCTGTGACTGCTTGCCTACATGTCCTGACAAAGAAGTCAACATCATTTTGTGCCACCTAACACATGGATGCAACACTCCTCTGACACAGCTACGTTGACCTCTGTCTCTCAGACACCCCTTGGTCTATGCCTTCTGGGCACTGTTGTTTCCAGCTAGCCCTGCAGCTAAGGCTAAATGATGCTCTGGACTGCAAAGCTTCCTACAGTCCTAGCATCATAAAAAGAATGCATTTGAGAGCAGTGAGCATTGAAAATAGCTTTAATAAATACAGTGTTGGCTCAATCTGTTCTATTTTCAATTAAGATTTTAGCTCTCATGCAGCAAGGCTTTAATAGAAGTCCTAAGCCTGGGAGTAGGTCATTGAGAATTTATAAAACCTTTTTTAATGAACCAAATAGCAGGACTTTTGCTGCCATTCCAGGTTGTTTTTGTTTTTGAAGTCTTCCTGGCTCCCATTGTTCCCATACACAATTGAAGATAACTCTTTTCCCCTCACAACACTATGTTACTCCCCCGCTCCAGTAATTACTATCTCAGTTTTTAATTCCCTTCTAAAGCTTTTTAACAGGACTAGTAATCCAAGAGAGAAACTAATTAGTAAATGGAATTTTTTTGTTCCTTATAATAGGCTGTGGTCAAAAACATGCAAATTCTCACCAGGATACCAAGAAATGAAACATATATTCCAAGGAGACTCAACGCAGGGAAAGGGGAGATGTGATCTCTCTGCCAGTACATCATGTTTCTCTCAAAATGACTTCTTCAGGTTTTGGCAGCAGGCTCTGGATAACATCACATCTCTGTAAATCAGCTCAGTCATACAGATGTGATTTA
Organism: Varecia variegata; assembly: GCA_028533085.1. Lineage (NCBI taxonomy): Eukaryota > Metazoa > Chordata > Mammalia > Primates > Lemuridae > Varecia > Varecia variegata. The sequence continues at coordinate 20,469,959 of CM052440.1, read as the reverse complement.
GTTATTTATCAACCAGAACAACAGGAGATAACTGAGGAGGCCAGCCCTAGAGACCCTCACCTTGCTTATTACACCAAGGTGCTAGCTTCCTGGCTGGTAGTTGGCATTTCCGAGATGTCTCCCCTTAAAGAGATGAGCGGAGACAGCAGGGCTCAATGGGGCCCTCAGAACCATGAAATGATGGAGGTGGAAGAGGCCACAGAGGTTACCAAGAAAGTGAGTTAAGTGGACACATGAACAGAATGGTGAATAGGACAGACATATGTATGCACAGGTGCAGAAAATTCCCAACTGCCAAGGTTTCTGATATGCCTCGTGGTGGGGCCTCTTCTCCATGTTTCATTCATTCACCTGCTGATTCATTTAACAAAGACTGACTGAGTGCTTCCTGGGTGCCGGGTATTAGTACTAAGCACTGGGGATATGGTGGTGAACTAGACATTCCTTCGTGTAGCTTAAGTCTAGAGTTTACAGCTTAGTAAACAAACTTATAACTGCTGCCCATTTTTTTAAAAGTATATCAATGGTTGGGGAAAGGAGGATTTAAAACATTAATTGATATTCTAGACAACTGAGAATTTCCATAAATACCATAAATGGAATCTCAATTTACAAATAAGTAGAATTACCTATAAGTAATCACTTATATATGAGTCAGCCCAAATGACAATTCTATTCATTCAGAAATGTTTATTGAGGACCAGGTATGCACTAATCACCAGATTAAAAGCTTGGTGACAGACATAACTGACAAAATTCCTGTCCTTAAGAGCTCACAATCTAAATGCAAAGATGAAAAAAGTTAACATAGCAAAGAGCTTCAACAGAGGTGACAAAGGTCTTAAAGAAGGATGGAAAGATTCTGCGAGAATGGGGAGAATGGGAATGGGGTGGGCAGTATGAAGGGTGGGGAGGGCAGTGCTTGGGACCACAACTGAGTATGGAAGGACGAGTGAGACGATGCCAGGCAGAAAGGGGCTGAGGAGTCCCTTTCAGATGGAGGGAACAGCATGTACGTTCCCAACTGAAAATAGTGCCTTCAGGGAGAGCAGGGAGTGGTCTGGGCAGCAGCCAAAGATAAGCCTAGAAAGGGAATCAGAAGCCACATCCCGAAGCGCTCTGTGTGCCCTGACAACGTGGCTGGACTTTTACCTTGCAGGCGAAGGAAGGCCACTGCTGCGTTCTGAGCAGCAACATGGCTAGATCTGCACGTTGGAAGCACCACCGTGGCTAAAGTTATAAGCACATCACACACTGCTGGAAGTGTGGCTGAAGAGGTAGAGCCCGAGGGAAGGGAGAACAGTCCAGGTCAGCAGTGCGGTGCAGTGGCAGGAGAGTTACCATCACGCGTTCTATCAACTCTCATTCCAATGAAAGAAATAGATCTGAGAAGAGCTCATGCCTTCCAAGTCAGTCTGGTCTCTTCATTAAAAAAAAAAGAGACTAAAACCACATTATAAGAAGAATAAAACTGCTTGACCCAGTCATTTCATTAAGGAATTCCCAAAAAAACAATCTAGATGAGAGAAAAACACTTTGTTCAAAGATGTTTTTAACTATACTACTTAAAATAGCCAACAAGTGAAAATAATCCAAACATCTAAAAATAAGGGGCAGTTATGCCAAATGTCATCTATCAACATGACTAAATACTACATAAACATTAAAATAACTGTAGCCATACATGGGAACATGTGAGGAGAGAGCAAAAGCAGACTCCAAAACATGATATACACAATAGCTACCACCGTAAGTACCTACCACGTGTTTGGCTCCACTACTAGGTTTTCGGAACACAGAAATAAGCCAGACAAGGTCTCTGTCTTCTGGGATCTCACAGTCTACTGGGAAAGCCAGACTCACACAATTATAACAACATGAGGAGTCCTAGAACAAAGCGTGGCACTGTGAGAGCCTAGAAGAGGACTTGCCAAATTAGACCAACGCACAAACACAACCCAAATGTGGACACTAAAATCTGTGGCAGAATCACTCACCAGTTACAAATCTTTGTAACCCCAAACATGTACCTCTCAATTTTGTTATATTGTCCTGGACATGAAAATAGAAATTGTAAAACTTAAGATGAAGAACACTCAAATTCTCCCCAAGAATATTTTCATGGAACCCTTAAAGGGTCCTTGGATCCTAGTTTGACAAACAAAAATCTAAAAATAGAAGGTGCCAGTGGAAGGGGGAGAAGACAAAGACACACCCAAAGCATCTGGCTCCTGATTAGAGTCAAGAGATAGGAAGAGATGATGTCAAAGTTTAAAGCTGCCACATCTGGGAGAATGGCAACAAGGCTCCCTGAAATAAGAAAATCTCAAAAAAAGATCAGGTGTGGGAGTAGGAATAAGTTTCATTTTTCATATATTGCGTTTGAGAAAGATTTGGGAGTAGGAAAGTAGAGGTATTTGGGTCTTGGCTGGAAAATTATCTCTGGAGATTTCGAGACCCAGCATCCAAAGTCATCTTCCAGAGATAGCTGGAGCTTGAAATGGATGCTGAACAATAGGTATGAACACATCTGACTGCATTACTAAATACAGAAGACATTCCCTTTTTAGTCCCTCACATAGTTGTTAGGTATTTACTTACTACCAAAGGAGTATTTCCACAGAATTAATAAAAACAGGGAGATGGTATAAACGATGAGGCTGCACACAGAGTAAATGCACTGGTCTCATATTTTCCCATGGGCAAAATTCTCTACTGTAATGAATATAATTTGAAAAGATGATTTGATTTTAAAAGATTAATATTAAAGCTTACATCTTCTGCAGTGATTTATTTCATGATCATCTTCCTTCCAGTCTGGGAACTTCTAAGATAAGGACTGTGGAATTATGTCTTATCTAATTTTCTAACAAGGTATCTGGAAAATAGTAAATACTTAATATTTGTGGTAGGAATTTTGCAAACAGAGGAATATTTTGTTATGGCTCTCCAACAGCACGAAGTTGCAGAGTACTACATAAGAGCATTTGTGTGTATGTACATACTACTGAATTCTACTGTCGAAAACGGTCTGTGCTGCCAATGTGGAGGTGGATGCTTTCATTCATTTGAAATCCACAATTACTCACATGTAAATTAGCGGCAATGAAGAAAATGTGAGAAATTCAGAATTAGTTTATCTCTCTAGTACTAGTGAGATTCTTTTTGCGTTTGTGATCTGTATGTGCCAATACTACAATTGTGTTATTTCCAGAAATAACCTGAAAAGGCATTTTCACTGACGAGTTTAGAGCAGCAAAAGTGGAAAGGGTATTGTCAATCTGTGGCACATTCATGATGTGAACAATCTCAGGCTTGTTCTTTAGCAAACATGCTTCAACGCACAGAAGAAGGTGAAACAACACTGTAAATCTCAGGGCTGCACAGGTGAAGGAGGAGAAACACAATTTGGGTTCATACACTGGGTTGGACAATGAAACACCAGCTCTCCCTCTACTACCACCTACTGAAACAGACGTTCCCAAGAAGATAAAGTGAAGCTAATTCTTATTCTTCCTGATCCTCTCTCTTCCTATTTCCTTACTGTCCATGAAAACAAATGGTATGAAATTTCAGAGGAAAAGTCCAAGCTAGGATTAGAGGGAAGAATTTGGTTTACTTAAATCTATTTCACATAAAACACATCAGAGCTTCCCAAAACACACTATAATTACCTGGGAAGCCTGTTAAAAATATAGACTTCTAGGTCCTCTCACAGAAATTCTGATTCTGTAAGTGCGGAGTGAGTCTGGGAATTTGTAATTCCCAAAGCCCCACCCACTCCCACAACTGACTCTAGTAACCAGCCAGGCTCGTGAACCAGGAACAAGAGACCACACTCAGACTTCGCAAATAATAGCAATGGCTTTCAGAGCACTTCAGAGTTTACAAAAACAGCCTTCACATGAACTATTTCACTCCATTCTGACCAGTCAAGTGCTTGTCAATCATTCTATTTCACAGATGAGGAAAATAAGTCACAAGCCTGTAGGTGTCAGATTGCAGTTCAGATGTTACAGCTGCCTCCACTACACCACTACATAAGCACCCAATTTCCAAGCATATGTGAACTCTAACCTGATCTTGGGTCTCATCTCAGAGTATTCATGCAACCAACCACGGTGTGCCCAAACAATTCTTGCAGCTGTCCATAGTGCAGAGAGACCCTCTGCATCCCATGTAACCACAATTCGCTATATAAGCACAAAAAAAGAGCCATTTAAATGGAACTTTACATAAATTTGTAGTAGAGCCCACAGCTGGTAACACTCTAATTTCATTTTATAACCTGTAATGAGAAATTATCTGAAGATGAAGGAAAAAAACAAAAGTACCTTTCCAAACCCACTTCTGTAAAGAAAGCAATGTCTTTGCCCTCATTACTAACTTCTGTAACATTCTGCTGAATGTTAACTGCTTTATTTTTGTTTCAATGCATAATTTTAAGTTTCTGACTAATGTAACTTACCAGGATCCCAAAGAATAGGAAAGACCCCTTGTAATCAGGAAAGGGTGCCTGGAGCATCAGGTGAGAGAGAGAACGAGAGGGAGAGACAGAGTGTGTGTGTGTGTGTGTGTGTGTGTGTGTTCTGGTCCCCGTTGTAAATGCAGATGTGTCATTCCACCCTTTCTGTTAAAAGGATTTGTGTATTGTTTCCTAATTTTTTCAAATAGGAATGTCAAGTACCATATTTATAATCAAAGTGGATGTGAAAATAATTTATAGATGTGGTCACCAGTGTATAAGGGGTACAGTGTGTGTGCACTCGCAGCAAGTGAGGCAGGGGACTAAAATGTCCTCTGGTTTGGGGTGGGTTTCTGGTTTTCTGCCCATGTAGCTTTACATATTCCTCTGAGTGTGAGGATGGCCTGTGGCAGAAAAGGATGGGTCACATACTGGAAAACAAATTGCAGACATACCTCGAACACATTAGGGGAATCTCTAATGCTTTAGGGCAGGGAGCAGCAAACAGTCCACAGGACAAATCCAGCCCATGACCTGTGTCAGTATGAGCAACAAGCTAAGAATGGTTTTGACATTTTTAAATGATTGGAGAAAATCAGAAGAATAATTTTTTGTGACGTGAAAAGTATAAGAAATTCAGATCTCAGTGTCCATAAATAAAGTTTTATTGGAACACAGCCACATCCATTCATTTCATGTGTTGTCTACAGTTGATTTCACATTTTAAGGCAGAATTAAGCAGTTGTGACAACAGACCATACGGCCCACAAAGCCTAAAATATTTACTATCTGCCTCTTCACAGAAAAAGTTTGTCAACCCCTGATTTAGGATGGGGGTGGGGGAAAATTTTAGGTTGCTTCCTGAAAGACTCTGATCTAGCCTTCGTTTGCTGAATATGAAATAAAATACTGAACTTAGAATTACATCAAATACATTTTCTTTGATATTGACCTATGAAGTACACCACAGTCTAGTTATCTCTGCCTGAGTGTCCCAATATTGAATTGAGACTATTCCTGTGGCTTCCTACCCCAAAAGCAGGGGCAGGGAAGGGCTTCTGCACATTCATCTCATTATTAGAATGCTGAATGCATAAAGAGAGGCAGCCGAGCATGCTAACCCAGCAGAGCCCTCGGCTGTGTTTGAGCCCTCCTTTTATTGAGGAATAGGTAGCTTTACCCTGTGAACAAATATCTCAAACACTGTTGCCATTTTCCCAGCATCAATCTTCACAAATCAGAACTGCAGCTTGTAAAGCATAATGCGAAGTGGAGTGGCAGGAGCCGCTGCTCTCCCTTCCAGGGAAGCCAGGAGGGAAGCCCATCAGAGTCCAGACAGTTCTGGTCCATTATCCGCAACCTCATTTCTGCCATCTCTGAAGGCCACACAAATTATAAAGCATTTGCTACTGTTGTACCAGTCAGCTAATTCAATTGTCAGACATTTCAAACCCCGTAATTTGGATGGGAAAGAGAGGGGGAGCCTTGTTCTTTTGAACTGCCTGTTGGACTATTCCATGTCACAGCTTGCGTGGGGGTGAGAGTAAGAAAATATTCTCCATTAGGGGCCGGGCGCGGTGGCTCACGCCTGTAATCCTAGCACTTGGGAGGCCGAGGCGGGCGGATTGTTTGAGCTCAGGAGTTCGAGACCAGCCTGAGCAAGAGTGAGACCTTGTCTCTACTAAAAATAGAAAGAAATTATATGGAAAGCTAAAAATATATAGAGAAAAATTAGCCGGGCATGGTGGCGCATGCCTGTAGTCCCAGCTACTCGGGAGGCTGAGGCAGTAGGATCGCTTGAGCCCAGGAGTTTGAGGTTGCTGTGAGCTAGGCTGATGCCACGGCACTCTAGCCCGGGCAACAGAGTGAGACACTGTCTCAAAAAAAAAAAAAAAAAGAAAAGAAAATATTCTCCATTAGGAAATCAATGTTTGTAAATACCCCGGAAAGCCAAATAATAAGCATAATGGGTTAGAATAAAAGTAACCAGAGTGGTTTATTATCAGCATTGCAAGTGCATATGCTAATTGTGGCTTTATCACACACACTGATTGTTGGTTCATAGTAGTTTACTCACATTTCAAACTACACATAATCCAGCCTCTTTCCCAGTGTTTTTACCTAAACCCTCTGTGAGTGACATTTTCAAGTTTCATAACATAACTAGTTCTTAGATTCCAAGGTAATGAAGAAGGTGCCTTTATACCGAAGAGCTCTATGAGCTTATTTCCCCATTGAAAACTTGAACATGCTTTAATGAGCCATTACACTAGTTTGAATTCCAGCTCCCCCAGTGACTAGCTGAATGTGTCTGGGTACAGCGCCTCAGTTCCCTGAGCCCCAGTCTCGACCTGAGAAAATGGGGGTTAAAACCACTACTTCAAATGATAATTTTGACTCGGTAAATTTATTAAAAATCAGGGAACTATACACTTAAAATGGGTCAATTTTACAATATATAAGTGATTTCTCAGTAAAGTTACAATTTTAATTTAAAAAATTGTAGTTAAAAGAAGGAGCCATCAACAAGATACCACCAGGGAACAAAGCAAGATAGGACTGTCTGCAGGATGAAGAGTGCACCTGTAAGATACAGAAAGATGAGCTATTTGAAAAGGAGAGACCAGGGGAAGGTCGGAGTAGCCGGATAAAGCTTGAGAGAAAAGATGGGACTTCAGGACTGTCCCATCTTTATGTTCTTTATGATTCACCACGGGTCACGACCTATTTAAAATCAAATTCCCCTGACATCACAACTCCTCTCTCCTGTCCCACAAAATTAATCTCCTTTTTCCCTAGGCTATATTTTGGATAGGCTCTTGCTAATGCACTCATCACACTGCAAGGTAACTCTTTAAGAATCTCTGATACTCACTGAACTGTGAGTTCTTGGAGCTCAGGGACTATGTATTTTGGCAGCCCTAGACCCTAAACTCAGCCCAAGGGCTCAAGAATTTTAAATAAATGAATGAATAAATGTTGCTTACTGCAAAAAGGGAAAAGAAAAAGATGGTTTTGAAGAGTCATTAATATGTGAAAAATATGTGTGTATGTATTAGCACAATGCCTTGCACATAGCAAGTATTAGTTAATGATGGCTCTTTTTATTATTAACAAAACATGCCAGAACTATGCTACAGAAAAAAGTGTATTTTGAAGCAACTCTAGTCTAAAAAAAAAATGATGTTCAGATGCATGGAAAATAAGTAGACCTAATTTTAGATGATCCCCTGCCCTGTATCCAAGGCTTAAGGGCCCGGATATTGGCCAGACTTTAAAAGACCTCACAGAGCTATCTACAATCCTCCATGTTCACAGTTAGCAGCAATTGTAATACTGAGTAGCAGTTGATGGGCTTACTGAGGATCCATTCTTCAAGATTCCGGTCTGAATAAGAAGAGAGGAAATGTATAAATTCCTGGACATACAACTACCAAGACTGAACCAGGAAGAAACAGAAAATCTGAACAGACCAATAACGAGTAACAAGATTGAATCAGCAATAAAAAGTCTCCTAACAAAGAAAAGCCCAGGACCACATGGTTTTACTGTTGAATTCTACAAAACTTAAAAGAAGAACTAATACCAATTCTTCCCAAACTATTCCAAAAAATTGAAGAGAACAGAATTCTTTCTAACTCATTCTACAAGGCCAGCATTACCCTGATACCTCAACCAGACAAGGACACAACAACAACAACAAAAAATACTACAGGTCAATATTCCTAATGAATATATAGGTCATTAAATACAAAATGTCTGATTTCAAATCAAAAGTGTACCTTATTATATCTCAAACAAGAAGCAGTACAATTAAGGTATGAGCCTAAACTATCAACACAGTTTTGCCATCTTAACAGTAGCTTGTTTATGCCAGTAGCGAAGAAGCCTGGAGAGTGAGTGGTGATGAAATTGCAAAAGGCAGTTTCCATGGCTTGTTGAAAACTGAATATTTTTCCTTGCAAGAAGTGGTCCAAAGCCTGGAAGAAGTAGTAGTCAGTTGGTGCAAGGTCTAGTGAATACAGTGGATGACAGAAAGTCTTCAAGTCCAGCTTCTGTAGTTTGAGCAGGGTTGTTTGTGCAACATGTAGTTGAGCATTATCTTACAAGAGGATTGGCCTGTGTCTATTCACCAATCTCAGCTGCTTCATCACAAGCATCCTCATCATTTTGTCGACTTGGATGCAGTACATATCTGCTGTAATCGACTGACCAGGTCTCATGAAACTTAGTGCATAATACCAGTGCTGGACCACCAAATTGACATCATTAGCTTTTTTTGATGAATATTGGTTTTGGACTGTGTTTTGGTACTTCATCTTTATTCAACCATTTTGCCAAATGCTTGCAATTGTCAAAAAGAATCCATTTTTCATCACACATAACAATATGGTGTAGAAATGGTTTGCCTTTATGTTGTAACAGCAAAGAAAGGCAAACTTCAAGATGATTTCTCTTCTGACACTCATTTAATTCATGCGGTACCCATCTATCCACCTTCTCTACCCTTCTGATTTGTTTCAAATGATCAAATACTGTTGGAATAGTAACATCAAACCTTACTGCTAATTCACACATAGGCTGAGATGGATTTGCTTCCACTACAGCTTTCAGGTCACCATTATCCACCTTGGTCTCAGGTCACCCACGTGGCTCATTTTCAAGATTAAAATCACCAGAACAGAACTTCTCAAACCATCGACGTAGAGTGCATTCATCAGCCACATCCTCCACAAACACTTTGGCTGATATTTTGAGCTGTCTACACTGCACTGGTTCCGTGATGGAACTCATATTTGAAAATAACACAATTTTTTTTACTTATCCATGGTTTCACAAAAATTGCTCTAAAAAATTTTAAAACATAATCACAAGCCAAAACATGTGTTTGAAAGACTGAGGATGTGCCTAAACAATAAAAATAAAACAAGTGTCAAAGTGAAATGTCAGAGACATCAATGTCAAACTTAGTACTTATGGAAATCAGACATTTCATACTTAATAACCTAATAGATGCAAAAATTCTAACAAAATACTAGCAAGCCAAATCCAACAGCACATCAAAAAGATAATACACCATGACCAAGTGGGATTTATCCCAGGATGCAAGGATGGTTCAACATTTGCAATTCAATAAATGTAATACATCACAGCAACAGAATGAAATGAAGGACAAAGATCATATAATTACCTCAATATACACAGAAAAAGCTTTAGGCATAGAAGAAACATATCTCAACCTAATAAAAGCCATATATATATATATGACAAACCCACAACTAACATCATACTAGAAGACTTTTATGAACTCCAGACTAGATGAGGAACTTCCACTATAATATCCTAGTAATTTATCCTTTCTTCGCAACAGTATATGCCACATTCATGGTACTGCTAAAATATCTTCCCAGAGAGACAGATCCATGAGATCAGGGCCACTCAGAGCTTGCTCATTCACAGTGGATTCCTAGCACATAGGAGGAAGTCAATTTTAAACCTCTGATAAGTGTTACTGCATTACATTTAGTCTAAATGCAAACTATACCTATGAAATGACCTCAGTTCCTTCCTTCAATTTGGAGATATCCACAAATCTAAACTCAGAAAGTTATGTATCATCTGCAGTATTTGTATTTTGCTCTCCTGCTGCTTTGGCAAACATTGTCTCCACCACCAAAGCAGTCCATCAAAAGAAGCAACAGATGGCAAGACTTAGAACTAGCCAGCTTGATTTCCAAATCTTAAAAGAAAAAAAAAAGTCCCATGTATTTATTTTCAACAGTGTCTCACCTCAGTTACATGGGAGGCACAATGACTGAAATCTTGTTAGAATTATAATGATTGAAGTGGAAAGGCTTCTGGCAAAAGGATTGAAAGTTTAAAGTTTTGGTGTGTGCTGGGATTTTTGACCTAAATCACAGCTGGGTGTACTGAGCTGCTGCCAAGGATGGAGGCTGCATGTGAGTTCACCAACAGTTTACCTAGAGCAGACGCTCTCAATTTGCAATCCCCAACCTCCATCCCTTTTTTCTTTTTTTTAGTATAAACATTGAGAGCACAAATTCTGGTACCAAAATGCCTGGTTTAAAATCTCTGCAACAGCATGTATTAGCTATGGTATGCTGGGAAAATTACTTAGCCATTTAGCACCCAGCTTCCTCACTTGAAAATGGGAATAAAATAGCACCTATTTCACAGGTTTGTTGTGAGCGTAATTACACTTAGAGTGAGGGCTCAGTAAACACTAGCTATCCTTATCAGTAGACATACCTAGGGGCATAGGAACAGGTTTGGAGGAGAAGAGGTGGGAAACAGTACAGGGAAGACAGACGCAAAAGTAATCTGCTATGTAATAATAATGACTGAGCACTCTCTACAGATTATCACGGGCCTCAGAAAAACCTGTTACTGCAGGTTAATCAGTCCCAGTCACACAGCCAGCATTAATAAATAGCTGCCCTGGACTTGAACCCAGGCGGTTTTTCTCCAGAGATCAAGGCCTGACCCACTAAGTAATACTGTCTCCCATCTTCTCACCTTCCCTGTTGGGGAGTGATTTCCTGGGTTGTAAAGGAGAAAGTGAACCAAAAGGATGTAAGAAATGAAAAGGAAGAAAATATAAACAAAATAAGGCCAGACTCATCTGTTCTCTCCATTTAAATGAGGTAAAACGAGAGGCTTCCCTTTAACCTCCCTTCACAGTCATGAAAGAGCCCGCTGTCTTTGTGGACACTTTGATTTCCAGAAGGCCAAGTTGAATTCAAAATCACTGTTAAAGACTTCAAAAGACTGACAGATCCTTCTCAACCCAGTAAGATCCAAATGTGACACAGAAATCACGGACATGAAATATGAGGGGGGGCATTAGGAAGACAGGACTCACACCTCTGTCTACAGCAGCAAGACAAGCCGGCATGCTCTAGAGTCAGAAGGACCAGGATTCAAATCCCAGTGTGGCTCTGTAACACCAGAAAAGCAACTTTACCTCTCTGAGCATCACTTTTTTCATCTGTAAAATGGGGTTAAGGACATCTGCCTCTCCATGGATAAACACTTTGACACAGTTTCTAAGAAGAAACAGGGGCACAGGCCCTCTTACACTGGCAGAGGTCTAAATTGGTTCAGTCTCTATGGAGGCAATCTGGTAATATTTCTCTTTTTAATTTAAGAAACTTAGGCCGGGCGCAGTGGCTCACGCCTGTAATCCTAGCACTCTGGGAGGCCAAGGCGGGTGGATCGCTCAAGGTCAGGAGTTCGAGACCAGTCTGAGCAAGAGCGAGACCCTGTCTCTACTAAAAATAGAAAGAAATTATCTGGCCAACTAAAATATATATGTAGAAAAAATTAGCCGGGCATGGTGGCGCATGCCTGTAGTCCCAGCTACTCGGGAGGCTGAGGCAGTAGGATCGCTTAAGCCCAGGAGTTTGAGGTTGCTGTGAGCTAGGCTGACACCATGGCACTCACTCTAGCCCGGGCAACAGAGTAAGACTCTGTCTCAAAAAAAAAAAAAAAAAAAAAGAAACTTATATAGCACATAAAATGTGCCAGGCACTGCACTAGGCACTTTACAGATATTACCGTATCCAATTCTTGTGGTAGATTATTTGTCAAAATGGTGGCAAGGATTCCCTTCACTGTATCCTTGTCTTTGCAGAGTCCCCTCCTGCAGAGACTCTGAGCTTGGCCACATGTTTTGCTTTGGTCAGTGGACAGCAGCAAATGTGACATGAGCAGAAGCTTGAAAAGTGTGTGCGCTTTGCCTGCTCGTGCTGCCCGATGGAACCCCGAGACCACCATGTGAAGAAGCCTGAGCAAGTCTCCTGGAGCATGAGAGATCACGTGCCATCCCAAATGAGGTCCCTGAAGACCAACACATCTGTCAACCACCAGACATGTGAATGAGGCCATCCCACACCGTCCAGCTAGTGACCCACAGCAGACAACAGAAAGCCTGAGAGAATCCATCAGAGATCACTGGCCTGGCCCAGATATGAAGAGCCATCTCACCAACACACAGACTTGTGGGCTAAGTAAAATGGTTATTGTTTTAAGCCATTAAGTTTTGGGGTAATTTGTTATACAACACAACCCAACTGATATACTCCTGATAATAATCCTATGAGGTAGCTACCATGATTAACCCATTTTGCAAATGAAGCAACTGAGGCAAAGCAGGATTAAGTGACATGCACAGCTTGTAAATGGCAGAGCCAAGATTCCACCCTGAGCAATCTGGCAACAGGTCTGTGCCCCCAACCCCTACACTATAAGGCTCTAAGTACCAAAAATAAAAGTATTCATATCACTTGATCCATAAATTCCATTGTAATTTATCATACAGATATACGTGCACACATATAAAACCATGTATGTATAAGATTACTCACTGCAGCACTGTTGATAAGACCAAAATATCAGAAACAACCAATTCTAGTACAGGCATATCTCATTTTATTACACTTCACAGATACTGCATTTTTTACTAATTGGAGGTTTGTGGCAACCCTGTGTCCAGAAAGTC
>CM052440.1:20440012-20456473 GCA_028533085.1 Varecia variegata | reverse complement strand
ATATGTAATCTTTTATACCCAAATTTTCTAAACAAAAATCATTTTTGCAAAATTATTTGAGCATTTAATCAGTTTTCTCAAAAGCCTCTCCTAAGCCCCTGATATTCAAATAATTTTCTTCTGAAGTGCTGTGCAGTTGGTTTGATTGTATTTACGTTGTATACTCACATAATTAGCAACAGGCCGCTCTGGCAAGACGGGATGTGCAAGGACATAGCTAGCATAAAAGGGAGACATGTTTATTGTAGTGGGGACTAATTTGCTATTTGATATTTTTCGTCTTAAGATGACCTTTGCTTCCCTGTGCAGCCTGGCAATAGCAAGGACTTGGGGAATGAAGGCTGAGCTAACAAGGACCCTCTGGCATTTCACAGACATTTAACTGTCCTGTCTTCCTTGGAGAACAACCGCAGCTTAGCTGATTTGACGAGGGTGTCTGGTGAATTATGGAGGCAGACAGACTCTAAGGTGGCCCCAATAATCCCTGCCTCCTGGTACTCGTGTTCTTGTGTCATTCTGTCCCCTTGAGTATGGATGGGACCTGTGACTTGCTTCTAACCAATAGGTGATGAGATGTATGTGATTACATGTACATTAGTATGTTACAGAAGACTGTAAGGTCCTCCTTGCTAACACACTCTTCCTTGCTGCCTTTGGTGATGCAAGTTGCTATGCTGTGAGCCGCCCTATGGAGGGGCCCACGTGGCAGGGACTGAGGGTGATCTCCAACTGACAGCCTGCGGGAAACTGAGGCCCTCAGTCCAACAACCCATAAGGAGCTGAATTCTGTTGACAAGATGAGACTGCAGCCCTGGTCAGGACTGTGATTGTAGCTTTCAGATGAGATCCTGGAGTGGAGGACCTGACAAAGCTATGCCTAGACTCCTGACCCACAGAAACTGAGATAATAAACACGTGTTGTTCTAAGCTGCTAAATTTGTAGTAATGTGTTATATTCAGAATAAATGAGTCCTTTATTCTAACATTTATTAAGAGAACCCCATGTGCAGCACACTGCGGTAGCTCCGGGAACACCATGGTGACCTTCATGGAGCTTGCAGTCCAATGAGATAGATGACATGAAATAAATAATCATTACACGAGCTCTGCACTTTGATACTGCCATCGGCATCAGGATCAGCAACCAGTTTCATAACTGACTGGATTAACTACAAGGTAAATATTATTGAACATTCACCGTAGTCTTTTTTTAAAGCAAAGTATCCACAGAAAATCTACCTTTAAGCCATGCACTTTCCTATAGCCTGAGATAATGCTACTTATCTCTTGTAAAAATGGGAACATGCTCACCTTCTCCCCAAAAAGGAGAGACTTAAAGTCTTAGTCTCTCCTGAATGTTCCTCCAAGTCCAGGAGTTGTGAGTGATGATCACTTTCCTCAAGTTTAATAGCAAGATTATCTTGTTATTCTTTAACCTTTGGACTAAGTTGTATGGTGAGCCATCATTCGTATAGACTGTTTTAAATAGTAGAGAAAAAAACTAAAGGAAGTAAAACAAAAAATCAGTTAACTACATAAAAATATACTCGATACAGCCAGGAAGATAATAGCAAACACAACCTTCCAGGTACTTTACATATATGTTAATTCATTTAATCTTTATAATAAGCCTACTAAATAAGAACTATCATCATCCTTTTTTTTTTTAAACCTATGGAGAAATTGAGCAAGGAGAAGTTAACACACTCACTCAACATCTTCAGCTGTAAATCTGGGATTTGAATCCGTGCAGTTGGACGTCAAATTCTGTGCCCTTTGCCTCTTCACAATACTCTTTCTCCATATGAGTAGCTACTACCATCCTCGTTTCTACAACATTCTCAAGGGCACAATTGGTGTTTATAACAGTCTTCCTCCACCACCCACCTGATGTTCCTTTTGCCTGTAGAAAGCATCTCAGCTGACTGAGGATTTCTGCTTGGTATATGGACTCTAGAATCTGACGGCGTTGGAATTTACTTTTACTAGCGATGTAAACTTGGGCAAATTGCTTAACTTCTGTGTCTCAGTTTCCTCATCTATAAATGAGGATAGTCCTAGTTCCTACATCACAGAAGCATTGCAAAAATTAAATGAATCAATATATGAAAAGCATTTGGTTTATTTTCTCAGTAAGGAGGGACAGTTCCAGAAGCTTCCTCTCCACCCTTCCTACCATAATAACACTCAGGTCACAGGCCAGGGAGCCCGTGTGACTATTCTGCCAGTATTTTGATTACAACTAAGTACCCAAGAACTGAGGAAATAGCTATAGGATGGGTTTGAGGACCCACTGGGACCACCGTGAGGGAGCCCCACTGTCACCTATCTTCCATACAATTTCATAAACCTACCAGGGAACCACGGATGGCCTCTGGGGTTTCCAGGGACTAGCGTCAGCTGGGAGATGATAATAACAATCTCTAAGTCCCTTTCCCCAGGACTAACTTGCCCTGGTAAATTGTTCGAAGTGCCTTTATTAAAGGCCAGGAGGAAGACAACAGCACACACTTGTGGTGGCACTGCAGGGTTGTTCCCCAAGAGCATCTGGTCCCCCTTTACTCAAGGGGCTCTGGGTTTGGAAAGTGACTCAGGTCTGGGAACTGAGACTGTACTCTCCATCATTGTGACTGGTCGGTCCTCTGCTCCCCAGACTTAGATTTTGTTGTTATGCAAATTAAGTCAGACTTTAGTGCCCATTTATGTCAGCCCGAAAGGCCCCAGGATCTCTTAGGCACCCTCAGCTATCCCTAAGAATCAAATCCTTCTGACAGTCACATCTAAGCATTCTGCTTTTTTTCAGGAATCAGGATGCACCTGCCTCTGAAGTTAAAGCTGACATTTGCCCCTCAAGGAAGCCTTTTTGTCACGGAAGCATCTCCCACTCTCACTCCTGGCCTACAGAAGGCTCCCACTGTTCAAGAATGCTAATACCCCGCTCAACAACGTGTTTTTTCTGGAGGTGGGTGAGTAGATCAGCTATTATAAAGCCACTCTACGTTCCTGTCTGCGTAAGGCTTTGGATTCCTTTCTCCACGTCACATCAAACAACACGTGGCATCCAAGCTTCTCCTGCGCAGCCCACATTGCGACTCAGTTTTACACAACCATGCAAGATGCTTAAACCTCTTTCAGTTATTTAACCTAGCACGTTGAATCCAGAATTTTTGGTGAGGGCCCCTATAAGATGAATATGGCCCAATCTAAAATTATTCTTCTCTTCCTAACACTCTCAGAATACTTTCCCCTAATCTTGCTGTTGTTTTGGTGGGTAAGCCTTCTCTTCCCAGACTTGATTGTGCTTTCAGGACATGCTGGAATCTGACCCTAGTGGGTCTGGAGTCATGATCAGAGGTAGGGGTGGGCCATGGGGACATCCTCCCTGCAGGGTCTTTGAACAAGAGAGGACCAGCCTCATCGGAATGGGAGGAAGGGCTGTTCCCATTATGTTGACCCAAGGGGCCCTGTGAGTTCTGGGGTTTTACATTCTTAGTGTTATCTGACACCTTCAAAATATCTCCATTCCCGTACTCAGGGGAAGGACAACTTTTTCCCAATCAATGCCCTGAAAGACCTAGTGGGACTGTGTTCAGTCTATTTTGTAATTTATCAATCTTCAGCATCCATCTCTGCCTCTAATTTTCAGCGTCATTACCCTTGTGCCTGCATGAGAGAAAAGAGTAGTTTAGGGAAGTCACAGAAACTTTCTCATTCACTGACCATGGTGTGAAGTGAGAATTGAAATCCTCAAACCTGTCATTTTTTTCTTTAAACTTTGTCGTGCAGTTAGATGGAACCGTTCAGCTCATGGCCTTTGTAATCCCCACTCTGCGGTCCACCGAGCCTTGCTTTCAATAGGCACTTCATTCTGTGTGACAGTAGGTGACAATTTTGGTGTTTTGCCACCGGGTGACATGGACTTCTATGAACACAACTCCTGGTGTAATCAAAATGCAATTCTGTATTTGCTTCCCACCAACTCTTTAAACTTCACTGAGAGGTCAGAGGAGGAGATGATGACCTTCCACTAGCCCTGGATGAAACTTCTGACAGTTTCTATGGCTTCTCGTTCTCTCCCTGCTTACTTTCACCTCTGCCTACTGGCTGTCGTTTTCTTCTTCTTCCACGGTTGATAGTAGGGTGGAGATGAGAGGAAAAAGGGGTGAGTGGGTTATTGCTTGATCTGGTAGCTTCATGCTCGCTGGGCCTCACAGATGATTAAAGCCGGGGAGCCCCAGGGGGCCTGTGGGATGGATGAAGCGATTCTTTCTCTCGGGGCCCTTGCACAGGAATTCTAGAGGTTCCCTGCAGGCCCCTTCTCCTGCAGTTCCCTTGACTCAAATGGATATGTCTCTGTTCCAGCTTGTATCTTTCAACTCTTTGCTCAGCCTCACGCTCAGCTTCTTCCTGCTGAGGTCCTTCTAAGAGGGCCTGTTGCCCAGGGCCCAAGGTGCTCTCCTGTGTGACTCACACATGGTCCCAGGAGGTCTCCTTCATCCTTTGCCTCCACGAACCCTGGGGGTCCCTGCGGATCCCAGAGCAGCAGCCAGGCTGGTTCCTCCATCCCCAAAGCACTCAGCCAGCCCTTCTCACGGTCCGCATGTTCTCGGTGGCATTGGGCTTGTGTCTGCAGCTGCTTTAGCTTTCTTGCTCATTAGTCAGGTCCCAGTCTTCTGTGTCTTCCAGCTGCAGGGGACACATTTCAAAGCACTCCCAGAGGTCTACTGAAAACCTCACTAGGCTCAGGAGGTTGGGAGACCACACCCCTGTCCATCATCCTAAGTGGAGCGGATTTGCAAAACCTTCTTCGAAACAATCTCCTCAACCATCTTCTCCAGATCCTCTCTCTGACACCTTTTTGTATCCTTGATTTCACAAGAACCCCAGGAGATGCGGAACAGGTTGTCCTTCACTCCTGTATCAACCCTGCATTGTACAGGCGAGGTAGACAGTGGCGGGGGGTTGGTCTCACTCTAATTGTGGCATCCTGAGGTTTAATCTGTTGATGCCTCAGTCTAAACTGAGGCAGGAAAAATGTCATACTAACCCCTGTAACAATAGTTTTAGTGACTTTTTTGCCACCGGGTGTCATGTTTTACCTGTATCCCATCCTTACTACTTTTAGATCCAGTCAGGTTACCTAGTCAACCCCAGATTCCCAATTCCTTGGGGTCTCTTTTGGGAAAAGAATACCCTCTAGCTAGTTTCGGTAGGAATTTATTACGCGGTATTACTTAGAATTTTGGGGAGGGCCAAGAAACAAAGCCTGGATGTCACACAGACAGAAGCGGAGCAGCCTGGAGGAATGTCCAACCACACCACAAATGTCCAAAAACGTCTCAAGCCTGTTCTAGCAGAATCCCTGCTCTGGCTGCCAGATGATGCTCAACATCTGTAAACCCAGGACTGGCCGCCTTCTGCAGAAAACCAGATGCCCCTATGTCCTCACTTACTAGGAGAATAGTGTGTCTGTGGCCTTTCACCCACATTCCAAGTCTTGCTTAGGTTTGCAGTTTGTTGGAAGACAGTCCAAATGTTCATATCCTAGCAGCAAAGGGTTTTGAGAAATGTGGGTTTTTTTTTTTGTTTCTACCTATGGAAAAGAGAATTCACGATATAGAAGAACTACCAAAAAAAATATTTAAGGCAGACACAAATGACAAATGTCCATTACAAAACTAGAATAAAGGGCTGGGCTTGGTGGCTCACACCTGTAATCCTAGCACTCTGGGAGGCTGAGGAGGGAGGATTGCTTGAGGGCAAGAGTTTGAGACCATCCTGAGCAAGAGTGAGACCCTGTCTCTACTAAAAATAGAAAAAATTAGCCGGACATGGTGGCACATGCCTGTAGTCCCAGCTACTCAGGAGGCTGAAGCAGGAGGGTCCCTTGAGCCCAGGAGTTTGAGGTTGCTGTGAGTTAGGCTGACGCCATGGCACTCTAGCCTGGGCAACAGAGTGAGACTCTGTCTTGAAAAACAAACAAATAAAACAAAACAAAACAAAACTCAAATAAAAAAAAAGTTTATGGTTCCCATCAATACACTATTTTGACTATATAAAACAAACAACAAAAAAGCATTCTTATATACCTTTTGGATTTTATACCACTGCATGTAATATATATGTAAAGTATCAATTAAGAAAAATTTAAACACCCTTTTTCAAGGTGCTCCCTTTGTGCCATTTTTCTTATCATTCCTCCTAGGCTGTTCGTGTCTTCTAATGTCTTTCGCTGTCATTGTTCTTTAACACTGGCAATTGTTTTGATTAACCTTTTGATTTTGATAGTCTTTGGTTTCCTTGTGTTGTTATAAAGATAAATTAGGTAATACATCTAAAACACTTAGCATAGTGCTTGGCATATGCTAGGTAATCGACACTGGTTAGTTTTCCTCCCCCTTCTCCTCTCCTGGTTCTATTGCCCATGGTTGTTGCCCAAGTTTTCAATGTAAAAAACCCATTGAAGATGTAGTGAGTGTCTTTGAAGGGTCTTCTGGCTCATGTTCCCACAACTTAAATGTGGACCATAATCCAAGTTAAACCAGTTAGACTTTCTTTCTAGAGAAGGGATTAGGTACTTGAAAGATAAGATCACGTATAGATTGGGGTCAGAGTAGGTACCACATGGCCCAAAGACACACACTAGCTAGAGAAAGGAGGTAGGAGAAGCTGGGAAGCTGCAGAGTGTCCTGGTTGTCACATATGGGCTCTGTAGTCAAGTTGGGTTAAATGCCTGCCCTGCCACTTACTAGCTGTGACATCTCAGGCAAGTGACTTAAGCTCTCCAAGTTTCAACTTCATCCATGACATAGGGCTAACAATAGTACCTATCTCATAAGGTTTTGCAAATTTCTTTGGGCAATTCTTACCATATAGCAAGTTTGATTTCTGGACTTAGTTTACTTGAAAGTTTAGGTGTGAAAAACATTTCAATTTCCAAAGCCTTCATCTTCCGGGAAACTAATGGTCCTGTGTTTCATATCTCCAGGCTGTCATCAGAATAAGCATAGTTAAGATGTTCTAAAAGAAGATTTTATAACTAATCAGCTTCTAATTAAAAGTCATTATCTCATTACCGATAAGAATGGAGAAGAGCTTGAAGAGCATGAAGGATGTATAAATGTCAAGCTGAATTTCTTTAGAGAGAAAGTTTCTCTTTAAGGCTCAGTTGATGTCCATGCCATGGGTGAACTGATTTGCTGTGTGTTCCGTTGGGTTAATCCCAACCAGGCTGCAGAAATGTGTCATTTCACAATTGGGTCAAGCAATCCTGTGAAATGTGAGACTGAAAGTAA
This sequence comes from Varecia variegata, assembly GCA_028533085.1. Classification (NCBI taxonomy): domain Eukaryota; kingdom Metazoa; phylum Chordata; class Mammalia; order Primates; family Lemuridae; genus Varecia; species Varecia variegata. Next base: position 20,449,178 of record CM052440.1, on the reverse strand, counting down.
GCTTATAAAAATGTCAACTTCTTTCCCAAATGAGCTCAAGCAAAGTGGGCAAGATCTCTGATTAACCACCCAGAGACCCTATGGTTTTATCAGGGTGACTTTCAGACCTGTGATCTTGGAATATAAATTTTCTGTTGTCCCATTCTACTTTGCAGGATTAAAAGAAAAATCTCAGCAAGCTAAATTATAAACTACTTCTCTTAGTAGATGACATGTCATAAATATCTTGTGAGCTACAAAGAAGACTTTGAAGGAAGAATAAAAATCCCACGTATAATTCCATTTTTAGTTTTAATAAGTTATTTTCTTCTTACACTTTTTCATTTTTAAAAGTAAGTCTAGTGCTATGAACCTGATTGCCTCAGATTTCCCTGGCCTGTGGGTTGAAATGGGGGCACATTAATGGTGATAACCTACGTTTTGCTGAATGTGTCTAACATCTTCAAGTTTCAGGGCCTCAAGTACCCCATTCAAGTCTCATTCAGCTACTTTGGGAAGTCCTCAGAGGGTATCTTGCAAACAAGTTTGTCTAGTGCAATTCCTAGGTAATGTGATGTTGTCTTCCTGTACTCTGACTGCCTCTCCCACAGATATCCTTTGCCCAGTGAGCCATTTGAGGATGTGCGTTTCCACCACCCAAGCTGCTGGTGCCCTGGGATAACCCTGAGCGCTGTCCCAAGAAGGCCATCTTTCAGTGACCCCAGATGGCCAGCCCCAGCAGTGCCAGAGCAGTTACCTGGAACCCTAAACATGCCAAAGCTGGGCTGCATCCCTCCCAGAAGAGGGAAAAGGCCCTGCTCTGTGTGGCACTTTGTCACTTGATGCACACAAGCTGTTCTTCTTCAAGAGGGAGCCTTTATAAAATAGAGGCTTCGTCGTCTGTTTATATAATAGCTTCTCTTGCCACAGTGCTCAGACATGAATCCCAGAGGCTGCAGGACCACCCTCCCTGGTCCCATCTCGCTCTTCCTATAAAGAGGCTCCTTCCTCTCATGCAAATCATTTCATGTAAATAGATGCCTTTTCTTTCAGTTCATCAGTGCACTTGTTGGAACTCTTTGGTTACAAATAACAGATTTCAACTCGAGCCAGCAGAAGCACATAAAGGATGTGAATTATCAAGCTCTTGGAGTGTCTGATGGAACAAAATGGCAGGACTGCAGCTGAGCCTCGAGGAGAAACTAAAATAGGGGGCAGAAAAGCTATAATGATGTCCCCTCTTCTCCTGTGGTGACTGGCTTTTCCTGATCCTACTTCACAAGGAGAAAAACATGGCTCTGCATGGGCGTTGCTGGGGAAACGAGGTGACTGGCTCTGTCTGCAGCATCCTGAAGGTGATGGGGAAGGTGGGAGTAGGGAAGGGGCTTGATGTTGAATTTGGAGACGTGGGCAGGGGCCAAGTCAAGGCTGATTTTTAGCGGCTGGAACTTTATCCTGAAGGCAATAAGTGAATGGCAGGGCCACTGAAGAGGCTAGAGTGGAGCAAAGAGATTTCTACTGTAGTTAGATCATACTGGTGGTATTCAGAGAACAGATGTGAGGGAGCAAGACCAGAGATGGGAAGAGTAGTTAGATTGTCTTGGGAAGGTATTCAAAAGTCCTGCTGGGAGCAGGAATAGAGGGGAAGGGATGGATTGGAGAACTATTTAAGAGGTAGAATCCATAGTCATAGGTGGGCTATAGGGTGAGGGAGGAAAACTCTAAAACGACTGCCAGGCTGTTGGCCTTGGAGACTGGGTAAATGGTGGTGATATTGACTGAGGTGGGGGACATGGAAGAGGGAGCAGAGTTTGTTTGGGGGAAGATGAGATGGCATTCTATTCATAGCCTGGCTGGGAACAACCTGACCGGACATATAGCAAATTAAGTCAACTTGTGTTTGTGGAGTTTGGGATTCGTAAAGGACCCTCAGCTGGTGGCATCAGGAAGCCGTGAACATTTAATTCTGTCACTCTGGGAGAGTTGATGCTAGAGATTTATGGTAGAGCTGGGCCTCATCAGTATATAATGTGGTTCAATCATAATGCTGAATAATATCACCCAAGAAGAGCGTGTAATAAGAAGAGCAGCTGACACAGGACGGGGCTAGGAGAATACCCGTGTTTAAAGGACGTGGGGAGGGGATTGAGGAGGAGCCCGTGAAGGAGATGGAGTAGTTGATAATAAGCAGTGTGAAATGCAACAGAGTGGGTCCATGAGATGACTCCAGGTGTTCCTCCATTTATACACAGAGAGCATCTGCTGAGTTCATCATGCTGAAGCGCCTGAGAGCCTGGGCTCTGGACCCAAACTGCCTGGGTTTGAATCCCAGCTCCCCAAGTTACCTGCTGTCTAGCCTGGGACAAGCTGTAACCCTCTCTGGGCTTCTATTTTCTCTTCTGTAAAATAGCAGTGATAACAGCTATTATTTCACAAAGAGTGGCATGAGGATTAAACAATATCTGGCAGATGGCAATTATATAATACATGCTATTATTAGCATGTATCAGCCACTCTTCTGGGCTCCAGACATACAGCTGTGAACGAGACAGACAAAATCCCTTCTCTTACGGAGTTTACATTCTGTTTAGGATGAGGGGAGTACAGACCATAAACAAACAAATAACAAAAAAACAAAAGTAGCAGGGAAACAAGAAAATAATGCTAAAATGAAAAGGAAAAGGGTGAATTGATGGGAGGCTGGGGTTAGATGGGGCGCTGTAGATGGGCCGGTCAGAGAAGGCCTGTTGGAGGAGGAAACATTTATGCTGGAACTTAAATGACAAGTAGGGGTGAGCCATGAGAAGATATAGGGGCAGAGCGTTCCAGGTAAAAGGTGAACAAATGAAGTGACCCTAAGATAGGAACAAATTTGGTGTGTCCAAGTAAAAGAAAGAACCACATCTGTCTGACTCTGTGGCCCACTCTCTTTTCATGTACCTCATAGTCTTTCTGACACAGATCATATTAATAAATCCACAGGCAAATAGGAAGCCCCGAAATTTATGTGGCAGATACTGTAAGTTGACTTGCTCAATGTGTATTCTAACTCCTTTCAATCAGGAAAGTGAAAAACTACATTCTTAGGCTCCCTTGCAGCTAGATGGATATTTGTGAAAGTTTGTGCCAACTTGTGAGGCCAGGTGGTGACTGAGCTCTGCTAAGATTAGTGGTAGGAGCTCTTGGTTCTTCTGGGGCGTACGCTAGAACAGTTGCATGCCGTGGGAGGGCATTTTTCCTGGTTGCATTGTTTCTGCCTGGGCAGTGTTCAAGCCTGCTTCTCTGGTCCTTCCAGAGATTCTATGAGCTCTTTAGTTCCTTTCACGTATTTCTTTCTGCTTAAACCAGACAGATTGAATTCTATTGTCTGCAACTAAGAACGTTGATCTGTATAATGCCCTACTAATTCTGAACTCCCAGCAGCTTTCCAACCTCTTCCCACCCTCTCCTCCCCATGGGTCTAGACTGAGGGCAAGGAAGTCTGGGTGATGCAGCCCTAGGGATCAGGAGTCTGGGGGCCCAGGGCAGGTAGAGGGGGACAGAGCAAGGTGGGGAGCAAATGGAGACTATATCTAGTACAGTCCCCTGTGCAAGTGCCACCAAGCCCTATGTCTTTCCACATACCAAGGAAAGATGTCTGGCCCCTATAGTGAAAAGGTTTGCTGAAATTTCCAGCAAGGGTACAGGAGAAGAGAAGCCCAGCCATGACTTCATGATGATTGAGGAACACTCTATCAGCTTAAGACTTGGAGAAACAAGCCCACAACATGCCCCCTCTTGGGCCAAATTAGGCAAGGAAAGTTACCTGCTTTTTCCTCTTCACTCTGTTTTCTAGCTGCTGAGTGAGTTACAGAGTGTGCAGGACTGAGCGGGTAGGCGACTGTTAGTTACACATGTGCCTCCGTGTACCTTCTAAACATCCACATGGAGAAAAGAGTGGGAAAAACTTGAGCAGAACAGGAGAGTGGGGGAGACTCATCTTTTTATGTAAATTATATATCGTGTTATTTTGTCTACTGTTTCAAGTGGTCTCTTTCTCCCTCAAACAAGAAGGAATTAGTCCCATGATGGTTAATTTTATGTGCCAACCTGACTAGGCTAAGGGATGCCCAGAGAGCTGGTAAAACATTAATTCTGGCTGTGCCTGTGAGGGTGTTTCCAGAAGAGAATTGAATTGGTAGACAGAATTAAGAAGGTTGCCCTCACCAACACAGGTGGGCGTCATCCAATCTGTTCGGGGCCTGAATAGAACAAAAAGGTGGAGGAAGGGCAAATCTGCCTTACTCTGCCCTCAGACACTGACTCCCCCAGTTCTAAGGCGTTCAGACACAGACTTGTACACTATAGGAGCTTTCAGGTTTGGACTGGAACTATACCACGAACATTTCTGGTTCTCCAGCTTACAGACCACAGATCATGGGGCTGTTCAGCCTCCATAATTGCATGAGTCAATTCTTCATAAAAAATCTCTTTCAGTATATCTCTATATATCCTTCTGGTTTTGTTTCTTGGAGAACGTTGACTAATACAAGTCTCCTACTTTATCTCTGTCCTTCAAAACACTTAGCACTGGGGCAGTATAGTAAACAAAACTGCAGTCAGAAAGACTTAGGTTCAATCCAGAAATAAAACCATATAGCTATGACCAAGTGATCTTTGATAAAGCAGACAAAAACATACGCTGGAGAAAGGAAGCCCTATTCAATAAATGATGCTGGGAAAATTGGATAGCTACATGTGGAAGAATGAAACAGGATCCCTATTTCTCACCATATACAAAAATTAATTCAAGATGGATTAAAGACTTAAATATAAGGCATGAAACCATAAAAATTCTGGAAGAAAACACAGGAAAAACTCTTCTAGACATAGGCCTAGGCAAATAATTTATGACTAAGACCCCAAAGACAAATACATCTACAACAAAAATAAATAAATGGGACTTAATTAAAAAGCTACACAGCAAAGGAAATAATCAACAGAGTACATAGACAACCTACAGAATGGGAGAAAATATTTCCAACTTGGATATCTGACAAGGGACTAATATCCAGAATCTACAAAGAACTCAAACAAATCAGAAAAAAACAAGCCTATAAAAAAGACACGAACAGAAGTTTTTCAAAAGAAGATAGACAAATGGGCAACAAACATATGAAAAAATGTTCAACATCACTAATCATCAGGGAAATGCAAATTAAAACCACAATGAGATACCACCAATCCCTGTCAGAATGGCCATTATTAAAAAGTCAAAAAACAGCAGTTGCTGGCATGGAGGCAGAGAGAAAGGAATGCTTATACCCTGTGGGTGGGACTGCACATTAGTACAACCTCTGTGGAAAACAGTATGGAGATTCCTCAAAGAACTAAAAGTAGACCTACCATTCAATCCAGCAATCCCACTACTGGGTATCTACCCAAAGGAAAATAAGTCATTTTATAAAAAAGACACCTGCACTAAAATGTTTATCTCAGCACAATTCACCATTTCAAACATATGGAATCAACCTAAGTGCCCATTAATTCATGAAGGGATGAGGAAAATGTATGTATGTACCATGGAATAAGACTCTGCCATAAAAAGAAATGAAACCTGCACAGAACTGGAGATGATTATCATAAGTGAAGTGTCTTAAAAACAACCACATGTTCTCACTAATAAGCGGGAGCTAAACGATGGGTACACACAGGCACAATGAGATGTAAAGGACATTGGAAACTAGGAAGAGGGGAGGATGGGAGGAGGGTGAGTGATAAAAACTTACCTATTGGGTACAATGAATACTGTCCTGGTGACGAGCATACTCTCTCTCTCTCTACCTCCTCTTTAAGGCCAATAACTCTTGGATTTACCCCTTTGAATCTATTTTCTAGATCTTATAGGTGTGCTTCATTCTTTTTTATTCTTTTTCCTTTTTTTTCCCTTCTGATTGTATATTTTCAAGTAGCCTATCTTCAAGCTCACTTGAAGAAAGAAAATTCTTTCTTCTGCTTGATTAATTCTGCTGTTGAGAGACTCTGATGCATTTCTCAGTTTGTCAATTGAATTCTTCAGCTCCAGAATTTCTGCTTGTTTTTTAAATTATTATTTCAGTCTCTTTGTTAAATTTCTCTGATAGGCTTCTGAATTCCTTCTCTGTGTTGTCTTGAAGTTCATTGAGCTTCTTCAGGACAGCTATTTTGAATTCTTTATCTGAAAGGTCACAAATCCCCCATCACTCCAGGATTGGTCACTGGCACCGTATTTAGTTCATTTGGTGACGTCATGTTTTCCCGGATGTTCCTGATGCTTATGAATGTTCGTCAATGTCTGGACATTGAAGAGTTAGGTATTTATTTTAATCTTCACAGTCTGGGCTTGCTTGAACCTGTCCGTCTTGAGAAGACTTTCCAGATATTCAAAGGGAATTGAGTGTTGTGATCTAAGTCTTTGGTCACTGCAGCTGTACTGGCACTGGGGGTGCCCCAAGCCTAGTAAGGCTGTGACTCCTGCAGACTTCCGGTGGTACTGCCGTGGTGCACTTGGTTAAGATACAGGAGAATTCCCTGGATTACCAGGCAAAGTCTCTCACTCTCTTCCCTCACTCTCTGTGCTGGGCTGCTGGAGTTGGGGGAGGAGTGGTGTGGGCAACGCAAGATTGTCTTTTCTGACCTCTTCAGTGCTTCTTTCCTTGATATGATGTTAAAACCAGGTTGTATGATTGCTCACCTGATTTTTGATTCTTCTGAAGATGCTCGCTTGCATGGATAGTTGTTGAATTTGGTGTTAGGGCAGAGGAATGATCATTGGAGGTTTCTATTCAGCCATCTTGCTCCACCCCTTCCTCCTGTACCCCCTTAATATTTTGAAATTTTAAAAAACATAAAGGAAAAAGAAAAAAGAAAGACATGAGTTCAAGACCCCACTTGGAAACACCGCATATGGTTTTTATTCCATTTATAGGAACTTTCCAGGTTAGGCAACTCTATAGAGAAAGAAAGTAGATTAGTGCTAGCGAGGGCCTGGGAGAGTGGGGAATGGGGAGTGATTGCTCAAAGATATGGGGTTTCTTTGGGGGGTGATGAAAAGTTTCTAAACTTGATTGTGGTGCTGGTTGTGCAACTCCTGGACTATACTAAAAACTATTGAATTTTACACTTTAAAGTGTGAGCTGTAGAGCATGAGAAGCATGTCTCAATAAGTCCATAACAGAGAAAAAGACCCTTGGCATTCATTTGTGCTTTCTCCATCTGCAAAATGGGAATCACAACGTTCACCTCACAGAGCTGCTTCAAGGATTAAACGAAATACTGTGTGGAAAGCAATTGCCACAGGGCCTTGCACACAGTAAATGCTCCCCAAAGGTTGATGATTGTTTTATAATATACTCATTAAATACTTGCCATGTGATTCTGACACTCTTAAAGTCAAAGTGCACTTTGTATAAAGCCGATTGTTACAGCAGAAAGAGTCCTTAGAAGTCAATCTAGTTCTACCCTCTGATTCTGTAAATGAGGATTCAGCGATAAACCTAGGAAATTGCTGCTGGCAAGAGAGGTTGGAAGGAAGTTCTGAGAGAGCGAGCTCAGGAGTGAATGTGAGATCTTAGCACGAAAGCCATTTTGCCACGTCACTTAATCGTGCGCACTCTGCTGAGGCCGCAGCGCTGAACCCAGTGTGGCCTTTTGCAAGAAGAGCAATTAGACAATTCATTTCCACGTCAGAGAAATCTGTATGTGCTCACTAGAGTCTGAAATGGAAATAGCCTCATACGGCTGATAATTTTTAAAATTCTATTGAAATTCTCTAGGTAAATTTTGAAAAACAATGTAATAGTCATTTTCCTTAATATTAGAAATAGTGATAATATTAAATATTAAAACTGCTCCAAAAAATCTATATGAGTGTTTTTAAATTCAACCCTTCTCCCTACACACACACACACACACACACACACACACGCATACACATGTCATTCTAAGATGCACAATTTTTTACAACTTAATGTCTGACCAGAACACATCTTACAATCAATGACTTGTTCTAATTTAATTGACAGAATTATTTCTTTCTTAGTTTTACACAAAATAATGGCGTGTCTTAAAAATGGATGACAAATTAAATACAGGGTATACACATATATATACTTAAAAGATGAATGAGAAATATATGCTGGTTGAATGTTAGGAATATTAAAGGAGTTATTGCTGACCTGGGTGTCAAAAACACCACCTCCACTGGGGCACTGCCTCCTTTTATTTATTTATTTATTTATTTTGAGACTGGATCTTGCTCTGTTGCCCCAGACTGGAGTGCAGTGGCATGATCATAGCTCACTGCAGCCTCAAACTCCTGGGCTCAAGTGATCCTCCTGCCTCAGCCTCCCAAGTAGCTGGGACTACAGGTATGTGCCACTACACCTGCCTAATTTAAAGAAAAAAGAATTTTTTAGAGATGGGGTCTTGCTATGTTGCCCAGGCTCATCTCAGCTGTACTCTTTATGTGGTTGGAATGTGCACTCTCAAACTTGGGACCCATTAATAGGTATTCTGGCCTAGTGTCAATTTTACTAATGATAATCCTGGAGAAAAGTATGAATTTTTCCTTTGAATATACCTGGATCCTTTCAGGAAAAGATATAGAGATATCACATGTCCTAGGATTTGACACTTGGAATGAATGTTCGGTATTCATTGTAGGGTTGTGGAAGCAACGTTCTGAGTGTGAGGAGATGCTGCAGAAGCAGAGGATGGGATGCTGCCTCCCATCTGAGCCAGTGAGGCTTTCCTCTAACAGCTTTGCTTAATTGAGGAGTGAAGGGATTTCTGCACTGAGAGGCTGAGTACTTGGTACTCGGTGTGGTTTGAGGGTTCCTAATACAAGTGCTGAAGGGTCTGACTGCAAACTCCTCACATAATAATAATTGTTTAGATGCTGCTGGAGATGACTGGTCTGGGCTTTGGAAAGCTTGCTTTTTAGTGCATTCCATTTGAAAGGCCTCCCCTTCTCAGCAAGTGCCTGCAAACACAGTCCCCTGAAATGACAAGAGAGGGTAATAAAACCTAGAAGTATTGCCAGTACTGGCCTTCTGAACTCAGTTAGAGTTTCCATGGAAGTGGATGTCAGGATGGATAGATTTGGTTTTTTCTCTGCTCGAGCAATGAGATTTACATCCTTTGCTGGTTGGTTTGGAGCCTTTAGAAT
>CM052440.1:20427232-20439512 GCA_028533085.1 Varecia variegata | reverse complement strand
TTGAGTGCTCTATTTTTATTTAGTAAAAGAAAGTTACACATTTTTTTCTGCTCATTTTATAACTCTGCATGAGCCTCATTATAACATAAAATAGTCTATTAATTAAAATGTACTCTATGAAAACTGTGAAGTTCTGGACTGAAATCAATGGGATGGAGGCGAGTGGTGAAAATTTCCAGAATTCACGGGGAAGTGGCAGAGAAACGATCATTGGCTAGTTTCGGTGGAGTGACAAAAGAAAAGAAGCTGGTATTTTGGGATGTTATTAGTCAATCTAACCAGGAAAACAGAAGCCACTGTAAGTGTTTAAACAGAGGGAGTTTAATTCAGGGAATCAACTGCACATAATGGAAGAGCTAAACACCCAAACGGATAATGAGGCAAACCTGAGATTAACAGGCTGTGTTTTGGAGGTCGGGGTCAGGTTTGGGGCAGGGCAGGCAGGCAGGACGTGTGGGTTTCTGACTTGGAGAATCCGCAGGAGGATGCTCCGGTGCGGGTTAAAATTTGCTATTCCCTGGCTTTCTCTGCCCTCCTTGGGTCGTGTGGGCCAGCAAGAGTGATAGCTAAAACTCGCCGAGTTCACCGTGCAGCAGGTACTAAGTTGAGGGCTTTAAAACCATTGTCTCATTCAGTATCTTCTGAGTCCCCATTTTGGAAGGTGAGGAAACTGAGGCTCAGAGAGATGGAGTAACTTGCCCAAGGATCCACAGCTAGTGACTGCTGGAGCCAGGATTAGAACCCGTGTCTAGCTCCAAAGCCCAGAGCTTTTGCCACTGCACTACTCACCTAATCAAATCCCTGTGAAAAAAACAACAACAACAAAAGACACAAAAAACCTCAGATTAACAGCTGCAGGAGCCAGTACTGCCTTCAGGCTAGAGCAGGGTTTCTCCACCTGGGCATTCTGGACATTTTGGGGGAGATAATTCTTTGTTGTGGGCAGTTATCCAGTGGATCATAGGATGTTTAGCCTTCACCTCTGGCCATTACCTACTAGATGCCAGCAGCATCCCCCTCCCCCGGCTGCAACAACCAAAAATGTCTCCTGACATCGCTAAATGTCCCCTGAGTGTGTGTGTGTGTTTGTGTTTTGGGGGGAGGCGGACATGTCCCCAGTTGAGAACCGCTGACTAGAAGGACAAAGGAAGGAGGTAGAGGTTACCGGAACCCCAGACCAGGGTCACACAAGCAAGCAAGGCTGGGACCATGAAGCAGAGGAGTCTGTCCCACATGAGCTAGAGCCACGGAGAAGGGGCCTCGGGCAGAGAGGGAAAGGGACAAATCCCCTGGCTTCTCCCTCATCCCCAGACCCTGCAGATGGGTGTTGGCTTCCTGCGATACAGAGCAGGGCGAGAAAAGACAGGAGTTGTTCTGATAACACAGGCCCACGAGCAGGACAGGGATTCCCTTAAAACTTCGCTTCTCCATGAGGACACAAATGTAAATCTGGGGTCCAACTTTGAGACTGGCACTCATTCAATATGCCAGATCCCCAGGTGACTGCTGCTTCATGCAGAGGCAGACCTACCATGAAACCAACACGCCTAACCCTCAAACCCCTCTCTTGTGCAGACCCCTGCCAGGGATCTGGGAGGGTCTAGGAATGTTGTCAACGTGGCCTCACGTTTAGCAAAGTTTGCATCACTCTTCCCTTCGTGTTGAGTGGAACTGGAGGGTGCGAGGGCATCTTGGAGGTCAAGTTAGAGGAAAGTTGAGTTGGGCACCAGTGCTGCCCTTGAACCTGGGCAGTGGGCTCCTGCCCTGGGCCCCACACTTGAGAGGGGCTCACTCTGGCTTTGCCCCTGCTCTACCCTTCCATTCAGGATGAAAAGTTCACAGGGTCAAGGGTAATCCCCCATCCCCAGTTCTTGACCATACTTTGAGTACCTAGGACCCCAGAATTCTCTGCCCAAATGGCCTGAGCCTGCTTCTAGGATCTCTGTGGGCCTCTCCCCTGAGTCCCACCTCTTAAGAGTGGACCACGCTGTAGGAGTGCACAACCCTAGACCCAAAAACTGGCCAAGGTGCAGCTCTTTGCTGGAGGTTGTGGATGAAGCTTGGACATCGTAGACTGGTGCATCCAGGTACACATGTGAGAGGCCCCTTGGTATGGAATCGAGCTGGGAAGAGAGGGAGGGGGAAGTCATAAATAAGCAACAAAGCCAATAGAAATCATTCTGACATTGAGAAGACAATTGTAAGCCAAATAAAAAAGTGTTTTCAAATAATACCCAAAGCAGTAATTCATTAAGAGGAAGAGATGACTTTCAAATGGAAGTAAAGAACAGTATATTGTTTGATAATCTATTTCTTCTTGATCTTACACGAAATACTGACACGATAATCTACCAGTTCAACGGGGTTTCCAAGTGATAAACTAGTTAACTAAGGGCATCAATTCAAAGAGTATTTCAGACGCGTCCCTGTGTAAGAAAACTTGAAATGCCCATGAAATCTCACAGTTCCTATATGAAAGAGACTTGATGTAGAGCTTCCCAAATTTGACAACATTTAAAAAAATAAAAAATAAAAAAAAAGAAACAAAAAAAAAGAAAAAAAAAAAAGAAAAAAGAAAAAATCCTGCTATACGAGAGAAGGGAAAAAAAATAAATAAAAAGAAACAAAAAAAAGAAAAAAACAAATTTGACAACATTTTAAAAATTTTACATGACTTACCAATAAGCAGTTCTGAGGCTGAAAAAATCTTTTCTAATACATGAATACTTTTAAAAAAATTATTCACTATGCTACAGGAAAGACAATTATCTTTCTATAGAAAATGATATTACAAAATCATTGTCATAGGAAGAAGTACATTGAGGTACGCAGTTAAAAAATAGAGAAAAGTATTGAAGAGATATGTCAAATAACAAAGAGATTCTTTTTCTGGATTTTTGTAGTATTTGGCAGCGTTTAAAGTTTTGTAAAATGCTGTAATGTCTTTTCCCATTTTAAGTAAGTCTTTAATTTCATCCTCAATTTTATGTTTATAATTGTGCATTCTTTTTTTCCTACAGAAGGAGCCCACCTCCCCCCAGATGACATAAGATTTGGTTTCCACAAAACCTGGTTCTTCTGGCATCGTCATTTATTAGGCGAGCTGTTTGTGGGTGGAGAGGTTAAGTGAAAGGTGTTTGGGGGCTGTGTCTGGGGAAATTTACAGAAAATTATCTGAAAGGGCAGCTTGTCCTGACCCCCGAGATGTCAAGATGTGTCATTTCAAGGTAAACACGTCAGCAACTGGCCCTTCATGGATGCCTTTTCAGATGACTGAATTCTGTCCTCATTTCTCCTTGTTTTTGTTCTGTAGTCATGGTGGCCGCTGATGACAGGAGAGAGAACTGGGTCAGGGGCAGATGACTTTTGCTGTCACTCCACAGCCTCCCACACTGTAGAAAGCAAAGAAAGGCAATGGTAAACAAAACAAAACTCAGTGGGCCACCTGAACACGCCACCAACCCTGACAAAGAGCTGGTACCCTACAGATCCAGGAGGCAGACGAGGCAGGTGCAGGTCCGAGGGCAGGTAGACGCCAAATCACGTTGGTTCCATTTATGAGACTACAGGCTCGGAGCCACGACTGTTCTTCCCGTGGAAGAAAGCACAGGGCTTCATTCTTAGGATGGAATTTATTACTTCTTTTAGAATAAAGACATTCTGCCCTGAAGCTTATTAGGTTTCTGAGTGCTCACATTTCCTCAAAAATAGTTATGGAGATTTGCGGATTTAATTTCTACCTAAGTTGGTGTAGCTCGGGGACTTGTCAAAGACAGGCTACCCGGGGCAATGCTGCCTGTCCACTTTCCACAAAGCTTCTTGGACTTCTCAAAGACTTGACGGTTAAATAAAGCAGGTTGAACACAGGTTTTTATCTCTTCTCCCCTCTGAAATCTCAATACATGACTGTAAAAGAATAAAACAGGTATAAAACAGGTGTAAATCCACACGGACAAAAAGAGTGAGAAGACGACAGCAGACTAGAGGTGCAACAGCGCGCTGGATGCTGGAGTCCTGAGGGCCGAGAAAGCTGGATCAGAAATGCTCATCCTGCCCCGTCACTTTTAGGCCAGGACAGAACAGCTTTTGCAAAGTAATTTTGAATTTCTATATTATGGGATTATTGTCTGATATGACACGGATCACTTATGGTTATAAAATGAAGAGCTTTCATTTTCTAAATAGGGGAATGAATCAGGAGTAAGTTTATTGTTAGTCCAGACCCACCCTCCATCCCTGGCCGAGAAATTCTCTTTCTGGAGAGATGGAGTTGGCAAATCCCTGCCTCGGGAGAGCTTGGGTGAGATGTCATACAGCACCCAGAGGTGAAGGCGGGCTCAGCTCTGTCTGAAACACACAGACTAAAGGAAGGAAAGAGGAATTTACCCCAGAGGAAAACTGGGGTAATGATAATAACAGCTTATATATAAACTATGTACCAAGCAGCGTTCAAAACCCTTTACATACATTAACTCAATTAATTCTCACCACAACCATAGACTGGTGGTGTAATTATCATTTAATTTTATATTTCAGGAGACCGAGACACAGAGAGCTTAAGTACATTCCCCAAGGTCACACAGCTAGTAAGTAGCAGAGCTGGAAGACAAACCCAGACAGTTTGGCTCTCTGGAGAGGGGGACATGGTTTCTGCATGACAAAAACACAAAAGTTCTACCACAGGGAGAGCCATGACTTACATTTCAAAGCTGTCACAGTTCATTGTGTGGACTGTACACAGTTTTATCAGGTTTCCCACAATGACAATGTGGGACAAGGAAAGGCCGTAACGTTAAGCTCGCTCCTTTTGAGCAGATCCTTTTCTGCAGCAGCAGGTCCCCCTATAGATAGAGGTCTGCGGTCATCTGAATAATGGCCCCCGAAAGGTGTTGCTGTCTCAAGCCTGGAGCCTGTTCCCTTACATGGTTAAAGGGCCCCTGAAGATGTGATGAAAGTAAGGACCCTGCCATGGAGGGATTATCCTGGGTGGGCTCTCCAACCGCACAAGAGACTCTGGACCCCTTTCTACTTCTAGGCCATGAGAGGAGGGCTTCACAGACTAGAAACCCCTCTACAAATCCCACTCTGAGCCCACTCGCTATTCCAGTCACTGGTGAGAACCTGGGGACAAAGTCCAGTGGGGTCCCAGACAGATCTCTCTCCAAGCTGGGGTAGAACTGAAAGTTGGCAATAGTGACACATGACATCGGATACCCATGTACAATAACAAGTAGTTTCTCATCATATAACAGAAAATGTTACCATTAAAATCGGGATAAACACACTAAGACATTTGGAGAGTTCAAATGCTGATCCGCATTGACTTTATTCAGGAATCAGAATGTCTAGAGTGCTAAAGAGTTTGCTGTGGTTTCGAGGAAACAATCATGAATAAAGCCCAGCTCAGCTATGTCTATAAAAAGGATGACACTTTATTAGTCATGGATGAGAGTTGGTGAGTGATCAACAGCCCATCTGTTGGTACAAGCCAGAAAGGGCACCGTGACCGTCATTTGTCTTAGGGTATGTCAATCATTTCAGGTCTGCAACAGGACTGTGTGTTCTTTAGACAAGGAGCAGAAGCATGTTGGGTGCACCCACAGGAGTCACGAACCAGGAAGACACATTCAGCCAGGAGCTGCAGGCAGACACCTCGGAGGCTGGGTGACTGTCAGACCTTGACTTAGAACAGGATATCAAAAACATGAAGCTCATAGTCACTCTCCATCCCATGCCTGTGACAGATGGGAGTTACTAAGGGATCACGACACACTTTCTTGCTGAGACCAGAGGCAGCCTCAGAACCTTTCTTAGCACAGAGCCCCAGAGACCTACTACCTATTGATTAGAGTTGACCCACAAGATAAAACTTATTTGCTATCCCTGGTTTAGAACAAGCGGTAAAGGAGCCAAGCTTTAGTGAGAATAAAATCTGCATTGACACCTATCTTGAGAAAGCACTGGGTGCACATTGCATAGAACAGAGATCTGGACAAGAAAAGAAGGGAGGATTTCCAGGGGCTGAGGCCAAGGAGACATCCAGGAAGTTGTAGCAGGTAACACTAGCCAGGCGGAAATCTAGATGAGTATTTCCTCATGTCTCTTTGGCCCTAATGGGATCACGTGTCCATCCAGTGAAGTGATCACTGCAGCCAGATGTGTGGGCTTTGCTGATGGGCCTGAGTTAGCTGGAGACCACTGGTGGAACTTAAGGTCATGTCTACCTAAAGCATCTGGCTAAACGCGGGGGTAAAGTGGCTCCCCAAATGAAACTGGGGTACTCTTAGGATGAGAAGAAACTTAATACTTAGGAATAGATATACTAATAGGTGTTATTTATAATAGGGTAGGATTTCCAAGGACTGGAGTCAGAAAGCTCTCCTAGAAGGGCAGAAGAGGACTCTATAGTAGGTGCAGAGTGGCCTGAAGCCCAAGAAGTAATTTCTGGAGAGGTAAGAAGTACTTTCTTCCTCTAAGGAGACCTAGGGATCCAAACCTGCCACAAAAATGAGGGAGCAAGTTTCAGTTGTAACTCAGAATGCTCCCAGACCTAGCAAAGGTGCCAGCTTCAATTTTCCTGGGCTAAGATGTTCAGGCCAACCTTCCAACATCCTGTGAGGGACACACCTTGGAACCAGCCAGGACCTGGGTCCCACAGCCCAAAGACAACAATAGCAAATGATTTCTGCAACCCATGCAAACACCATGTTTGTAGTTTTTGTTTCCTTGAATGTTGTTCCCTTGCCTTCCAGGAAAGGAAAGAAGGAATCTGGGGAGTCATGTCCCATTTCTTTGTTATGCCTACAAACAGAAAACCTCCCAGAATTGGGAGGGGGTCAGCAACTTTGGAAAGAAAGGGAGGCAGGATGCTCGGGACCTATGGAAAAGAAGACAGGTGCCTAAAGGAGTGATGAGAAGCAGCTCTGTGAGCTTAATAGGCTGAAAACCCACGCATTACAGAGGAAGAAGAATGTGTGAACAAGAAGGTGTCCATCAAAGGAAAGGAAGCTGGAAATCTGCTATAGTTTCTTCACAGGCAGTGTCAGTTAGGTTGGGTACCTTTTAACTGTAAGCATGAAAAAAAATCCCCAAACTGGCTTAGATAGAAGACAGAATTTATTGGCTTACATATTTCAGAGGGACAAATGGAGAATGGACTTTAGGCAGGGTTTGATCCAGCAACTCAAAGGATTCCTTGTCTTCCCATCTCTACTCTCTTCATCCTAAGGTTGGCTCTTCCTCATTGTTGCAAGATGCCTACCAGGAGTGCCTGGGGCTGAGGTTGGGGGTCAGGGGAAGGCTTCCTCATTAATATCAAATAGAAGAGAAAGGAATCTGTGTCCTAGAATTTCTATTAATATCAAAGAACCTCTGATTGGACTAGCTTAATCTTATGCCTACCTTTGAACCAATCACTGTGTCTAGGGAGAGAGAAGTCAGGTTCCAACCAGGAGATGGCCGTAGAGTCCATCACATAAAATCTGCATGGCTGAGGATGGTAGGAGCACTGGTTTCCCAAAGGAGATAGGATGTTGTTATGGTGAAGAAAGGGAAATAGAGGCTGGCCAGCCAACCACAGGTCTCCTAGCATCAGACATACTGGGGAAGGTGGGATGTATGTAATATGCATCCTGAATCAAAGGTAAAGATAAATATTAATTCTGAAAGTGACTTTTGCTAAAAAGAAAAAAAAGTGACAGGAAGAGAAGACTCCCTTGGTATGACTGTGGCCATGATCAGCTGGCTAGCAGCTGCTTCGCCAGAAAATGAGACACAGGGGTAACCCAGTCACGTAAGTAATCTCTGAAGATGGATCTTGGTACATGTATTTTACCTAACGTTCTTGGGAGGACTCACAGGATACACTCCAAAGAGTGAGTTAATGTTCTGTTAAGTTCTTGCTTTATTTATTCACAAGGATGATTTCCTCCTGAAACCCAGCACTATATTAACATTCTGCATGTCACTTAGGTTCACGTAAGCCACAGGAAGATGGATCACAATTCATTCATTAAAGAATTTTCCAAGTTAAAGAAGAGATATAATTAATAATGTTAGAGTAGTCCAGCTAGAGACTCTAATAAGTTATATAACATAGAAGACAGAGAATAATGAGAACATTCTTTTGTGCTTAGAAGAGAATAGTAAAATAGATTCCGTAGCATGAAAAATTTTCAATACTTTTTTCCCTTCCTATCCTAAGGGGTGTTGATTCATGCCAGGGGTCTATGAGGCTGAGAGAGCCAACAAATCTGAAATAGAATTCTCCAGCCAGTAGGTTAGAATATAACAGTAGATTTCAAAGTCTTGCCTGGTAATGAGGTGATTGTTTAAATAAATTATGATATATGCCTACAATGGAATTTTATTCTTTCTTTTTTTTTTTTAAGAGATAGGGTCTCTCTCTGTTGCCCAGGCTGGTCTTCAACTCCTGGCCTCAAACAATCCTCCCACCTCAGCCTTCCAAAATGCTAGGATTACAGGCATAAACAACTGCCTTGCCTATTCATTCATTTAAAATGATGCTGTAGGTGTGGTGGCATGCCCTTGTAATCCCAGCTACTCTGGAGGCTGAGATGGAGGGAGTTCAGACCAGCCTGGGCAACATAGCGATACCCCATCTCTAAAAAAAAAAAAGGAAATAAAATAAAATGATGGTGTAGATGAAAATATATTAACTTTGCATGATGTTCATAGTATATTTATTATTGAGTAAAAAAAGAGTAGAAAACAACATGGAGGTTATAATCACACTTTTACTAAAATAATAAACTATTTACATTTTGCACAGAAAAAATGAAAAGGTATACTTTAAGGTATTAACAGTGGTTGGATGGTAGAATCATGAATATTCTTTTTGAATCTTTTTTTTTCTTGCTTATATTTTTAAAATTTTCTATATTTATTATGTACCTTTATTGTTTTTGTAATAAGAAAAATACAGCCAAGATACTTTATTTAAAAATTATACCTGCTGCATCTGTAAGTCTTTAATTTTACTTACACTTTATTCTTTAAAAATTTTGGTATTCTCAGCCAGCTCAGTGGCTCATGCCTGTAATCCTAGCATACGGGGAGGCCAGGGTGGGAGGATAGCTTGAGCTCAGGAGTTTGAGACCAGCTTGAGTAAGAGTGAGACCCGGTCTCTACTAAAAATAGAAAAAGTAGCTGGGCACACTGGTGCACACCTGTAGTCCCAGCGACTTGGGAGGCTGAGGCAGGAGGATCGCTTGAGCCCAGGAGTTTGAGGCTGCAGTGAGCTATGATGAAGCCACTGTACTCTAGCCGGGGCAACAAAGTGAGACTCTGTTCCAAAAAAAAGAAAAAAAATGACATGCTTTCTGTAAGCAGCCATGAGTGGTTTGTGGATTGAGGTAGGGGAATAAATGTACATGTGTACGGATAAATGAGTGAACGGATTAACACAGCACCAATTACAGCAGGGAAGGAAACTGGGGAATGCAGAGGCCGGCCCTCTGCTCCCTTCCTTCCAACTGGGTAACATCTAAATCAGATCTGGTTCCAGGATGGTCTCTTTCCAGTCGCTAGGAGGGACAGTTCCATCCACATGAGGCGTTTCAGTGCTTCTCTAGGTCTGGAGATGGCATTTTCTTGCTCTCAGGAGGGGCGTCTCAAGAGTCCAGATTCTCAGACCCCAGTAAGGGGTTGGTCACCTCTCCCCTTGGCCACATGTGGAACTTTTCTGCCCACTGATGCCCAGATCCCTCCAGCCTCCCTGGGTGGGGCACAGCTTGTCTTGGAGGGACGGCCAGCACTGCTGAACCGCAGGGGTTCCTAGACCCTCAGCCTGCCTCAGCCGCCTTCTCCAGAGCTGCCACGCCACACAGCCCCCACGAGGGGCCATCAGCACTGCGGCCACAATGCCGCAGTTGTGTTAGAGACCACTCCCCGCCTCTTGGGTCCCGAGCAAAGAGACAAAGAAGCTCCCTCTCAACAGCCTCTAGAGTCTAGGAATGCAGAGGTCCATCACTGGGCTTTTCCCAGGCAGGGAGGGAGGTGGACACATCAACCGTCCCTCTCAGCAGCGAAGTCCCACAGGACCCCTCCCCATTTCTGCTCGCCAGCCTGCTAGCTGGGGGACACAAAGTGACAAAAAAGGAGGTGAAACAAACTCAAAAGCCTGCAAGTAACATGAATGAGTTATCCACTAGTTGCCGAGCCGTAGTGGATTGCTGCCACGGGCCCAATGTCGATAGGTTTTTAAAAATTATTATTATTGTTCAAGAGAAACCAGAATTCTAGATTGTGTATAATCTTCCAGTTTTTAAACATTGGCAACTAATTCAATATTTTTAACTTCATATAAATCTACACCAGTTGGGAATTCTATTCAGCTGCAAGTAACACACACGACAATAATATGGCTTAAGAGAGACTTATTTCTGTCCCACCTAAAAGAAGTCCAGAGGTGGGCGGCCCAGGGCCGTGTAGCTCCATGAAGGCAACATGTTTGAACCACTGGCTGATGGACAGTAGGGATGGACAGATATAGGACTAGACAGTCTGCTGAATGGACTAATTGAGCAGAAATGGAGATCTCGAGCCAAAGGTTAATCTGTAAGAACATAAGCCCTACCCCTCCCTGAAGCTTGGATAGAAGGGGACAGGGGCAGTTCCAGTCAATTTTATCTTGATCTAAAGGAGCAGGGAGACCCCAACTGACACTGAGATGCATAGCCAGTGCTATCCTCTTCCCTCTCCCAGGCCCCACCCAGGCTTCGAGTGGGCCTTTGCAAAATTGAACCGGAATCTTCTGACATTGCCTCTGCTTTTGCAATATTGAGAAATCAGGAAGAGCTTGAGCTGGCTGTAATTCTAAAGGGTGAATGGATGCTGATGGCGTATCCTAGCAACCGCTGAAAAGAAATCAACGTCAAGTGATACAAGCTCCGTGAGTAGAGAAGCAAAACATCCATGAAACACGGTGAGAAGTAACTCGACCTAGGTACCGACTGTCAGGCCCTAACTGGCAGCTGTGAGCTGGCCTTGCTGTTAGGATGCTGGAAAGATGATGCAAGAGCAAGAGGGCGAGTTAGGCTGAAGGAGGCCTCATAAAAATGACCCCAAATCACAATACTCAATCAAAGTCTAGGTTTGGAGCGATAGCCTTAGCCAGAGAAAACCACATAATTTGTAGATAACGGAGGATCATAGAAGGCTGTCAAATAAATCCCTTTAATCTAATTACAAATGACATTTATCTCTATAAAGCCACATAGTATTCAATAAGACACTAATAATCACATCTCACAGGGATGAAAATGACTCCCTTCTGTTACTTTCCTCATAAATTTAGAAAGCACTGATTTTTAACCAAGTGCCAACTGAAGAATACTAATGTCCTGTTGCATTAGTCAGGGTTATTTTTACTGCCAATGAAAGAAATCCAGCTTGAATGGAGCCAAAAGGAGGATGGGGGAAGGAATAAGTCATAGAATCAAAGGAATATGTCCAGGAATCAGGGCAGCTCTGAGGACCTCCGGAACTAGAAACCAGGGACTGACTTTCTTTCTCTCTCTCTCTTTCCTTTACTATGGGCATTACCTTCATTTCCTCAGACTTTTCTCTGAAGCTAAAAACATGACCACCAACAACCCTGGAGCTGTAAATAGTTTTGTGGCCCTGGGCAGGACAAGCACTTTCCCTACGAGTTTCACTTGCAAAGGTCCTCAGGAGAATTTTGTTAGCCTGCTATGGACCACACGTGTGTCTATTCCTGGGCCCCTTCCTGGGGCCAGAAGGCTGGTGCTAGGATTGGCCAGGCCTGGGCCACATGCTCACCCCTGGTACAAGGACAGGAGGTGGTGTACTCTGGTTAGCAGGGCTGGGATGGGAAGAAGAGATTTCCCAAAGGAAGAGGATGCTATTTTCAAAAGGGAAAAAACTGGTGCTGAGCAGACAAATTCACGATGGCCAGATGCGGTGGTTCACTCCTGTAATCCCAGCGCTTTGGGAGGCGGAGGCAGGAGGATGGCTGGAGGCCAGTGGTTTGAGACCAGCCTGGGCAACATAAGCGAGGAGACCACGTCTTTATAAAAGAATAGAAAAATTAGGCCGGGTGCGGTGGCTCACGCCTGTAATCCTAGCACTTGGGAGGCCGAGGCGGGCGGATTGTTTGAGCTCAGGAGTTCGAGACCAGCCTGAGCAAGAGCGAGACCCCGTCTCTACTAAAAATAGAAACAAATTATATGGACAGCTAAAAATATATATAGAAAAATTAGCCGGGCATGGTGGCGCATGCCTGTAGTCCCAGCTACTC
>CM052440.1:20410141-20427132 GCA_028533085.1 Varecia variegata | reverse complement strand
GAGGATCCCTTGAGCCCCAAGAGTTTGAGGCAGCAGTGAGCTGTGATGACACCACTGCACTCTAGCCCAGGCAACAGAGGGAGACCCTGTCTGTAAAAGAAAGAAAAGAATAAAAATAATTTAAAATTGAATTTTTATTAAAACTTAAACGAATATTGCATATAATAGCTTCATGTACAGTGATCCATATTTTCATATTGTGTAAAGTTCAGTTGAACTAGTTAGCATTTATATGATTCTATTTACTTAAAATAAATAATAATAGGCCGGGCACAGTGGTTCATGCCTATAATCCCAGCACTTTGGGAGGCTGAGGCAGGAGGACTGCTTGAGCCCAGGAGTTCCAGCCTGGGTGACAGAGCAAGACCCCATCTCTGATAAATAAATAAATAAATTTTATAAGGCCTAAAATTGATCATGCTTTCAGGAACTGTATATCAGTAAACCAAATTATCATTATTTAAATTTTTGCTAGGATTTTAAATCTTTGCTTATGATTCTGCCAAGGTAATTAAGGTATGATGATAATAATACTGATGTCTACCATGTCAGATGCATTACCTGACAACACCTTTGAGGAGTATTTCATTATCCCTATGTTATAGATAAGGAAACTGAGTTCCTCCTAGGAGGTGATAGTTGTCCAAAGCTACGTGGCTAATAAGCTCTAGGGTGGACCCAGGTTGGTCCAAGTCTAGAGCCAATTCTCTTTCCAATCTGTCATATTGCTTCCCTGACTCGATCGACAATGCTGGAAAGAAGAACAAATTTGCATGAGATGTTTGTTAATAAAATAGAAGTCTAACAACTGAGTGTTCTAAAATAATTACTGAATCATAAATTATATAAATGTACCATATAGTTGGGCAAACAAGTTAACTTCTTAGATTTTAATAAAATGTTCTCCAACAACAGAGTAGACACAACGCACAAACACAACTCACACAAACACAGACAAACAAGAAATAAGGGCTATGCCGCCACTACTCAGTCAAAAGTAAGGGAGCAGCTGTGTTCCAAGTGACCACAAGGGAAGACGTGAGAATGCAATCTTAGTTCTTCACCAATGGAAAACTAGTTGAGGGCTTAAGTTTAGGGTTCCGGGGGCTGGGTGTGTGGCAGGTATAGGGGAACTGGGGCAAGCAGAGCTATATGACAAACATTAATGGCTACCTCAATGCTCCCACTGAGAAATTCAAGTCAGCCTGTAGGGCCAGCTGCCTCCAAATCCAACAACCTTTTCTGAGATTTTCTGGTAAGATCTACCCAAGCAAAGGATCACAGAGAAGTATATCATTTGAAATTAGGACTCACATAGCATTAAAAAAATTCACCTTTTAAACCATTTTAAAGTATATAATTCAGTAGTTTTTAGTATGTCCACAATGTTGTAAAACCATCCCTGCTAAATCCAGAACGTGTCCACAACCCTCAAAGAAACCTGTACCTGTTAGCAGTCAATCCCAATTCTCAATCCTTTTTAAACTCACATTTCCTAACAGCCAAAAATTTTACTGTTTTTTTTCCCTGTAGTTTGAATTACAAAGATAATAGAGTGGGTGTGTTTTAATGATATATATGCAATTTCAAACTGTAGATGCCCCCAGAGTCTGATGGCCAACCCCCATGGGCATCCTGCCTTAGCCCTGGTTGGGTATTGCTGTATTAAATAGTATTTATGAGATGTGCATATTTTGTTTGGATGGCTTTTAGATGGCTAACTACTTCCACGAGTCATCTTTTGTTTTGTCACCTAGCTCAAGTTGGAGTCAACGGTTCCGGTGATTTACATTGCTTTATATGAAATTCTTAACATTATAAATTTATTAATCCTACCTATCAGGGGATAGCTTTTCATAAATGAGAAAATAGTTTTTCATGTAAGTTAACATCTAAATTTCAAATTAGGACACAGCTTTTCTCCCACATAATTTTTCCATCCCCTTTCTATTGCTTTGAAAAGAGCATCAGATATCACTTAAAATTATGGGACTGATGCTTAGCCTTATTTAGTGACATAAAAATGACTGCCATTTTTTTTTAGCAACTTTATTGTGGCTCAAAGTTCCAGGTCTAGGCTATATGCAGGCAAATCTGTAAATCTGCAGACTTCTCTGTAACTGCAATCAAGTAGAGCCATCTCGTTTTAAAGGCCTGGATATGTCCTCAAATGCACATGCAGAGGCTTTATGGAATATAAGCATCCACTTCAATACAAACTAATTTTTGAAAATAAAGCTATTAGTTTATAATAATAAGCCCTGGCAAATACTACTGGTCTGTAATATGCCCATAGTTACGAATCAGAAAATTCATAATCAGGGCTATGTCTAAGAGAGATGGTGCATACCAATAACAAATTTCATTACTAGAGGAGAAGTAATAAAGTCATAGGATATCAGTGAGGACCTTCAGTTGCAAGTGAGAAGCCTAAGTTAATCTAGATTCTAAGTCAACCTAAAAGAAAAAAAGGGAAATTTATTGGTTCACATGATTAAAGAGTCTAAGTGGAGTGCACTTCAGGCACACGCAGAGCTGGGTCCTCAGACACTATAATCAGGAAACCGTCCCATTTCTTCCTTCTCTTGGCTCCACTTCCCTTTGCACTGACTTTATTTTCAGGCTGCCTTCTCTGGTGTGGTGCCTCCCAGCAACACCAAGCATGTATCCTCCAAACGTCAAGTATTATAGACTTCAAATCCATTTTCCCATATTTCCAAGTAAAGTCCTGGATTTGAGTTTCATTGGCCTGTCTCGGGTCACTTATTCATTCCTAAACTGATCACTAAGGCCAGTGGGATATGACACTCTGAGAATTAGAGACGGGGTACAGTCAAACCCACTGACTGGCCCATATGGATTGAAAGTAGAAGGACAGTCCCCAACAGACATCAGGGTTCTATGACCCGAAGAAAGGGCAAACACAAACAACCCAAGTCCAGACAGATGCTTTCCAGGAACTGAGTTCTCTCCCTGACGCACCCTAGTGGGGAACCCAGAACTAACATGTTGCACAATTCCAAGGGACAGTGTTCACATTATATTCTCTGAAATGTGCAACACAGAGGCCCTAGCATATCCCTTTTCCTCTGGGACAAGAGGGCTGTATCAACACCAGACATCGGCCTGGGAAACAACTTTTTTAAAACCAGTTCTGTTATGATGGATTTGTTTAAAAATCTACCACTACAAGTCCATTTATGTAATTCCATTATTTCCATAAATCTTAGGAACACATACAGACATTCCCTTCCTGGAATCAGAGCTGACAAATGTGGCAGTATTACCAAGTACTTATGATGCAACTGCATTTTTCACTCATGGAAATTTGGCACCATTGTATGAATTAACTTGTATGTGAGGAGGACAAATGTTATAAATAGGATTCCTCCACACATAGGAGCCTGACTTAAACAGGGATACAGGCCTAGAGGTCTCTGCAAGCTGATCACACAAGTGATTGCAAACCCTTGAAATGATCACCAATTTTTTGGAAACACAACATGGCATCATGGTAATTAGTATACTTTTTTTTCCTATAAAAATTGCTCAATGAAACTTAAAATTTCCTACGTATAAATGTTTGCATGCTTTAACATCATTCCTCACAAGGACCTTACTTGCTGTACAGGGCTGCTGTTGTTTAATTCCAGTTATCTCACCACCAGCAGAATTATTAAATCTGATCAATACTGGTGTTTACTCCATTACATCTGCATATATAGTGCCTTTGTGGGTGGGTAGTGGGCGTTCAGTAAATGCTGAATATACAGATTATTTATTGTAGTAATTTTGTTCATGACTTTCCCCAAAAAGGAGCAATAAGTACTATGGAGAAAATAAAACAAGAAGTTTTACATAAATAAAAAATAATAGGAAATTCTTGAGGAAGCTACTTTAGATTAGAACATCCTGCTGAGGAAATGATATTTGTACAGTAAGACATCGATGACACAAAATAGTAACACAAAGATGTTACTATCCCAGGCAATGGAACAGCAAGTGCAAAGACCCAAGACAGGAATGACTCTGGCTCTTTGAAGAGAAGAAAGAGGCTGGTGTGAAAGGTGATGTCTGAGAGGTTGACGGGGCCTATCATGGACACAAGCGGGGACTCCCACAGACACGGCCATCACCTCTCTTCTTTTCTGTGAAGCGAGTTTCTCGGCCAAGAGTGCTGTCCTGTATATGACAACGCAGAAGGCATTCTAAGTCCGTGAACACTGGTGTTGGCCAAGGCCTGGTAGGCAAGGACAGGGGATCCAAATTCAGGATAAGTGCCTGTTCCCACAGAAACAAATCACCACTCCCTCCAAAATGGAAGACGTCAGTGAAATGAACCTTCCGCCAGGACACTACTGGGTTTTGATGTGTGTTTTCTGTTGGGTTCCTCTGTAACCACAGAACTAGTCCAGTCTGGTTCAGTTCTGTCAGTAACCACATTTAACAAAATGGTGGGCTGCGATGGACCCCCAGGTTGCAAGTCATGTAACCTGAGCATGCCCAGATGAACCAAGCGTACCCAATTTGTGACCCCAGAGCTGGCCAGAATGAAAGTCAACCACAGGTGGAACCTAAGTGCTTGGACCAAGGAACTGGGACCATGTTAAGACGGAGAGGTGCCCTGTTTTGTTGCAGTACAGACTGAAGAGCCAAAGACCCATCACCGCCTGTTTGCGTGATCCAAACAGATTATACCTTACTGCATTTTCCTATCTCTCTCATGGTTACTTCTCTGCCTATAAAACCTGCCCCCCTGTCCCCAACTCAGGAAACAGATTTGAGCATTGCCTTCTGTCTCCTTGCCAGTCGACTCCCAATAAAGCTTTCTCTTTTCTCAAATGCCAGTGCCATCGGACTGGCTTCTGTGTGCCTCAGGCAGCGAGCCCACTGCTGGGCAAAGCCCCCGAAGCCGACACTGAGATGAGGATTTGTTCTCAGGAGGTGATCTCAATAAGCATCTGGCTGCTTTGTTCTAAACCTTTTTGGATTAAAGGTCCAATCCTCAGGGTTCATTTGCAAAGCCCTTCCCAAAACCTTTGCACCAATTTGCAACATTGCTTGCTTCAAGTCTCTGACTTTCTAGCCAGTGATTGGTTATAGATCCTGATCTCAGGTCATGTTTCCCTCAAGTCAAAGTACATGATAAAAGGCATTGCTTGAAATCTTACCTACAACTTGAGATTTGTCCTCCACTGTCCTTCAAGACAACCCCAATAGGGGCTGTGATATACATCAGCACATTTCCAGCTGATAGTGCAGACTGTTCACAACATCAAAAGCCAGGCTTGCTTTTCTTCATTCTCAGCTAATTGGACAGTAACTCTCCACAGGGGCAGAGGGACAGGCTGATAGGGGCAGGATGTGAGAATAAGGTAGTGGAAGGCACTGAGTGGGGAGAAGTCTGCTCTTACAAACTAAATGTGCCTTCACGGCCTGCTCTAGTCCCACCTACCAGGTGATGAAGTGTTCCTGGAAATGGTCAACTTTATGAGTAGGTGGATTAGATAGCACTTGGTATCCCATAGTCCCCAACATTCCCAGTAGCAAATTGAAGATATTTTTCAAAAGGAGAAAAGTAATTTCACTGCAGGGGGTCTGACCTTGCTCCAAAATCTGTGGGCTTCCACTGTGATTGTCCTGGAGAGACTTGTCTCTGACTTCAGTAAGTCTCCCCCTCTCCCAGACACTTGGAGAGGGCTGAGCAGCACAGCAGCTTGGACTGCAGCCTGGGCCACCTAGACGGACTCATTTTGCTTTGTCAACTTTTCAGGTCACCTGGTAAATAAGGACAAAACACCTGTATGCTATATGCTGTATTGAAAATCCAGGGCACCACAAAGTATTGTGCATTTCTTAGCTGTAGAAGAGACAAGGTGTAGTAATTTGTCCTTAACACAGGAGGGGCTATCTCAACAAGACCACTGATTCCTTGGGAATTTTACTAAGGAGTCAAGGCCCTGTATTTCTATGAGATTCAGATTCCATCCTTTGGCATATATGTCTTACCACGGTGTCTAGGATATCTGCTATTTCCTGTTCTGCATCAACAAAGTGGATTAATGTGACATCATATGGTTTAGTGAGGCACTAAATGTCCTCATGTACCAAACGACAAGAGTTGACATCCTTGGGACGGATTTGTAAAGCTATTTCTGTCCTTGCTAGGTAAAAAGAAACAACTGCTGGTGAACTCTATAAACCAAAATGGATGAAAATGCAGTGGTTAGACCAATAGTTACATACCAAATGCTAGAGGCTGTATTAATTTGCTCCAATAAAGAGACCATTTCAGGAATAGCAGCTACAATTTGGAACTTAACCTCAGGATTAAGTTTTATTGTAGAGCACACCGTCATTCTCCAAGACCCATCAATCTCTCCCACGGTCAACTGGAAGTACACTGTACCTTTGGGGTAGGATAGGAATGACCACATTTCTATCATTCTACCCTTTGATGGTTGCATTGATCTCTGTAATTATCCTAAAGATATATTGCTTTTTTATGCATTATTTTGGTAGGGAGGAAACGCTCCAATGACTTCCACTGGACCTTCTACCACAGGAACACTTACTTCTCGGGGCAGGGAGCCAATGTTCAGATTCTGTAAAGGAAGTCTATCCTATCTACACTTAGGAACTAAGAAAATAAACCATGAGACAGGGGGAGAAGGGAGGGGTTCAGTATCCCAGGGGGCTTATAGGAAAATGAGGTCCAAACTCCATTTGTCATGTCTCCCATAAGCCTCTATTCTGACCAGTGGGCCACAGTATTCTCAGTTCCCCCAGAATTAGTGCTAACTTGGAGCAAGTAGACACTGATCCTTGAAAATTTTGGACATTTCTTCATCAAGTTCACATCACCTGAGAAAATGGCTGAGTGGAAGGATCATAGTATAATACATAAATCTATTATCATAGCACAGTTCTTAAGTCAAGGGTTCTGGTCCTGAGAATTAACTCAGGTCTAAGAATTAAGAGCAACTGTGGTCTAACTTGATTCAAGTCTCTACCCTAGACCTGTAAAGCTGTTTTCTTAAAAAGAAAAATCAGATCAAGGCCTAAGGTAGCTG
This sequence comes from Varecia variegata, assembly GCA_028533085.1. NCBI lineage: Eukaryota > Metazoa > Chordata > Mammalia > Primates > Lemuridae > Varecia > Varecia variegata. Next base: position 20,420,059 of record CM052440.1, on the reverse strand, counting down.
CCTGTTGCTTTCATTCCTAGAGGCCCTAAGATTACATAAGCACACTCCCAGATTGCTGCAGGTCAGATATTTCCTAATTACCATCTCTTTCTACCTTCTCCCTCCCCATAAGGACCACATCAGTTCTGCTTCTAACAGGTGAACCTCCAGCATTCCAGAAAAAAACAGCAGCCAGGACAAAACTTTCAGATGTCCTTTCAGATGTCCCTATACCAACGGTCAGGACCCCACTATATCCCTTATTTTTCACATAAGAAACCAAGGAGATAAGCTAAGCCATATAATTGCCCTGAGTTTCACTCAATGCCTTGAGTTGAGATTTGAGAATCAAGGTTCATTCTCTCTCTTAAATTATTCAATACCCTTGGAAGCAACCACCTGACTCCATAATCCTAGCATTTTTTTCCATCACTGTTAAATTGTTCTATGGTGGCTGCTAGTCAGTCTCCAAGAGCCTTATCCTCAGGGAGCTCAAGGACCCTGGAGACTAAAGGCAATAGCTTGATGAGCTGTTCAGTCACTGAAGCTGCTAGCTCTCCATCAGATTACCCAAACACAACCACCAATTCCAAAGATCCCACATTTCCTTGAGCATCTTTTGCCTACAACCCATTGTCTGGTACCAATCTGGATGTTAGTTAAAGGTATTTTTTGTTTGCAAGCAACACAAAAAATCAGTGACCCCAGTTAGTTTAAAGAACTATGAAGATGGCCAGGCACAGTGGCTCATGCCTGTAATCCCAGCAGGTTGTTAGGCCAAGGTGGGAGGACTGTTTGAGGCCAGGAGTTCAAGACCAGTCTGCATAACATAGCAAGACCTCATCTCTACAATAAATAAGAAAAAAGCAGTTGGGTATGGTGACATGTACCTGTAGTCCCATCTACTTGAGAGGCTGAGGCAGGGGGACCCCTTAAGCCCAGGAGTTCAAGGCTGAAGTGAGCTGTGATGATGCCACTGCACTCTGGCCTGGATGACAGAGTAAACCTTATCTCCAAAAATAAAAAGAACTAAGAATACATTGATTGGTCTGTTAGAGCTTGGAAATAAAAAAAAAAAAAAAAAGAATACATTGGAATGGAGTCTGGGATAGTTCACAGATTAAAATAAACTAATAAAGAACCAAAACTCAAGAAACAGAAAATCTCTGATAACCTCCTTAGAGAGCTACAGTAAAAGCCATCCAGTCCTGATGACTCTCAGCCATTGTCTCTCTCCATGCAAGTTTCAAATTCCCATGAGAAAATCTGTTTGGCTCAGCCTGGGTTTAGGTTTTCCCCTATCAATCGGCAATGATACTGACGTAAGGTCCCAAAGCACAAACATGACCACTGGAGCTGTTTCCAGAAAAGGGAACTGCAAACAAGGCGGCCAACCCAGTCGAAGTCTACTTCAATGACCATGTTCCCAAGCGTCTATTTTGCAGTCGGTAACTGACAAAGAACAAAAAGGCACAAAAGACATTGCTGAGTCAAACAATTTTAATTAAGTTAAAGGTCAGCAGAAAAGGTGCAATTACATGAAAAGCCCCAGATTTTGCACGTTTAAACTGTTTTTCACTGTCTTTACTTGTAAGGTGTTGAAGGTGGGACCCACTCATGAATCTTCTTTCTAGTGGTGGAGTAAGGCACATACTGTTCTGGGGTGCCACTCACGTTGAATTTGTGGTTTGTCCAAATGAATTTACGAGCAACAGGTGGTTTTGTTGTTGGAGGATCATCAGTCATACAGTGAAGCCAACGATGCCTTAGAGAGGGGGAAAAACCAAACAGTTACGAAGAGGCAGCACACCATTGTGGAAGGGGGGTTAGGAGGGCAGCTCTGGAGCTATTTTGTTGTTTGGGTTCAAACCTCAACTCAAACTTACTAGCTGAACTTTTCTATGCCTCAGTTTTTTATCTGGCCATCTCTACTTCCTAGGGATGGTATGAGGATGAAATGAGATAATACACATAAGGCACCAAGAAAAAGCCTTGCATGGGGTACTCAACAAATCTTAGCTAGTGCTATTATCATTACTGTATTCCATCAAATCTAAGACACTATCCATTTTCAAACACACCATTATTTTATGTACCTCTAAGAAAAAAATGCTACCAATTAAATTATGACAGACTTGATTATAATATATATCCTCATTTTAGATGCAAAAATGTGTTTTAGAATTGGTAAAATATTCTGGACTTGCAGTATGCTCACTTGCTCTGACTCAGAAAGGTCTAGTTGGAAACCCAAGGCTCCTGCAGAAGAAGAGGGTCTCTGCAGGCATCGTAAATTCAAGCTTGAGACTGAACACCAGAGAATACACAATTTATTGTATTAAACAATTAAGTCACAGCCAAAATTCACAAGTATTTTGGTCATATGTGCTTAGCAATTTAATTTTAAAGGATATTTGATGGGAGGTGCCAGAAATCTGGCCTAAAAGCTGGCTACATGGAGTAGAGGGGGAAGAGCCCAGTGATGCTGCTGCTAATGACAGGGAAAAGAGGACTCAAGGTTTGAGGGACAAGGAGTAGAATCAAGCAGGAAGCTAAGATGAGGAGTTTATATGGGAAAGAAGGAGAAAGACAATGCATACCGGACCCGCTAAGACCCGGAGCTCACAAGACAGAGATGACCCTATGGAAAAAGGGAGTGAGGGGGATAGTCACAGAACTGCAGCACTGAAGCTCAAAAAAAAAAAAAAGTGATTACCCAGCTGCAGAGAAAAGGACAAGAGGAGGAGGTTTCAGTGGAATAACTAAAACTAAAGCTAATGAGAAATTTATGATGCTGTGTAAGCCTAAGAATATTTGCTAGCAGTAAGTGATAGATATAGCTAGGTAACTGGCTAAAACCAGTCAGACTAGAGATCAAATATGATTATTGTTGCTACATTTCTATCTAAAGACAATTGTATCATGATCAGCTTATGCAATGAAGAATGCAGAAGGCTGTACAAGCTGGGTGGTGTCTGTCTTACTCCTCTGAAGGAAGCTGGGGATTAGTGAAGTGACCTGAACCAATAAACCGTGACCATTAATACGAGCACACCAGTGCTGAAGCCCCTGTGAGATGGCAGTGGTGAGCCAGACTCCGCTAACCACTCAGAGGAGGGATTAGCTGTTGAAGTCAAGGCTGTCACTTACCAAGAGGCTTTATGGGAGCTTAAGGCACAGCAGAAATATTTAACGTTTACCTTGTTGAGTCAGCTTAAGTAACTAAAGAAAAATTTTATTCAAATAATTGCTGTCAAGACTCTTGAAGATTAAAATGGTATTTAAGGAACCATAGTCCCCAGCTTATATACGCCTAGTCATTTACTTGAGTGAGGAATTGAAAAGCTCATGGAGAAATAGAAAATGCTCAAAAAAACTAAGAGATAATTTTTATCGCAATACATAAAATCTAAAAATGTTCATCCTAGCAAGGCTACATGAAAGAATTAGAGAATGAATAAATGATAATCTGTATTCATTATAGCAGTTTATAGAGAACAATAAGCAATAAGAAAACGGGGCTCACACCTATAATCCCAGCACTTTGAAAGGCTAAGGTGGAGGGATCACTTGAGCCCAGGAGCTCGAGACCAGCCTGGGCAACATAGCAAGACCCTGTCTCTACAAAGAAAAATAAGATAAAATAAAGAAATAAGAAAATGTTTATAGTCTGCTAGGCTAATATAACTCACTGTTATTGTTGTTGTTATTATTAAATAAGGGGTAAAGAAATCATACCTTTTAGATTTCTACATCAAAGAGTTTTATTTGCAAAACATATTTTCAGCTGGGCCATTTTTATTCCAACTAATTAAAGATGCCAGTGTACTAACAGCATTGTCTAGAAAACTGTGTTGCAGTTGGCATTAGACACTTCAATTTTGTATCAATGTTATTATCTTAAAGGACAAAATATGAAATGACTTATACTTGATAAAGTCAGTGAGACCGCAAATAAGGAGACCAGCCCGAATGGAAAAGGTTACAAACACAAAAGAGGAGACTATTTATAATGAAAATATATTACATTTTGGGGAGGACTCAGTACTTAAACATATTAATATTAAAGTTGTGTCAAAATAACTGGAAACAAAGATATTTAATCATAATTACTGTCATTTAACATTTACCTTGTTGAGTCAGCTTAATAAAGAAAAATTTTAGTTACTCCTCCACCAAAATTATTTCTACAGTTGTATAAGAGGAGAAAGTATGTCAAAGAACAGGGAAGGGAGACTTTCTTCTTCTTTGAAAATACACTGCTTCGCTTAAGGACCCCCTCAGTTTGAGGATGTCAGCCACTCAAAGTGGAGAACAGAGGCATTTATTTGTGAAGAAAAAAGAAAATAGCCTAACAGGAAATTAAGAAATAACAAATATATAATACATCAAACAGATTTTTAGAAATCACTGCAAGATTGGTATTAATAACAAAGGAAGTTTAATTTTCCCTTTTAGAGAACTCCCAGGAGTAAAACATCACCAAATAATAGCCAACAACAACAATGTAGGCAGCTCTGAATTTTTCTTCTTGGATAATATGCATGATCAATTTTGGGAATCAAGGCTGGCTCCTAACCATATTGTTCATGTTTCAGTTACTTTCACTGGACATCATTAAGAGTAGAAATGCCAAAAATTTTTCAATTTTTCAAAAAATAAATATGAAAAACTAAAGAAAAACTCCAGAATTTTCTGAGGTAAAAATATTCATCATACTAATACTATTACTCTATCCCACTTTAGTTTATGAAACATTCTTACACATATCACTCATTCACTTATTTAATACTCATCTAGGTATATCTTAAAGTTCAGGAAATAGAATTTAAATGGCTTTCCCAAGGTCCCAGATCATGTATGTTATATAGCTGAGGCTTGAATGCAACCTCCCCATGGCTGAAGCAAGAACCTTTGGATTAGAAATTTAAATTTTAATCAATAGATGAAATTGGGTTGGGATTATGGTGGCATATAAGTATCCATTAAAACCCTGAGATCCATCAAATCCCAGGATGGAATTGATAAATTTAACTTATTTATTTATTTTATTTTATTTTTTTAGAGATAAGGTCTCACTCACTATGTCACCCAGGCCAGAGTGCAGTGGCCCTCGAACTCCTGGGCTCAAGGGATCCTCCTGCCTTAGCCTCCTGAGTAGCTGGAACTATAGGCACGTGCCACTGAGCCCAGCTAATTTTTTTTTAAACAAATTTAAAAACCAAACATAGTTTATTATAAGATGGCAATTTAAACCTTATTAGCGCAGTAACTATTATTTAATTAAATGCAATCTGAATTAAAATCCCAATGGGTTTCTTCTTAGAGTTTGACAACATAATTCTAAAGATAAGCTAGAAATTTATCCAAGAAAAATTTTCAAAACTCAGAACAATCAGGAAGGCTGGCATTGGCATTACTATATATTAAATGAAAGCCTCAAACATTAGAACAGCATAAAACTGGTATAAAAGTACAATAATAAAGCAGAACAAAGTCCCCCAAACAGACTAAAGTGTATAAAAGGTAAAGCTGGCATTTCAAATCACTAGGGAAAGTAAAAATTTCAACAAATTATGCTAGGATACTTTTGTTGAAAAGAAAAATCAAGTTAGATTTCCCAAGTCATATATCAATGATCCCAGATAAATTAATAATGCTCAGATACAATATGGATATATATTCATATTCATAAGATACACTGATGTTCATAGAATATGAAGAACCACTTCTAAGCTTAATATCAAAGGTAAAAAGCCATAAAAGAAAAAAAAAAAGCTGATAGATTTTACTAATAAAATTTGAAACATCTATGTCCTAAAACACTGCAAACAAGATTAAAGCTAAAAACAAACAAACAAGAAAAAACAGGAAAAAATATTTATAATATACAGAAAAAAGATTCATCTACCACTACATATCAGAAAGAAAAAGTCAAACATCCAATAGAAAAATGGACAAAAGATATTAAAAGATGTCATAAGAGAAAAAAATTAAAATGGCAAACAAGTTTAATCAAGGAAATGCAAATTAAAACAAGGTATAACTTTTTACTTGCTAAACTGACAAAGATTTTAAACTACAACAAAACAATAAAACCCAAAATTGGTGAAGTTATAGAGAAATCAACACTCATACATTACTGAATTCTTTACCCTGAGAATATTTACCCTATAAATTTGTACAGCCTTTCTAGAGGGCAATTTGGCAGTATGAATTAAAAACTTATATAAAATGTATACTCCTGGATATAACAATTTTACTTGTAGGAATTTGCCTTAAGGAAATGAGGATACATGGGTAAGTGCTTATGTACAAGGATGTTGATCACTGCTTTATTTATAATAGTGAAAAAATGGGAAGAATAAAATCAAAAGTAAATGGAATATTTAAATAGCTCGGGCACATCCATATGACAGAAGACTAAAGCATCATTGAAAATTATGCTGTAGACAGTATTTCATGACCTGAGAAAATGTCTACCATATTTAAGTTTAAAAAGCAAGTTATTTACTATTTAATACTTTTATACCATTTATAAGTCATGGGCACTAACCTACACACTTTATTGTAAATATTAACTCATTTAATCTTTACAACTCTAGAGGTAGATAATATCCCAATTTAATAAATGAGGACACCAGGGCACCAAGAGTTTAAATAACTTGCTCAAGGTAGTAGAGCTAGAATCAAACCCAAATTGGGCTTCAAAAAGCTCAATTATATTAAAAACAAAAACAAAAGGATACATAAAGAGGAGACAGTGATAATATACAGTTGTCCCTCCATATCTGTGGGGAATTGGTTTCAGGACCACCACCACTTGCACTCCCGCAGATACCAAACTCTGTGAATGATCAAGTTTCTTACATAAAATGGCATAGTATTTGCTTATAACCAATATACATCCTCCTGTATAATTTAAATCATCTGTCCATTACTTATAATACCTAATACAATGCCTATACATCCCTTTATTCAAATGCATTCAACATAGTACTCAGCACATGCAAAGTTTTCTAACTTTATGAAAATTTTTTTTTTTTTTTTTGAGACAGGGTGTCCCTCGGTCACCTAGGGTAGAGTGCAATGGTACAATCACAGCTCACTATAACCTCCAACTCCCAGGCTAAAGCAATCCTCTTGTCTCAGCACCCCCCAAAAGTAGCCGGGATGACAGGTGCATGCCATTATACTCAGCTAATTTTTAAAATTTTTGTAGAGATAGGGTCACACTATGCTGCTCATGCTGGTCTCCAACTCCTGGGCTCAAGCAATCCTCCCATCTTGGCCTCCCAAAGTGCTGGGATTGCAGCTGTGAACCACCACACCTGGCCATTTCCCCAAATATTTTCAATCCAACATTGGCTGAATCCACAGATGCAGAACTCACGGTTAGAGAGGACTGAATGTATATCAAAATGTTAACAGTGGTTGTTTCTATGGGGTGGGAAAATAGGTTATTTTTTTTCTTTGTTATTTTCTGAATTTTCTATAATAAAAATATACTACTTTATAAGAAGAAAGTAAAGATATTACAAAGAAAAATCCTTCTAATTCAAATCAATTATAGAGATGGTTTATAAATCCTGCCCAAGTCATCAGTCATTTATTTTTAGACCACAAATAGGTTGTCTTCTTCTAAACTCATTTCATCCTACTTAAGCCACCATTAAAAAAATACTTCACTCCCTCTAAAGTACTCAAATGTTTTAGCGGCAGAGGGACTGTTCCTCTCGGTCTACCTTAATGGAAATTTTTTCTAAGTCAATTCCACAATGCAACGTCATTCACTAAAGGTTACATAGAAAAGATTCAAAATGTCTTTTTATCTAGAAACCTCAAAATTTCCTACACATAACTATCTCTAGCATGTACTGTAGCTCTGATAACTGTGAACACAATAAAAAGATTTATTCTGGAAACTGGAATCAAGAGAAATTCCTCATTCACCAAGAGTAATACATAGTTTATTTCTACACCCAAGGAATGGGATTTTTCAACAACTCATCTTTGTAAAATGTTAGAATCAATCTTAAATGTAGCACTGAACAGCAAGTGAAATGTGTTAAACAAAAGCTAAATTTTAAAAATCAAAACAATCTTGTCTTCTGCTTACAATGAACAAATTTTAACAAAGGTTATAGAGAAAAGTAATATTCTGTAACATAAGAGAATCTATCTAATTCTGCAGTTTGTAGTTTCTTAGAACACAGTCTCTTAATATTCTGATTTCTGGAGCAGAAAATAAACATAAGTAAGTACCCATTTTGAAAAGAATCTTGCAACATACCACACTGAGAAACATTTCAATTTGATTCAAGGAGTATTTTACACAACAGTACTGTTTGAAAAAGGCCTACATTAAGCAGATAACACCAAGAGAAAGAAGACAATATTCTCTGCCATTGACAGTTGGCCAGCTATTTAGGGGAATAATATTTTAAATGACTGTAACAAATGATTCAGTGGGACAAGGGACTAAAAAGGACAAGCTGAAGTTGAAATGGAATTCAGAGGTAAACCTAGCTACAAACTCATAAAAAAGCTATAAAAGAATGGCAGAATATCTCATTTTTAAAACAGCTAAAGTGAACAAAACTGATTACTATATCCAAAAATGATGGTTGTTTTAAGTAAAATAGTATATGCACATTCATTCATTCAACAGGTATTTATTGCACAACTACTATGTGCTAGGTACTGTTCTAGCATGGTAGTTGAGGAAACAATCAATTAAATAATATACAATAAAATGCCAGGCAGAGGTAGGTAAGTGCCACCAAGGAAAAAGCTAGAGTAGGGGAAGGGTACAGAGTATGAGCGGGGGACAGGGCTCTGTTAGAATGGGTAGTCTGAGGAGCCACTGGGGCAGGCACTGGAATAAAGTGAAAGTGTGAGCCATGCACAATCTGGGGAAACGCTAGTGCAAAGAGACTGAGGTGGGAGTGTGCTCACCATTCAAGGAAAACAAGGCCAGTATGGCTAAGTGAGAATCAGCAGGGCAGCGAAGGACAGTGAATGCAGAAGTAGGCAGAACGGTAATCACATAAGGCCTTGCAGACCATGTAAGGAGTTGGGGTTTTTGTTCTCACTATGATGGGAAGCCACTGGATAGTTCTGAGCAGAGATTTGACTTTATTTACATTTTAAAACAATCCCTCTGGTCACTTAGTATGTGGAGAATACTAGTATGTTGCAAGAATGTAATCAGACCAGTTGAGAGGTGGTTGTAGATGTCCAGGCAAGAGATGACTGTGGCCTGGACTAGGGTAATAGTCATAGAGGTAGTGATGGGATGTGGGATATATTCAGAAAGCAAAGCAGAAAGAACTTGCTGATAGACTGGACATTCAAGAAGGAACAGTGGAGGACAACCCTTAAGTTTTTGGCTTGAGTCAAAACAAGAGTCATTTAAATGCTTAGGAACATTCTGCTTGATAAATTTGTTAATCTACCTATCCACTGGGCATTTGAAGAACTGTGAAAAGTAAAATATGTTCAATTTATAAATATGATCTAAAATGCTTAAAGGGATGTAATTAAATTTGCAAATGGATATAACTGTTTAGGAGAATTTAATCCTTTCCATTAGAGTTTATCAAACATTCATCAAAGAACAAGAGAAAATAATTGTTCTTTATTTTTATGCAAAAAATATTCAATTTACTAATCTTTTTATCCTATTTATAAATTGAACCTCAAGACTTAAAAACAACTAGGTTTTAAAATTTGTAGCTGTAATAAATAGGATATTAATTTTAAATCCAAATTGCCATTAATCCTTTCTAAATACAAAATCCCCTCAGACACTAAAAAATTCAAATGGACAAGCAGAATATTTAGTGAGATGGGGAAAATGTCTGCGATATATTAAGTGAGGAGAGGGGCAAGCAAGTCATAAAATATTGTGCATATTACATAAGAAACGCATATGTA
>CM052440.1:20374934-20403825 GCA_028533085.1 Varecia variegata | reverse complement strand
GTACAACTTCTTAAACCAATCCTTACCTTTTTAGTCACTTCTCTACCCAATTAACTACCTTAGCCCAAGTCCCTTTTCACAATGTTCTACTCTTTGTCCAATTCAGTATATAAATGTTCAACACTTAACTGTGTCTTTGGGTCTTCATTTCCTCATGAGGAAATGTAAAACTGGTATTAAATAAATGTATACACATTTCTCCTGTTGATGCCTTATATCAATTTAATTCTCAGGTCAAGTTAAAAAGCCCTAAGAGGATAGGGGTAAAATTTTGCCTCCCCTACATGGTGTATCACTGTTAATTTCTGATATCAATGGTTATATTGTGGTTATGTAGGAAAATGTCCTTGTTTGTAGGAATTACACACTAAACTATTCAGAAGTGATGGGGCATCATTTTGGCAACTACTTTGAAATCATTCAAATACTTGTAATGATTCTGAAAGTTCAAGATGGTTCCAAATGCTAAAAAAATTGTAAATCAGATCACATCCTACCTTACCTTCTAGTAACTTCCAAAGAAATTTAGGAAAAAAGCCAAAAATGTTTACCACAGCTTACAAGATCTACAAGATCTGGGCCCTAGCCTCATTTCTTAACACCTTCCCCTCACTCATTTCATTCCAGCCAAAATGGCCATGTTGCTGTTCTTTGAACAGACCAAGCAAGACATCTCAAACATACTGGCTTTTGCACCTGTGGTTCCATCTGCCTGGAACTCTTTCTCCCTTTTCTAGGTCTTTCCTCAGATGTCACTTCCTCCAAGAAGCCTTCCCTAACTCCTGTATAAAGCAGCCACTTGGCCTCCCCATTGTTATCTACCCCTTTTCGAATTTGTATTATGTTCCTTGAGTTTATAGTACTTCAAATATGTAACATATGTTTTTCTGCCTCTCCCATAAAAGCAAGGACTGGTTTTATTCACTGTTGTATCCCCAGTGCCTATAATAGTTCTTGGTACCTGGTAGGTACTAAATAGTTATTTGAATGAATAAAGATGGTAAGTTGTATTTGTTATTCACTACTCTATATATACACAATAATACATAGCTCTCTAATTAAAGATAAATCAACCCAATTTCAAATTTATTCATGGATCAAAGGTAAAAAGCCACAATTTAGAATTCTACAGTGTACTACGTTCAGGAAAAGGGGGTTTGAGAAACAAACAGTTGAGCTTGTGCAACATCACTTCTCCCTATAAAGTCTCATCATAAGCCTTTAAGCTTCCCATTCAAACAAGGGTTATCAAAGGTACTCAGCCCTTAGGAGGCTCCTCTCTACAAAGAAATTCAGTTTTGTATTCTCAATTGCCCTCAGGCTCCCGCTGGAGTGATCTTATCTGCTACAGCTCTTAGCTTCTTTTCCACTGTGATCTCACATCATATAAAAGCATTTGCTTGGATGAATAGTACTTTTCTCTTTTCAGGTTTTGATTATTTTATAATTTTTACACATTTCATCTCACATAATTTAAATCAGCCCCCCTCATCCCCCATCTCCCAAAATGTGGGCCCTGAGCACCAATGTTAGATGAGCGTTTTGAAGGAGACAGATGTCAATCTGAACAAGACAGCCCACATGCTTTCCATATGCTCCTGGTACCAACTCCACCCAAGAAACAATCAAACAAAAACTAGGACACCTCAGCTCCTAAAGCCTATATTCCACTGAGACCTTGGACTCAAACACTCAGTCCTCCTAATATACAAAATGCCTTTTCGGAAAAGGTTGACGGTTCGAAATCAAAAATCACAGCTCCTCAGAACTTAACAGAACCACAGATTGTTATTTCCCATTAAAAAGAGCACAAAATCAAGCCCCACACGTAGCACAAGAAAGCTCCCAATCAGTGCTGCTTTCTCATGTTAAGCCCCAATGAGTTTTCTATAAAAACATCATCCATGATTATGGTCTGCAAACCAGTGACATGGTCAATGCTCTCAATAATCCAAGCAGTAGACTAGAGGTTGAAAACTGGTTGTACAATACAGAAATGTTTTGCTTAGCTCACACAGTATTTTTTAAAAATTGTCCAATCGAGTATTCTATTTAATTTAAATAAAATTTTTAAAATTCATTTCTTTCAGCTGCATTATCCACATTTTCAAGTGCTCTGGGCCACATCTGGCAAGTGGCTACCCTATTGAATAACACAGATACAGAACACTTCCATCACTGTGGAAAGTTCTATTGGATGATACTGTATTTAAATTGTCAACTATTTTTAAAAATTAACATTGAAAAACAGGAACTTTCACAAAGAAATACAGATTTCCACCTTCTTTTGAAAAATCCTATCTAGAAACTCTTGGCAGAATTCTCGCCTGATAGAACTAGGGAGGGCAAAATAGGCTGCTGCCCCCTTTGATGGAGTCTGTGCTTCTCAGTTCACTGTAGTCCCCACTACTTCCCCTTGTCTCATATCTGCACTCCACTCACTTCACTCACTTAGATCACATATCTGGGTTTCCAAGTAAGTCTTTAGAACGAAAGAGAATGTGCTGGCATTATCCCAGTTTCTACTCAACAGAGCCCCAAACTATTTCCAATGATCAAGTTCAACTAAAATAAAATATCACAGCCAACTTGATAAACTTATTTCTAGTTTTTTGTTGAAATTTTCTAAACCAACTGGAAAGGATCTCCAGAGTTTATCTATATATCAGCCACATGGTATTATTTCAGCAATCTATGAAACAGATGTAAGATATTTGGTTTGAAATATTTCATAGAAAATGTGGTAATTCAAGTAAGAGCATTTAGAATTTCATTTTTAAATATTCATATTATTGAGTTTTTAGAGACCTAAGAAGTTGTAGGGCTTTCATTTTACAGATGAGGAAACTAAGCCCTAAAGAAATTAAGGAACTTGCTTAAAGTCAAACTACCAGGTAAGATGAGAGCCAAAGTTCCTTTTGCCTTTCCCTTTACTCAGACAGCTGATACTGTGGCATACTATTTTTTCCTAAAGAAAGCCACAATATTACATATCCCAATATATAATGTGTTGACACACTTCCATCAAGAGATAGGGTCTGTGTTTTCTCATGTTCAACTTGGGCAGGGCTTTCTAATTGCCTCGACCAATGGAATATGGGAGTCATACTGGATGGTTTCCAAGATTTAGTCAGATAAGGCAATATGGCTTCTACCTGGCTCTCTCTCTCAAAACACTTGCCTGAGGAAGTCCAGGCAACATGAAAATGTTCCAACCCACAGCCCCAGCTATCCCCCCGGCTGACAGCCAGCATTAACTGCCAGACACTAAGTGAACAAGTCTTCAGATGATTCCAGTGTCTGGCCTTTGAGTCTTCCAGCTGAGGCCCCAAATATCCAGGAGCAAAAATAAGCCATCCTGCTTTGTCTTGTCTGAACTCCTGACTCACAAAAACTATGTGAGATAAATAATTGTTTTAAGCCACTAAGTTTTAGGGTAACTTATTATGCAGCCATTGTAACTGGGACAGATGCTTGGAGAAGAATGCCCCTGTCTTATAAATAGATATCCAATAAATATTTGTGTAATAAAGGAAATATTGCCAAGTCAAATAAAATAAAATCTTCACTTGGCTTACCATTCAGGAGGCACCATGCTTCCATCCACATCCCAGAATGTGTTTTTGCCATTCATTTCAGTAGTATATATAACCCACCGGTGACGGCCTGGGTGGAAAGATCAACATTTAGAAAGATGTGAAGAAATAAAGAAAACCTTTTTTTAAAAAGTGTAAAGGCATAATATCAAAGAAGATTACCTTTATATTAATAAAAGACTTTTATGTGCTCTTACAGAAGAGAAATTTTAGAGGAATAACATTCTGGTTGCATTAGTGAAGACAAGCTCCAGGAAGTGTGTGGATGTATATATATAGAGAGAGATCTCAAAATGTTAAATGTTCATACTCAGAGTCAGCAATTCCATTTTCAGGAATTTATCCTTAGAATATTTAAACAAATGAAAATATAGTTATAAGTTTCCTGCAGCATTATTTTTAATAGCAAAAAGCCAAAAGCAACCTCAATGTTTGTTAATAGTGAAATGTTTGAAAAAATAATGGTTCTTCCATCAGTGGAATATTGTCTTGCTATCAAAAAGAATGCTGTGAAATTTTTTTTAAATTAAAAAACACACCAGATATCCAAGCAAAAAAAGAATGCTATAGATACATCTAACTTACTAATATAGAAAAATGACCCATATTTTTAAAGTAATGATATTTCAGTTTACTAACATGCATTATAGGCGGGACACGGTGGTTTAAACCTGTAATCCTAGCATTTCAGGAGGTCAAGGCGGGAGAATCATTTGAGGTCAGGAGATTGAGACCAGCTGAGCAACACAGTGAGACCCCCCCCATCTCTACAAAAAATAGAAATATTAGCCAGGCATGGTGGTGCATGCTTGTAGTCTCAGCTACCCAGGAGGCTGTGGCAGGAGAATCACTTGAGCCCAGGAGTTTGAGATTGCAATGAACTATGACGATGCCACTGCACTCTAGCCCAGGCCACAAAGCGAGGCCCTGCCTCAAAAAATAAAAGTAAAGTTACAACCATGTATAACATAATCCCATGAATTAAAAAGAAAAGTACACTCATATCTCAGCATACTTGGGAGACTAGTTCCAGGACCCTCCCCCTCCAAGTACAGCAATATCCGCAAATATTCAAGTGCCACAGTCAGCTCTGTGGAACCAGCCTATAGGAAAAGTCGGCCTTCCACATATATATATTTCACATCTGGGGAATACTGTATTTTTGATCCATATTTGGTCGAAAAAAATCCTCATATAAGTGGACCCATGCATTTCAAACCCATGTTGTTCAAGGGTCAAATGTATATATAGGTTTACATGTTCATTAAAGAATCTTAAGTATATACAGGTTAAACTATTAAAAGAGTGGTAAAATTATAAGGGGAGGGGGTTTCAATTTTTACTTCATATGCTACATTTTAATGTTTTACAACAGCACATTTAATTTTTTAAGTTAGTAAAAATAAAGTTATTTCCAATGTGAGGACAGAAGAAAGGAAGGAATTTAGTGTTATAGTTTATAACAATAAAGTGATAGGTAGAAAGCATATTGCCTCAGGTGGCTCTGCCACTAACTACTTGTGATATGTCACTAAGTCCCTCTGGTTAAGACAATTCCTTGGGCCCCAGTTTCTTCATCTATAAAACAATAGTTTTTTTTTTTTTGTTTGTTTGTTTTTTTGAGACAGAGTCTCGCTCTGTTGCCCAGGCTAGAGTGAGTGCCGTGGCGTCAGCCTAGCTCACAGCAACCTCAAACTCCTGGGCTTGAGCAATCCTCCTGCCTCAGCCTCCCGAGTAGCTGGGACTACAGGCATGCGCCACCGTGCCCGGCTAATTTTTTTTCTATATATTTTTAGTTGGCCAGATAATTTCTTTCTATTTTTAGTAGAGACGGGGTCTCGCTCTTGCTCAGGCTGGTCTCGAACTCCTGAGCTCAAACGATCCGCCCGCCTTGGCCTCCCAAGTGCTAGGATTACAGGCGTGAGCCACCGCGCCCGGCCAAACAATAGTTTTTAGATAATCTCTTAAAATCTATTCCAGGTCTAAAATTCTATAATTTGTGTGATTATTAAAAACATTATAGTTATGAAGTACATAAAATGTTGTTTACATCTTGTATACCAACTTGCTTCCAATGCAACAACACACAGTTAACATATTCCTAAGAAATATTCCTAACTACTCAATGACTTAGTTTCTTCATCTGTAAAATGAGGGGAGGAAGGAATAAAGTATCTACCTCAAGGCGATGTTGAAGATTAAATAAGGTAATGTATATTATTTGTTTAGCACAGCATCTAATACATGATTAAGCACACAATAAATGCTAGGCCAGTTTTATTTCACATTATAGATTATTCCCCTGGATGAAGACTAATTGTTTTTTCCTCTTTGATACTTTTCATTTCAATCAAGAGAAATTTTTTTATTATTATAAAAGTAAAAAATTCACATGGGAAAAAAAATTTCAACAATTCAAGAAGGTACAGGCTGAATATCTATAATCCAAAAATCCAAAATCTGAAATGCTCCAAAATCCAAAACGTTTTTTAGTGCCGACATGATGCGCAAAAGAAATAAATACTCATTGGAACATTTTGGGTTTCGTATTAGGGATGCTCAACCAGAAAGTATAATGTAAATATCCCAAAATCTGAAAACAATGCAAAATCCAAAACACTTCTGGTCCCAAGCATTTCAGACGAGGTATACTCAACCTATACCAATAATAATATCAGTAATATTGCTAATATTTATTGAGCACTTATTATGTGCCAAGCATTAGACCAGTGGTTCTCAATAGGGGGCAATTTTGCAAGATTTGGAGACATTTTTGGTTGTCACAACTGCAGAGGGAAGGTGCTACTGGCATCTCACGGATAGATGCCAGGGACACTGCTGGCCATTCTACAACGCACAGAACAGCCCCTTATGACAAGGAATTATCTGGCCCACAGTGTTAATAGTGCTGAAGTTGAGAAACCCTATATTGGGATAAGCTACTCCCATTCACTTTTCATCTATTTTTTAATACAACTTTATGAGGCACATATTATTATTATTCCACTTTACAGATGAGAAAACTGAGGCTTAGAGAAGTTAAATTAACCAGGTCACAAAGTTATAAAGTGAAGGGACAGAATGCTAAACCCTTACCACCTCATTCTACTTCTGTTTCTTGTGTTTCCTTCCAAGATTGAATATGCACACAAAAAGCATACATTTTCTCCCTTTGAAGATATCAAACATTGTTATGCAACTGGAGTTTTTAATGTTACACACACATCTTTGACATGTCTATTAAATTTGTAGGTTTATCTAATTCGTAACAGCAACACATTATTCTAAAAAATGTGTAACTCACCATTATCCAACTTATGCATGTTAATGTTGCTTTTAGAATTTACTACTAAAACCATGTTGTGATGGGTGTCTTTGTTTTTGCAAGAACATTTGTAGAATGAATTCTTAGAGTGAAAGTGCTGAGACAAAGGATATGTGCAATGTAAATTTTGACAAATATTACCAAAAAAGTCCTCCAAAAAGACTACATTAACCTATATATTCCTATGTCTTTCCCCACACTGGGATTTATCAGATTGCAAACTACTTCAAAATTTGATAGGTGAAAAAAAGATAACACTGTTTTTTAAGTTGCATTTCTCTACAAGTGAGGATGAGTTTTTTCCATGCCTTTGTTGGCTATTCAGTTATCTTTTTCTGTCAATTATCTTTTATTTTCTATTGAGTTTTTCATCCTTTCAAGTGCTTTGTAGAAACTCCTTGTGTAATATGGAAAATAGACTCAAATCAAATCCCAATCCCATTATTCACACCAAAAATTACCGCACTCACCAAAAAATTGCTTGTTGTCTTCATAGTATTTGTTTCCATATTTGTCTTCCCCTACTAATGTACCAACCCTCACATCATTTGCCCTGTGAATGCCCAGAAGAAAACAGACATTTTAGAATGATTCTTTGTTCAAAACACAAACAGAAATCAAGTGAGAATACCAACTTTCAGATACAAAGGCTGCTGCATCAACTCGAAAAATGAGGAGCTGCTGGGGATGGTCACAGGTGGTACATTTCAGCTTTCCTCTCCAGGCTCTCACTACCCAATGTTGAAGAATCACCTTTTAGGTTAAAAGCTCTAGAATCCCTGTTCATGCTGCATCCAGTATTATGCAAACAAAATGAGAAAAGACAAACTGACGCAACAGATGTGCCTAAATTACACTGAAAATATAAATGTAGTATCTTCAAATTATAGGACCACTTTTATCTACTATTCCTGAGTCATGAGGCACTGAGGTTAGCAAAATCTTCAGGAAATCAGGAAGCCAAAGTATTTCATCTTCTTAATATGATACATTGTTTCCTCACTCTTTCATTCTGTTCTAGGTCTCCATCTCGGTTTTCGCGGACGATACTGCTCCTGGGATCAATGAATGTCAGGACTAGTAGGGACCATTATTATGATGACCTCCTTCAACGCCTTACTACACAGAGGGAACTAAAAGGTTAGTGCAGGGAATAAAACTTTCCCAAGGTCACCGAGTGTTCTGTAATGATCGTTACTCTCCAGGGCGCGGGGTAGGGGTGCAGCCCAGATGCCCTAGCCTCCGTGTCACAGCTCTGTCTCTCGGCTTCGTTCCTGTCTCGGGGAGATCCCGGACAGAAACTTCGGCCCCGGGGTTGCGAGGGAGAGACTGGGCCGGTTGTCCTTCACGAGAGCTGTGGATTCTCCAAAGTGATCCAAGCCGGGGCCCCTTTCCAAGAAATCAGCCAGCGCAAGTCTAACCCCACAGGCCTACAGCGTGGCGCTGGCCGCCTACCTGAACAAAACTCGTAGATAGCCGCGGAGGCCGCCGTGACCGCTGACCTGCTCCAGCCCGCGCTTCAGAACCTGCACTAACTCCATCTTGTCCCGGAGGTCCCGCCTCCCGGGTGCGCCGTGCAAAACGCACCGGGCAGAAGCCGCGTCTCAGCGGCAGGGAGCCCCGCCGCAGAAGGCTCCTCAGGCCTGACGCCGAGGTTGCGCTGCGCGTGCGCGGAACTGGAGCTCGCGGGCGGGCTCGTGCTCTGGCTTCCAAAGGCGGCGCTGTAGGTCTCTTGCCGAAGCGACTTTCGGGGTTTTCAGATGCTGCATCTAGGCATATAGTAGAACGCTCACCTACACAAGCTTCCCAAGACGGGGGTTCCTCCTTTGGGAACTTCAGTTTCCTCGTCTAAAAATAATTGGCTCAGATTATGCCAAAGAACTTTTCCAGAGCCAAGATTCTTTAGAAACAGGATACCATTAAGGAATTTGATATTGACCACATATAAATATTGTACATTTGATGTTGAGTACATATGATATTGAGTACATGTATTAGCGTTGTTGATAGGGGAGTGGGGAGAAGCAATAAAAAAGTATAAGACCAAGTATCTGCTTTCTAGGATTTGATGTTTTAGTTGCCAGGTTAAAATTCAAAATTTAAAACATTTTATAAAATTTATTAGAAAAGTAATACTTACATGAAATTTGAAAATTGTAAATAATAAAGAAGGGGATTAAGTAAATATTATTTCTAATTTCCTAGCAGCTGTCTAAACAATATGCCCTAAAACCTGGTTCCCAATTTGAGATGAGGAATTTAGCACAGCATCACCTCCTTCATCTCTTCTCACCCTTTGCTCTTTCAGACTCTGGTCTACCATATCATTTCTTTAAAATGTCAAGATTTATAAGATTTACATTCTGTTCTGTAACTACAAGCTTTCATAATTGTCTATAAGACAGTTTTAGAAATTGAAACACAATGTTATTTCTTGAAAGAACCAAGTAATATGACTAGACCCTGAAAAAGAAGGTAATTTTGTTAGTAAGTCTTCAACGCCAAAAGAGAAACTTCCAAATATCAGGATCAAATTTTCTTAGACTCTATCAATTGCTCAAAGTCATGTCACATTTGAATTTATGTTTAAATGTGACTTTCGTGCACTTTTTTTCCCATTTTTAAAAAATTCTACCTGAAATATTTCAATGTTATCAATATATGTTGAGCATATATTCCATTATGTATTTCAATATATTCAATATATGTGCATACATATATTTTAATATATAAGAACTGTTCTAAAAACCACATTACCCTTATCTCACCTCAAAAAGTTAACAATAATTCCTTAATATCATCAAATATCTACCAAATAGAGTTCAAATTTCCCCAGTTGTCTTGTAATTTTTTTTGACAGTTTGTCCAAATCAGGACCATATGTTTTAACTGGTAAATTATCTTTTAAATTTCTTTAATCCATAGCCCCCTTGTTTTCTTGGCCTTCCAATTTGTTTGCTGAAGAAACCGGCTGTTTCTCTTATAGTTTTCCACTGCTTGGATTTTGGCGATTGAGTGTAGGTGTTGCTCTGTCCCCTCTATTCCCTGTATATTTATTCATTCTTAAACCTAGATGTTTGACCAGATTTGGGTTCATTTTGTTAAGTGTACTTCAGAGGTGATGCTATCCTTCCATCAGGAAGCACATGGTGTCTGCTTGTTTCACTTTTTGTGATTTTAGCCACCGATGATGAGCATTGCCTAAATAATTTCATTCATTCTTCATTCTTTAACTATAATTCTTCTGTAAAGAGGAAGCTCCCTTCACATAGTTGGTTCCTGAGATACAGTTCATATAGGAAAGGCAGGATAGGTGCTTGATTCTCTCCCTTATTTAACACTTTTCAAAACAACAATTTAGTTTCCTGGGATTTTTTTTTTGTGGTAAAAAACACAAAACAAAGCTTACCATTTTAACCATTTTTTAACTGTACAGTAGTATTAATTATATACACATTGTTGTGAAACAGATCTCTAGAACTTACTTATCTTGCAAAATTAAAACCCTATGCCCATTGAACAACTCATTTCCCTCCTCCCTTCAGCCCCTGGCAACCACTATTCTACTTTCTGTTTCTAAGAGTTTGACTGCTTTAGATACTTTCATATAAGTGAAATAATTCAGTATTTGTCTTTTTGTGACTGGCTTATTTCACTTAGCATAATGTCCATAAATTTCATCCATGTTGTAATATATGATAGGATTTCCTTCTTTTCTTTTTTTTTTTTTTTGACATAGGGTCCCACTCTGTTGCCCAGGCTAGAGGGCAATGGCATCATGGTAGCTCACAGCAACCTCAAACTCCTGAGCTGGAGTGATCTTCCTGCCTCAGCCTCCCAAGTAGCTGGGACTACAGGTGTGTGCCACCACGCCCGGATAATTTTTCTATTTTTTGTAGAGACAGAGTGTTGCATGTTACTCAGGCTGGTCTGGAACCCCTGGCCTCAAGTGATCCTCCCACCTCGGCCTCCCAAAGTGCTAGGATTATGAGTGCAAGCCACCACACCCGACATATTTTTTATTATTTTAGGAATCTCCATACTCTTGCTGCACCACTTCACATTCTCACAAATAGTGCACAAGGTGTGTGTATGTGTGTGTGTTTTTGAGACAGGGTCTCACTCTGTCGCTCTGGGTAGAATCCCTACGCCAGGGTTTATGGTTCCTTAAATCTCAGCTCTATCAGTAGCTAGCTATATTGGGCAAGTTGCTTGAGACTCAGTTTACTTATATGTAAAATGGGGTTACCAATATTACCTACCTCATGGGATCATTGTGAGCATTAAATAATTTTGTGAGCACATAAAAGATTTAACACAGTGCCCAGTATATCTTAAGTACTCAATAAATGTTAGTTTGATACATTACTTCTTATTTATTTTTTGGGAGACGGAGTCTTGCTCTGTTGCCCGGGCTAGAGTGCCATGGCGTTAGCCTAGCTCACAGCAACCTCAAACTGCTGGGCTCAAGCGATCCTCCTACCTCGATAAATTACTTCCTTTTTTTTTTTTTTTTTTTTTTGAGACAGAGTCTCACTTTGTTGCCCGGGCTAGAGTGAGTGCCGTGGCGTCAGCCTAGCTCACAGCAAACTCAAACTCCTGGGCTTAAGCGATCCTACTGCCTCAGCCTCCTGAGTAGCTGGGACGACAGGCATGCGCCACCATGCCCGGCTAATTTTTTCTATATATATTTTAGTTGGCCAGATAATTTCTTTCTATTTTTAGTAGAGACAGGGTCTCCCTCTTGCTCAGACTGGTCTCGAACTCCTGACCTCGAGCCATCCACCCGCCTCGGCCTCCCAGAGTGCTAGGATTACAGGCGTGAGCCACCGCGCCTGGCTGATAAATTACTTCTTAATAGCAAAAGAGGCATATGATTTCTTGAGCAAATTTTTCACAGAACATTCTAATTTCCTGTTCTAATTTTGATCAATAGTCCTTAGGCCTAATGCACAGCTGAATGATCATTCTGGAATTTCTTTTTATTTTGTTTCTGAATGAATGAGTCTTACTTTATCTTGGATCCTGCATTTCTGCATATTTTTCTTTCCTCACAGAACTTTGGAAGCACTCCTCCATTGCCCTCTAATATCTAATATACTTGAAGAGAATCTTACTGCCAATGTAATACTTATTCCTTTGCAATAAACCTGTTTTTTATCTTCTGAAGTTTTGCAGATTTTTGTTTCTTTAAAGTTTTGAAATTTCATGAGGATTTATCTAGGGCTTTTTTAGTTCTTTGTTGTGATTCAGTACCATCCTGAAATTTGGAGATGCGCATTCTTAACTGTAAAAATTGTTTTAAATAATTTTTCCTCTCCATTTTCTGTTACTTCTTTCTGGAATGCAGGTATTAGGTGAAGATTGGCCCTTCTAGATTGATATTCTATATCTTGTAACTTTACCTGTATATTTTCTTTCTTTCTTTGCTGCATATTTTCCATTACCATCTTTGTGTTCTCTGTTCTGAACCATTTCTTTGCCTTTATGTACCAGTTCACTAATTTGTTCCTTATCAGGGTCCAGTCCATCAGTCCTGATATAGATTTTTTCCAACCCTAATATTTTTATTTAAATAACTTTCTTGATCTCTGCTCCTTTTTCATAGTACCCTGTTCTGACTTTTGCCATTAACTTGATACTAATATTGTTATTATACAGCAAAAGAAAGTTAAGGAGATATGCAGAATCTGTTTGGATAATATTGCTGTGTTCATGTAAACAAAAATATTGCCAGAAGCCTTAATTCTATCTTCAATGATATAATCTGTGGTTTAGCTCATCCATTTGTTCATTTTCCTCTCTTAAATTTAGTACATTAAGCATACGTACCTGGTGCAAGGAATCATATAGTTCCCAATTTGTGACCTGATTTCCCACTCCCAGAAACAACTATTTTCAACCCTTTTAGCTGCTTATGTTGCCATTCACTATCATATCTCTAAATTAGATGCTCATATTGTTTCTAGATTTTTCCAACTTTAGGCATTATCTGTTGACTTCTCAACAAAGATGAGGATTTAGGGCTTTCACACCATACACACACACAGTTGCTGCTCCATTCTTCAGATATAGTTTACTAAATGTTCTGTTACATATCCATGTAAGGACAAGTTTGTGCTTACTATTTCCCCAGGACTTGCTTCCCTCCCTTGGATGTGAGGAATTGTGGAGATCTGGAGCTCTAAGAACACCTCATTTTTTCCACTTTTTATTTTTCATTCAAATATTGTGAAATATACAAAGGTGTCTACTTAATCTCAAAAGCTACAACCCCACTTAATAAATAGGATACTATCTGCGACATATTTTCCAAAAATGGCTGCAAAAATAAACTCTGGTTCCCTAAACTCTTCCAGAATCTTGCCACTCCATTGTCAAGAGGTATAGTTGTCTCCTTCGAATTTGCGTAGGTCTTTGCCTCAATGAATAAAATGGCATGGAAGCAATGCTGTTTGGTTTCTGAGGAAAGGTTAGAAAAGACCATCTTGCTTCTCCCTGGCATTTTCTCTCTCAACACTAGCTTCAGCAGCCACATGGAACTCACCCTTCATTTCCCACAAAATGGGAGTCCACATGTATAGCTGAGTAGTTTTCTTAGCCATCTCTGCACACAGAAATTTGAAGCTCCAAAGGCCCCTTTTTATTTTGTATTATTCTCTACCTGTCTAAGATGATACAATTCTTGAAGCTTTTTATAGTTTCTTATGTATCAATTTAGAAACAATTCCACTAGATAAGCCCCTCTCGCCCCCAATGTTGTCGAGATAAGCCCTTCTCTACCTTGGGCTTCTTCATGAGGCTGCTGAGAAACAAGATTGATTCCCCTAAATGGCTGAAACATTTCCAGTCCAACATGCTCTGAAGACAGAAGCTTGTGACGTCCTCAACAAGAGGTGGAGTCTATTTCCTCTTCCTTTAAATCAGCACAGATTTTTGTGACTTCTTTGATGAACAGAATGCACCAGGAGACACTGAATTCTAATTTCCGGTAATAAAAAGCAACATAGCTTCCACTTGGCTCTACTACCCAGCCAGTAGGTTGTAAGGACGAGAAACAAAGGATTACCCATGTGTTCTGGCTTCAGCCCCACTGGAAGTATTAATAATACCAGTAAACAGGCACTATCAACTTGCAGACATGTGAGAGAGTGATTCCAAAGACTCTAACCCCTGCCCTTTGAGCTGAGCTAGCTGTGGCTGAACGGAGCAGAGATAAGCTGTTTCTGCCATGCTGTGGTCCGCATTGTAGATTCATGAGCAAAATAAATGTTGTTTTAAACCATTAAGTTTTCAGGTGGTTTGTTACGAAGAAATAGCGAGTTGGAATACCATCAATACTTTTGAAGCCCTTTGTATGTCCCCCCGTTTGCATTCTCCTAGTATCCCTCCAGAAGTAACTAGCATTTTAATTTAGTATTAATAATTCTCTTGCCTTTTAAAAATTAGTTTCCCCACTTAAGTACCCGTCAGCAGTGTATTATATTTGCTGGTTTTCAATACAGTCAAATTATACTCTTGTATACTTTTGGGCTTGCTTGTTTCATACATTATATTTTGGGGATTCATCCATGTTTATATTTATTCCTTTTTTAGTGTTGCATAGTATTCCGTTGGGTGACTATACCACATTTGACTTATCCATTCTTCTGTCAATGGGTATTTGGACAGTTTTTATTTATTTTTTTTGAGACAGGTTCTTGCTCTGTCTCTCGAGCTAGAGTGCAGTGGTGTCATCATAGCTCACTGCAACCTCAAACTTCTGGGCTGGAGTAATCCTCCTGCCTCAGCTCCCAAGTAGCTGAGACTATAGGCACGTGCCACCACGCCCAGATTTTTCTATTTTTTGTAGAGATGGGGTCTTGCTCTTGCTCAGGATGGTCTTGAACTCCTGGCCTCAAGTGATCCTCCTGCCTTGGCCTCCCAAAGTGCTAAGGTTACAGCACTGGCCAATACACCTGGTTTTTATTTTTTTGTGCTCTTACAATGCTGATGAATATTTTTGTGTGCCTCCTGGTACACATGTAAGTGTTTCTCTAGGATAAATAAGGAGATACATGCATGTTCAACTTTACTATGTAATGCAAAATTACTTTCCAGAGATTATTGCAATCAACAGACACTACCACTAACATGCTTTTTGCTCCACATACTCTATACTTGTTATGGCCAGAATTTAAAATTTTATTATTGTGGTGGGTATGTATCTGCTTCCTAAATAGACTTTCAGCAAATCCTTTATCTCCCCTTCAGAAGAGATGCTGCAGTACAAGAGCATTTTGGAAAATCTGTGGTGCAAATCAAGTTGCTTCTCGGCTTTCCATATTGCAAGATAAAAAGTCAGGCTTGCTAGGATGATCGCCACTAATCTGTTTTTAGCTTTCAAAATTTTGTAGTTATTTGTTTCTGTCTCATTTTTTGTCTTTGTAAGATACTTAAAAAAAAAAACAACAACCCATACTCTGTAATCCTAGCACTCTGGGAGGCCGAGGCAGGTGGATCGTTTGAGCTCAGGAGTTCGAGACCAGCCTGAGCAAGAGCAAGACCCCGTCTCTACTGAAAGTGGAAAGAAATTAGCTGGACAACTAAAAATACATAGAAAAAATTAGCCGGGCATGGTGGTGCATACCTGTAGTCCCAGCTACTCGGGAGGCTGAGGCAGAAGGATTGCTTGAGCCCAGGAGTTTGAGGTTGCTGTAAGCTAGGCTGAAGCCACGGCACTCACTCTAGCCCAGGCAACAGAGTGAGACTCTGTCTCAAAAAAAAAAAAACCACCCATAAACAAGGCAAGCGTGGTGGCACGTGCCTGCAGTCCCAGCTACTCAGGAGGCTGAGGCAAGAGGATTGCTTGAGCCTAGGAGTTTGAACCTGGGCAACATAGTGAGATCCTGTCTCTTTAACAAAACAAAACAAAACAAAACAAAACAAATCCTCCAGAAACCTTTTTGTTTTAATACCGTGTTAGAAGGGAATTAGAGTTAAATGTATATGTTCAAGGCATCTTTACTCATGCATTATTTTTAAATTTCAATAAATTTTTTATTTCTAAATGTTTTTTGGCCGTTCAAATGTATTTGGTTATTTTTGCTGCTCCTGTTTCTTGCTTATTTTTAGATTCCACCTGTTTTTTCTTAAAACATATATAGTTATATTCTGCATGTGACAATTTCAATATCTAATATTGTCTTTGAAGGTCTATATGCATTGCTTACTTCTGACTCATTCAAATGGCTTGTGACTTTGATAATTTTGTGAACACATATGTGTTCGAGCTTCATCTGTGAGAATACTTAGATTTTAAATGAGGGGTTAGCAAACTATACCCCAGGGGCCAGATCCAGTCCACTGCCTGTTTTTGTAAATGTTTTACTGGACCACAGCTATGCTCACTGATTTATGTAGTCTACAGCTACTTTTGCACTTTTTGAGTAGTTGCAACAGACACTGTATGGCCTAAAAAGCCAAAAATATTTACTTTCTGGACCTTTAGAGACAAGTGTGCCAACTTCTGATCTCAATTATGGATATTTTCTCCAGAGAATATTTACATTTGCTTTCACCAGGACCAGGGGGTACTAATGACCTGAAACAACCTTAGCCTCCTGTGAGAATTCATCTCAGATGTGTGAGCCCAGCAATAGATCAAAGGCTTTCTGAGTATCTATTCAACTATACTGCTAGAAGCAACAATGGAGTATCTTCTCTTTGGCTATATTGTTCTAATTTCAATGGTAATGGATCTTTTTTTTTTTTTTTTGAGACAGAGTCTCACTCTGTTGCCCGGGCTAGAGTGAGTGCCGTGGCATCAGCATAGCTCACAGCAACCTCAAACTCCTGGGCTCGAGCGATCCGTCTGCCTCAGCCTCCCGAGTAGCTGGGACTACAGGCATGCGCCACCATGCCCGGCTAATTTTTTTTTTTCTATATATATTTTAGCTGTCCATATAATTTCTATCTATTTTTAGTAGAGACGGGGTCTCGCTCTTGCTCAGGCTGGTCTCGAACTCCTGGGCTCAAACAATCCGCCCGCCTCGGCCTCCCAGAGTGCTAGGATTACAGGCGTGAGCCACCTCGCCCGGCCTAATGGATCTTTTATTAATAAAATTTATAATGGTGGATCCTTTCAACCCAGAGACACATGCACTTTTGTGGAACTTTTCTTATATTATTTACTAATTAATTTCATTTTCTTAAGTCTTTTCTGTTTTTCCTTTCTTAAACTCTTACTATTGAATGTTAGATTAGGCCTTATTTAATTCTCTAATTTTATCTTTCCTTTCCTATTTTCTATTTCTTTGTCTTTGGTTATACCTTCAGGGTGAATTCCTCAATAACTTTATCTTCCACTCCTTCTAATGAATTGCTTTGGTTATCATTTTTAATTTCCAGGGGCAATTCTTTGCTCCAAAAATTTTCAAAGCATCTTGTTCTCACCTTATGGATGTAACAACTATCTCTCTCAAAATATTAATTATACTGGGGGTGGCTATTTTTCTGTTCCCCGTATTATATCTGCTCCTCACCCCCCATGTTTGGTCTCTCACGTATTAGAGATTTTCCTCAAATGATCTGGTGATCCTAGGCTCTAAGTTCACATTTAATAATAGGGTACTAGGCCGGGCGCAGTGGCTCACGCCTGTAATCCTAGCACTCTGGGAGGCCGAGGCGGGCGGATCGTTTGAGCTCACGAGTTCGAGACCAGCCTGAGCAAGAGTGAGACCCCCGTCTCTATTAAAAATAGAAAGAAATTATCTGGCCAACTAAAAATATATAGAAAAAAATTAGCCGGGCATGGTGGCGCATGCCTGTAGTCCCAGCTACTCGGGAGGCTGAGGCAGGAGGATCGCTCAAGCCCAGGAGTTTGAGGTTGCTGTGAGCTAGGCTGACGCCACGGCACTCACTCTAGCCCGGACAACAAAGCAAGACTCTGTCTCAAAAAATAAAAATAAAAAAAAATAAATCAATAAAAGTGATTAGTTGGCAAGCAGGCTTTTTTGCCCCCTCTTTTTTTAAATCAAAAGGCAATCAAACTTGAGTGTCTTTTTAGCTTTTCTCTGGGGCCAATTAGCTTGTCCAAAGGAAAAAATCCTGGCAGAGAGGCCTATACTTGATTGCTAGGATTCTGGGAACAAGGTTAGGGAGCCCAAATACAGAATTCAGATTTTCACTTAACCCGTATTTTCAATCCTGTATCTTATCCAAGCCTTCTGTTATCTGTATCTTATATGTCCGTCCTATGATCTTCAGTTCAGTTTCTCAAGAGAGCTAATCTCTGGCCTCCTCCTGCCTGGAAAGGTGGGGGTAAGGAAAGTGGTCACCTAACTTAAGTAGGGGTAGAGAAAGATAGCCCAGTGATTCACAGTCCTAATCACCCCTTTTCTTTTTATGTCTCAAGTATCATCTCTGCATCTGAGCACCTTGTTCCTTCAGGCACTCAGCATCTTGTCTGGATACTGCAAGGTATCCTGGTTTCTTTCTCATTGCACTGCCACTCAGATTAGAGCTTCCTTGGTTCTGGTTCTGCTAAGTCAGTTGGTCTTATTACACCTGCATTTTGTTTTCCAAAACTTTTTTATTGAACTCTATCCTTTGATTTCTTCTCTCCTATTTTATTTGTCATTGTGTGGTTATACTTTACTGATATTTTAGGAAAGAAAGAAAAAAGGATAATCTGCAGTATTTAGCTGGAAGTCTTCAAACTGAATTGTGAATAATCCTAAGATACAGGACATGGAAATGCTTTCCATGTTTTTCCCTTCCTGGAAGCACTTTAATTAAAATCACCCACCCCACCTAAGAGCCAAAACAACCTATTATATGAGTAATGATTTTTACTAGAGATTTCTTAATATAGCAGATCTACACTTTAAGATGAAAACAAAATAGAACAAAGAATAACCAACCATTGAACAAATAGGATACTGAATGTATTTACAAATATATTGGCAAGATACAGAAATTTGTAATGCAAGTCACATTTTAATATAGTTTAAAAAACACTTCCAAATATAACTACAAATTTAATCAGGAAAAATACCTGAAAGAAACATCTTAATTAACCATTAATACATTATTTTAAAGGATTATTCCCCTGATTCCTTGGCTTACTACATTGGGTTTATAAAGTTATAAACCTACTGATTTTTTTATTTGAATATTTTATATTAAATGTAGTTTATTCAGCTGATAATTTTAAATAAAACTATTGACTAAAATCATGTTGTAAATAGGGAAAAACTTTCCCTTACTAAGTTGGTAAAAACTGTAAGTGGATATTTTCTTTTTTTTTTTTTTGATATTTTCAAACTTATGATTACTATAAAGTAGTAATTAGTAAAATCCACATCCCCACAAAAAACATTAGTGTTTCTTCTTTTGCAAAAACCTTTATAAAAAATGTACTCTGAGTACAATAAAATCTTTGTATTTTAAAAATCAACAAACAGATATACCAATATAATTCATGAAATCAGAGCAAATATTTAACAGTATCAGGTTTACTTAAAAAAAAATTATTGTGGAAGACATCCAAGTGGTCTAAAATGCTTTTCTCATGGCAGCAACAATGCTTCAGGCTGATCCTCACACTATTATTAAAGCAGTCCTCCCCTGCTTTATAGCAAAAAAATCAGTGCATATTCCTTTATTTAAAAAAAATTATCAATTGCTCACCTTGTAAACATAGATTGGCTATGACAAATCTATTTGCTAAATTGGATGGGGTTTTTCTAATGATCTAAAAGAAATTGGTTAAAACCCATGGCAGGGTCAGGAAGCTCTAACACAGGTCAGAAAAGTGGGAGAGAGATCAGTTGTTTTTTATGGAATGAAAGAGCAACAATTTTAATATCTATTTTGAAAAACTGAAACATTTTGGGCTCAATTAGTCTCTATTACTTTTAAAACACAGCAGAAAACCAAAAATATTAAAACATCAACCCAATCTTATTCTCAAAGACAATTTTCTGCTACATAAATAAAAAGTGCTTGTAACTAATAATATACAACACTAAAAATGTCAACTCCTAAGATCATGAATGGCCTATGTCTCATTGCCAGCAATGAGAGGGGTATATGCTAAGAGATGCCATAATATTCACAAAAGACAAAAAATATATAGTCAATTATTATTTCCTATAGTTCTAACATTATAATTATATCATGGAGCATAAAATAAATTTTCTTTTGACATGGTAATTAAACAGATTATATTATTATGGCAGAGTAGAATGCAAGGAACTCCTACCTAGAGATTTGTGACCATTAAGTGTTTGTACTAGATCACAATGAAGATAAATATGACTAGAACACAATTCAGAAACACAAAGACTAATTTATTTGTTTTATAAAATAGAATGAGATCTTAGTTTAGATATTTAGAGGTGACAGCTTCAGGTATCATCTTTAGCAAGAATATATTCATAGTATTTCTTATTCATTTAAAGACGACAGGAAGGGAAATTCTAATTCCTGCTGCCTGACCCTATTCAAAAATTCTTAAGGAAGCTAAAATAAAAATACCTTAGATTTTGGTTACTCTTTAAAAGTCAAAATTTCCAGATGCCCCAGAAGCAATGAGTTCACTTTGCAATTTGGTGTCTTATTGTGTTCTGGCAAAGAACAGTAAGTTCATAGCACTATGGCCTCGCCTTTCAAATGCTGTGACCAATTATCTGAGAGTTATAATCTGCAGGCTCCATTTTTAAAATGTGTGGGATGACACTGTCAATTCGTACATTGCCAATGAGGCCTTTGAAAAACAATTCTTCAGTGATGGTAGCATTCATCAGTCTCAAAGCTGGTAATCTGAGTAGAAGTCTGGATAATCTAAAAAGAAAAAAGGAGGAGATAGGAAAAAGGTTGTAAATCAGAAAGATTTAGTAGAAAAATGACTAATTTCTGCATGTATATTATTTGTGGCCTAATTTAATAACAGTGACGTTTTCAAAAGTTAAAGCCAAGACATGAGTATTCTGAAGCCTTAGAATATATGACAATCACGTGGATATTAATGCAGTCTGACAGACTCCACAGGAAAGTCTTGCTCTTAACTGCTACACTGTGCTGCCTCCACTTGGCTGTAAGGACCATGGAACTAAGTTATTAAACCATGGGTCGAGCTATACATTTAAGAATAGCTTAGCAACCCTTTTAGGTTGAAAGAATAGCAATATTTTGTGTTATCAGGACACACCAGGTTCAATGATAACTGCCTTTTTGGTTTTGCTCTGCAAAAAACTATTGGAAATGGCAAAACAGGCAACAGTTGTTACACTAGAAAGAGCACAGACTATGGAATCAAGACTATTATGTTCAAATCTTGATTCAACTGCCCCCTAGCAATGTGAATGTGTGCCAGCCACTTACTCCCTGTCTCAAGTGCTGTTGGGAAGATGAATGAAATGCTTCCTGCCTGTTTGTCCTAGGTAGCAAGGTTTTTTAGAGCAGGACTATGTCTTGTGTGAAAGCACATTTTAAGTTGAAAACTGCTATCCAAGCATAATGTATTAATTTTAAGTAACTAGGAACGTAAAAACCGAGAAAATGTTCCAGTTCAAAACATCCACAACCTAATAGAACAGCTGTATGTCAAAAAGGAGAAAAAATTTAAATACTGTATGTATTTGTATAATGTGGCATAAAGCAACTTTTGAAACGTTAAAAAACTGGGAAAAAAACCACAACAAAACCACCTTTCCAAAAACCTTGTGATACATTTATCCTTCTTCTTTCCTAAGGCCTGGCACTCTAACACTTGAGACCAAATGAGACCAGCAGTCCCCAGGATTAAGTGATCTTCCTGTAGCCATGTACTCTACTCCTCAAACTATTCAGTTCCTGTTCCTAGGAACTGATCTGCATCCACAAAACTGGTAGGAAGCAGCACAGGAAAACAAGTTAGATAAACTAAGGCTGATTTTCTTGATGGAACTGGCTTATAAAGCTATATTATTTAATATATGTAAAAAATTATTATATGTAAAATGCTCTTTTACTGGTTTGAAGTATCATAATCTAATAAAAATATTTTACTTACTGTAAGCAAATAGTCATGTATAGCCCTTACTACATAACAGGCATAGTTCTAAGCACTTTATATATACATATGTAAACTGACTTAATCCTTAAATAATTGTAAAAAGTGGATATAATTATTATATCCATTTTACAGGTAAGGGAACTGAAACCAAGGAGTTCAATACCATGCCAAGGTTACACAGCTAGTAAGTGATAGAGTCAGGATTCAAAAACCCAAGTGCTCTGGCTCTCACAGCTCTGTGCTTTAACTACTCTGATACCCTGTCCCTCTTCTGAAATTGAGTGGCTCTTTTAAGAATTTTTTTCAAAGGACGTTGGTAAGAAATAACTTGGAGGGTATATCATAAGCATGTTTCAAAATTAAATAAAACAGTCTCATTGTGTTTGATTTCCCCTCCCTCCTTTTACTAATAAAATCCATTATTTATCTGAAGAAAGAGTTTGGGCTCTAGAGTCAGACTACATGAGTTCACAGTCAGGCTCTACCATTTATTGTATGAACTTGAGCAAGGTACTTAACCTTAACCTCTCTGTGCTGAAGTCTGCTCTTACATAAAACGTGAGAATTGGATGAAATATTACATTCAAACCACTTGCAACAATGCAATGTTGATTTTTATAGCATTTGCTATCTCAAAGGTCAAGGTTGCCTAAAACATTTACTCTTAGAATAGAAAATAATGAAACAACAGATTCACAAAGGTTTTTAAGTGAATTTAATTATATAGTGTATTTAACTTCTAGGTACCTGTAGGTGTCATCTGGATATGTTTTGGTTATATAATCTTGGAATTCCACATATGCCTTTTCCTGAAATTTCTCAATCTGTTCCATGTTTTCTAGGCCTGGATGATCTGAAACATTAAAGAATATATTGTTACTCTAGTTCTGAAAGCTCATTTAAAGGGATAGGAAGAATAGTTCATTCAAAAAGAAGCCTCATCATATAATGTGTGGCTCTTGCATTCCATAAATATTTATTGAGCCTGCTTACTATATATCAAGCACTATATTTTATATATTTAGAATTGTTCTATGTCACATATATATATTCTAACATCTAATAACAAATGAGACCACTGGGTGTTACCAAAATAAATAGCTTTCCCTCTGTTTCCAGAAGTGGTGAAAGGGATTTTGATCATTTTGCTTCTTACAGCAATGAAAAGCTAAAATGACTCAGCTTAGTTAAAAAAAAAAAAAAAAAAAATTAATCCAGTAAATCTTTGCACATTATACTCTATATCATATTTTCATAAGAAAAAAATCCTCATTATGTAAAAAGGTATGTAAAAATTATGAAACCATGAACATCATCTCTATCAGAAAAATTATAACACAGAAATATGAAATAATCTATATAAGCATTTCATTGGTCATAACATTTCACAAAAATGGAAACATTAAAAGAACTTCATAAAAAGTATGCCTAACTTAAGAAATGTTGAAAAATATGAAAAGCTCTGTTCTCATGGATGAAAATAAAAAACAAATAGAGAATATCTAGTAAAATAAAATTACATTATAATTCTAACTTCAAATCTATATTCTTTCAATTTTCAACTAAGGAAAATGAAGGCGGAAAACTGATAAGAATAGAAACACATGTTATTAACTCATGGGAAACATTAGAAGAAATGGTATCGCCACTGAGGCAAAGAAGGTTTCCTCAGATAATTTTACTATGATGCACAGGAACAGAAATACATATCAAAATGAAAAGTCAATTTTGCTTATTCAGAAATTGATCATTGAGGGCTTACTGTCATTTTACTAAACAAGCAGGAAAATAAGAGGCCCATTTTTCTATTCGTTGGTAACTCTAATAAGATGTTTGGAAATTTAACCCATTAACACAGCAATACTCATCTCTCAGTCTACCATTTAATAATGCCTAAAACAATATACCTAAGAATTCAAATGTTGATGTGAAAACAGAAATTAAAGGTCCATAATGTCATTTCACTGATTTCTTAATCTTCCTTTTTCATGCCCAGATAAATGTCTAACGTCTTTAAAATTCACCAATTTAAAGTATACAATTCAGTGGTTTTTAGTATATTCAAAGAGTTGTACAACCATCAACACAATCTGGTTTTCGAACACTTCTGCACTCCAAAAGGAACTCTCTACCCATTAGTAGTCACTCCCCATTCTACCTTCTCCTTAGCCCCTGGCAACCACTTATCTATTTTGTCTCTACAGGTTTGCCTATTTTGTATATTTCATATAAATGGAATCAAAAAATGTGGTCCTTTGTGACTGCTTTTTTTCACTTAGCAGAATGTTTCCAAGGTTTATCCATGCTGTAGCATGTATGAGAATATGATTCCTTTTTAAGGCATAATGATGTTCTATTGTATGTATAGATTACATTTTGTTTATTCATTCATCTGTTGTTGATGGTAACTTGGTTGTTTCTACTTTTTGGCTATTACAAATAATGCCGCTATGAACATTCATGTACACATCTTTGTGTAGATATGTATTTCCATTTTTCTTGGGCTGACAGGAGTGAAACTGCCAGGTCATAAGATAACTGCAATATTTAACATTTTGAAGAATTATTAACCTTTTTTCCAAGACAACTGTACCATTTTACATTCCCACTGACAATGTATAAGGGTTCCGATTGCTCCACATCCTCAAACATTGTATGTTAAATAAAAAGTAAATATTTATATACCTGGACTGAAGAGTACTATTGCCTTCAGGTAGGCATATTCATATCCATCAATGCAGAGTTTAACCATGCTGTTACAAAACTCCTGTAGTTTGAAGATGTGCTCCATCAATAATTTTCTTCTTTCTGTTGACATTTTATCTTTAAAAACAAACAAATGCTTCTAGTTTTTGTCTAAAATGTATGACTATTTCATGCAATATCATTAATTTCCAGCTTTGAATATAACCAATGCATAGATATTTAAAATTTAAAATATCTCCATAATTATAGATGAAATTAACTATCATCTTCAGATATTATTCATTCCAGAAAAACAAGATACACAGCTAGTAAGGGGCAGAGAGAAGAGGAGACCTGAAGATGTAAGCATTTGGGGAGTTGCAGAGCAGAACACAAAGGAGCATAATATCAGCAGAGATCAACCCGCTAGAGGCTTGGAGTCCAGAGAGAAGGGTAAATGGAGCAGTTCATTTCTCCCTCCCCCACGTCTCCAGCAGTCAGTGGGCTCCTGAGCTGCTAGAGAGCAATTCTACCCTCACAAACCCAAAAGCTGCTGCCACCAGTGAACTGGGAGCTTCTTGAGGATGAAGCACCAGACTGTCGGTGCCCTCGGGGTCACTTCCCAACACCACAGACCCTAGCCAAGAAGGCAGGCACCATATTGCTTCTCCACGCACTGTGCACCTTTGTCCTCCCCAAGGGGCTTCAGCCCCTCAGTTTTCATCTTACTAGTTCCCACACAAATATTTTTCAACTCCAGCCGAGACTGCGGAAGCCATGGAGAGCCAGTGGGTCTTGGGGTATCTGCATGACTCCAGAGCCTGGATATTCTGGGTACTGTATTTTAAATAAGAATCTAAAATTCTGGAGAAGGGGACAGAGATGACGAGAGAGCTAGCTTTCTTCCACTCAGACCATTTTCCTCCTCTTCCCCTACCCCACCCATGGCTGCCAAGAAACGGATGGGCCGAGGGTTGCAGGAACTGCTTTTTCTCTCAGTTGTTGCATCCACCATTCTGGGGCTCCCACAGAGTGTGGGGCTCAAGTCTTTCTGGACTCTGTTTCTCGCCTTCCTGACCCCCACCTGTGACTGCTAAGAAAGATAATTGAGCCACTGTGCTAAGGCTTCAATAGATAGTGGGGCTCAGGCCTTTCCTCTGGGGGCCCTGCAGTGGACTCAGGGGTGTTTGGACTGTGAGCTCCCTGCCTGCTGCCCTCTCTGGTGCAGCTTGCCCGGCAACTCCATCAGGGTGGGACATACCTGGAGGTAGGGGGACATCAAAACTGCTTGGGCACCCCATGGGAAAATTGGGACCAGTGTGCTTCCAGGTGGCATGGTCATGGACTGACCTTTGGGGACCCAGAGACGAGCCACAGGCCAGATCCCATACCCCAAGATCTCAATCACATTCCTCGGGGGCAAGGATGGGAGATTTGTGATTGGGTGAGGCCACTATGGACCCTTCCTGGCAAACCTTTGACCCCTGCTGAAACAGGATCTGAAGCTCTCACCACTCACAAAAATTAATTCATGATGGGTAACAGACTTAAACCTAAGGCACAAAACTATAAGAATTCCAGAAGAAAATGTTGGAAAAACTGTTATAGACATCGGCCTAGGCAAAGCATTTGTGAAGACAACCCCAAAAGCAATCACAGCAACTACAAAAATTAATAAATGGGACCTGATTAAATAGAAAAGCTTCTGCACAGCCAAGGAAACAATCAATAAAGAGAACAGGCAACCTACAGAATGGGAGAAAATATTTGCATAATATTTTCATATTGCATCTGATAATGAGAATCTACAAAGAACTGAAGCAGCAAGAAAAAAAAAAAATCAAACCACCCCATTAAAAAGTGGGCAAAAGAAGACACGAACAGAGCTTTTCAAAAGAAGACTAATAGCCAAAAAACTTATGAAAAAATGCTCAGTGTATCTAATCATCAGGGAAATGCAAATCAAAACCATAATGAGATATCACCTAACTCCAGTGAAAATGGCTTTTATCAAAAAGTCCCAAAACAACAGACACTGGCGTGGATGCAGAGACAAAGGAACACTCACACAGTGTTGGTGGAACTGTAAACTAGTACAGTCACTATGGAAAGTGGTAAGGAGATACCTCAAAGAAGTAAAAGTACCCCTAACATTTGATCCAGCCAACCCACTATTGGGTATTTACCCAGAAAAAAAAAGTCATTTTATCAAAAAGACATTTTCACTTGAATTAAGTTTATTGCAGCACAATTCACAATCACAAAGATGTGGAATCAATCCAAGTGCCCATCAACAGATGAGTAGCTTAATAAAATGTGGTATATGTATACCATGGAGTACTACTCAGCCATAAAAATAATGGAGAACTAATACCTTTTGTAACAACTTGGATGGAACTGGAGACCATTCTTCTAAGTGAAGTACCGCGAGAATCGAAAAACACCATGTATACTCTCTAGTAAGTTGGAACTAATTGATCAACACTCATGTGCACAATATGGAAGTAAAACTCAATGGAAACCAAGCAGGTGGAAGGGGGGAGGTGGGGATAGATAAATTCACACCTAATGGGTACAATGCACACTATCTGGGTGATGGGCACACTTATAACTTCGATTCAAACTGTACAAAAGTAATTCACGTAACCAAAACATTTGTACCTCCGTAAAAAAAAAAAAAAAAAAAAAAAACTGTCAGGGGTAAAGAGCAATGTAATTATGCCAGGGATTAAATCAGTATTTAAGGCTACTTTTGACACTTGCCTTGAGCAACAAAAGTTGGAATGAATTAAGCAGGCAGGTTGAAAGCATTAGTGAAAGCACACTGAAATCCTAGACTCTAATGGGAAACGCTTTCAAGTTAGGTGAAAACAGTGTCTGGAAATAGAATACACTTTCCTTTTCTACACTTAAAAATCTAATTAAGTATTTAAGTAAAAAAAAAATTTATAAAATTGACACCTCCTCCTATATCCTGGAAAAGGTAATAAATAAGGTGCTTTTTACCTTGTTGAAGACTATTGTGAAGATAATTGACAAATGTTGCTAATATAGTTGCTACATTCATTACTTGCCAGCACTGGGCAAGACCAAGAGTAAAAAGTTCATTCCAATAAGCTTTCACCAATGATATGCTGTTTTCTTGCCTATTAAAAACAAAAACAGAAGTATAAATCAGATATTAAAGTGAATTTTATAAACTTTACAACTGATCCCTATATTTAAAAACAAAATACTAAAATTACTCTGGAAACACCAAATGTGCATGCACTTGATAAATTCTGTGTTTTGTATATATAGCTGATAGCAATTAATGAAGAATGCTTAGAAATTTAAATATTAGCTAGCTCGTTATCAGCCAGTTTATAAGAGCAAGAAATGGAGTAAAGATTGTTTTAAAAATAAAATAAAAGCATATGTTTAAAAAACCTTTCTCAAGCTTTCTTTTGCTTTGAATGCAAGTATATACTTTTTTTTTTTAAAAAAGGGCAATTAGAATTATGACAGTAGGTAAGTAACCCATTTCATGGGAGAAATGGTTCATTCTATAAGTATGTTTCAGATGAGACATAGCATTCCTATAAATGAGATAACCAGGATTTTAAACAAGAGACAAGAAAGGTCAAAAGTCCTTTCTTGAATTTCAGAATAAGAATCTCAGCAGCATAAAAGAGCAGGAAAAAAATATTAAAACAGGAGTCAAAGCACCAGGGTTTTAAGATCACTTATCCATTTGAAATTAGGAAATAAGCTTCTCAGGTCTCAGGCTGCTTAACTATAAAAAATACAGAGACACTATACGTTTTATATCTTGCTTAGAGGTATTAAGAGGTGCAAATATAAGAATTAGCTGGGCGTAGTGGCATATGCCTGTAGCTCCAGCTACTCAGGAGGCTGAGGTGAGAGGATCCCTTGAGGCCAGGAGTCTGTGGCTGTACTGTGCCATGATCACATCTGTGAATAGCTGCTGTACTGCAGCCTGGGAAACACAGTGAGACCACATCTCAAAAAAAAAAAAAAGAAAAAAAGAAAGAAAAGAATGATGTGACTAGGCCATACATAAAGTATATGCTAGGCACTGTCCTAGGCACTAGAGAAATAGCAATTAATAAGATGGATTAATTCTGTCTTCATGAAAGACAAGGGAAACATATAATTTCAAGTGTTCTACATAAAAAATATACACACATATCTATGATTATATGTACACTAAGTTAGTTTCAGGTAATAAAAATTCTACATTAC
>CM052440.1:20354584-20374434 GCA_028533085.1 Varecia variegata | reverse complement strand
TTTAGTAGAGACGGGGTCTCGCTCTTGCTCAGGCTGGTCTCGAACTCCTGAGCTCAAACAATCCGCCCGCCTCGGCCTCCCAGAGTGCTAGGATTACAGGCGTGAGCCACCGCACCCGGCCATCCCTTATGCATTTCTGTATCTCAACAAATAGTGGAGTACATGGCATATAGGAGAACTCCACAAGTAATTTCTGGTCTTGGGGATACAGAACAGGCAAAAGTGAGAACTTTGAAAAGACAGTTAGAAAAGCTGTGAGCATGGGCCCTTACAATTAAGCAGTCTTTAAACCAAATCTGTATACTTTGTTATAAATAAGATAATGAAACCATAAGAATTCTTTTCTTTCTCCTAAGAGATTTAAGTTGATAAGAACATGCTGATAGGAAATGAAATATGTACATCCTGATGAATGTTATTTAATTTTTTTTCTCCCTAATAAACCTTTAAAATTAGGATAATCAGTGTTTACAGAAATCAACTCATTAAGAATCATAGCCCTTCTACCTTCAAATCAACGGTAAGGGGAAAAAGAGAAAAAAGAAGAAAATAAAACAACAACAAAAGAATCATAGCCTTCTTTATGGTATTACATTTTATTAAAGAATTGAACATACTTGAAGCAAATGCTAGTGCTGCCAACTTAAGAGTCAGAGAGAGTAATTTTTCTCACTTGGAATTATTCGGGTAAAATTTTAACTCCAGGCTGATCTCTTTTTTATTATCTGAGAAGAATTACTTGCCACAAGACATTGGATATTAAAATCAATTTGAAAGTGAAGTTTAAATGCAAAGAAAACCAATAATTAAAAAAATCTACATATGGAAAATATTTAAAAATATAAATCTTAAACAAAATCAAAGAAAATGCACATCTTCTTAGATCCAGAAATTCCACTTATAAGAACTTATTTTATTTACTTGCTTATTTAAAAAAATTTTTTTAGAAATATGGTTATACACCACATAACGATATTTTGGTCAATGACACACTGCATAACCAATAAGATTATAATACCATATTTTTACTGTACCTTCTCTATGTTTAGATACACAAATATTTACCATTGTGTTACAACTGCCTACAATATTCAGTACAGTACCATGCTGTATAGGTTTGTCTTAGGTTGGTAGCCTAGGTGTGTATGAGTAGGTTGTACCACCTAGGTTTGTGTAAGTACATGCTATGATGTTTTCACAATGACAAAATTGCCTAACAATGAATTTCTCATAGTGTATCCCTGTCGTTAAGCAATGCATGCCTATAACAACATGATTGTATGAACAAACATAGGCAAAAATATATGAAATGCTATAACACGTATTGTAGCACTGGATATAATAACAAAGAAAACTGGCAAAAATCCAAATGTCTACTAATAAGGGATGAGTAGGTAAATTATAATAAATCCATAAAAAGGAATACTAGATAGTCATTAAGAAAAACTGACTAAATTTACATGTGCTGACATAGGAAGCAGTCTTTAATATAAGTGTGAAGAGCAAGGCAAAGAATAGGATGTGTAAATATGTGTATGTATTTGTTTATTCAATATGGCATGGAAAAAAATCTCGTAGGACACCAAAGTGTTAACAGTGGGGTTAATTACCTTTGAAAGGAGAGGTTTTACTTTACAGGTCTACACTTCAGTACCACTTTAAACATGAGGAAAAAGTTAAAAGCAAACATGAAGGAAAAGTTAGAAGCAATTCAGTTCTCACCTTAACCTCTGACTCTGAAGCTTTAAGGAGGAAACAGCTAACCAAGGTAGTTAACTAGTGAACACAGGAAAGGAAAAGTAACTGAAAAAAATCAGAGCTGGCTTATGTTGCACACTTCCTCGTAAGAAAGTATCTTGACATTGTTGGGAAGACTCAGAGAAAAAGTTACAGAGTATCAATGCAGAGGATGAGAAACACCAAAATTATTACTAAGGAAAAAAGATTTAAGTGCTAACAGAAGAATAAACTATCGGATTATTTTGTTTTCAAAGGAAAAGTGAAAAAGCTAATTGCACAAATCAATTACAGAAAGATATCTATTTACATTTTCATCCAAAACCCAAACCCCAAAACCCTCATAACATAGCTAGCTTTGTTGTTCAGATGTGTTTAAAAAGTTCATTAGGTTAGGAAAGGAAAACTGCAAGACCCCTTTAAAAAGAAAGCTCCTAGGAGAATGAAGACAAATGACCATTTATTATGTACTTTGTAGCAGGCACTGAGTTAGATAAATTTATATTCATTATCTCACCTAAGCGGCATAGCTCATAAATAAGAGGTTTTTTGCCCCTAATTTACAACACTGAGCTTCATTTAGGTAACTCGGTCCAAAGACATGAAAGCCAGCAGATGAATAAAACCAGAGTTTGAACCCAGGTGGTTGAAGTCTATGCTCCTTTATAAATCATTAGGCAATTTAGCAAGTAAATACTAAAGTCAAATTTCTCAGTATAGATTTCCCCATTTAAGGTATTTTGGGATGGGAAGAGCACGTTTGCTACCAGTTTTTCCTGTTAGGAAAACAAAATAAATGATTATTGTAGTCTAGTCACATTATGCTACCTATTTTCAAAACATCTTTCCTTTAAGAAGCAAAAGAAGCTAGGTAGAGAATGTAGTTAAAGTTATGTCAGGAATCAAGAAAGCAATACAAGTGTTAAAAAAAAAAAAGCATTAAGTTGCATAATAGTAAATATGTCAATTTCTTTTACAATAGGTATAGGTATTTGTCTCTGCTGTACTATACTCTTAATGTTTATTAACACATTAACTGCCATGAGTTGTATTTAACTCACGCTAGTTTTGAGCCCGGGGCCTCATGAAGCATATGTAACTCACATGTCTCTTCACCTTGGGAGTGGGGAGAACTATTTTTCAAGTTGCATATATTAATAGCTCATGCACAGAAAACAATAAAAAATAACAAATTTTCATTAAATTAGGATTGTTTTGTTTTTTAAGTTTTTATTTTATTTTTGTAATAAAACACCATGGCCTCAAGGAAAAAATTTTTTTTCTAGTGTGGCAATGTGTTAGAACATGTATTAATATTCAGGACTCACAATTAGAGATTAGATCATTGTTTATGCTATTTATTTTGATAAAGAAATATGACTTTTAAGGAGTATCAATGAAGAGGATGAGAAACACTAAAATTATTACTAAGGAAAAAAGATTTAAGTGGCAACTGAGGAATAAATTACTGGATTATTTTCTTTTCAAAGGAAAAGTGAAAGAGTTAAGAGTGCAAGCTCTCTTTAAAAAGAAAGTTTCTAAAAGAATGAAGACTGTACTATATTGTTAATGTTCATAAAAATATGTATATAGGACTCATAATTAGAGATTAGATCATTGTTTATACTATTTATTTTGATAAAGAAATATGACTTTTGAGCCACCTATACCTGGAGGTACTGAAGGCACTGGCCCTCAGGGAAAAATAATCAGTGATATGGAATAAACTCACAAAGTTATAGCAAGCATTACATTTGTTTCAGTGGTATTTTAAAAGATTCAACTTTTGTGCTTAGCATAATCATGCCAAGTACTCTCCACTACCCCTCCAACAGAATCTATCATTACCTGTATAGTCACTTACTTACATTATACAGGAAGAACTTAAGACCAACAACTGAATTCCTCTAAGTATTGAAACTATGACTCTTAAACAGAAAATCAACACCATTGTAAACTACGGAAGCCTTATAAAATACAAATGGTACAAACCTATTGTTCCTTTTGATTGAAGTAAGTGATCAAAACAAACCTGACTTTTAGAACATGATTACTGTTGCTTAGCTGTATCTCTCTGTAAAATCAGGCCTTTGTTACCAACTTTTGTATTTAGAGATGAAAGTGCTACCAATGGCAGTTTCTAGATTTAGAATAGTTTTTATTTCCACATAACAGAATTTCTCCAGCATTAGCACTTAGTCCTCATCTATCTGATCAGGTCAACATATAAATAAGATCTATAAATTATCTAGACATGGATAAGAGGAGTTTGTTTAATAGCCTTGATTGCTAGATCAATAGTTATTCTAATTA
This sequence comes from Varecia variegata, assembly GCA_028533085.1. Classification (NCBI taxonomy): domain Eukaryota; kingdom Metazoa; phylum Chordata; class Mammalia; order Primates; family Lemuridae; genus Varecia; species Varecia variegata. The sequence goes on along the minus strand of CM052440.1, from coordinate 20,370,384 downwards.
CAAAGAATCCTGTGGCTGTTACATTGAAACTGATTTTCAATACAGATCACAGGGAAATGTGGCTGCCAATATAAAATTAACTATTTTATAACCGGAAACCTCGAGCTTTATTTTGGGTTTCTTCAAAATCCGGATTATTTCCATAGGATAATTACACTCAATTTAACAGAAGTATATTTAAGATCACTGGTGTTGGAAATAATTCAGAGTTCAAATCATTCTCCAAATTTCCTTCCTTTTGTTGTTTTACTGTGATAATTGATAGCCTATTAAGAAAAATAGTCTTTCAGGCATAAATATGCCAGTGACAAGTTTAGCAAACTACACTTAATCCTTTAAAATTAATAAACTGCTAATATGCAAATTTACATTGTACCTTAATTTTTTCTAAAAAACATACTGGAGAAATTCTGAAAGCTGCATGTTATTTTGAGAGAAAAGACTAACAATAATTTTAAAGGTTAACCATTCTAAATCAGTCTTTTAGTCTATGTAGTGGCAATATGAGTACATGATTTAATGCATGGTACATCTAACACTGATTAAAAAACCAATTTATAATATTGAATATGCCTTTATTCAATTCTCTTTATGCCTTTTACAGTCATGACTCAGATGTTTCTTAGTTATATTCAAAATAATCTCTAAAGATAAGGGATGGGCAGTTATTATTCCCATTTGGCAAATGGGAGAACAGATATACAGGACATGAAAGTGAATTGTTTACAAAATCATACTGTGAGTAGGGTCCTGTGAGTTGAATAAAAACATTCTGTGGGCTTAACTTTTTCCATTGTCTTCCCTTTTTAAACCAGTTACTTTAAAGCAATCTAAATAAATTTGACAAAACTTTAGGTAAAGCTTGGGTTTCTTATAGTAGACCATTTTCCATTTCATCTGATTGCTTCAGAACAGAATACAGATGTACTCTTTAGATTTAGACTAAACCTCTAAATCATTGTAGGAAATACTACGGGAGTTCACATTTTTCTTTCTTTTTTTTCTTGAACCAAATGATTAGAAAACAATTATCTCTATTTTTAAACATAATCAATGTAAGCAAATTTCAGCTCCTTGGTAATCCCTGGGATGAATGCTGAAACAGCAGTGCTGGAAGGAAAACAACAACCGAGAGCATTCCTATAGATTCTATCTTTGAGCCAATGAAAGACAGGGCCTATTACAATATAATATAATGGTCCATCAACTCAACTTATTATATTCTATCCAAATTGTTAACTAAGTCAAACTATGAAATATGGATACTCTTCCACACAAAAATAATGTAGAGAAAATAACAGCTGCCATGATTTGTCATATAAATGACACAATTTAAAATGATAATATTATACCATTTTTTTCCTTTAATGCAAATCCTCCCAAAATAAAAGTTCTTGCTTAATGTACATTTGTGCTACAAAATCACGTTTATATTCAAGGACTTCAAAACACTCACCCTAGAGCCTGGAAAGAAGGAATCGAAAGTGCCCAGTGCATTGATAAGAACAGCAGTCTGGAGGCAGACTCCCCAATGTAGTGCACATTCAGGTACTCAGGCACAGGAGAAGGCATGGTGAGCTAGTATGAACAGGGATTTAGGTAAATTATCTTGTGACTGAAAGTTTTAAATTACTATTTCTTTGAAAAAGTTGAATGTAAACATAACACATCAAATATTATATGATCTAAATTATTCACAAAAAAGGCAAATCTTGAAATACTCCAAGTCACTGGATTTTACAGCTAACAACAGGGTTAGAATAAATAAGCAGACCATAGTCCTAACAAAGCAATATTCAGACAAGCAGAATCTCACTTTATCAACCATAATATTATCTGGTTGTGTTTTTAAAAGTTACTTCCTTTTTTAGTCTAAGAATGTGTTTTTCACCTTCCCTCCTTCCCCCCCTCTCCATTAACAATGGCACATAACAAATTTAGTTTAAGGAGAAATCCTGTATGCTAATTGTTCCCTTCATTTAGCCTATGAGGTTAACAAATTCAAATACTTACAGGGCCAGGAGAGCAAGGAGTGAAATAGACTTTCTGATACCAACTGGGGAGAGCATATTCCCAGATAAAACCCTGACTTAAACTGAGCATAATGAAAACATGCGGAAATTTGGGCTCAGCACTGCCAGCTCTACCAATTTTTCAAAGACCATGTTCTGTGTGAAAATTGGTACTGAATGAAAAAGTATTTTCAAAAATATTCTACAGATAAAATATGTTTGCGGACATACCACTTGCCAGCTATCAGTTTGTATTGCTGACCTTAAGCAGTTCTTCAAAATGTTTGACCACTGTTGAAAATAAATATCCTACATCAAAACATTTCTAAAAGAATTTTTGGAAATCTTTTAAAGAAAACTTTTACTACTACAAATGAAATGTAATTTCACCTATAAAGAAACATTTTTCATCTTTTTTTCTTTTTGGAGGGTCTCGCTCTGTTGCCTGGGCTAGAGTCCAGTGGCATCATTATAGTTCAGTGCAACCTCAAATTCCTGGGCCCCAGTGATACTCCTGCCTCAGCCTCCCAAGTAGGTGGGACTACAGGCACGTGTCACCATGCCCGGCTAATTTTTCTATTTTTTGTAGAGACAAGAGTCTTGCATGTTGCTCTGGCTGGTCTTGAACTTCTGGTCTCAAGCAATCCTCCCACCCTGGCCTCTCAAAGTGCTAGGATCACAAGTATGAGCTACTGTGCCTAGCCTCTACTTTTTAATTACTGAAATAATCAATAGTATCAAGTATAGCAAGGATAGAGAAAAAAAGTACTCACATACTACTGAGGGTGGGTAAACTGGAGAGTAATTTGGTTGTTATCTACCAAAATTTAAAAAATAAGTATACTCTGTGACCTAATAATACCACTTCTAAATCTCTATTGCAGCAAAATACTTGCACACATGCACCAAAAAACATGTATAAGGATGTCCATTGCAGCTATACTTCTAATAGTGAAATTAAAAGCTTGCAATGCTCCAAATTTCCATCACTAGAGAAAATAATAAACCATGTTATAGAATACCCTATAAACACTAAAATTAGTAAGATAAATGAGATGTAAGGGCATAGAAAAAACATCTTTGAGACATCTCAGTGGAAAAAAATGGCAAAACAGTATGTAGATAATTCAATTTATGTTAAATAACATGTATAGCGTATATGTAGTATGTATATATATCTATGTATACCTAAAAAGGATAGAAGGAAACACACTACATAGTTAACAGCGGCTACCTCTGGGGTAGGGTAGGTGGATGTGCCTATATGTATTTTTCTGGGGGATGAATATACACACACATATATATAACTTTCATCAGATTCTGAAAGGTGTCCATGATGTCAACCAGACCAAAAGGTTTTCATCAAAATGATATAAAAGTTGTCTAGAAATGTTAGATAAAAATGTAAAAAACAACAAACTGTACTGTGCAGTTATCAGGGGAAAGAAAAAAAAAAAAAAAAAAAACTGCCTTTGTTCAGTATTAGCCTCAAATGGTTTAAGAATGTTTTAGAAATGCTTACTAGAGTAGTAAATTAAAATACAATTATTTAAGACAATTCCTAAGAGAACTGTAGGCAAGCAAATATCAAACACCTAATTTAATTATTAGGATGCAACTGTTTCTACATATGAGTATATATATATTAAAAAAACTTGAGAACTTTTTCAGAATTGTCCAAGGTGAGTAGGTAAGGAAAAAAAGCCCCCAAAATTAGGGGAATTATCAATAATTACTGGTTTCAAGGGCAAGGGATAAGTTACAAAACAACAAAAAAAGAATATCCTTTGCTAAATAGTTTTAAATTGCCTTTTAATTAACAAAATACTTATATAAAAATTAGATATAATGGTTTTGACTTATACAACAATGGTGGCAGCTGAAACCTTTCTGCTGATTTAATCATAAAATGAAATAATTTGTTATACACACGAAAGGAACTTATTTAAAATATTAGCTACACCATGTTGCATTATTTCATAGAGGGGAAATGTTTCATAATTTGTCTGTTTTACATACTTAACACACCTCCTAACATTATGAATTAGAAATCTAAAGAAACAATAATCTATTCAACAAGTCTTTTAGACCAGCGGTCTCCAACCTTTTTGGCACCAGAGACTGGTTTCATGGAAAACAATTTTTCCACGGACTGGGGGTGAGGGGTAGGGTGTCATGGGTAGGCAGGGCATTGGTGTGGAGCTCAGGTGGTGAGGGGCAGCCCAATTCCCAACAGGCCACAGGCCAACAGAGGGCTGGGACCTGGAGACCACAGTTTTAGACTGAAAAGACAAAGATTTCTTCCTAGAGAAGGTGAGCTCCTACTACAAAGATGTTAAAGCTTCCCCCAAATGCCTGTGGAACTTTAGGTTTACAAATCAAATTATACATATTTTTTCAAATTAAAAAAATTTAGCATGTTGAACTGAATTTTTAAAGAGTACTGACAACAACTAAACCTGACCAACCTATTTTAGAAGTTGTCACTTGCTTTTACAATTATCTTTCTATAACAGTTTCTTACTGAATTCTGATAACAGCCTGCATGATACAGCTTTTAAAAAATCATCTGACTTGAGTTAGGAGATTCAGATCCTACTTCCAACTTTTCATTAATTACTTGTATGACCATAGATTGTATATACATTCAGTAACCATTTACTGAAAGTTCACAGCTAAGTGCTATTGTCTCAGCAGAGGAATAAAATGAAAACTGAATGAGCTACAGAAAGGGCTAAAAAAGAAAATGACATGCATGAGAAACAATAGGCAATTGGATTTGAAAGTGGCAGGCCCTTAAAAGGTCAAGTTAGAGAGACTGGACTTAATCCCATACAGACAAGGGGAAGCTATTAAGGACTTATAAGTAGCAGAGTGACATAATTATGTTGATTTTTAACAAATATCATGCTGGTACCAGTGCACAGTACAAGACAGAAAAGAGAGCCTGGAAGCAAAGCTATTACTGTAATAGTTCAAGAAAGAAATTTTAAAGGGCCTAAAATATGGCAATGGAAATGAAGAGGAGAGGGAAATTCAAGTAATAGAATAGTTAAGATTCAGCTATGGAATGGAGGGGGAGCAAGACATGAGGAACATGAAGACCACCCCCAAGTTGCAAACTAGGACTGTGATTCTAACATTGAGAGAATAAACACAACAGAGTAACAGTTTTGGAACACATCTCGCTTCTGTTGCATATACTTATTTCTAAAGTGGGAATACTGTCTACCTTATGAGGAAATTTTAAGAATCAAGTGAAATAAGCTGTATGAAATCATGCCCAAAACTCTGAAGTTTAATAAAAAGGTAAATATTACTACTGTCCTTTATTTTTCAGAATCAAATTTCAAGTTTCATTGTTAGACTGTTTCTCCTTACTAACTAGATTGCTTTAAACAAGACACTGAAAATCTCTAAATTTCTTTCTTCAGACACAAAATGAGAATACAAATTCTAACTTCTTCAACAGAATGTGGTAAGGCTCAAATGAAAGAATGTATGTGAAAATATGCTGCAAACTACAGCGTACATAAAAATGCAATAGAGAAACAAAATGCTATTTGGCTTAGCAATTAAGATAGGATTGAGTTATTTGATTACAGATGCCAGGTCTTAAAGCCCATGACTAGAAAACCTTAATGAAAGAACTAACCATGAAACTACCAGGCTCTAAGAAATCACTGAAAAGTAAAACTCTTGACTTCACAGGGCTGGAAACAAGAATCAGAGAAAGAGCTGTTCTTTTCAGGAGAGTAAAGAACTTTATAGTGCTGACTCTGAGGATACCCAGAGCAAAGGAGATCAAAGGTGGAATGAAAACAGTCAATTCCAGAAGGAAAAAAAGGGTCTACTTAACCTAATTCATCTTGTCAAAACATTTCAACCAGAATCAAAAATTTTGAGGACCAACATCAACAATACAAAAGGTGCACTACTTTTACTTTCTAAAGAGTACTCTGTCCTTTTTCCTTATAATGGGTCCTCTTCCTACATCTATCTCATTTTATCCTTCCTCCCATTTAAATCCAAAGGGAGAAAATAAAACTAAGAAAACAAAAGAATATCTTTTTGGAACAATGGCAAAAATAAAGTTTGTCTTGGTTCACTGCTGTCCATAGCTCCTACCATGATTTTTAAGGATAATACTCATTATTCCAATTACTTTTTCTAATAGTACCCATAAAAAGTTTTCCTGTACAGTACAGATAAAACATTTCTATTTTTTTCCATGTAAGTTATCTTTAGTAAAATGTTACATAAAAATTGGTTTTACTGATATGACCTATGGAGTATATCTAATTACATCAATTATTTAGTCATTGAGTTTTCAGGTCAAATTTTATAAATACAAATATTACGACATGCAAGTTTGGCCAATGTTACATCTATTTTGTGTTCATTATTTCTACCAGTAATACACATATCTATTTGCTAACTATGCATATTTTCCTAAGAAATTCATAGAATTTTATAATATATACTAAAATTTTGAGCAATCACCCTGTGGCATTCCAGGATTGCTATATATTATTAAGTGAAATTTCCTATGTATATTCAATAACTCTGTATACATCTTGCAAAGAGTGGTTAAAATGGACTGGTCAAAACAATAGGGTCTTAATAGTGAGCATATCCAAGCTTTGGTCCAAACATTATTTGAATGACAAATCAAATAGCAGAAAGTGATTTTCTAGTCTTCCACATGTATTATTTCCATCATAAATAAATGTATTTAGGGGACAAAACAAATTACAAATGTACCTTCTCCAAAATGGTTAAAAACCAAAAGTTAAAATGTATTAAATAGTTTATAGGTCTTATAATCATGCTGAAAGCTAGCTAATTAGGATGATACATAACAAATGGAGTTTTTTGGCACTATTATGGTAAGTATCTGGGTCTTAGAAATCGATTTACACTACAAGTACTAGCTAGGCATTGAACAAAAGCAGTGTGCATTTAACACATCATGACTGCCAATACTTAAAAAAAACCATATGTTCATACTCAGCTGGGAAAAAAAAACAAAACCTCGTATGTTTAAATAGTTCTAAAAGGCAACTTTTATAGACTTAAACCCACTAATTACTATTACAACTGATTTATAAACAGGATGGCTTTATTGAGCCATTAGCTTATATAGCTAGCATATGTTTTACCTGTTTGGAAATTATATCAAGGATATTTCTGACTTTGAAAGCAGAAATATACTTTGATTACTGAAGGGAAGATCAAAATCAAATGATAACACAATATAAAAGTTAAAAAAATAGAGAAATACCCTGAAAGCTACATGTGAATCGCTGAGAAGTGGCCCCTCTTTTTCAATGCAATTTATGCTCGAATCTCCAGCAATCAGGTGTACATTTCCTTCCATGCCCTCTACTGAGCTCTGACAGGTTGTGCTTTCTCCAGGATTCAATGCTTTTGCGAGAGTATCAAATGCCCTATAAGGAGACATCAGAAGCTGTGAGCTTGGCCAATCTCCACAATAAAATGAAAATTCCACACAAAATTCTGGATTTAAGATTTAAGCCTAGGCCGGGTGTGGTGGCTCATGCCTGCAATCCTAGCACTTTGGGAGGCCAAGGCGGGAGGATCCCTTGAGCGCAGGAGTTCGAGACCAGCCTGAGCAAAAGTGAGACCCCGTCTCTATTAAAAATAGAAAAAAATTAGCCAGGCGTGGTGGCGTATGCCTGTCGTCCCACCTACTGGGGAGGCTGACACCATAGCACTTTAGCCCAGGCAACAGTGAAACTCTTGTCTAAAATAAAAAAAAATAAAAAAAAAAATTAAGCCTAAAAAAAAGTTTAGAAAATAAAACTTTGGTGTATCACTGAGCATTCTATTTCAGCTACATCTACAACTCTCTCCAAAAGCAACGAATTAAACTTCATATGCATAGTATGAAATGCTAGATTATCATAATAATCCAGGGAATTAAAGTCTCTTTTAAAAATCTTGTATAAGCAAAGGGGAGAAAAATCCTCATGCTTTGGTATAAAAATATGCCTTTAAAAGTTAAATATTTGATACTCCAAGGTTATCAGTCCATTTATCTTATATATAGAAGTTACTTAGAAAGAAAAAATTGACTTTACTGTATTGTACTCAATACAAAGTTAGGTCTTAATTTTATTTAAAAATTTAGAGAATATTTTTAACTTGTGGTTAGATTAACTGAATCTAACCTGTAAGAATCTGAGATTAGAATGATAAATAATAAATCAATGTTAGCAAATAATTATTCAAAATAGATCCTCATATTTTTCAATGATAGGCCTTCTAGAGTCCCTTAAAATCTCATGGTCAACAAAGCACTTATCATTACTCTAAATGCAGTTTATTTGATATTTTATTTTATTTTTCTTTTCTTTTTTTTTTGAGATAGGGTCTTGCTATGTTGCCCAGGCTGGTCTCAAACTCCTGGGCTCAAGTGCTCTGCCAGCCTCTGCCTCCCGAGTAACTGAGACTACAGGCATGAGCCACTATACCTGGCTTGTTCAACATTTTAAATGATAAACAGATGCATGTGAAAAGCCTGAATAAATCTGGTTTATTCTAAGTATTAATTTTGTATCCTAAGTATTAATTTTGACAGAAAAACAGAATTCTGATACTCAAATGAAACTTAAAACTGTAGTTGATTCAAGTAAATCTCCTACATTTATTTTCATCACTAGAAGTTATCAACATGACTACTTAGACAAATGTTTCACTCTATATATACAGAAGATAAAATTTGGCAACTAAAATATTTGAAATGTCCAACCCAAATTATCATCTTTAAAGGAAAAAAAAATCCTAAATTTTAAGACATTTCTAATCGTATAACATTCATTTATGGATCATGTTATTTATAATGTAACCTGTTAGACATTTTATACTAAATGCAGTTTTTCAGTTAAAACTTACTATGTCTTAAATTTTCTAAGTTCAACAGAAATACAGGTTGAGCATATCAATCCTGAAATCTTAAATGCTCCAAAATCCAAAACTTTTTGAGCACCAACATGAAGCCACAAGTGAAAAGTTCCACACACGACCTCATGTGATGGGTTGTAGTCAAAACACAGGTGCACAAAACACAGTTTATTCAGCATCTCCAAGGGAAAAAAGACTCTCCCAGGGCCCTTCAGCTAAGATATATATTATTTGTGCACACCTAGATTTCCCCATGCAAGCATACACACAGAGGGTAATACAAATGGCATGTGTACAAGCCAGATGTACCAATGGAAGGTTCTCCACGATGACCCGAAAGAAGCCAAGACCTACATGCATTACTCACTGTATTTTCTGCTTGTTCTCTGCTCTGCGGTATAAAAATATTGTTGAAAATGTCAAAAAGGCCTGCAAGATACCCACAGGGTAATGCAAATATTCCAAAATCCGAGAAAATCCAAAATCTGATACTTTTGGTCTCAAGTATTTTGGATAAAGGATAATCAATCTGTACTTGTTTTCTGAAACTTCTATAAATAGTATGTAATATAAAAATAGTCTAAGAAATACTAAGAGACACTTAAACAAAAGGACACTTAAGGTCAAATAGACCTTACCTTGAAACATCACCACTGGTCTGCATTTCTTGATGAAATTCACACAAAGAGTTATCACCATTGCTTAAGTTTTCAAGCATAGACATTTCATTACTATTTTGAGAAAGATCTTTAGTTTTTCCAAGGTTTGCTAATGATGTAACCACACTGGCCAATGTACTTAGATCTCCCTGACACGATTCAGCCTTTAAAAAAAAAAGAGTATTAAAATTCTGCAAATTGGTATCAGCACATTTTTAAATCTGAAATATCCAATCCAGATTATGAAATGCTGAAAGAAAAGTAAAGTACGATAAATGAAACCTAGAATGTAAAATCAAAGAGCTCTGAGCTTTCAGAAATTTCTTGAGGAAAATATAGTTTAAAAACATCGGCCAGGGCCGGGCGCAGTGGCTCACGCCTATAATCCTAGCACTCTGGGAGGCCGAGGCGGGTGGATCGCTCGAGGTCAGGAGTTCGAGACCAGCCTGAGCAAGAGCGAGACCCCGTCTCTACTAAAAACAGAAAGAAATTATCTGGCCAACTAAAATATATATAGAAAAAATTAGCCGGGCATGGTGGCACATGCCTGTAGTCCCAGCTACTCGGGAGGCTGAGGCAGTAGGATCGCTTAAGCCCAGGAGTTTGAGGTTCCTGTGAGCTAGGCTGACGCCACAGCACTCACTCTAGCACGGGCAACAGAGTGAGACTCTGTCTCAAAAAAAAAAAAAATCAGTATATTTCTTAAGAAATGTTTATATAAAAGTTACTTTAAACCTCAAACTGCACTTAATGGCTAATTTATCCATGTCAAGTCACTTGCTCTATAAAGAGAAATTAAATTAGACAATCTTTCAAGTTCTTCTCAGCATTAAAATTCTGATATTATAATTTCTAAAACTTATTATATACACTATAAACTTACATAGAATGAAAAGAATACTAGTGAAAAGTGGGGAAAAAGGCAAATGTATTACTGAACAGACTTCAATGATATCAGCTTTTACTAGGCACTGTGCTAATTAAATATGTTAAATATCAGCCACTGTGTTGAACACAAAAAGAAATTGATCAGATGCCCATTATTCTCTTCACTTTTTTTCTTGCTGGAATAGAAAAATCTCTTTATGTTGTTGAGATATTGGTATTTTGTTAAACACTGCATACTTTCCTATTTGCCTTCATTTTTTACATTTGTTAATGTACATATTGTTTGTGCATTAGCTTAATTCTTGTAGCTAATTGTGCATTAGCTACAATTCTTTTATAAAAAAGCATTTTCTTTCCTTAACTCTTCAAATACCCAGAAATAAAACGTGTATGGGAAAGGCAGATGAGTGCTTGATTTTTCTTCCATTTAGTTATCAATTTTCAGAGCAAGGTGATACCCTAGCAACCTCTAATGACAACAGACCTGTTTTTCTACCATTTTAAATGCATACATTTTCATATATTTGATGTTTTACATATTTGATTTTATTTAATAATTTATTAATTCTTTTTTTAATGCTTTCCCATCCTAACCTAATGAGTGGATCTTCAAGTTGCTTTCTATGTCCTATTGACACAATCCCTTAATGACATTTTTTCTATTAATTTTTTTTGTCTTTTTTTTTTTTTTCCCCGAGATAAGAGTCTTTCTCTGTTGCCCAGGCTAGAATGTGGTGGTGTCAGCAAAGCTCACAGCAGCCTCAGACTTCTGGGCTCAGCCTCCCGAGTGGCTAGGACTACAGGTGTGTGCCACCATGCCCAGCTAATTTTTTCTATTTTTTTTTTTTTTTTTGTAGAGACAGGGTCTTGCTCTTGCTCTTGCTGGTCTCAAACTCCTGAACTCAAGTGATCCTCCCACCGGCTAGGATTATAGGCATAGCTACTGCAACTAGTCTATTAATACTTCATGGTTTTTATTTTCAGTGTTCTTAATCCTAAAATAATACGTATGTTTCCTTGATGTTTCATATGTTAAAAACAATTTTTTAGTTCATGTGAAACTGATTTTGGTAAGTATTCTTAACAATGCTGTTTAATAGAAATCATCCTATTATCACCAACCAGGAGAATAACCCATCACACTTAGAAAATAAATAGTGGTGGTTGGACTGGTTGACTACAAAAGCCACTGCTCCAAATAGCCTTCTTACACAGGAACAAATGGTACAGTAGTTACAATTTTTAAGTGTCTTCAACTAAAACTTAGAAGCTTATATATTTATTTTCTTCCATTTAGCAACATGTCTAACTAGATTTTTAAGTTTTTGCCACTGATAGGCAACATAGAAAAATCTCATCTAGTGACTTCGCAGTTTTTGGCCATTTGTCAGAGAAACTTAACACACAAAGTTGTTATAACGATTTAATATAGAGACATACATGAGGCAAATAGTAGTTTCTCAACAAAACTTAGTTCCCTTTCTTTCCTAAAGGAGTTAATATGTCAATGAAATTGCAATTACCACTCTAACCATGAATCACATAGACGAGGCTAAGTGAACTCCTGTAATTCCCAAAATACATGGTAAGAGGCCAAATTGCCTCACTTAATAATTACATGTGAAAGCCTAACTTGCAGTGTAGACACTCTTATTATTCCCATTACACAGATGAGGAAAGTGAGGCACTTGCCTAATGTCATGTGGCTAGTAAGTGGCATATGCAATTTGATTTTGCAGCTCAAGTGTTTAGATTGCCTTAAAGCAACAAGCAACAAATATATAACAAATCTGGCAATAAATAAGATAAATAATCTTATAGGTTATATAAAACCAGATCCCATTACAGGCTGAAAGAAACCCTGATCACAGGCTCCCTAAAAATCTGTTTTCAGGTATGAGTTTTCAAGAGAAATTTTTGCTTCTTGTTCTCATAAGGGGTTTCTGAAAAGCACAGACACTCTACATGTTCAATCTAAATAAACAAATCTTTTTTCCTTTAGACCCCCTGTCTAACAAAGAGCTGCTCCAATCTCTAAGAGAACCTGGATGACTTGAATATACCAGGGCGGTCTGGAAAGTATCCAGCCATTGTTAATCTAACAAGAACAGTTACCTGGCTGGACACTTTCTGGACAGCTCTTGTATACTAGAAGAGCTCTTGCAATCCTATGTCTATTCTTGACTCAAGTAGATGTTTTGACTGAGGTGTGCTAAGAATTTTTCCTTTGTCGAAATATTTTAAGTACTTAGGTACTAACAAATCTGTAGGGGAACATAAAAGTAGTAATAAGAATTTTGCACTTATTGGCTGGTCCGAAGGTAGTGAGTTATCTCACTTGATTGTTCACAGTCAGTTACAGATTGAACTCCTTGTTCTACTACTTTCCCCCCTCCTCACTACTGCACTTGACTAGTCTAAAAAAAAAAAAAAAAAAAAAAAAAGAGTTTTGCACTTATTATAAATTTCTTTTACTGAGGACTTTTATTTCAAGATGAAACAAAAGAAACAAGAAGAATTTTAAGTGTTTGGTGTTTTTATGTTGAAGCTTTAATTTTCCTAGTGAAATAATGAACATTTTTATCAAATAGTTGATAATTTGTTTTTAAAAAACAGAAATTTGTAATGGGGAATATTTAAGACCAAATCAATTAACCAAAGTGATGAAAGAGATAACGAAAATCAAACATTATCAAAAGTTTTAAAAAAATTTATGCTCCAAATTATACTAAACACACCTTATCTGGTGTCATCAACACAGTTGACTCAGTTTTTATTCCAGATGGATGAATATTCACAAACATTCCTGAATCTAACAGTCCTGTTGACCTGTAACAAATAAGTACATATTTTAGCCTTAGTTTCACTGGGAGGAAAAACAAATCACCAGGTACTTAATGTTTGTTTTACTATACCTTGCAGTTTCACTATCTGTTACAAAAGTTGGAGTTGCAGCCAATGGGCTACGGAGATCTTTTCGGATGTAGATTTTTTCTGTTGAAGCAGCACAGTTGGAAGATTTTTCTCGTGACACTTCAATGGGTTTTCTTTCACACTGAACAGCTACAAAAATGTGTTTATTATACCACAATATAAAATTTATAAGCAATTATAAATGTAAACTCTAGCAATGCTGCTAATGAGACACGGTTACCATACTAACTCTGAAAATAACAATTAGAAATTATGTACAAGTTGAACAAAGTTGCTTCAGATTAGTAAAACTGGCAACTTTGCATCTCTATCTCTCATTCTCTTTTCTCTCCCCACTCCCCTGCTTCTATGGTATATATGTAGAGGGATTCTTTATTTCTTAAAAGTTCACTATCAAGAAGGAAAAACTGAAGTTAGGAGTCACGAATCTATATGAGAGCTTAAAAATGAAATGAAATTTAATCAGTTGAAAATAATACTGACAGACATAAAAAGGCCTAAGACAGATTTTTTTTAACTAGGGGCAGAGAGAATGAGATGTGATTCAACTGCTTCATCTTTGTTTATAAAATATAGGTAATATGTTTTATAGGAATTTTATTTCATAATACTTAGGAAACAGTGTAGTTAAATGTACATTTTCTTAAAAGGCCAGAATTCAAAAGCTAAGTTCTACCACTTATTAGTTAGACCTAGAACAAATTTCTCAACCTCTGTTTACTCAACTGTAAAATGGATAGCAACAGTACCTAGTGCAGAGAATTGCTGAGAGAATAAGTTAATACATATGCTAAGCACAGTGCCTGGCATACTGAGAGCTCAATCAATATTTGCCATTATCATTATCTTACTAATCACGTTTTAGTAGTTTAATCAAAAAGTAAACCAGTATCAAGTTAGGCTTTTGCCAGGATCAAACTACAATTACAATACATGGATGCTACATAGCCATTCGATAAATATTTGTTGAATAAATAAAACATACATACATATGTATTGTTATATTTTTAGTTCAAAAACTGTAAATTAAAAAGCATATATTTCACATATTTTAATGTATTACTTTGAATACACTTCTACTTTGCCAGAATCCTTTAGAGCTAATACATACAGTCTTGTTTCATTCCAAACGCAATACATCTCTGTAACCTGCAGTATTGACAGCGGTTTCGATGGTGTTTATTAATAATACAGTCCTTTGATCCTCGACATGAATACACTAAATTTTTTCGGATACTTCTTTTAAAAAATCCTTTGCAGCCTTCACAAGTTACTGCTCCATAATGACGTCCTAGAGATAAAATGTTTAAGAAAATACAGAAGTCATATTATTTTAGAACAAAAACGAAATAAATCCATTTCTTCCCTTTAAACAACAATGTATGAGATGAAACAGATTTTTGAGTTTCTGACACAAAAAACATTTTTAGGAGTTATTAAACAGAAAATGAAACAACTATATTCTCTGATAAAACAATATGAAATATTTTTAATTTTGTAAGGTAAGCTTAACAGTGGTATAGAAAATTTGGGAAAGAGAACTAAATCACCCATAAATCCCATTATTTAACATAAAAACTATTTTTACTTCTGAGATCACTTAAAAATTTTAGTTTTGTTAAATATCGTATTACAGACATTTTAACCTGAAAACTATGCTCCAGAAAAAGGGATGTCAGCTAGTATACGAAATATAAAAATACCTCCTCACTGTGAGTTTCACTGTGAGTTTCACTTTTGAAATTTTTGAAGAAATCTTTTATACTTTGATTAACCTGTTATTTCACAAACAATTTCTTTTGCATACCTATTAAAGAATCGAACACACTCTAGAAAAACCTCTAATGCAGTTTTTGTAATAAAGCTTTGGAAAAGATTAACAGAAACAAACTGGGCCTTAAACTATATCCCACTGGCATTTCTGAATGTACATGAGCAGACATGTATTTCTGGCATGAAGTAACAAAGGACAGAAATAAAATGACTTAACCCTGAACACTAGTAGAAACAGGCTTTGAGAACAGCCTGCTCAGTTATGAAGAGAATTAAATAAAAGTTAATCAGAGTCTTCTCTCTTAACCTCAACTCAAATTATGCTGTATTCTGGAACAGAATATATTAAGAATCACAAGTCATTTTTAAATGCTTTCTTTGTCAAATTTTCTAGTTTTCATATTCAGAAGTTTTTCTACATGCTTACTTTCAACAAGTGAAACTTTTATAATCCATTGAAATATGCATTTTATGTCATTACACAAATCAAATTAAACTGAAGTTAAAAAAAAAAAAAAAAAAAAAAAGGGGCCGGGCGCGGTGGGTCATGCCTGTAATCCTAGCACTCTGGGAGGCAGAGGCGGGTGGATCGCTCAAGGTCAGGAGC
>CM052440.1:20340563-20354484 GCA_028533085.1 Varecia variegata | reverse complement strand
CAAGAGCGAGACCCCGTCTCTACTAAAAATAGAAAGAAATTATCTGGCCAACTAAAATATATATACAAAAAATTAGCCGGGCATGGTGGCACATGCCTGTAGTCCCAGCTACTCGGGAGGCTGAGGCAGTAGGATCGCTTAAGCCCAGGAGTTTGAGGTTGCTGTGAGCTAGGCTGACGCCACGGCACTCACTCTAGCCGGGGCAACAAAGTGAGACTCTGTCTCAAAAAAAAAAAAAAAAATAAATAAATAAATAAATAAAAAAATAAAAAAAAAAAAAAGGTGATTAAAAAACTTTTGGAAACCAAGTGCCCATCAGTACATGAGTGGATTAATAAAATGTGGCATATCTATACCATGGAGTTCTACTCAGCCACAAAAAACAACTGTGACATAGCACCTCTTGTATTATCCTGGATAAAGCTGGAACCCATTCTACTAAGTGAAGTATCCCAAGAATGGAAAAAGCACCACCACATGTACTCACCATCAAATTGGTATTAACTGATCAACACTTAAGTGCACATTTAGTAGTAACATTCATATGGTGTCAGGCAGGTGGGAGCGGGGAGGAGGGGATGGGTATATTCACACATAATGGGTGCGCTGTGCACCATCTGGGGGATGGACATGCTTGAAGCTCTTACTCGGGCGAGGCAAAGACAATATATGTAACCTAAACATTTGTACCTCTGTAATATGCTGAAAAAAAAAAAAAAAAACAACTTTGGGAGAAAATTAAATTTTATAGGCTACAAATATGAACCATAAAAATGACATGCTCCTTTGTTTTTCTTTTTACTTTTAGAAGAAACATAATACCATGGTAGCTATTTTAACAAAACACATACAGGAGGTTATTTTTAACGTTACCTGATGCTTTGTCTCCACATACGACACAAAGATCAAAAACCTTATTTGGTCCCTGGTCTGTGGAAGAATTATCTGTTAAGAGCTTAAAAAAAAAAAGTTACTCAATAACACTCTCATTCTGTCAAAAAAATTAAAGAACAGTCAGTCTTCCTTTTTTGGTTTCTTTTTCACAAGTTATTCTTAAACTTCGAACTCTATGACTATATATATATATATCTCTCTCTCAATTAAACCAGTTATAATTTTCTTTATACATAGGTGAAAATTTCAATGTTATAAGAAACAAAGACATTAAGAATATCTTTTAATTGGTTCTGTAACAATTCCATTAAAGTAACCAAACTGTTCAACACACCAATACCTGAATATTTTTAATGCATTTTACCCATTAAACACTAAATATTATTCATATGGAACATGTCAAATTATTGCAGCAGTTATCAGTCCTAAGATAAAATTTGTCTTTAAAGAGCTAAGAACCTTTCCACATGGAATGACATGACAAAAACAAGCTTATAATAGCATAAAAAGATAACTCTGAACTTCTTAAACAGAAAAGGGGTTGTAAATGAATTTTGCTGAATAACTAATAATTATGAAAATATGACTGCTATAACAAAGGTATAAATTTTTCATTAATAAGATTTGGGTTAGATACAGATTGAGAGCATGCATTTTGGAGTCTGATAAAGGATAGCATATCAGGGACCAGAAACGGGACTAGGGGGGATGGCTTTAAGCAAATTATTAAGCCTCTTAAATTATATAAAGAGCTTGGCCGGGCTTGGTGGCTCACGTCTGTAACCCTAGTGCTCTGGGAGGCCGAGGCAGGAGGATCGTTTGAGCTCAGGAGTTAGAGACCAGCCTGAGCAAGAGTGAGACCCTGTCTCTACTAAAAAACAAAAAAAAATAGAAAGAAATTAGCTGGACAACTAAAAATATATATAGAAAAAATTAGCCAGGCATGGTGGTGCATGCCTGTAGTCCTAGCTACTTGGGAGGCTGAGGCAGGAGGATCGCTTGAACCCAGGAGTTTGAGGTTGCTGTGAATTAGGCTGACACCACGGCACTCACTCTAGCCTGGGCAACAGAGTAAGAATCTGTCTCAAAAGAAAAAAAAAAAAGAAAAGAAGAAATTATATAAAGAGCTCATCACTAGGCACAGCTAACAGGATACTTGCAAAGGAATACTAGGATTTCTTCTTTTAGATTTATCTTTCAACCTTTTCATCATTTTCTTTCATTCTTTTGAAATGTGAATAAATCATCAATTCAATCTAAAAAAATATGATATGAGACCAGCCTGGGCAACATGGCCAGACCCCAACTCTACAAAAAAAAGTTAAAAAATTAGCCAGGTGTGGTTGTGCACCTGTAAATCCCAGCTACCCAGGAGGCTGAGGCAAGAGGATCACTTGAACCAAGGAGTTGGAAGCTGCAGTGAGCTATGATTGCACCACTGCACTACAGCTTGGGCGATAGAGCAAGTCTCTAAAAAAATAAATAAATAAACAAATAAAAATTAAAAATGTAATATGGTATTTAGTAAACACTTTAACCCTGCTTTAAAACAACAAAGTAGTCCTCTACTTTCACTCTTTTTTTCACTTAGGTTGTGAATGCCTTCAGGAGAAATTCTGATTTTAAGAACTTTCAATGGTTCTTAAAATGACTGTCCCATACTATTTGACATGTAACATCATTCCTTCTTATATAACCACAAAAATCCATCTTCAATAAGTATTTAAACAAAACAAAAACTTCTGGTATTTGATGTTCTTTGAAAGCATCTATGACAAGTATCACTCTTTTCCTTAATAGAATACCTACTGCAAATGGTGCTAATCTTTTATCTGCTATTATTCTTAAGGGTAGAAGAGATATTGCGAGGTTAAGGGAGTTGCCCACATCCCATCTTCGGTCATTAGACCCAAAATGAAATCTTCTTGGCCCAGGGGAATTCTAACCTCTACCTGTTTCACCTTTCATTGCTTTTAGAAATGATCCATAAAGTAGGCAAAGTACCAATATCATCTTTAAAATAGAGATTTCTTTTTTATTGCCTTGTCTTTGTCAGGAAGAGAATTTTTTTTTTAAAGGAGTAACTTTACAATGGAGAAACCTGACAAATACCAAACCACTTCAGCCAGGTGATCAAAGGGAACCTTACCAGTCATAAATCATGTTGAAATTAAGTACCTTTTATATGATGTGATAAAGTAGCACTTAACCTATGTAATCTTCCTCCCCAAAACCCATAAGCTCTGTCCAATCATGAGAAAAACATGAAAGTCCAGTAGTGGGGTATTCTACAATATACCTGACCAGTACTTCTCAAAACTGTCAAGGTCATCAAAAAAAAGGAAAGTCTGAGAAACTGTCCTAGTCATGAGTACCCTATGGAGACATGACAAGTAAATGCAACATGGTATCCTGGAACAAAAAAGACACTCGGTAAAAACTGAGGAAAGCCTAAAAGCCAGTGAACTTTAGTTAATAATGTATTAATATTGTTTACTAATTTTAATAAATATATCATGCTAATATAAAATGTTAATAGAGGAAACTGTGTGTTGGGGGGATAATATGGGAACTCTGTACCATCTGAATTTTTTTGTAAATTTAAGACTGTTCTAAAAAATCAAGTCTATTAAAAAATTAGCCAGGAGTGGTGGTGTGCACCTGTAGTCCCAGCTACTTGGGAGACTGAGACAGGAGGATCACTTGAGCCCCGGGGTCTGAGGTTGCTATGAGCTAGGCTGATGCCACGGCACTCTAGCCTGGGCAACAGAGTGAGACTCTGTCTCTAAAACAAAAAAACAAAAAACAAAAAACAAAAAAACAGTTCTGTGAGCTCTCTATATCCTTTATTAAATCCCTTTCTGGCCACACTAGCCAGAATGGATCCTACTGTATGCAAAGAACCTACTAAAGTGAGTGTGAGGACTACGAGGCAAAAGCACAGTGCCCTAATGGAGAGGGCTGTCACCATAGATACTCTGCACTTCATATAACTTTACACAACATTTTTTTTTTCCTACTGAATATGCATATACCTAAAGTCTTAATGGCAAGACTTACAATATGTATTTTACTTTTTTTCAAGTGTAAGATGAAAAGACATTTCTATAGTTATTTACCTGGAGGTGTTGTGTAGACAGATCAGGAGTGGTAAAAAATAGCTGGTTGACACCTGCTGCATCTGGAGTTGTGAGGAAAACTTTTCCTGGAGTGGAATCTTGTCTGGCCAGAATGACTTTGCTTGGAGTAGAAGCATCATGATTTGTCAGAATGAACTGCTTGCCTTGTGTATTATGGTCAAGTGCTGTCACAATCTGGATTTTCTGCCCAGTTTGCTGCTCTGTAACAATCTAACACAATCATGTCAAATTAATAATCAATTTAACTCAATCTTTTTTCTCTAATGACACAATTTTCTACTATCTTCCAAGCTAGGAAATCACACCATTACATATACATATGTTCACTATAATACACACACACACCCCCACACACACCCTTTTTAAACTAGCAATTCTACTTCCATAAAATTCTACCCTACAGAAATAAACAAATGTGCAAATAATTAAAGATATGACAGTAGGAACATTTTGACCTATTTTGATTCTTTCCCCCACTTCCTTTCCACCATTCATTCAGACAAACATATATTTTGTTTGTCTAAATATGTTTATGTATATTTGCATTCTACTTGCTGTTCTGCATCCAGGGATGTGGTGGTGAACCAAAAAAAACTGTTGCCCTCATGATGGTTTTATTTTAGCAGGGAAAGACAAATAATAAGCAAATTATAATATTGTCAGGTGGTACTAAGTACTATGAAGAAAATCAAGGCAAGGTAAGGTGAGACACTGACAGAATGAGGACAGTGAAGGAAGCTCTAAGGAGATGATTATTTTTGCACAGACCTGAGTGAAGAAACACACCAAAGTCTAGGACCACGTAGAGGGAAGGGCAGCCCAGGAAAGGAAATAAAACAGATAAGGTATCCCTCGTGCAGGAGGGAGCGTGTCTGAGAAAACTGAGGCACAATGCAAAGTAAGACAGCCATGTGAGTGAAACAGAGTGGAAGACAGGCACTATGGTAGGAGATGGGATCTGAGCGACACCTGGGGCCAGATCTTATAGGACTTTTAGGCCTGAAAGTCTAGGTTTCCTACTGTGTAAAATGGAGAGTCACTGGGGGGTTTGGAGCAGAGGAGCAGCAGGATCTTCTTTTTTTAAAAAAGGACCACTTTGGATTTAGTGTGAAGAACAGACTGTGAATGTTAAAGGGTAGAATTAAGGGAGATCAGAAAGGATGCCATTGCAAATTCTGTTAGTATCCGGTTATTACATATGGGCAGAGACACTGGCCAGGAACAGAGTAGTAGCCATGCTGGGGGTGAAAAATGATCAAATTTGGGATTTTTTTTTTGGAAGAGAGAGGTGACAGGATGTGCTGATGAACTGGAGTGGAATATGAGGAAAGAAGAGACAAAGATGACTACAAAACTTTGGCCTAAAAAACTGGGAGGACAGAACTGCCATCTGCTAGGACAGGGTACTCTGGGGAAGAACAAGTTCATAAATAAACTATCCTAGCATTGAGGGTACTGAAAAGCTTTTGTTCATATGGGTTGTATCTATTGATATGTAACATTAGAAATTCAAAGAGAAATTTTCAAAATATTTGATTGATTTAAAAATAACCCACTAAATGTTAACATGATTTTTTTTTTTTGAGACAGAGTCTCACTCTGTTGCCCGGGCTAGAGTGAGTGCTGTGGCGTCAGCCTAGCTCACAGCAACCTCAAACTCCTGGGCCTAAGCGATCCTACTGCCTCAGCCTCCCGAGTAGCTGGGACTACAGGCATGCACCACCATGCCTGGCTAATTTTTTTCTATATACATTTTTAGTTGGCCAGATAATTTCTTTCTATTTTTAGTAGAGACGGGGTCTCACTCAGGCTGGTCTCGAACTCCTAACCTCAAGCGATCCACCCACCTCGGCCTCCCAGAGTGCTAGGATTACAGGCGTGAGCCACCACGCCCGGCCTAACATGATTTTTTTTAATGAAAAAATAAGTTTATTTCCCAAACAAACAAAAATTTAGTGGAGAGAGTAGCACCATTTTACACTTTTGCAAACTGCTTTATGTATTTTTTTTTTTTAAGATACGGGGTCTCACTATGTTGCCCAGGCTGGTCTTGAACTCCTGGCCTCCTGTGATCTTCCCACCTCAGTCTCCCAAATAGCTGGGAACACAGATGCAAGCTACTTAACCCAGCTAATGTCTGGTTTAACAGAAGCTGGAATCTCATATCTGCCTTTTCATTTAATCTGTTCGAATATGTTGTTTTGATTAAAATACATAAAGAAAATCCAGCCTCACATTTATTGGTTGAGAGGGGGAAGGGTATTTTAACAGCCTTTTCACACTGTGGAAATTGTTCTTTGATACTACACCAAAATTCAACAAGTGGTAGCTTTTTAAAGGTTAGTTGCAATGTGGGATCAGAAACTATATTAAAATCTGTTGGTCTGCAATTTGAATGGATCCTTTTCTTATGCATGATTTTGTAACATGCACTGGTCATTTGGAAAACAGTGGTTCACTGAGCTATGCATACCTTTAAATAATGACAGATTTCATCATGTATCATCACATGTCATATAGCCTGTGGAAAATTCTACTATATACTTGTGAGAGAATAATAGTGAAAAGACAAATAATAGTTTGGTATTATTATGAAAACAGTTTTGACCTTGATGACTCTCTGAAAGAGTCCCTAGACGATACTTTGAGAAACTCTAGATTATGGTACCTTTTACTAAGGAATAGGGCTGCACTGACATAAAGTAACTCTTACTGGTCCATGAAACTGGCCTCAGATTTTGTATCCTTGAAAATATATTCCCTGGTCAGGTTCCTACCCACTCTACAATGCTTCATTAGCTGTTTTTCTTCTTTTCTTCACCCTATACAATCATCTATCATAGCATTTACCACATTCTGTTGCGACTGTTGATTATTCAACTATCTTTCACTAACTTGAAAAGCTATCTTAGCGGATATCTTTTATATCTGCATCTCCAGAACTTAGCATATACATTTATTGTAAATAATAGAAGTTTGGTGAGTCAGTGAATGAACTGTAAAGTAGACGTACCTCTCCCATTTGTTGCTCAATAATTTGATGTGCAATTTCTTCTATGGTTGCCATGATCTAAATGCTGAAATGTCCTGCCAAAAATAAAAAAAATGCTTTTTAATAACTATACTCATAAAAACATATTTATTGAAGAATTTACAAGTAAAATTATATGATGTTCAGGATTTGCTTTGAAACAATCCAGTTGGGGTGGGTAGGATTGGGAGGGATTAGACAATGTAATACAATTGGTCAAATACTGACAATTGTTGGACACAGTCAACTGGTAAAGTTTATATATATGGGTTTATGAAACTATTCTCTCTGCTTTTGTATACTCTGAAAATGTCTATTAACAAAACTATTCAACACCTAGCAATTTCCTTTTCAAATATACTGAAGCCTAAACAGAACTCTGATATAGAAAAGGAGTTGTAGTTTATTAATTTAAATAAGGGCAACCCTATCTGTGAACAAACTCATCACTGTAGCCATTTAACACACTCTTTTATCAATATTTTATAAAAAACTAAAAAGAAAAAAATCACATCCATTAAAAGATCCCTCTAGAATTTTGTGATTTTTCTTCATTAGTGGTAATCTCTCATATAAATATTAAGGTTAAATTGAATTTAATGCGTAACTGTCTCCAAATGAACTTGAGAGCCTGTAAGATTAATGGACTTTGACTTTTGCTTTTTCTCTACAACATGCAGTGAAGAATACAAAATTTTATCTGTGACTTTATATATTGTTTATATCATATATTCACTAATATTCTATAATTACAATAACCAAATTATGTGAATTTTCTTTTAGTGACTTAAAAATTTTAAATGCATCAATTAATTGTGCTAAAAGCAATACTCAATATTTAGCTTGATTATTCAATTATCTCTCACTAGACTGAAATGGGGTGGCCCTAATCTCTCTGAAACCAACAGAGGAAGAGACAGCTTCACTCTCTAGGGTCCTGTGCCCTTTGAGCCTATGGTGACTGTTGCAGCCTGGCTGACCTCTGATCCACCTTTGGAGCATTCTTCTCTGTTCTTGAAGGACAAGGTTCATAGCTGGATAGTTCTACTGCCCCATCTTGCAGATTCCCACAAGTCCAACAGCCTTCCTTTATTTTATCCCATCTCTGTCTCCTTCAGTAGAAGCTTGGCAACATTCCGGTTGGAATAACCTCCCTGGCCTCCCATGCAATTCATGGAGGTCTAAGCCAAAAGACAAGAGAGTCCTTCGATTTTTCCTGGATAGCCCCATTTTTATGCCTGGCTTCTAAGGAGATGGCTGATTGTATCCATAAGTCACACATCTATTAATTATAATCTCTTTAGAGATGATTGTCCAGTTATATCCTTGGTAGTCTCTCCAGAATAAGCCGCCTCATTTTTTGCAATATGAATGGGCTAAGAATTTTCCAAATCTTCAAGCTCTGGTTCCATTTTCCTTAACAATTCCTTCTTCAACTTTTCTCTCTCCTCTCACATTTTACTATAAACAGCAAGAAGAAACTAGACTGTGCCTTCAACAGTATGCTTAGAAATAATCCCCTTAACTAGATATCCTAGTTCATCCCTTACAAGTCCTACCCCCTATAAATCACTAGAACATAATTCAACCAATTTCCCTGCCACCTTTCCTCCAGTGTCCAATAACATATTCCTTATTTCCTGAGACTTCACCAGAAGCACCTTTGATATTCACATTTCTATCAATCTGCTGTTCATGATGATATATTTATATCTCTAAGATGACAGAAGCCTTCTCTACAGCTCTCCTCTCTTTGTTCTGAACCCTTACCAGAATTACTGGTAATAGCCATATTTCCATTAATACTTCTTCAAGGCAATCTAGGCTTTTTAAAGCATGCACCCGAAAACTCTTCGAGGGCTGTACACATCAGCAAGTTCTAAATATTTAGGTATTTTACACTAGCAACCAATTTCCCGGTACCAAAATCTGTACTGGTTTGCTAGGGCTGCCATAACATAGCACCATAGATCAGGTGGCTTTAACAGGAATTTATTTTATCACAATTCTGGAGGTTAGCAGTTTGAGATCAAGATGTCAGCAGGGTTGGCTTTTTTTGAGATCTCTTTTCTTGGTTCATAGATGGGGTCCTTCTCCCTGTGTCTTCACTCTGAGTGTCTGTGTCATTATCTCCTCTTCTTATGGGGATACCAGTCATTTTGGATTAGGGTCCACTCTAATGACCCCATTTTAACTCAGCTATGTCTTTAAACACCTTATCTCCAAATATTGTCAATTCTGAGGTGCTGGAGGTTAGCACTTCAACGTATGAATTTGGGGGGAGGGGGCAGACACAATACAGCCCATAACGCTCAGGCATAGACCTAGTAACAAATGTCCAAGATCTATGTGAAGAAAGCTTTAAAAGGCTACCTAAGGACAAGAAAAGCTATATCTGGAAGGACATTTAAGAAAATGGTTATAATGACTACCTTCAAGGGAAGGAATAGGAAGTTTGGGAACAGGGATGGAAGGGAGACTTATTTTTGACCGAATAAGTGTTTGTTCCTTTTAAATTTTGCTTAAATACAACCATTAACACAAAAAATAATTACAAGTTACAAAAAACACTTTAAGAAATCTTTTCCAGAAATTCTAAAACCAACACCAGTGTATCAGCACATTACTCTAAGAACCTACCTCATAATGACAGCTTAGGTAGATAAACTGTTAATATTTGTATACATCATTTGATGACTTAAAAGCACATGAATAAGAAAGCCTGAATTCAAATATCAGTACAATTTTATGAGCTAACAATTATTACAAGATCAGCTATTATTCCAGTCAAATAGACCAGAGCATAATGTGTGATGTATGTGTATGTATATATGCATGTATAGGTTCATGTTTAATTGTGTACTCTGTCATTAGCAATGTTATGGGTAACACAATGCCAATGGACTTGAATGGTACTCTTGAGCTGTGGTCCCCAATCCCTGGGCCCAGTCCTCAGCCTGTTATGGACCAGGCCACAGAGCTCTGCTGCTGCCCGCCCCCACCCCAAAACTGTCTTCCAGGAAACTTAGGAAGAGGGGGCGCGCAGCAGGAGGTGAGCAGCGAGCAAACAAGCGAAGCTTCATCTGTATGTACAGCCACTCCCCGTAGCTGGCATCACCGCCTAAGCTCCCCAGCTCCACCCGTGGAAAAATTGTCTTCCATGAAACCAATTCCTTGGGGACTGCTTGAGTACCGAATTTCCAGCTATTCCGATTTTCTTCTGTGTAGGAAAAAAGAGCCAGATACTGCAGTGGGTTCTTAACCTTTTTTAGGAGTTATAGACTCCTTAGAGAATCTGACTAAAACTATACACTTTCCTCAGAAAAATATATACATACATATATTTGGTGGATTCCATCTGTGATCCAGCACATCAATTTTCTAATTCTTTCTGTACAAACCCTCCGCACTACTACAGTACTCTAGAGCTCTCATATTGCATGATACCGCCATATAATCCAAACTGTTCAGCAACAGAAGACTCAGGGAAAGTTTTTAGAATATTTGCTTTACATACTGTACATCTCAATTTGTGTTGAGCAAAAGAGTAACGAGAGCACTCTGCAGAACAGATTCGGACTAGAAAGGCAGATTTAAAAAAACCTTTCCCTTTTTTACCTCTCCCCAACAAAACACATCTTCTCTTGTGACCCCAAACTATCATAGCCTATTTATAAAGCCTGTTGAGTGTCTGTCAACCAACTAGTTATCTTAAGATTCAAGTCTAGGAAGGCACAGAAACAGTGACATAAAGTCAAATCTATCAACCTATTTTGATCATTACCTATTCCCCCTCCTAAACTATCCATAAATATAATATATACTTGTATGGCAATAGATTTATGAAATAATTCAAATACATCCTACAATCTTGCTCAGTTTTAAAAATTCTTTTATTAAAAAAGAGGGAATTTATCTAAATTAATTAAAAATCCTGTCTAAATTCAGTTTTACTAAAATTCAGGTATTTACAGGAGATTGTTACTCACTTAGATAGACAAATCAAAAATTGGTAATGATGAAATCGGTGAGCATGAAATAGGTATTTGGCATGGACACATATTTATGAGAGTATATCAGTCACTTTGATCATGACAAAAGCTCAAATGCTAGTTTAAACACAAAAAAAATCCAAACCAGTAGGGAGGGGGAGGAAATATACACTGCTAGGATAGTGGTAGAGCTGACCTTGGGAAAAATTGGAGGTGGGATCTCAGATGCTGTCAAGAATCTCCCTGTTTCGGCCGGGCACGGTGGCTCACGCCTGTAATCCTAGCACTCTGGGAGGCCAAGGCAGGTGGATCGTTTGAGCTCAGGAGTTCGAGACCAGGCTGAACAAGATCAAGACCCCATCTCTACTAAAAAATAGAAAGAAATTAGCTGGACAACTAAAAAAAAAAAAAAATATATATATATATAAAAATTAGCTGGGCATGGTGGCACATGCCTGTAGTCCCAGCTACTCGGGAGGCTGAGGCAGAAGGATCGCTTGAGCCTAGGAGTTTGAGGTTGCTGTGAGCTAGGCTGACGCCACGGCACTCTAGCCAGGGTGACAGAGTGGGTCTCTGTCTCAAAAAACAAAAAACAAAAAAAAAGAAACTCCCTGTTTCTATTCTCAGTTTTTATGTGGCTTCTTTTTTCAATGTTGTCGTAAAGCATCAGAAAAGGAAAAGTAGTCTTCTCCAATTCCAATTTAAAAATCCTTGTAATGTTTTCTGATTGGCCCAGCTTAGATTATATGTTCATGTTTTGGATTAATCACCATAGTTAGGCCAAAGGAAAGGGAGAGTTATGATTGGCAGCTTCCATTTTTGGAAGGTCTATTTCCCAAAAGGTGGAGACTAGCATAGATATGGTTACAGGTGGAATTATCATGAGCTAGGCAACCACTTAAATTTATTTCTACTCCTGATACACAGAACTCTTCAGCCAAAAGTCCACTGAGCACCACTAGATTATTCAAAGAATTTAAATCACTATTGACTCCAAATTTCTGTTGTTAGTTTGGGAAATCTCCAAAAGAAAGGGGAAAAAGCTCTATTCTTAGAAAATGCTACACCAAGAGGTCTACTTTTGGCCACACTCAGATGAAGGTCCTTCTAATGTCTTGTAAATTTCTTCAGTAAAAGACAAATTTATCTAAACAGTTAGGCTGTCTGAAATAATCTCCAAACTAGAATTTCCAGAGAATTCTCAAAATTTTGCTTTGTTCCCCGCAAATAAACATGCTATAAACGTAACAAGACAAAAATGGTAAAAGGGCCCAAGGAGTGAGGGGCAAGGCAGCCTTGCAATCCTCAACATTCAAAACTTAAAAACTGGAGTTTAAGGACCCTGCTGTCAGTCACATAATCTTCTTGATCGGGAGGGACTACTGACAGAGTTCGAAAAGAATGAAATTAGCTTTTATTTTATTCCCAGCTTTAATCGAGGAGGCTCATAAGGAGGGATTCAGTAACAGGGAAGAGAGACACACGATTTTGAATGTTTTCTAAAGAAAATTAAATTTAAAGGAATCATTCTTTTTTGAGACAGAGTGTCACTCTGTTGCCCAGACTGGTGTGCAGTGGAGTCATCACAGCTCACTGCAGCCTCGAACTCCTGGGCTCCAGCGATCCTCCTACCTCAGCCTCAGGTCCTCAAATACGAAGGCTTATTTACAACTTATGGAGGCACAAAATTCCTAAAGGCCTTAATTTCAAGTCTTTTTGCTTTTCTTTTCCAGTTACTTGTTTACAAGCTGACCTACTTATTGAAGGTTATGGGACAACTTGGCAACATTTGTATTTTATAAAAGTGTATTTGTTAAGAGTTGGAGGAAGAGTTTCTAAACAAAAGAGCTACTGGAAGCTCGGACGTGCCCAGCGCAGTGAGGACCCTAGACCATTCCATTTTTTTTCCTCAGTAAATAGACAGCGGCTACTCTCGCCCCGTCTGTGGTAAAAGAAAAGTGAAAGTGGAGGGCGTCATTCTGTCCGTCCCGCGTAAGCACGAGAATCAGTGAACGGCCCTGGGGAAGGGGGTTGAAGCCTGGCCCCGCAACTCCGGAGCAGAAGGCCAGGCTCCTCCTAGTCCCGCCCGTACCCGCCGTGCGCCCTCGGGGCCGGGCCGCAGCTCCCTGGGGCTGGGGAAGCTGCGGCGCCGAGACGGAAGTTTTTCCTGTAGGTGAAAGGTCAGAGGCGCCGCGAGAGAGGCGGCCGTGCGCGCCGAGCCGCTCGCGGGCTGTCCCGCGCCCCGCCGCCCCGACCGCTCTCGGTGCCTCAGGCGTCCGGCCCGCCACTCCGGCCGCTCTCCGCGCTCCCAGCCCAAGCCGAGCAACCCGCCGCGGCACCACCAGACGGACCGGCCCAGCCGGCCGGAGCCCGCCGGCTGTGCCGGTGCGCCAGGGCTGCGTCGGTTGGCAGTTAGGATGAAGGAGCACCCCCGCCCCTCGTCGCGGGCACTTGTCTCTCCACCCAGCACTTCTTACCTGCGCCTCTCCGCCGCCTTACTCCTGCGTCGGGCGCCGACCCGACAGTCCTGCCGCGGCGGCTGCTGGATCAGGGGCGCTCCAGGAAGAGAGGTTGGAAAAAGCTGAAGGGAGGGGGGGATCAAAGATAAAGGGAGGGGCCTTTCTGGGTTTGTGTATTTGTGGGGGGGGTCAGAGTTCGTGACCCCTCCTTCGGCTCGGCAGTGCGCGATCCCGCCCGCGCCTGCGCATTGGCGAAGAGGAGAAGCGGCGAGAGGTCGTGACGTTCCCTGGATGGGGTGGAGTTATCCGAGAGCCGAGCCGCGGCTCTGAAAGTCGACCGCCCCCTGTCGGCTTGGAGGGAGACGGCGCGTCCCCTTCAGATACTTTTAGAAGCCACGTGTGTTT
>CM052440.1:20259045-20340063 GCA_028533085.1 Varecia variegata | reverse complement strand
AACTGCCCTATGTGCAAAATACTTTGTAGCTTAGATTTTAAGGGGTCCTCAAAATTTCTACTATAGCTAGCATAGATCGGCACTGTAGAAAAGCAGCCTTAGATTCAGGGCAGAAATCCAAGTTAGGGAAAAACAAATGTTTGCTGGGAACAAGAACATGTCTGTTATTTTCCCTCTGGAACTAGGCAGCTGGACACAGATAAAGGGCATGTAACATTCCCTAAAAAGTAAAAATATGCTTTGTGTTATGTTCCATTCTCTAAAAGTTCACCTCTACCTTTTAGCATCATTTGTTGTATGTTTGGGTTGATTTTAAGGCAGCCCTTCCCACACCTCCCACATATCCTTAAGCTGGTCCCAAAGGTGAAAGCTATGAAAGTATAGTCATGCCAGGGATATGTTCTGAGAAATTCATTAGGAGATGTCATTGTTGTGTGCACATTGCAGAGTGTACTTACACAAACTTAGATGGTATAGCCTATGACACGCCTAGGCTATATGGTGTAGCCTATTGCTTCTAGGCTAAAAACCGAGGATAAACCTGTACAGCTCAGTGCTGTACTGAATACTGTAGGCAATTGTAACACAATGTTATTTGCGTACCTAACATAGAAAACATGCAGTGAAAATATGGTGATATAACTTTACGGGACCACTGCTATGTATGTGGTCTGTCATTGTCTGAAACATTATGCAGCACATGACTGTACACTATAGATCCAACGGAAAGAGGCAATCCGAGACCTTTTCTCTATTCTTGGTGCAGAATATGCACGCCTATAGTGATGCTTGTGGTTACCCCTTATCATCCAATTAATTGACTTAAGTCACAGTAAGTTGACTTGTTAAAACTTGGAAGTGGAAGCCATTTGGGGAACATCATTTGTAGGTGAAGAAGAGTTTCCCTTAATGATGCTTCAGGAAAAGAGGTCAGTGAGGTTCATCTTTAAAATGTGTGACTTGAAAAAAAGGTGTTTAAAAGATACCATCACAGCAGCACTAGATATTATAGTAAATTTATTTTTTATAAATATAATACATATTAACATTATTTACAATGCTAATTTTTATTTATAAAGGATCTGTATCTTTATATGAACAATAAGATACAAACTATTATCACTTTAAGTAAAAAGCATTTCTAGAAATACATTGTAAGTCACTTGAAAAAATAGTGTTTCAAGATTGGTTCTTACATGCTATGACCAACTCATATGAAAGAAAAAGTTGCCCCCCTCTTCATCCTTTCCTCCCACCCCAAAGAAAAAGGAATTTGATATTTAGGCTTTTTGAAAAGTTCTTACTACCTTTTATCATTTAAAAAAAATCCTCCTAGAAACTATCTTTTTTCTAATAGGGGAAAAAGTCATAGATAAGATTTTCCTCTAAAAAAAAAGACATTAAAAGTGGCATAGGTTCCAAAATGATAAGTGTATTGCAGGCACTTTGAAAAAAAAATCAGAAGGAATGGATAGGAAGGAATTTAATTCAGCAAATACTGAGTGTCCACTGCATGCAAGGCACTCTGCCAGATGCTGTGGGGGAATCTCAAAGGAAGAAGACAAGATGTTTTCAAGGACAGAATGTGCTAAGCATCACACAAAAGTTTATGAACAAAGGTTATGGGAGCACAGGGGAAGAAGCAACTGGATTTAGTCTGCAAAAATAGGGGAGAGGACTAGGAACAACTGTCACAGAGAAGTCTTAGATAAATAGGCAAAGATGGGGACTGAGGAGGAAGAGGGGGGAAAAAAAGGAAATTCTGAACAGAGAAAAGTGGCGTCAGAGTTAGCTGAAACCTGAGGAAGTATTCCATGCCAAGCCAGTGGGAAAGCCGCTGAAGGTTATAAAAGCAAAGATGAAACTAGATTAGAACTATGTTTTTCAAAGACTGCTCTGGCAGTATTTAAAATGGAACCACACAAAGAAGGCATTGAAATTAGGAAAAAAGTTATTGCAATCATGGGAACAGGTAACAAGGACTTGAGCCAGGGTCTGTGCAATTAACAGCAGTGTGAGGAGGGTGGAAAGGATACAAGAGCAGTTGCTGAGTCTTGTTGAGACTTGGAGCCAGATTCTGGAGGCTTGAATGGTGTCTTTCCATTACAGAAGAAAATAAACAGATTTGGATGGGAAGAAAGGAAATTGAGTTTTAGTCATGTAAAGTTTTAAATGCTTGAGGACTCACATAGATATCCATTGCATATGT
Organism: Varecia variegata; assembly: GCA_028533085.1. Taxonomy (NCBI): domain Eukaryota; kingdom Metazoa; phylum Chordata; class Mammalia; order Primates; family Lemuridae; genus Varecia; species Varecia variegata. Next base: position 20,337,854 of record CM052440.1, on the reverse strand, counting down.
GGCCTTGCAGGAGAGTGGAGAGAGTATGTCTAAGGTCTGAGTTACACAAGTGGGCATTTGGGGACTGTGTTTGCATTGTAGAAGACAAGAATCCTGTCCTCACTTTCTTCTATTCAACTAAACAAATATTTTTTCTTAAAAGACCCAGGGAGCCCGGCATGGTGGTTCATGCCCCCTGTAGTCCCAGCTACTTGGAAGGCTGAGGCAGGAGGATCGCTTGAGCATTGGAGTCCAGCTTGGGCAACAAGGCAAGACTCTGTCTCTTAAAAAAAAAAAAGACCCAGGGTAGAAACTATGGAAGAAACTAATATATTAGATACAGTATCTTCCTTCAAGGAACTTACAGTATAAGAGAACCAGGATATACCTCTCTGGAAATCCCAGTGACTACATTTGATTGACTACAATGGATCAAAAGCTGAGCACAATGGAAGTACATTCCAAGATATATCAATATATGCTATGATAACATTTACATTTTAACTAAATTATCACATAGGAGGCTTTCCTAATTTTTCAGATATATTCTACCAAACATAAAATATACCTTTGGCTAACAAAACTATAAAGTTGTCTTCTTCACTTAGTTATACCATTATAGCTTTAATGTGAATCAAGAGTTGGTCTGATGATCTCATTTAAAGAAATGCTACTGAACACTCAAAGAATCAAGCATCTGGGGCAGCCAAAGGACAATAGGGGGATGTTGGGTATATTAGAGAACAGGGGGAAGACACTGGGAAGAGGTTCATAAACGTGGATGATGCCAGAGACAGCCATTCTCATTTTCTCAGGACTCTAATTTACAGCTGCCACAGATAAAGGAGCAGCACTAGTTGGGGACACTCGCTCAGAATTCTAGCCTTTCCCTAGTTCAGCCTGGCATCTCATCTAGGTTATTTTCAGCATCCTTTTTAGCTTAGCTTTATAAATGCTATTCTTTTTCTTCCTTATGAATAAAAGGAGATACCTGGAAAAGGTTTTTGATGGAAGCACATGTTATCTGTGTAATAAATATAGTATTCTTGGGATCTAGAGACTCTTTATAATTTCTCCCCATTTACAGACTGCACCTAAAATTTTTTCCTCTAAACTGTTAGCTATCAAGAGATAATTTTTTAAAGTAGCTTTACGACAAATTGTATATAATTAGGTTCTTGGTGGACAGTGAATGAGCCAGGTTACATAAATAACAACGGATCAGTTTTAGTAAGTTATGAAGGACTGATAAAGGGGAAAGGGAATGTAATACTATTCCACATTTCAAATATCTTTATGAGGGGAAGGTAATCTGATAGCTTCCTCAAAGGCTATATTTTATAGTGTCCAAAACCCTCCATGGGGCCAAGCCAATAGTTAATACAATCATACATGAGTTAAGGATAATTACTGTAAGTTTGTGCTAGGTTTCCTCTCTCTCTTTCTCTCTCTGTTTAGATTTATAACTGGTTCTTGATTCTGTCAGGTCTTGGAAGATAGAATAGCCTGGCTGATATTTTTTCAGACTCTAAGGCTTAAGCCAAACTTTGTAGTTAGAAGGCTGAGAGCTCAACAGGAGGGGGAGGAACCCCCCCCCAATAACTTGTCTTGCTAAATGCCAGACTTAATGCAGGAGAAGGAAGCATTTTATAATGTATAATCTTGGCCTCCACAAAAGATACACTAAAAACTGTGCAGGAACTTTAACATGGAAGCCATATTTATGTGATCTTGATTAAAATAAGTGAGCTGCAAAGAATTATTAGTTTACCTGCTATGGTAGAAAGACTTAGGAGATGGCATGTTAGGGTTCTGTATGAAGTTGTAACAGGATTTAAAATGACTTCATGGCAAGAAATTAGCCAGAAAAAACTATAGCAGCCAACTCTAGATCTAGTAGGGACTCTGGTGCTGCAGCAGACAGCATTCAAAAAGCCCCAGAAAGGCACTCAGTAATTCTCTTGACTGCCATTATGTATCACACTGAATTAGGAAATCCTTTATATAGAAGCAGAAAGGAAAATTTTTATACCCTTTAACGAATTATTTTATGGATAACTTTGCCTTTAAGATAATTTATAGTTTAAACTCAGCCAATAAAATGTATTAATATATTATGAACATCAGGAATGACTTTAATCAGTGTTAATTTCATTTTTCTTTTGCTAATCAACAATTTTATGTACAAGGTAGTTCCTATGTTAAACAATAAGTGCACTAGAATTATGAAAATAAAACTTTCCTAATGAGGTGCACTGACACCTGGTTAAAGAAAGAAAGGATTTTTTTTTTTTTTAATTACTAGGGAGGCCATATTACAAAATGGTATACGAAGACCTTTTAAAAATGAATACTATACAATTTAAGTTATTACTGGCTTAGAATTTGTGCTTTACTGATATGGTAATTCCAGTTCATTTTGCAAAGCACAATATTATAGGAAATTTTTTTAAGATACAAATACCACCATTGCCTTGGGCTCAGAACTCTTACAATAGCAGGGGATATTATGTAATATAATGCTTGCCATATTTTGCTATTTTAAAAAATAATACATTTATGTCTGTGTTGGACAGAGGCCTTTAAAAAAGACTGGACTTAATGAAAAGCCCATAGAGTTGATTATGTGTATTCCTCTGCAAATGAAAACATCCTCATTCCTACTCACAGTTAAAAAAGCACTCAGATTCTATCCCTTTGCTATAATTCTTTGATGACATAATATTAACTCATGACAAAAGAGGTACATAACAGTAGAAATACTTTAGATAATATACTGAAATTTCATTTCACAGTTACTGAGGTAGAAGCTGGCCATATATTTTTCCATTAAAAGATACAAAAATTCATCTAAGTTTATTGAGTCAAAGACATGCATTTTTTCATCAGCAGTTTTATAATTTCTAAACCAAGCACTGCATGGAAATTTACCCCTTGATATGTGTTTTTAACTTACAAAGATTTACCACTAGTAAGAATGTTACAATGTAAGGTAGAGAAAACAGTGTGGACTGTGTCACAGATAGTTAATACAGTATACAGTATTAAGAAGGTTCTCTGGTCACTAAAGAAATGGTACTTTACAATTCAGTGTGAATCTCAGAAATAATTCTGACCGTTAAGTAAACATCAAAATTTTAATAAATAACATACATGAAAAAAACAAACATTTTCAAAACAGGTACTTATACCTTACAAAATAATTTCTTATATCTGATGAAGAATCTCCTTGGATTTATCTTGGCAGTGTTAATTTTTATAAAACTTTTGAATTGCATTTACTCCATTTGGATGAAATTCCACCTCCTTGGAGCCATAGAAGAGATGAAACCAATACTGCTACAATACTGTGCCTTCCTGAAATGCTTCTATCCACCTATTGATAAGAGAAATCTGTTAGGCTTATAAAATCCAATCATCTGATATATATGAACACGATATACATAATGGCTGGCCTGTGGACCTGATTACCCTAACAGCATATGTAAGAGCTTTCCTATAGCAAACTGGCATTCTGCGTACATGGGACTGCCCTTTATTTGGTAATTTAGTACAAAACTTGGCCTGGAAAGTAAGCCTCTTATTTCTGTGAGGTATGAAGAAGGGACCATTTCATATGTAGAAATTCTATGAAATCCTGATAATTGGTTATGAAAGTAGATATACCACCCAAGGCTTTTATTACAACTCCTTTTCTCTTTCATGTGATATTCTGACTCTGTGCTTTTAGAAACACTAGCTATGTCCCTGTCTTCTCCTGCCTTAACTCTACCAACCAGTTTCCTTGTATATCCTCTAGTCCAGATCTGTTTCAATATTTTCAGGTAAAGGGAATCTGGCATCTAGTTGATCAAAATTTTGTATGTAATATAAAAACTTCTCAGAGTTCCACAGAAATCTTTCCAAAATGCCTTAGTCTCAAAACAAAGTTTTATTTGACAATATACACAGCTGTAATTATTCAAAAGACACTTGGGAGTGTAATTGCTTCTGAACTTAACTTTTTTTTTCCCTTTCTTACTGTAGTATCATTTCTTACAGTAATACTTTATGTAAAGAAAGCCCAGGGAAGTAAGAACATTTGAAATCACTCAATTTAATTAGTAAGAGCAGCCTATAACAGATTCAGCTCAAATTTCAAGGACAGAATTATCAACAATTTAAATTTGAAACATAAATAGCTTATAAGTTATATCATAATAGCAAGGCTTTAAAAAGGCAAGCCATATGGTATTAATAACCTCACAGAGAAACTTATAATTTAGCCTGAGTGAATTCTAAATTACAAGTAAGCTGATTTCCTTTACCCAACTACCTTTAATTCTGTCTTGACAGCATTTCTATCCTGTAAACTTAATGATATAAGCAAAAGATGATGTATATTGAAAAGCAGTAATTTTTATCAGTTTGATGAATACAGAAAAATTATAAGAAAGATAATATCTGACAGAATTTTAGGGCAATCACTATATTGTTGAAGTAATTTTTATAGAAAAGATAGTTAGGTCACATAATTTAAAAATATTCTTGGGGGCTGGGGGAAAAAAATAAAAATAAAAAAAATATTCTTCAGGCTGGGTGTGGTGGCTCATGCCTGTAATCCCAGCACTTTGGGAGACCAGGGCAGAAGGATCACTTGAGCCCAGGAGTTCCAGGCTACAGTGAGCTATGATCAATCATGCCACTTGCACTCCAGCCTGGGCAACAGAGTGAGACCCTTAAGAAACAACAAGCCTTGCTTACTCAAAGCATTTTTTTTTTTTTTTTTAAGATCTTCATGCACTTTTAAGCCCACTGAGGAAACAGGAACACCTTTTACCAAAAAAAAAAAAAAAAAGACACGTACTTTTTGTGAGGGCAAAGTAAAAATCAAATGAAAAATCAGTTCAGAAGGGACCTTGATTTCATAGAGATATGCCTCTCTATGTTAAGCAAACTCATAACATTTAAATAAAGATTCTTATTGGAATTTTGAAGAGACTCTTTCAGCCCTTACCATCTAAAATCATATCCATTTCCTTCTACTCAGTCACTGGGAACAGCATGGGAGCCTCTTAATGTGTTTGACCTTTTTCCCAAAGAAGTAAGTTAGCAAGCAGCTGTTTAAACTCCTGCTGTTCCATGGCACAATTGAATCATTGGCTTGCCAAAGTCCTGGAATGTTTCAAGGGAAGATTCTTACCCTCACTGAAGGAGAGGTCAAATGCCTCAGCTTCCCTTCCTTTCAGCAGAGCAGCATCACGCTGCTTCCTCTGAAGTCATGTGTAGACAGAATACTTTTTACAGAACTACCTATTTTCTCCCCCCACCACCCTGCCTCCTGAAAATATTCCAGATACCCTTGCCTTGTCTTAAAAAAATTCCAAAGAGTCTGAATAATATGTCAAGTCTTTCTAATTAAGATCTCTGATTTAAATTCTGAGTTGTCCTCATGCCTTAATTTAGGTCATTTTAAAATCAATCCTTTAAAATAACAACTTGAAATCTCATGAATAAAAGAAAAATATGGTTAAATTACTTACTTCTGAGCTGAGTGAGCATCATCTGCTTTGAATACATAAAATAACATGTTTTTGTGCAGTAACTGAAATACTTTAGACTCTGAGTTCTCATCTTTGACTTGAGTAACAGTGAATCCTAATAAAGGCTGACTCTCCAAGGCTGCCACGTCCTAATTTAAAAATACACAAATGGAGATTGTTTTAGATTGAGACAAAATTCAGATTTGAGAACTCTCGATCTACTATCTCTAATTTAATTTCATTTACACACATATACAGCAGTGATACTTCTAGCAACTTATTCATTTTTCATTTATTCCACAATATTTACTGAGCCACCCCTCCCCATCTACCCCGTGTGCCAGACACTGTATCTGTGTTTGGCATCTTCACAACCATTGAATTTCACATTATTTTCATGACAACCAAAGACGGTAGGTGATTATATAACTTTCATTTTATGGATGCAGAAAACATAACTCAGAAAGGTGATTTACCCGGATCCCACTAAGGAAAAGCCTGGACCCTAGAACAATGGTTTTCATAGGATGTTGGAACACAGGATGATCGGATAGGAGAAAAGGACAGAAATAGAATAAACAGCTAGAAATTGTTTATAACCCAAACAAAGCCTATCCTTTTTCTTTTTATTTGATAATTTTGTTACAACCTCCAGCCATATTTTCCTCAACAACTCAAAGCCTATCATATCTATGGTAATATCTGACCAATAAAATCTGGGGAAGACAGTAAAGGGAGTAATACTCCTGAGAGCTTGGCAGAAAGAAAAAGAAGTTTCCTTTAGTGTCTGCCTTTAGTGAAGTAGTTAGTAGTCACAGGATACCAGAAATACTTGCATTTTAATAATATGGAAAAATTCCGAACACACTTGAGTAAGAGCTCTCCAGGAACAAAGCAAGAATACTGTTCACATTAAAAATAACAGCAACAGGCCGGGCGAGGTGGCTCACGCCTGTAATCCTAGCACTCTGGGAGGCCGAGGCGGGTGGATCGTTTGAGCTCAGGAGTTCGAGACCAGCCTGAGCAAGAGCAAGACCCTGTCTCTACTAAAAATAGAAAGAAATTATATGGACAGCAAAAAATATATATAGAAAAAAATTAGCCGGGCATGGTGACGCATGCCTGTAGTCCCAGCTACTTGGGAGGCTGAGGCCGTAGGATTACTTGAGCCCAGGAGTCTGAGGTTGCTGTGAGCTAGGCTGACGCCACGGCACTCTAGCCTGGGCAACAGAGTGAGACTCTGTCTCAAAAAAAAACAAAAAAAAATAATAACAGCAACAACACCACCCCCTCCAAAAGCAAAACAAAAAAAAACCACATACAAAACAAATGGATTTTATAATGTAATTATTTCAGTTGGCATTATCAAACAAGACCCCAAAATTACTCATCTTTAGATTTCAGATCTTACCTCACTTGCAGCGTATGTATATAGTACTTTATTTTTTATGACAAACCACAAGTGTTTCCAAGGTTTTTTATTGCCCTTTGATCTGTACAAGTAGCCACTCATAGAAGAATCTTCTGTATTTGCTGATACCTAAATAAGCAAGCCCCATACAAAGTTTAATGTTTTTGAGACAAATTATAATAACAAAATTGCTTATAATCATTAGGTACTGAAAGCAATAACCATAACAATAATAGAATGTTTCAGAATGAAATCTACATTTTCAAAGTGTGCTAAGGTACAAACTAAATACTGCTATTAATGTGAGCATTAAAAAAAAAAAACTTTTCTTTCAGACAAAATTCTAGAATTTTAGCTGGTTTAACTGTGCCTGCATGTGTTTGTACATGTTTCTTTGTGAGTTCAACTGTATTTTCTGGGTTGGCAAGAGAAGAAAAATAATCCCAAAAGCCTAAGATGCTTTTCTAAAGCTGGAATTTGTGGACTGTATATGTTGTTTATTGCTCTTATTTTGGGATATTAGGGAAAATTATTTAAACCTTTAATTCTGTTCCTAAAATAACTTTCTGGACTTCTAAAAACTATATTAACAGAATAGTAAATAGAAAATTCTACTATTAATGAAGGTGATTTTAAGGAACAGATTAGTCTTTGTTTCCCCAATATTGGTCTGCAAGGAAAGAAACTTATTTTTGCTTCATAAGAGGCTGAAAATGTTTTAATCTGTATCTAAAAAGATACTCAACTTTTAATGATTGTAATGTGGCAATTCGGAGCTGGGTACAGTGCTTTATGCCTGTAATCCTACCACTTTGGGAGGCTGAGGTGGAAGGATCGCTTGAGGCCAGGAGTTCGAGATCAGCCTGAGCAACATAGCAAGAGCCCATCTCTATAAAAAAGATAAAAAATTAGCCAAGCATGGTGGCATGTGCCTGTAGTCCCAGCTACTTGGGAGGCTGAGGCAGAAGGAATGCTTGAGCCTGTGAGTTTGAGGTTGCAGTGAGCTATGATCGTGCCATTGCACTCTAGCCAGGGTGACAGAGTGAGACCATGTCTCGGGGGTGGGGGGGTAGGAGGAAAAAGAAAAAAAAAATAATTCAAAATTATTTTTTAAATGTAGGAACAGTAGAGACATAAAAAACACCAGGTTTAGCATTTGCCTTGTTAATGCTATGGCAGGCATACTCTTAAGGTGGCTTCCCATGGTCTTTGCCTTGGAGAGTCACAGTGTTGCAGTTTCCTTCCCTTGAGTGTGGCCAGGACTTGTGACTTGCTTCTAACTAAGAGAATATGGTGAAGGTGACAGGATGTCATTCCTATGATTATGCTATATTATATAAGACTCCATTTTGCTAGCGGACTGGTTCTAGAGACTGCTTCCCTGGCTGGCTTTGAAGAAGTAAGCAGACATGTTGGGAGGCCCACATGGCAAGGAGCTGAGGACGACCTCCAACCAAAGGCCAGTAAGAAGCCAAGGCCCTCGGTCTTGCAACTGCAAGGAAATGAATTCTGTCAACAACCTGAATGAGCTTGGAAGCAGACCCTTCCCCACAGTCAAGCCTCCAGATGAGAACTCAGTATTGGCCAAACCTTGATTATGGCCCCGCAGAGGCCCCAGCTAAGCCACGCCTGGACTCATGAGATGATAAATGTATGTTATTTTAAGCCACTAAATTTGTGGTAATGTGTTATGCAGCAGTGAAAAACTAATGCAGGTGGGCTCTGTGAATTTTAAAAGTGTATCTTTAATTATATAATAATTGATGAATTGTATAAATTTCATGAAAAGGATTATATAGTATTAAGTAGAAATTTAAGATCTAACATTAAATTAGAAATATTTATTCAGTGAGAGTAGATTTATATAAAGTCATACATCCTTTTATACATCCTTATAAAAGACTACCAAGTAATTTTTAAAAAAACAAATAAATAGAATGTTTAATCTTCAAATGAGATTTTGCTTAAAATGTTGTTACACTGGGATACTACTATGTACTTACATATGTAAGTATTATTAACATTGCTCAAAATATATTACATTCCTCCTTTAGAATACTTTAGAATTAGTTTATTAGCCACCCAAGATCAATCATAATACCAACTAGCCTCTATTATCTTTTTTGAAATAAAATTGGTGTTAACCAACTTAATCACCTAAGTAAGTGATTCACAAAACTTTTCCTCCAATGACTCCACTATTTAAGAACTAAATCAAATCCAAATCAAGAGAGACACAGTCTGCCATTACTAAGAATACCAAGGCTCTGAGTGTAATTCTAAATAGAGGAGTTTCTAAAAATGTTTTGAACATTACTGGAATAAGAACACAACTTCCTAGTTCCTCAAAAAGTTAAACATAGAATTACCGTATGACCAAGCAATTCCACTCCTAGGTATATACCCAAGATAAATGAAAACATATGTCCACACAGAAATTTGTACATGAATTTTTTTAGCAGCATTATTCACAATAGCCAAAAGGTGGAAACAACTCAATATCCATCAAGAGATGAATGGATAAACTGTGGTATATACAAACAATGGAATATTATTTAGCTATAAAAAGAAACAAAGTATTGATACATACTATACTTTTGATGAACCATGAAAAACATTGTGCTAAGTGAAAGAAGCCAGACACAGAGGTCACATATTATGTGGTTCCTTTTATATGATATATCCAGAATAGGCAACTCCAGAGAGACAGAAAGCAGATTAGAGGTTACCAGGGAGTGAAGGAAGGGGATAAAGGGGACTGATTACTTAATGGGTACAGGGTGTTTTTATGGGGTGATGAAAAAGTTTTAAAACTAGAAAGACATGGTGGTTGCATAACATTGTGAGTACCTTAAATACCACTGAATTGTAATGGTTAATTTTATGTTATGTGAATTTCACCTCAATTTACAAAACACCAAAAGACCCAGTTTCCCAAGGAGAATACTATTCTTTGGCTTTTATAGCTCTTAACTAGATATATTAATTTCTCTTTCTGTCCAAATCAATGCAAGAAAAAAAATCAAAAATAAAAAAAAATAAAAAAATAAAAAAATTTCTCCAGTCTGACTGCAAAGGAGTAAAGTATTAATAGTTCTCAAACTTTAGCATATATCTGAATCACCAGGAGTACTTGTTGGAGTTTCTGACTTTGTAGATCTTGGGTGAGACCCAAGAGTTTCTAATAAGTTCTCGAGTGATGCCGATGCTACTGGTCTGGGGACACTTTTGAGAACCAGGGGAATAAAAGATACAGCTGCAATTGGCAAGTAGAGGTTTGAAGTGGAAGGCCTGTTTGTATAGCTGGGTGGAAAAATGTATGAATGAGACTCCAGTTAGAGTCTAGTCTCGACCATAAAGAGTGTTGTAACCGGTGTTGTGGAGTTTAGACTGAAGAGAGGAGCACGTGGTAAGAATTGTATTTGGAAACTATGACATTGGTGTAAAATGGTAAAAAAAAAGTACAGAAAACTGAGAACCAATTCAGTTGATTAAGAACCTCAAAGTTATGAATGCAGACTTAAGACTCAGGAATTCAGGGATGGAAGAGACAGTTCAGAGAAGAGGCTAAATTGGCTTAACCAGTTTCATATAAAACTCGGCAATTAGAACTTTCAGTCCTATTCTTATTATTTCATGAGATTGACTATTAATCACTTCATACTATTTCAACTGGGAATATACTCTTAACTTTATGTAAGAAACATAATCTTGGTCAAATATTTAGAGTTGTTTGCTTCCACTTTGCATGACAGAACATGTCCATAGTAACTAAGCAAGAGAACCAAATTTAAAACCCTACTCTGCTGGCCCTAAAACTAGCACAGGTGGAACTCATTAATAAACTAATAATAATGGAGTGGCCAGAATGGCCATGCTGTCTGCTCTTTGAAGCTTGCTGACACTTAAATTAGAGGGACTGGGCTAGGATATTAACAATGCCTGTGGATTATGCCATTAGCAGGTCTAAGCATTACATGCTATTACAACTGTTTAAAATTTTCTTTTAAGTTTAAAGGAAAGATAACCTACTATCAGTGACATCAGCTATATACGACGTCTGTCCAGAAACTATACAGCCATTGTTAATATAATGAGAACCTATTACATGGCTCGATACTTTCTGGACAGCCCTCATATAACTAACCAATGCCTACAAATAAACCGTGCAGATCAGTAAATACTAACAAAATGCCCAAAATATTCTATGGACTTCTTGCCTCAGGTAAAGGGCCGCCTCAAAGTAATTTTAAAAATTCATGTGTGCCCAACTTATCTTTTACTTTCTATCATTGCCATTAAATGTTCGCTAAACCTTTCAATAGCCGTTTTCTAAATGGCTCGGGTCAGAAGGGAGACCAAGCAAGATTGTGAGTCATCAGGCACATCCATCATCAGTATTAAAATTCATGACTCTATAGCAGTGAGAATGACATCTTCCTCTATGAAAGAAAAACAGTGTATTATATGCATATGAATAATTCAGCTTCTATCACATTGCAAGTTTAATGGAAACACTTACTTCTTTGAGAGCAGCTGGAATTTTTTTCTGTTTCCTCCCTGACGGAATACTATGTAAGACTGAAGATAAGGCACTGGAAGGGGATTTGTGATTTCCAGGAGATCCAATCTTAGGGGAGTGCTGGTGATCTAAAACAAATCAGGTACATTTATGTAACCAATGGCGAGCACTCTGCAATTCAAATCAATAAATGTTGTTGCATAAAATATCCATGGAAGGACACTCAAGAAACTGATGGCACTGATGGCTCCCGGGAAAAGAAGATGGATGGTTGGGTGGTGAGTGGGAGGAAGGCTTTCCCTACCTATGATTTTACACTTTTGGAACTTTAAACCATGTGAAAGGATTACTCGTTGTGCCTTTAGAATTCTGAAATGTGAGTATACTACCAACTTTTAAGTTTTTTAAAATAAAAAAAAAAAAACCTACTGACTTAAAAAAAAAAACTCTAGCATTGTTCGGTGTCTAGATAATAATCATAATATTAGAATGAACAAAGTACTGGAAAAGGGGCTATAGGGCACAGATGAGAAGCAATTAATTCTAACTGCAGAGGTACAGAGAAAGTGGGGAGGAGAGTAAGATATTTAAGTTGGGCACTAAGGCATAAGTAGGAATTTTCCAGGTTAATAAAAAGAAGAGTCAGACTGAGAAATGGGTGCTATGAGAAAGCAAAACAAGAATTGAAAAAAAAAGAGAAATATTTTAAAAAATTAAAAAATAAATAAAAAAATAAATAAAAAGAGGAGCAAGAACACTACACACAGAGAGGTTGGCATGAGCAAAGGCAGAGAGGTATGAAATTAGATCATCTATTTGGAGAATAATGGGGCTGGAAAGAAAAGAGGCTGGTTCTAAGGAACCTGGTCTATTGTTTACACTTTTTAGGCTGGGGAGTGACATAAGCAGATTAAATATAGAAAAATAAATCTGGCAGTAGCAAGGAGGAGGGACTTACAAGCAGGAAAACCTGTTAGGAAATTATTAATAGTCTAGACAAAGGTCTTATTAGGGCTGAGATGGAGAAATCAAGACAAAGACAGATTTTCAGAGCTAAAATTGACAGTATTTACTGACCAAATGGGTGTAGGTGGTAAGGGAGGAGGATTCAAAGATGAATTTTGAATTTTTGCAGCTTATACTATATACCCAGAGAACAAAGGGAGAAACATAAAGGAATAGATGGATGGGTCTTCTTGGAGAATGTATATGGACAATAATAAACTATTAATCTATAAATATATGAATTCTGAAATAGCATGTCATCTAGTTTTATTCACTTAGATATTCCTCTTTGCTAATGAAAAGCTATTCTTCATGGAAATGAAGGACAAAGTTTTTACTATTTAGATCGTATAGGTTTCAGGAATTTAAAAAATCCCTTCCCAAAATATAGACCTGAGCAGTCCTGCTAGCTGCATTCACTTTAACTGTAGGATACTTGCAAATAATGAGTAGGCAAATATGAAGTATTGTTTTGTATTTCGTCAAAAAGCTGCACATTCAGACATACAATAAAATCTCACTAAATGAGTTCAAGTGACTAAAATTAGGATAACAAAGTGCCACGTAGTATATTTTGGTATATTTCCCTAGAGAATTACTCTACAGATAGAGAAAAATGATTTGTAATGAGCATACTGTTGTGTGAAACCAAAACTTCAAAATTACTTGAAAATTAAAGTTATCCTATTAACTACTTTAAGCATTTTACACTGTAATTACATTTCTACAACTAGTTTTCTTAGCAAAACCTTTTTCACAGATTAGAAACAGATTCTAGTCCAACTTCTCTTGGAATTCCCACAAAATAGGAGTTAAGAAAGCTCAATATAAATTTTGAGACAAGTGTCAACAATCATGTTGCTAATGTACCAAAGATAATTCTTTCAGAAGGTTGTTTGAAAGCATCTGGGGAATAAAGGAATTTTTGGTTAAATCTTTACTTATATATTACCTAATTTTTGCAGTTCTTCGAAACAATGTTCACATACTCTTGCTGGTTGATTTTTCAGGTAATCTAAGCCATACTTATTTGATGAACAAGCTTGGCATACAATCTGATAAAACACATTGGAATTATTTTATTAGAAACACTTTTGTTTCCAAACCATAAAGTATGCTACAATGTATAGTACTGTCCACTTTTCAAAACAGTTTGATAGTCATTGAATCTCACTTCATCTTAATGGTAACTCAATGGAGTTCAAGCATGTAATGAACTAACACACAGTATCACATTTGAAAGATGAAGAGGCCACAGATTACTGAGTGCTTACTAGATAAAATAATAAAGGAGCTAATATATCCAAAATGCTTAGAACAGTGCCTGGCATACAATAAATCCTGTTAGCTGTTCTGATAGCCATCATCATGGTCAACATAATCATTATCATTGCTGTAGCAATGACCACTTCTCTGCTCTTCTACCAAGTGTCCAGCTCTGTACTGAATGTTTTCTAAACAGCACCTCCTTTAATCTTCAGAGGAACTCTGTGATGTCACTGTTACTATGCTCATTTTACTAATATGTCTTGAAGGCTTAGAAATATCACTAGGGATAACTTCAACACCGAAAGTTCCCAATTAGCTGTAAATGTGAGGGTCTATGTAATTGTGGATTTGTTAGTTGTTGTTTTTGAATGAATGTTATCTATTGCTGACATTCTAAAGTAACTTTGGGATGGGAGGGGGGAAGTTCCCTTACAAAATCCCCACACCCCTAAATATTTACAGAAAACACCATCCATGTTTTCCACCACCATTCTTATGTTGTTGTTTTTAACTACTATGGTTTATGATGGGAAAATCACAACATAAATGGGTGTTATCCTAGCTAACCTTTCCGCAGGCTCGGCAGTGGTGTCGTCTCCAGGTCAGAGTAAATTCACTTGTGCAGATCATACACATTGTGGCTCTGGTATCAGGAATCCAGATGGGAGCCTTTGACCCAAGAGGACTAACTTCCTCTTTATTTTCTGAGTCTGCCTGCGGAAGAAGAACAACTGATTATCTCCATACACACTGCCTGCTACAGAATTGAGCCTTTTTATTTGGTAGTGGAATCTCACAGTTATCACTAAGGATATGGGATGAAATATGGACCATTATATTTTTTTCATGTGCTCAGACTATTAAGATTAGCTACACTCTGAAAATCCTCTAATGCAAAATTAACTTAAAAAGATGCCTGTGGTAGTAGGATGACAGCCAAGTAGTTTCTTCCTTTAACCATTCTGTATTTTCTAAATTTTCTACAATGAAGTTTTAAAACTAGGAAAATACACAGATATGCTATATGGTATCACAGACTTGCAGTTAGACACTAACAGTAGGATAAACATTTAGTGCCGAAATTAGACACACTCCTCCAATCATTCTGACACACATGTTGCTTTTCTAAACCCCTCAGAAATGTATCTTAAAGGTAAAAACTGTTTGAAATGCACTGAAAAAAAGAATAAGAAGGACAAGACAATACCTCTTCAAGACTCCTACTAGGACAGAAGGTGATTCTTTTCCTGGCATAGTCTTCTATTGATCTGGAAATCGCTTCTAGCCATTCATCCCTTTCTGTGGCAGAACTGTTGGGGGCAAAAGAAGATTCCATCAACCAGATGTCAGCTTTTCTTCTTTGCCTTTTTCTTACTTCTTTTCCTGCACCCATGGCAACAGATCCTACCACCCTCCAACAATACCAGTCAAAGGAAGCACCTCCAAGGTTTTATGGGAACAAATAATCAGAGTAGGCAATAGAGAACCTATGGCACTCTAGCAAATACGATGTTTTTTTCCTCCCCAAATGTTCTACTTTATGTTAAACATAGTAGCTTTTGAAGTCTCTTAAATTTGGAATTATTTCTGTTTAGTTTAAGGTCCACTCATACAATTAATGATTATGATTTTTACATAACCAAGGAGTTTCCTAAGACATACTCCTAGAATTTAAAAGTCTTCCAAGAAATCAAGTTTCAAATGCCAATTTTTAGCATAAAATACTAAATATCTTTAGAGTACTAAACATTACTAAAAATATCTTGAACGGACAGTGGGGTAAAGAGAACATATTTTTAATATCTTAAGACAGATGTTGAAGGAGTAGTTAATAAGGCAAATAGCCTGTGGTAGTTGTTAGGGCTCCTCTACCTATTTAGCCCCCAAAGTGTTCTGTGTCTATGCCCAGCCCATTGGGAGATATCTTTAATTCAACTCTAGGTGGCAATGGGCTGAATAGGGGAAAGCCTGTTCAGAAAAGGGTATTTTTGTTCTGTATTTTTACAACCATGCCTCTCCCCAAAACCTCTGTGGTAACTCCAAATCACTGGCATCAGCACATTTAAGAAGCTGTGGTTTAAATTTTGTTTTGCATATTCAAAACTGAGAGGCACATTTTAGGCATTCTAAATATAAATAAATATATATCTCTATACATATACATGTAGAGAGAGCAAGAAAGGGAAAGAGAGAATGAGAGACTTTAATAGTCAATTTAAAACTCCATCATAATAAAGTAAGATTCATCATATTGGGATTGTGACTGTTTAAAAAAAAAGTCTGTATTTTTTAGAGAGGAATACTGAAATATGTAGGAGTAAAATGACCTGATATCTGCAATTTATTTTAAAGCACATTAGACAGTTGTAAAACAGGAAAATTGGTGGCAGAATCTTAATTTTTGTGTCTGGATGATTGAATATGCAGTTCATTGCATTATTCACTCTAATTTTAAGTCTATTTGAACTTTTAAACAATATTTCTAAAATAGAAAATGCCATCACAAATAACGGTATATGTAGGCAACATGTTGCTGTATTTTGAAGAACCCAGGGCATGTTAAGAAGATATTAGGAAAAAAAAAAACAAAAAAAGAAGATACTAGCAACTGCTCGCCTTCCCTGAGAGAATCATTCTCTGGAATGTACCTCGCTATTAAATAGCTTGAGTGGCATTTAGAATATTCATTCCTATGGTTATGAAAACGTGGAAACCTAGTTTCCAAATAAAATTTAAAAACTAATATATTTCTTAAATTTCCATTATATACAAAGGACAAAATAAACAACCCCTTTCTCTCTAAACCAAACAAAACCAGCTTAGTTAGCTCTACTATTCTAGCATTACTGCCAAAACTAGATACCATTTAATAGTTACTTTATGTCAGCCAACTGTGCCAAATGCTTTGCAAATGTCACCATGTCTCATCCTCAGAGCTCCCCATGGAATATATACTGGATCTTACATGCCCCCATGACAACATCACAGTCCACCACTGCCATTTCCAGAAAAGGCAACTGTGGATTAGCAATGTTAGATAATTTGCTTTATAGACAACAGGCCACTGAGTGATGAGCTGGTATTAGACCCAAGTGTAGTTAAGGATTGGACCCCTTCACCACCAGGTCACTGCCAGCCTCTGTTCATGTTCTCTGAAGACCTACACCATGAGAACACATGCTTAGGCTTCCAAGAAAACATTCATAAAATATCACCACCTCCCCCTCCCTCCCCTGCTCTTCACTGGAAGAAGTAACAGAAAGCAGAGAGGCAGATGGCAAATTTGAGAATTGCTGTTGGATTCTTCTGGAGCCTTGGAAGCATGTGGAATGTGATTCGACTGTGCAAATCATGTCACATATGCTGTTCTTTCATTTAATCATTCTTGGCTCTCTCTTGTGTGGGGTTCTGCCAAGACAATGTTTACCAGCTCTTGATAACACATTTCTCACAGACCACACACATTTGCCTGCGGCATCCAGTGGAGACATTCTAGGTCTCCCTTTGTAACATGATTAGCAGAAGAATCAGTAACTTCTTTAGGTTGAAAAACAGTTAAGCCAAGTATTCTTTCCTTTGTAGAATGTGTACATTACCAGAAAGCAAATTTGTGTCAAACAAGAACCATTTTCCCATTGACTGAGATGTATTACCAAGGGGAAAAGCCCTCCCATAGAAGGGATTTCTGACTGGACCTTGCCACACCATTTTCTACTTGTACTACTCCGACGTTCAAAGGCCACATAACTTCGATTCACGTGAGTAACGTTCACTGGGAGCCTACTAAGGGCCAGGACCTAAGCCATGAACTGGGCACATAAAATACACGTCACTTCTAAGGGCTCACACTGAACTGAGGTGAAGCAACAAATGAACACATGATATAACAAATGTAAGGTAGACAAATAACACAAAAGTAGCAAAGTACCGAATTAGGACAGCAGGGAGAGCTTTGCAGAGGTGATGACAAAGTTAGGACTTGGAGAATTATAAGAGTTTGACAGGAAACTCTCCGTCTCTCTGGGTACCCTCATTTGGTCGCCCAAGCTCAGGCCATCTCTAAGCTGACAACGCCCAAATATACAGGTCTGGCCCAGGCTTCCTTTTGACATCCAGATCCTTATAGAAACTGCTCCTTGATGGCTGCTTTTGGATGTTTCACAGGCACCTCAGTATGCACGTCTGAAACAAATCTCTGATTTCTCCCCCAAAGCTGCTCTTCTCCCAGCGCCCCCTACCACAGTGCATGGCACCACAACCCAGGACACCATGCAAGCTGGAGATTCACTCCTAAGAACCTCTCCCTCTCACCCCCTACCTCCAATTAACCACCTCCTTTAGTCCAGCTCCCAAGCCGTATTCCACACAGCAGCCGTATCTTTAAAAATGCCAATTGGATCACATCACACACCACTCCCTTGTATAAATAAGCCTTTCAGTGGCTTCTTACGGCTCTTAGGCTAAAGACCAATATCCACAAGATGGTTCTGCGTAATCTATATCATCTGTCTCTTCAGGCTTATTTTGGGTCAATCTCCCACCCACTCATGAGCTCATGCCACGCTGGCCTTCCAGTTCTTGAATATGCCATGCCCCTTTCCACCTCATGACCTTTGTACACATCGCTCCTGATGCCCAGGAGGGTCTTCCTTTCCTCTTTGTCTGGCTATCCAACTGCTACTTATCCTTCATGAGTCCATATCCACAGCAGGTCTTTAGGGAAGCTTTCCCGACTGCCCTCTCCGCTCTCCCAGTCTAGCTCAAGGTCCTTTGCTTTATAGCCTCATAGCACCTGGTACTTTTCCTGTGCGTCACTTAATCACAATAATACTTACTTGTGTTAATGTCTGCTGAGTATATGTCTTCCCCAATGGAATGTAAGCTCAGTGAAGGAAGGACCCTTTTAATTCTCCACTGTGTGATGATGCCCAGCCCAATGCCTGGCCCAAGTAGAGGCTGCATGTTCCATAATGAAGGATGAATTCCAGGTGGAGGTATTGCCTGTGCAAGGCACAAGGATGTGGAGTAGGCTGGCACACATGGAGAGTCACAGGCAGATCCGTGTTGATGGGACATGCGATGTGTTGGGGTCGTGGGGAGAGTGAATGGGGATAAGGCCAGTGAGGTAGATAGAAACCAGATTACAAGAGGCCTTCTTACCACTCCTACCTTTTTTTCTTTTTAAAATTTTATTTCCCCTTTCATCTTGCAGCCAAAACCTACCCCCTTTTAACCTGTGATGCAGGATCTGCCTCACTGTGGTGGAGGAATTGAGAAGGAGACCATGGCACACTGGTGCCATTCAATACGTGTTACATCTTTCTCCCTCGTGCCAGCTTAATCTGCCCTTGGAAATTTCTTGTTCCTTATATAGAACTTTCTATGATTTCTCCTGCATACCCCACATTCAACCCATCAGTGATCCTATGGTTGTGCCTGATCCTGACCTCTTCTCACCACTCTAATCCAAGACACCATGATGGACTGACAGCCTCCTACCTCATCTCCCAACTTCTGCTCTAGTCCCCTGATGGTCTGTCTTCTATAAAGCAGCCAGTGTGATCTTTAAAAACTATAAACTAGACTATATCAATTCTCAGCTTAAAACCCTCGGATGGTTTCCTATCACACTTAAAAATCCAATGACCTTACTTTGGTCTAGGAGACCTCACAGGACCTGCACCTACATCCCTGCCCTGCCTCCCACCTTACCTCACATTTAACCTTCCTTGGAACATTAGGCTCCACCTGCATTGGACTTCTTGCTGTTTCTTTAACATACTAAACTCTTTCCTGCCTCCTTCCTATGTTTTTGCTGTTCCTTCCACCTGGAATTAGCTTCTTTCTGGTCTCTGCTTCTCCTTAGAGAGAACTTTTCTGATCTCCCCATTAAAATAGCTTGCCCCATCACTCTCTGTGTGCTCAGTCTACTTTATTTTTCTTCATAACATAAAATGCCTTAAATTATATTTTACCTGATTATTGTATATCCCCCCACCGCTGCCGCTTTAGAACAAAGCTACTTAAGGTGAGGGACTTTGTACCCCCAGCTCCTGGAACAGTACCTGGCACAGGGTAGGTGCTCAATAAATATTTGTTGAATGGATGACGGACATTGGAGACTGGCACATGGGGAGCAGCTGGGGAAGGGGACTGTCTAATGAATCTCTCCCATCACTAAAGTTACTCTGACTCAGCAATGACTGCTGACAGTAATCAGTGCCCATCACTGAGCACCAGACTAGCTACTATCAAAAAGACAAACAGCAGAAGGGATCCATATATCATATTCAAAGAACAATATATAAAGTGGTTTATATATGACCTTCCTGTCCACCCCTGAAATGAGGCACAACTATTCTCCACACAAGTGATTTTTATGAAAGCTAGAGTTTATGAAAGCCAATTCTGCACCTCTGTTACTGCCTGAGTCTCATTTATGAAAGGCACACTTTCTGCTTTTCTAGCATCTTCTTGGCAAGACTGTGATTTTTCATCCTGTTCTAAAGTATCTTAGCATCTTGTGAAAAAAATACTTCCTTGAGATGGAGCTGTGAGATAGAAGTCTGTAAAACTGACAGAGAAAGGACTGTTTTTCCCCCTCTGTGGCTGACACAGAGCAGAGCACATATGGGGTTGTAACCATACAGGGAAAAACAAGGAAGGCTAACTCCAGGGATAGCAAGTTGCATTTAAGGATAAATGAGGCCAGGTGAGGTGGCTCACGCCTATAATCCCAGCATTCTAGGAGGCTGAGGCCAGAGGATCACTTAAGCTCAGGGGTTTGAGACCAGCCTGAGCAAGAGTGAGATCCCGTCTCTACTAAAAATAGAAAAATTAGCTGGGCATGGTGGCATGCGCCTGCAGTCCCAGGTACTCGGGAGGTCGAGGCAGGAGGATCCCTTGAGCCTAAGAGTTTGAGGTTGCTGTGAGCTACGATGATGCCACTGCACTCTAGCTAGAGTGACAGAGGGAGACCGTCTGAAAAAAAAAAAGGTTATAAATTAAAAAAAAAGAGAGAAAAACAAAGCATAAACAAATAAGAATAGTAAAGACTAAGTCATAATCAGTTAGAAATTCTCTTTCAAAGTTACACAAATAGGCCGGGTGTGGTGGCTCACGCCTGTAATCCTAGCCCTCTGGGAGGCCCAGGTGGGTGGATTGTTTGAGCTCAGGAGTTCGAGACCAGTCTGAGCAAGAGTGAGACCCCGTCTCTACTACAAAAATATAGAAAGAAATTAACTGGACAACTAAAAATATATATATAGAAAAAATTAGCCGGGCATGGCGGCACATGCCTGTAGTCCCAGCTACTTGGGAGGCTTAGGCAGGAGGATCACTTGAGCCCAGGAGTTTGAGGTTGCTGTGAGCTAGGCTGACGCCATGGCACTCTAGCCTGGACAACAGAGTGAGACTCTGTCTCAAAAAAAAAAAGTAAAAAAAAAAAAAAACAAAACAAAAGTTACACAAATATAAACCTCTATCAGAGCTGTTCATTACACCTGTCTGGTACCAATCTGGAAAAACATGGATATCCAGGTATTTACCTGACGGGCAACCAAAGAAAGATTTACTATAATTTCTCAAATTATTCAATCTTTATTAATAAAATATTGTTTTTACCAAAGCCCATTTTTACATATAAGTATAATTGAAAACTTGACCTTTCTATAGGTATTTCCTCTTTGGACATTTGAAAATAACTTTCTTGATTTAAAGAACCAAGCTCAAGTACTTGCCAGAAGCCTGATATACATGGACTTGATATTCTTTGAACCTTTGTTCAAAGTCCCCTACCCCTCAAAGAAAAAAAAGTCATAGTGCCAAGTGATTAAGAGTTTACTTTCAGTCATCAAATATTGATGTCTGGGGAATGCTTCAGGTACCCCCAGGAACTTTGCTTGCCCTGACTGGTAGTTGGGAAGCATTCGACAAACCCTGAACACAGGCATTTGTCTTCTGTCAACCTGTATGTCAGGTAGCAGTGGCCATTTCATTTTAGAGGAGTGACATGCCCCAAAGAGGATTTCTGTGGTCCTCTGATTTGGGGAAGTCAGACATTTGGTCTGAGCCCTTGACATTCACGGACACAGACAGAATTATAATGGTTGTCAGATACATCTATGTTCAAATACAGCTCCACTGCCTACTACCTGTGTAACTTTAGATGTGCTGTTTAGCCTCTATGAACCTCTCCATTTTTCTCTCCCAGAAGATAGAGATAATACCCAACCCACAAGTTATCATGGAACTTAAAAGAGAAAATAAATATAAAACACTGAGTACTGTGCCTGATGCAGAGTAATAAATGATTCCAACCACTATTCTGCAACTAAGATCCTAGTTGATTTTAGTGATATGGACCCAGCTAGAAGCAGACTGCCTGGGTTCAAATCCTGGCTCTGCTACTTAATAGCTGGGTCGCTTTTCTCACCATAAAATGGGTATAATAATAGTAACTTGCCTTAAAAGGTTGCTGTGAAGATTTGATAAATTAATATACATAAAATCTTTAGGATAACATCTGGCATACAGTAAATATTACAACACTATTTGGTACTATTTTTTATTATATCAAAGGTTAAGTTTGAGAAGAGCCACACAGACTATCTAGATCCTGGAGTGGAACATTCTATCACTATTGGGGTCTCCCCCTTCACCAGTCAAATCCTCCCAAATATCCACTTCTGACACTCAGCCAATAATTCAATAATATATGAGTCATACAGCTTCAGGTTTCCTTAGTACTTGAATTACATTATGGTAGTATATTCTGATTTACACGAAAGTCACTGCAGGTTCCTGTCTGAGGCAAGGTGGTATCATAAATAACAATGGATAGGCTGGGCGTGGTGGCACATGCCTGTAGTCCCTACTACTCGGGAGGCTGAGGCAGGAGGATGGCTTGAACCCATGAATTTGAGGTTGCCGTGAGCTACGGCTGATGCCATGGCACTCTAGCTTGGGCAACAAAGCAAGACACTGTCTCAAAAAACAAAAACAAAAACAAAAAAACCCAAAAAACAAAAACAATGGACTTAAAAACAAAAGACTTAATTTTAATTTGTATCCCGGCTTTGTCCGCTATGCATCTTTAAGAAAGCAACCCAATTTTTCTGCAACTTAGTTTCCTCATTTTTAGTATGAGATGACACCTACCTCATAGGTTTGTTATGACCTTTAAATGATCTGTGAAAACTTCCAAGTAAACTACAAAGCACTAGTTGTTTTTTTAAAACAATTTGAAACATTCACTTAAAAAAATGATCAGCAAAGCACTTTCATCATTACTGTTCTATTCAGAGGAACATTTTTATCTCTGTGCTACTAGTACCCTATTGCATCAGCTCTCAGCCATTTACCTGCATGGTAAATCTAGAGCCACCTGCATGGTATTGGAAAAGAAAAGGAGGAAGAAACACAAAGTCTAATAGTTAACCTACTTGTGAAAAGTGCTGGCGATATCTGATCCTGTTATACTGACAAAAATTCAGCTACACAAATTTTTAAAAGTTTACCTGGCTGAGAGAATGAAGGAACGCTCTACACTTTCAATCTTTAATTCATTCTGATATGCTTCTTGGGTGGGTTTTCTAACCTGGAAGAAAGCAGAACAATTTGAGCACACCTTTCCTATTGAAAATCCCAACTCTGAACTGCAGCTGAATTTGCCGAATGCCCCTAGCAGCTGACATCTACAGCCAACCTTCCTGTCCAGCTTTATCTACGACTATTCTCCATCACCTACTCTATGCTCCAGAGGAATTTAAATACCCACACACAGGCCCAGCTTTCCCCACCTACAGGCCTTTACTCACAATATTCCCTATACCCAGAATGCCTTTGCCTAAAATGTCAGCGTAACCAAATGTCACGTATAATTTAAGGCCTACTGGCTCTTCCTCTAGAAGTCTAAAATGACCTCTTGGATTCTCCCTCTTTCCTCGCTGCCTATCAAAAGCTGCAAGCCAATCCCTCCACCATGACTATCAAAAGCTGCATGTTCTTCATTTTCTGAACTCCCAAAAACTTTAACTGTGCCTTTATAGTGATATTTATTACTGTCTACTTTATAGGTATTTATGTGTAGTGTATTATCTTCCCGAGTAGTTGCTAAGTCCTGTTGTTGGGGTGGGGCAGAGAGAAAAAGAATCAACCCATCTTCCTATTTTCCACCAAACCTATTACTATGTTTTATTTATAATTGTTCTCAATAAATATCTTATGAATAAATTAATGCATGAGTGAACAAATGACTACATGAAAGCATGATAGTAACATATGGAGAGAAAAAAGGTAAGGATGTGAGAAAGATGATTATCTTAGGGATTTTTCTCAAATACATAACTATATATATTTGAATAAAAACAATTCTAACAGATACACAGACCTTCATTCCAGCCAATGAGAGCATGTTGTTCAGTTTATACATCCCAGACTGCACCGGTGTCGTGTACAGCAAGGCGTCATTAAACTGAAAGTAGAAACATTTCACGGTAAGTAAAGAAACAAAGTGAAAAAACAAATTTCAGCTACAAAGATATTGATAAGATACAAAAATAAAGGAAAAATACTGTTTCTTCACTAACAGCTCTCTGAATAAGGTACATATATTCAGCTATATACACTACAACCACCTAGAATGTTGTATTAGGATATTATTGAAACGGCAATTTCTGGAAAATGTGCTTCCTTTCCAAGTTCTGTATCAGATTTAACGTTTTCTGAATTCTAAATCCCACTAAGGTATTACAGTCTGCCTAAATAAATGATTAAAACAATTCTTCTGAGTTATGAATGAAACAAACTACATTCCAAAAGGAAATAATTTTCTGATTACACATCAAAACAGACTTTATGTAATACAGCCAAAAAGGCCACTAAAACTGATATTTGAATGTGCTAAGCTTATTTGCTATGGATAAATGTCTCCTTTCATTAAACAATTATCCCTGCCTAGAACACATCAGAACTACACACGGCCTCTTACCAGGAAAAACATTCGGGGCTGCATCACTTTCCGAGATAGCTTCATCAGAGTTCCTTCTTTGAGAAAAACCTATTCATCCAAACAAGCATCTATTTAGTCCTACCATCATAACACAATGACAATAGACACACAAGCTCCTTATCAACTTTCTTTCCTCAGAAACTATTTTGTGTAGGGCTATGGAGACGTAATTTCCTTGTGACTTTTTATAGTCATGGTTAATTTTAAAACCTATAAGTCATTTAGGAATTGGACGAGCAAGCAGAGTTACATAAATCCAATATTGGCCCCAGGGATACTGTGTGGAGAGATGTGTAATTAATTGACCGAGTGCACACTTGATCCTGAAGCACATCCAACATCCTGACAACTGCATTTTGCAATTTTCCTGAATTCATTCCCTAGACCGCTTTTGGGCTCTATGAGGAGCATCAAAATACCAATTTTCTCCCTCCCTTCATAATCCTCTCTTAAAGATTTTAAATGAAATTGTCTTCAAAGCTGGGTGAGCCCAGCTGGTATTACACAATAAAATGATCCCATTAAATCAGATACTCTGTGGGGTCCCTTGCCATTCTCCTAATCGAATTGGACTTATATCATGAATGGACTTATTCCTAATTAAATTGTCACAATGACTTACATCATGAAAGTTTGGAATGGATACAGTGATTGAGTTTGGATCAACGAAGAGTGACGATAACAACCTATTTTCATAACTGAAATGAAAAATAGCTACAAATGGTGCCTAAATGCATTGTATTAAATTTGCAAAAGGCAGTCTAAAACACTCACCCGTCCAGGCTGCACTATTTCATGGTGTCCACTTAAGCTGTACTGAATTTGCATAAGTTTCTGAAAGTTGTCCTACAGAAAAACAATGCAGAGCATGTGAAGGCCCAGGCTTTCAGACTCAAGAGTACACCAATCTCTGATATAAAGATACTTACTCCTTGCTTCATGGTGTCATTGGCATGGTTGGCTACCTCTATAACAACAGCAAGGGCATCTAAAATACGTAGGAAGAGAAGGTGCATTTGGTCAATACCAGTGAAACAAACAGTTTGCAGCATTAAGCAATTCCAGATGACAAGTTAGCTAGTTCACAGCAACCAACCTCCGGGAGAGCTCACTTGACTGTGAGGAGGCAGAAATATGAGGTTCGATGAAGGCAAAATCAAAGAAAAACAGGCAAAAACAATACTTAAGAAAAAATGAGCTAAACAACGACATTGAAGACAATGTTAATCAACAGCATGAATCAGGGTTGTTTTGTGCTGAGATTTGATTGTCCTGTTACAGTTTACAAGGATAAGGATAGGATCTCACCTGGAAGCGAAGGACTATCCCAATGTAAACTGTATCAGGAGAGAATGTGAGGGAAAAGGACCCTGATATAGGAAACAAGACCTATAAGAAATGACTATTTAAGAGGAGCAGGGCTCAGCCTCCTTCCCTTAGTCTAATTCCAAGAAGTGTGAATTAGAAATGGGAGAAATGCCACATGGAGGCACACTAGACCTTAGGAAATTATGTGTGTCATTTTGTGAGCTGGGTTATTTAGCTTCGTGGGACTATCTGTGTTTTATTCTTTTTATTAACCCTTTGCCTTTAGCAAAATGTTTTTGAATGCTCTAGCCTGGTCATCTTTGTAACTAGATATAAAGGAAAAAGTCTGCATTTTGTCTGCTTTAGGGCTGCAGCTATTCTCAACCCCAGGCAGTAGTGCTCCCCTGGGGACACATGTAAAGATAATTTTTGGTTGTCATAATGACTGGGAAGACCAATCGGCCTTTAGGGCAGGAGGCAGGGATGCTAATCACCATGCAATACTCATTAGAAACCCACACAAGGAAGATTATCCTGTACAGTACGAGAGTAGCATGCCCATAGAGAGAAACTGGTACAATGTTAAAGAGGGAAGCATGCCCTCCTGAGGCTGTTGGGGCAGTGACAATGGTCACTGATGAAAGGACCATTAAAAAACAAAAGATCAGTGTCTGAAAAGGGATTGAGATATTTTGGTCCGACTACTGTAACCTACCAAGAGATTCTCTTTCTGGTATCAACTGTGGAGGTTTCTGTATTTTTTAAGTGTGTGTTATCATCACTATTATAAAGGAAAGCAGTATTTCCTTACATAGAGACCCCAACTATATATGAAAATTTACTGCACCTGATACTCTCTTCACAGCAGATATTTAAGAATTACCGTGGACAGAATTCTTTGCTTCCTGGCCTGCTAGAATTCCCAGTGGGCAGGGTAGATAAGCCTTCCGATTTAATGAATGGATGAATGACAAAGTTGCTATTTGGTCATGTGGCCTTGAAGCTGGGTTCTCCAATTCATCCAGCAAATCTACTTTCCCCATGGCATCTCTTTAAGAGGCCTCGATGACTCTATTCCTTTAACCCTTCTGCTTACCTTTCAAAGGTATATTGTCTCACCTTCTCTCACCCTTGGGCAGTTTCATCTGTAGCTGCTCACCAAGTGATTGGCCTCCGGCCATACACTGGCCCTCACTATTCATTGCTTATTCCAATCTAAGTCTTTGCTGAAGTGTGTAGTTTCCTTTAAATAGTCTCCTAATCTCTGGCCCCATATTTGTTTTATCTGTAAAATAGAGCTAATAATTCACTTTCCTTGAAGGCAGAAGCCTGGGACCCCAGATAGATGTTTTCTTTCTACTCGCTAAATTCTGTCTACAATTTTTATCCTCATGAGATGGGCTCTGGTCTGGAATGGCTGCTCTTGCTCTCGCCCACCCTCCCACTCATCTCCAGCAAAGCTTCCCTGCCTCTTCAATCTCCAACCTTTCTTCCTCTTCAGAATGATTCTGTCCTGAGCAGTGCGGCCTTACTTTGAAGCCATCTGCTTTGTTCTTTACTTGATGAGTATTATAAACTTTTTCAACTGTGTAGAGTACATGTTCACTGAAGAAAAGAAACACGTCATATCCCCCAGCACAATCTTTTCCTTTAATAAAGCATCTTTAAAAGCATTAACACTTGCAAATAAAAGATGTTAGAGAAGGGGAAGTAAATGATTAAGAGAATGAATAAGAATCTCTACAAAACGAGTTAAGAACTTGTTCAACTTTTTACTCTGAAATTGTAAAGGACACACAAGCATGTAATCAAAATTCATTAAATTAATGGGTGGCCATGGACTTGTTTAATGTGTTTCTGCAGATTAGAACCAGGGGTATACCTATGACATTTGAAAGAGGCAGTTTGGGGATACATAGAAAGAAACACCTGAACAGAGTTAATCTGTGTGTGTGTGAGACAGAGACAATGAGAGACAATAATCTATGTGTGTGTGAGATATAGACAGAGAGATACAGACAGAAACTCCAATGGCCCCACGAATATCAAAGAGTCCCTTGTATTATAAGGGACTGTTTCCCTTCGGTACTAGGGGTGAGGGTGGAAGGGTGGTAAGGCCAATGCCTAACGTTAAACAGTCCCAGAATAGTATACTTTATTAGACCTTATCCTTGATTTGTAGTTTTGTCACTTCAAGGACTCATGATTTTAAAGCTTAAAAGGACCTTGCAGATCACCTGGTTCAGTCCCTGTTTTTACAAGATGAAGAAAGGGATGTCTACAGAAATCAAACATGCCACAGGTGGAGCGTGACTGAGCACAGGAGGGCAAAGCTTCCTGACGCCCGGCCATGCCAGGTCCACCCTCACAGGAGGCTGGCTTTCATGAGCGCTCACTGTGTGCCTCTTTGTCCCTGTATGTCACCTGCCTCCCGCACCACTTTACTATGTTATCTGGTTCTATTTTAAATCTGTCCAAAATAGAGTTTTAAAAAAGGCCTCACATCTTATGAATACAGTTTTGTATATGGGTTTTGTTATCAGTATATTTTTACTTTCTAGATCTAAATAAACATAATGTAAAAACTTCTGTAACATGAGACCACAAAAGTTATTTACCTTGAGTGTCTCTGTAATCTCCAGCATCTTCTTTGAGATTCTTCAAATAATCTAGAAAAGAAAAAAATTATAGCATTTAAGCACAATAAAGCAATGAGCCTAAAACACTTATCTTTCTTTTTCAGTACTTGTCAGTCTTGCTGGTTAATACATACGTTAGTTAACTTGTGCTAATTTTCTAAAAATATAAAAGAATAGCCCTGAGACCAATTTGAAATCAGGATGTAGAATGAGATCTGGAAAGAGCCTCAGAGATAACACTGGTTATTTTAGAGGTGAGGAATCAGATTACTAAGCAAAGAGTCTCACCCAAGTCATACAACCTCTCTGTGGCAGAACCAACATGAGAATCCAGGTCTCCCTGTGGCCAGTTCAGCTCCTTCACCCCAACACACAGGAACTGCCTTAATCTTGAGATCCGATGTATGTGTAGTATAAAATTCTAAGGCATTAATAGATTCCATGCCTAAAGGACTCCTGCATTTGTCAGTCTAAGAGTCTAATAATGCCCAGGACACCAAGGGAACTCAATACATGTATCTAGACAAGTGGTTTCAAATAGGGATGAATTTGCCTACATTTGGCAATGTCTGGCGACAGTTATGGTTATCACAATACAACATCACCCTATAATACAGCCCCTCAACAAAGAATTATCTGACCTAAAATGTCAATAGGACTGAGACTGAGAAACTCTGGACTAGATGAAGATGGTCAGTAAGTAAGCAATGTGCTATATGGTAGTTCTTATAAAACAGAAAAAACCTGAGGCAATAGGTTTCATTTAACAAATCTTTAACACCAAGGAATGTCATAGGATTTCAAGGCAATACTTCCTTCTTTGCTGAGAAATGTTGGGTAGCTTCCCATTGCCTACCAAATTAACACAAATTCCTTCCCCTGGAATTTAAAGTCCCCCACTAGATGGTCTCTATTGACTTTTCTGACTTTCTCTCTTCCTACCACCTAACATAGGCCCTATGTTCCTACCTGATTTTGACTCTGCTCAATTCCTTAAACACTTCCCATGTGTTCCCTGGCTCCCTACCTTTTCGTCTCTAATGCTCCCTTCTGAATCCTTTTCTCTGTCTTTGGATATACAAATTCTACTCCCATTCGTCTAGGTTCATCTCAAATTTCTCTGATCCTACAAAACGTTCCTTTTGAAAGAATATTTTTTTCCCTTTGAATAATACATGACATGGCAGTCTCACTTCATGCCTTCTATCATTCTCTTTGTCATTAGACTCAAAGTTCCTTGTGGGCAGTACATCTGATTCATCTTTCCCCTTGCACAGTACTTAGCGAGGGGCTTTGCACACAGGGGACAATAAAGTCTTAATGAATAAAAAGAATACATTATTTTGCTAGACAGGATTGTATTTTAGTTAAAGTAAAAGGCAATAAAGGCTGAAAGGCCAGTGGGAATGGAGAAAATAGAAAGAGGAAATGTGTGTTCAGAGACTGAATGCATTTTTATCAGACCCAATCTCTAGTTGGGAATATCATGGAACAGATATACATTCATCTCATGGATGAATGAAGTCATGCTCAAAGGTACAAAGGGAAACTTGCATGTCAGTGCCAGCTTTTCAAACATAACAGATGACACAAACAGACAAGCCCAATTGCTGAAACTTCACGTCTTTGAGACAGTGATCCAAGAGCCTGTGTGAGTCTAGACATGCATATTATAAATATCCAGCACTGGCAATAAGCCATGATGAGAGGTCGTGTATGGCCACATTAAGCTTCCCTGTGCCACGACATAGGTTCTATTTTATGAGAGATTATCACCAGCAATTTAGACCTTAAATAATCTGAACTTACAGGGTGGAGAGCTTGCTTCTGATAAAACATATATGAAAACCACAAAAATTAAACAAAATACACTGATTATACATTATACCTAGCCTCACTCAAGAGATGGAAAATAAACTTACTGTCACACTGACTGCACTCCGAATGCATTCAATATATAAGCCACGTTTGGTGAATGCAAATATCCAACATTTCTACAGCTGACAGTGACAGGATTGAATAGACAAACTTACCCTTCTTATTAGATGTTCTCAATGCCTAAGCTGCCTCGTTAACTAAAAGTGATTTTCCTTAATCCTTTAGTTAGCTGAAGAACATGGAAAGGAAAACAGATGTACCTAAATATTAGATTCATGGCCAGTTCCTATTTTGTCTTAAATTTCTCTTCTTTAACGTAGGAGTATATCCATGAAAACTGAGACACTTTTCAACCGAAAAGAGCTCAATGGAAGATATCCGTATTAGGAAATCCTGACCTCAGAATCACTGTGCTATGCCTGGTAAGTTTCTGAGTTGCATTTTCTTTGCTTGTACTCAAGCCCAGCTGCTGGCCTGCCAACCTAAACCTTTAGGAACATAGTTTAAATACACTCTGAGCAGAAAACCCACCACTAACATGCTGCAACATCAACATCATGCTATTAATTGAGGAAGTGAAGTGAGAGAGTTAGGTTTACCCTCCTTGGCACATTTTTAAAAACATCTTAATGATCTCCAAAATTCAACTCTCCAACTTATCTATCCATCCATCCATGTTTTCAGGATATCTTGTTGCAGTATGTCTTTTTGAGAACTTCTACCTTTTCAAAGAAGACAGGGCCCTTTAAACAATTAAGAGTCACCCTGTGCCTTAACTGCAGCATGAGAACATGACTGATCACTCTCTGAGTCAGACAGGAGGAACACTGAAACCACTAGCTGCACCAGTGACTGTTATGACCAAGGTGAAACCCAGGAAAAGAGACCAGACAGACAAGCCTAAGTTGGTCATAAGGAACTATTTATTACCTATTCCTTAGGACCTCGTATTCTGCAGAAACTTGCAAAATAACAATGAAGAGAGCAGTTATTTCAGTTTGCCATGTTAAACTAGTAGTATTCCATAACTTTCCTGCTCCTGCCAAAACAAATTAAGCATTGTTCAAAACTTCACCAATAAAAATGCCTCAAACACCACTGAGGTTATTTTTATCAAAGAAAAAAACCACAGGTTGGTGCAGTGTGTATGGGTACCACAAAACGCCTATCCTCTCTGGCCACCAGGTGGCATCATTGATTAATATAATAAAAATTAATTAACTTCTGATCACCATCACCCAACATGAGCAGCACAAGATTAACTGAAACACATCATGTACAACCTCTAGGGATATGCAAGTTAACTTTTTTCTTATTTATAAGGCCCAGGATGAAAGGATGTGGACCTAATACATACTATGTCTTATTAAACACTCCTAGTGAGCCTTGCCACTCCTTGATTACCTAAATCAATAAATAGCCTACTTAAAGCAGAAATGATTAACCTTTACTAAAATTTAGTCATCTGTGGGAATCTGGGACTTTTTTCATTCAACGCCCGGTCAGATTCCAGGACTGTGTGCTGAGACATGGTTGGCAGCCAAGCACAGAGGAAATGAGCATATAGGGGGAGTAACATTCCAAAGTCAAGTGTTTTGAATTTGAAGACATGTCTTGCTTTGTATTATTCAGGTTTCTTCTTTCCTCCATAAATATGTACAGAGATCAACAACACTCACAGAATTATGGGATCTAGAGAGAAGTAAGCCTAGGGTTTTTTGAGCAAGAACAAGACCCCCGTCTCTACAAAAAATAGAAAAATTCGCCAGGTGTGGTGACAGGTGTGCTGGCGCGCCTATAGTGCCAGATAGCCAGGAGGCTGAGGCAGGAGGATCGATTGAGTCCAGGAGTATGAGGTTACAGTGAGCTATCATGACACCACTGCACTCTAGCCTGGGTGACAGAGAGAGACAGACCCTGTCTCAGAAATAAATAAATAAATCGGAACTAACTGATGAGCACACATGTGCAGAGAGGGAAGTAAATCTCAAAGGAAATCAAGTATGTGTGGGGGGTTCGTGGCTTGCAAAGCAAATACCTTTCTGTGAATTAGAAAAGGCCCCCTCTCTTGGGGCACAAAATATGGCGAGCAGAGGGCCGTCTGTACTTGGACCTCGGTCAGGCACGCTTGTGCAGGAATTATGTGAGGAAGCTCTGGTCTCTCCATGACTCTGATAACCCTGGTCCCGAGGTGGCATCCGCAAAGGACTCACAAACCAAGCCCAGAGTCAGATGGCACAATGGACAGAATCTCTCCTAGGTTCCTTTTCAGCAGGATAGACTAGCTAGGCATATACAGAATGCCCGCAGGAGAATCAACTTAGGGGAAGTCTCTCAACAAAAGTAAACATCCACTATTTTGACTTGTCTGAGACTGCTTTTCTTAGTGGATTCATTTTCTAATCCTTAAGGCTGCCAGTTTATCAAGTAAGAATCTTAAGCACACAGAAATGGCCTTGGCACAGTCAAGCCACACTTAAAGAAGCTCTTACCCATATTTGGTCTGTATCACCCTGACTATCAACAAAGAGTGAATTTAGATTTAGGAAGATAAGCATATTTCATTACCCAGCAGCCAAATGAAGAATAAAGCAAACATAAGCGTGAAAGTAAGTTCAAGTTTAACTAAATTTTAGTGTTTTCTCCAACCGGAACAGTTCCTGAACCCATGATTCTGACAAAAACTGTGAGAGAAACTCTTTAGCAACAGATTCTGCTTGTTATGTCTTTGCCAAGACAAGTCCTAGCAATAGAGGCATTTGGCTACTTGCAGGGAATCTGGGTCAAATCTGCCTTAGAATTGGAAAAAGAATGGCTTTGTAGTAATGTCCATGGGTAGAATTCAGGGTATCTGCAGCCTTGCATGGGCAAAAGCACACAAGCCAACAAACTCTTTTCACTAACCTGTAAGTGAAATATAGAATTTCCTTCCATTATAAATGTGGGCAGCAAACCACGATAGTATTGGCAATATCTGTGACTTTATCACCACAGATATTTTTATAGCACATTACAGCTGTAGCAGACATCTCAAAATACTGTTCGCTCTCACCACTGCTTCAACATCATGTTATAAACAGTTATTAGATCTGCCATCAGATCTTATTTAACACAGTACTAAAGAAGTACACATATTACTGCTACTCGCATACTGCTACTATGTCACATTTGAAAAATATTTAAATAACTATTTTAACTTAAATTGGTTTTCCTTTTAATCTTATGTATTTTATTCTATATCTTAAAAAATATATATTCTACAAAGGGTCAATAGGCTGTGTCGGATTGCCAGAGGGATCTAAGCACAAAAAGGTTAAGAACCCCAGTAGAGAAAATGAGATTACATTTAAAAGCTCTAAGGTGATAGAATATGCAGATAAATGCGCTTACATCTAATACCCTAAAGACTTTCCATAGTAGTAAGATATTTCATGTACATAATTTATTTAATACCAACTCTCAAAATACCTTGTTCACAACTACAGTTAAAAATGAATTGCAAAAAAGGAAAAAATGAATTGCAACAGAACCAGAGCTGAACTAATTACAATGGAATTCTGGATAGTATCATGATGGAACTGCCTCTTATCAGGGCCTTTGGGTTCGTCAAAAATTAAATTCCTTGGCTGGAGTCCAGGACAGCCCTACTTTTTATTAAGTTCTGCCCTAGAGAAAGTGTTAAAATGACATTTGATCTACACAATTAACCTTCAGCTTTAAAACAAATACTTGCTAAACAGAAGGTTTTCAGTTAGGGTTTTTCTTTCTTTTTTTTTTAATCATCCATTAATTTCTTATCTTTTTAAAATGTGCTTATTAGCCTTACATACTTCAAATTTATATCTTTGAAACACTATAACAGATGTTTTTAATATCCCATTTTTTAACCAACATGGGAAATCCTGGATTTCTAAAACCTAAAGGGAATTAATATCATCCCAGACTAAAGGCAAAGACTACAGGAAAAAGTAATATAATACGTTATTAAAGCAACCTTTAATATAAATATTTTGAACAAGATCAAAGAAACTACCTGATCCACATTTAATCAAAGTTCAAAGGACTATTTTTTTCCTAAATATAGAAGTGGAAAGGATTTTTCAGAGGAATTTTTAAATTATATTTTTCATTATATTTTCTCCACCATGATCCCCTCATTGATTCAACTTATTTCAACACCAATGTAATGACTTTGCACAAATGAAAGGCTTTTGATTTGAAAAAAAGTTATACAACATATAACACAGGTAGAGAGAAAAACTAAAAGGATCTACGATAGTCATCTATGGATGGCAGAAGATGAAAAAGAACCTTTTAAAAAAAATAATACTTATATATTTTTATATGCACAAAAGATCCCTTGACAGGGATCTTTTATAATAATAATAAATCACCAGAATACACTCCCTCAAAATGAATGAATATCTGCTGTGACTGCTACTCGCATTAAAGTCTGCCTCTGACTTTAATGGGTTTACAATCTAGTTGAGAAGACGTGACATAGAGCGGTGAATTAATGAAACAACTAAGATTCAGTCAGGAAACTTTTTTTAAGTGGCAAGATCAATAAAATTTTTAAGAATCGAGAAGAAAGTTCAGTGGGAGCCTGAGAGGTTGAGCAACTGCCTCGAAAGAGGAAGATGTAAACTCCTTCAGGGCAGGAGTCCCCCATGTGTTGTTCCCAAGTGTAAAAGGGTGTCTAGCTCAGGGTCCACTCATAGAAATATTTGTTGAGTAAGTGATTAATAGAGATAGGATCTGGCCTGGAAAGACAGCTTTCAGGAGCCTGTGAGAAACCTACGACAGCTAGAGCAAAGGAAAATAAGGCTCAAGTGATTCTAGGTTATTCACTGAGGTTGTTTATACTGTGAATGAGGTTTTCAGCTTTTCTAATGAGCAGAATGAAAGTGTGTTCTTGGAAGAGAAATTAAGCAATATTGTGCTAGGCTACATGGGGGCAGTGATAAGCGTTAGCATGACCAGTAGGAAGATACTGCTATAATTTGGCACGAGTTTAGAAAGGCCTGGCCTGGAATATAACCAGAAAATGGAAAGAGCAGGAACCAGAGGTAGAGGGAAACTTCAAATAGGATCTGAGCCCCAGACAGATTTAAAGATCTGGCCTGATAAACTGGCCTTGTGCGGCCAATACAAAAGCAAAATTTACAAGTTTTTAGGCTTAAATTAAGTAAATCACTCATTTTATTACATAACTATACGCATTCTCTTAGGTCCTGGGTTTTCTTTTCTTTTCTTTTCTTTTTTTAGACAAAGTCTCGCTCTGTTGCCCTGGGTAGAGTGCAGTGGCAACATCATAGCTCACAGCAACCTCAAACTCCTGGGCTCAAGTGATCCTCCTGCCTCAGCCTCCCAAGTAGCCAGTACTACAGGTGTGTGCTACCTTGCCGGCTAATTTTTTCTATTTTGGGTTGGGGGGGCGTGTCTTGCTCTTGTTCAGGCTGGTCTCAACTCCTGAGCTCAAGCAACCCTCCCGCCTCAGCCTCCCAGAGTGCTAGGATTACAGGCTTGAGCCACCATGACCTGCCTCAGATCCTGTTTTAAGTTGATTTAAAAAAAAAAAAAAAAACTACCAAGAATTGAGGCGGAAGTTTTTTTCATTTGTCTTTGTTTTCTTTTGTGTTTAGCCAGTCAAATTTAGCAGTGGGGGGTTGTATACCAACTTTAGTGACACTAATGTTAATAAATTTTGATAACCCAGCCTAGGTGAAAGTTTTTTACTACAATAAAGGAAGAGAGAGCTTAAGTAGAATACCCTATAAGAGCTTAAGTAGAAACCCAAATTAAGTGAGAAAAAAAAAAACATTGCAAAACAATAGGACAGTTGTTTGAATAGTAGTGGCAGGACTGCAGTATGGGGATTTCCACTTATGTTTCTCCAAAAGCATTCCAAAAGAAACCATCTTATCTGATC
This sequence comes from Varecia variegata, assembly GCA_028533085.1. Taxonomy (NCBI): domain Eukaryota; kingdom Metazoa; phylum Chordata; class Mammalia; order Primates; family Lemuridae; genus Varecia; species Varecia variegata. The sequence continues at coordinate 20,301,378 of CM052440.1, read as the reverse complement.
ATCTATGCATTTCTCAATCTTCCCGGCCTAAGGAACCAAGGTGGGCATAAATTTACTTATACAAGTCAGGCAGGAATCCATCCCCTTTTGTGTGTGTAACTCATTAATAAATCAAAGTTGTTCAGGAGTTGCCTCAAATAAAGTATCACTCCTTTCTGCTCCTGTACATTCTATGCATTTGGAATTACTCCAGATTCTAAAATGGAAATAAAAGTACTTACCTTGCAAGGTTGTTGGGAAGATTAAATCATTTGAGCTTGTTTAGCCAAAGATGGGGACCCAGCTAATTAACATGTTTGAATAGATGTAAACTTAAGACTTAAAATCCAACTTTAAAAAATCTAAGTGCACAGACAGGGACACTTCTGATTGTGACAGTAGAAATATCTTGCAAAGTAGGAAGCAATCAGAACATCACAAAAATGAGTATTGCTATTGCTTCTCGGCCTTTTGTCTAAGATCAAGTGTAAAAATGAGTACTGCAAAATCAGAATTTTATTTTATTTTATTTTTTATTATTCATTCATTTATTTAGACAGTCTTACTCTGTCACCCGGGCTACAGTGCTGTGGCGTCAGCCTAGCTCACAGCAACCTCAAACTCTTGGGCTCAGGTGATCCTCTTGCCTCAGCCTTCTGAGTAGCTACGACTATAGGCGTGCACCACCACACCTAGCTAATTTTTACTACTTTTAGTAGAGACAGGGTCTCACTCTTGCTCAGGCTGGTCTCAAACTCCTGAGCTCAGGTGATCCTCCCATCTCCCTGAGAGCTAGGATTATAGGCATGAGCCACCGCACCCGGCCCAGAATTTTAAATAAAAATAAAAACAAACCCTTAGTATTGACTCCCATATGTCCTTAGGATTATAAGACCATAGGTGCTTCAAGTAATACTATTTGCATAGCCTTGGACAGGACATTTCACCTTTCTGCATGTGTCTTCCTTTTTAGAAGACCTCATCTCCAATGTACCTTAGATCTCTAAAATTCTATGTCTCATGTTGTTCTTTGGAACAAAAACATTTTGGTTAATGGTATGTTTTAAACCTAGCTTTAAACCAACCAAAATTATTTCCTGGACAGTTTCAAGATATCTAAAACTGACCGAAATATTTTAGGGGGCAGGCCAGATGCGGCGGCTCAAGCCTGTAATCCTAGCACTCTGGATGGCCAAGGCAGGAGGATCGCTTGAGCTCAGGAGTTCGAGACCAGCCTGGGCAAGAGTGAGACTCCATCTCTACTAAAAATAAAAAAATAAAATAAAATAAAAATATTTTAGGGGGCACCAAATTATAAGATATATTCCCTGATCTCATGGAGTTTACAATCAAATTAAAAAATCAATATTTTAAATTAACTATTAGCAATCTCACAAGGTATCGTACAAGTATTTGCTAAGTCACATGGGAATAATACTAAGTAAGGGTCACGGAGAACTGGAGCAATCAGAGATGGCTTCAAAGAGCATGGAGGCCTTTGGGTCAGGCTTGGAGGAAGGGAAGAATTTGAATCAATGGAGGAAAAGGCACAGGATGAAAAATACAAAGCCTATGATCCTTCTTTAATTTTAGTTCGTGACCCAGAACAAACTACCCATCAATTGGTTTCTTGTTTTTTTTTTTTTTGAGACAGAGTCTCACTCTGTTGCCTGGGCTAGAGTGAGGGCCATGGCGTCAGCCTAGCTCACAGCAACCTCAAACTCCTGGGCTCAAGCAATCCTTCTGCCTCAGCCTCCTGAGTAGCTGGGACTACAGGCATGTGCCACCATGTCCGGCTAATTTTTTCTATATATTTTTAGTTTTCCAGATAATTTCTTTCTATTTTTTTAGTAGAGACGGGGTCTCGCTCTTGCTCAGGCTGGTCTCGAACTCCTGACCTCAAATGATCCACCCGCCTCGGCCTCCCAGAGTGCTGGGATTACAGGCGTGAGCCACCCACCACACCCCGCCCTACCCATCAATTGTGACACTCAAAAAATCCACAATTATTGAGGGTTGACAATATATAACATGTGTCCCTTAAATAATGAAAAAGATTTCCAGTTTAAGAAAGAAGGGAAACTGATTTAAGATTAAACAAGAGGCAGCTCAAAACTAAAAATAACTCCAAGCTCACATGACACTGGTATTATAAAACAAATGAAATCTGCTTTCTTCAAGAGAATTTCTAAAACTTGCTTTTGCCATTTCACCTTTTCTCAATCAAAAACAAACAGCATGAAACCTAAATTAACTGTGTGTAAGTTTTTTACTACCTAGATCAGTCATAGTTATAGATAAAAAAAATGTAAGTAAATATGTCAAAATTCTTTTTAACATTAAAATTTCAGATTCTTGCTCTATTCTTCTCACATTTGAGACCATGGTTGTCTTTTGCCACTAAAAACAGTACTCCGTTTGACAGCTGTGGAAACAGCCTAAGCCATTCAATAGCTGGTTTATGATAGAGCATTGAATTTATCTAGCAAAAACACAACATGTGTATCAGTACTTCCTTTTGTCCTGTGTATTCTAAATCTCTGCCAAAGGCAGAGGGAAAAAAGTACAGATGGACAGGATATCCTCAAATTATTTAGTTTGCTGTATGTCATTCCAGAGAGAAATCTAGTGCCTCAGTCCCAGTTAGAAATTCAAATTAAGTACCTGACACACCTAGGGTGGCCCAGTACGAGGTTGAAAGGAGAGCCTTCCTCCTCGAGGTTGAAAGGAGAGCCTTCCTCCTCGGCAGTCTGCCTTTCACTAGGCAAGCTTGGAAGGCCTGAAGCCTCTGCCTAAAGGCAAATGGGGAAATCCTGGTTTTCCAGGATTCACCTACTGCCTGCAACACAACTCTGGGCTTAGGAGAAAATGATTAAGTAAAGGAGAAAAGCATGTACACTATTTCTTAAGGGCAGTTACAGGAACCGAGTATCTCAAAATCTATTTACAGATAATTACAACAGATTGACTTTAAAGTGGTGGCATTTTGATGTTCTTGTCCATTTCACACAATTTTTAATACACATTATATAAGCATATGAAGTCACTGCACATCCAATACATTTCAGCAAATATTCCAGAGGACCTAGTAGTATGTGCTGGATAACTATGCTTGGTACTGAGACTACAGTTTTTTGAAACTATAACAGTGGTAAATTAGCTCTTTATCTTGAAGTTTACAGTCTAGTAAAAGATGTAGACAGATGATAATCATGACAACAAAATAGTAATAATAGTAAGGATAAGAACACTGCTACTACTACTAGCAGGTAATACTTATTTAGAACTGACTATGATTAAAGCACTACTCTAGGCACTGTCCACGTTTGGCTCATTGATCAATCCTTATAACAAACTACTGAGGTAAGTAACTAGGGCCATGATAGTGCTATACAAATATGTGAGAGTGACCCTCTAAACCCCATTCTTGAGGAGTTGGGAAAATACCTTCTAGGAATTAATAATGTTAAACAGGTAAAATAATGCAAGGATGTGGGATTGGGCTTATGAAAGATGTTCTGAGCAAATAGGATTATAGGTTTGAATGCCCAGAGGCGAGAATGTACACAGGGATACCAAAGAACTGAAAGCAATTCAGTTCAAGCACTGTATAAGCGAGGTATACAAGCAATCTATAAATCCATATATTGGCCATGTGCCTGCAGTCCCAGCTGCTTGGGAGGTAGAAGTGGGAGCATCCCTTGAGCCCAGGAGTTCAAGACTGCAGTGGATTATGATCACATCACTGCACTCCAGCCTGGGTGACAGAGACCATGTCTCTTAAAAAAAAAAAAATCCATATATTAGGCAAAGTGGTTACTGCAGTGATATAAAAAGAGAGGCATTCTTAGGAAAGGCAGAGTTTCATAAGGGCAACAAGAGTTGGTTGGCCGATAAATCACGGGGTGCCTGGTAAACTGCTGGAGAAGCCCACCTGTCAGCAGCAGCCTGTACTGGGGGATCCGCTGAACCGGCTTGAGGAGGTAGTGCTTGAGGGCCAGGTGAGCACAGCGTGGGCTCATCTGCAAGGAGAAGGCATCCAAAGTAAACACAAGCATTTCCTAAGAAGCAAGGGACCCTGATTCAAGTGCTCAGGAAGCCAAACTTTAAACAGCCAGCAAGTATGGAAGGGGACGCTTAGAGAAACTCCCTTTTATTTCAAGGCCCAGCTGTTAGTTACATTGAGAGTGAAACCCTAGCCAGATTCAACACCAACCCCACCCTCTCCTGTGGGTAGGTCTCTGAAATCACTTGCTCCCAGGGTAAACTTGTTTACAGAGCACAGTGGCCACAGGCTGAGTTCTAGGATGGTCAGAGCCCACCCTACACAGCAGCTCCCACTCAGGGGAGCATCTGCCAGTGTATTCATAAATACAAACAAACCCCAATGCCCCCCAAATAAGGCAGCAGAAATAAAACTACCAGTGACTGAATTCAAATAATGACCAGAGCCTCGTGGTCAATACACTCACAATAATAACAGGGTGGTGGTGGGGAGAAGTGCAGAAATTAAAGATAACCTGAAAAGTAGCCTTGCTAGATATCTTCTCTAGCAAAGCTGGAGGATGTCAAAATCATGTTCAGATGAATGACCTTATAAAAGACAGCTCCCAAATCACAGTGCATATAGGAACACATTGTATATAAGAAGCACATTTTGACTTGATTATAAAGACATTTGATTCAACCTTTAAAGCTCTTTTCCTTAGTATGTACAAGAGACATCTCTGCCCATTCCTAAGCCTCACCCCCATTTTGCAATCCAAGAGTTTACTGTGAGGTGGCATCAAAAAGGCCAGGTGAAAATGTCTCTGCATCCTAAGGGCCAAGATAAAATGTCTTATGCTTCTTAACACAGCTCAGGTTGGTGGGTAAGTTTTTTTCAGATTTGCTCAGACTTTTATCTTTTTCTAAATATGCATCTCCATGGCCTGGTACACAGAGTAATTGTAAAATTATAATGATAATATATATTTAGAAAATATCTTTCATTCAAGCAGCATTAATCAAGATAACTAACTCTCCCTGTCTTACGGCTCCCTGTCTTCTTTTGTTGCCAAGGCAACAGAACAATTCACTAGACTCCAACCAAAACGTGGGTCATTTGTCAGTTGCCATAACAATATCACATGTTGTTTTTTGATAGAATAAAGACACCAAAGGAGAGGAAAAGAAGAAGACCACAAATTATTTGAAAGTTTAATTATTTGTATAGTGCACAAATTAGATGTCAGCAATACTGTAATATTTTAAAACTCTTCATTTCTAGTTTAGTGTGAGTAGAATTCGCTGATCTTTTTGGTTTCAAAACAAAAAATAGAAAAATTAGCTGGGTGTGGTTGCATGCACCAGTACTCCCAGCAACTTGGGAGGCTAAGGCAGGAGGATCGCTTGACCCCAGGAGTTTGAGGTTGCTGTGAGCTATGATGATGCCACTATACTCCAGCCCGGGCAATAGAGCAAGACCCTATCTCACAAAAAAATTAAAAATAATAAAGAAAACTAATTTTCTTTAAAAAAAAAAAAGTGTTATATTACATCCCTAATCAAATCAAGCTTGTACTCTCATAGTTTTGAATTAAAACACAAAGCTTTGGCTGACATATGCTATGAACAGATTATTAATTTTTCTTAACTTTGACACTAAAACTGTGTTATTTATTTACCTAAAGGGAATCAAATTATATTTCCCATCCATCACTGCAGATTAGTTATAAGAGTAAAAGGAAAGGTTAAGTTAAAAATAAGACACGTTTTTCTAGAGTAATCAAATTCATTGAGACAGAAAGGAGAATGGTGGTTGCTAGGGGCTGGGAGGGAGGAGAGAATGGAGAGTTAATGTTTAATGGCTGTAGAGTTTCCATTTTGCAAGATGAAGAGTTCTGAAGATTTGGTTGCACAACAATGTCAGTGTATTTAACCCTACTGAACTTAAATACGGTTAAAATGGTAAGTTTATGTTATGTGTATTTTACCACAATTTTTTAAAAAGTTCCATCAAAATATTTTTCCAAGTAAAAAAATATTTGAAATGTGCAATAACAGCTTTTCGAAATTAAATCTTGTATACTGCTTAAGTTCTCACCATTTAATTTAATTCCTTCTTTGATTTTGAAGGGATAATATTCTAGCATCTTTTTGTTTGTAAGCTTTGTTTTTAATGACTGCAAATTACCAAAGTTTCAAAAACAAATAGAAAGAAAAAGAAATGTTCAACATTAGATGGTAGGAATATACCTCAAATTCTCTAACGACGGCAGCAAAGCCTGGGTTTTTCTTGCACTGTTCATCCAGCAAAGCTATATTCTTATCAAATTCTTTGATGTATGTAGAATACATTTTTAGATATGGTCCCTTCTTTACAAAGATATCAGCAATTCTTTGTTGTTCAGTCCTATGGAGAGGGAATAGGTAGATACACAAAATTATAAAAAGAGTCCTTAACACATCCAAAACATATCCAGTGATGAGCACACCCGCACATCCCAGCCATTAGCTTATATTTTCTTCTCTATTTCTATTTCAAACTGCCTACTCTTCACCATTTATTTCTACTGCCACCTTCACATTTTGCCTGGACGCTGCCAGCCCGATGACAGGTCTCCCTGTTTCCATTCTTACCTTCTCCATCCTATTCTTCAGCACAGCCAGAAATCTAAAAAATGTGTATATTATGTGACTTCCAATGGCCCTCTATTTCACTTAGAATAAAAACAAACTCTACCTTATATTCTTTGGACATTCCCACACTGCAGACTTTTACTTATGGTTCCACCTACCTGGAAATATGGCACCCTGGCTGCTCTTTTTTTTTCATTCAGCTGTCAGTTTAAAAGCTCCACCTTCTTAGAGGGCCTTCCTTGGCCACCCAGTCTTCACTTACTACCACAGCATCTTATTTTATGTCTCTGCAGATCAGAAACCGCTTTTGATATTTTTCTTGTCTATTTCTTCCATTAAATGTCTGCTCCTCCGAGAGCAAAACCCTTGTCTATTCTGTGCACTGTGATATCCTCTGCATACTTAGAGCACGGACTGGCACAAAGATATATGTCATAAAATCTTGTTGAATGTGAAAATGAAATATTTCATCAACTGTTATTAAAAGCCAATGGAAAAATGTTATTACTGAAAGTCTACTAAAACCAAAGAATATGTCTTGACTCAAAGATCCCTGAGAGAAAAATATTTTAATATCTCATCCAAGGATTAAAAGGATTTTATTATGTCAGTAACGGTGGAGCTTTTCCCATAACTGTAGTTTTAGTTGTCCCTTTCATCAGTGTAGTCTGTTTCTTAGGAATGCTTAGTATTTTAACATAGAACATCTACAGATCTAAACTTGGGGAAACTTTTAGTACAAGCACAAATATATTTAATCCTCTTTATAACATTTGCTTGCCTAAATAGACTTATCTATTTAAACCAATTCAGATTAATTTTCTTTTTGTCCTTTCAATTTCCAATGTCATGTTCATGACACTGGGTTTGGGGAAGTGGAAGAGCCATGAGTACATGGATCTGTGATACTCCTTAGTCTCTCAATGGGAATCAGAGTCAAGATTCTGTTTTCAGAAGCTGGTTCAGAGATAGTGGAGAGCCAGTCTTGCTACTGGGCCATGCTTCCCTCTCATAGGGTTGGCTCCTGAAGAGCACAGTGGCCAAGATGTGTCTTCAATTCATTGTTATTCTCAGTATCCTCATCTTTATGTGTTTCTTTCTGGGGCTGTAACCCACTTCATGAACAAATTTCAATGACCCCTATATGTTTTCTGTAATTCTCTCTCTCTCTTCTTTTTTTTTGGGGGGACAGAGTCTCACTCTGTTTCCCTGGCTAGAGTGCAGTGACATCATCATAGCTCACCACAGCCTTGAACTCCTGGACTCAAGTGATCCTCCTGCCTCAGCCTCCCAAGTAGCTGGGACAGGCACAACATCACCACGCCCAGCTAATACTTCTATTTTTTGTAGAGATGGGTTCTCACTCTCGTTCAGGCTGGTCTTCAACTCCTGAGCTCAAGCAATCCTCTCACCTTGGCCTCCCAGAGTGCTAGGATTACAGGCCTGAGCCACCACTCCTGTGCCTGGCTGTAATATTAACTTCTTGACCTTTTGAGTTGTTTCCCAGAAATGATGGATGACTTCCTGACACTAGGACTCACCATCCCCCTCAACCTGCCCCAAGGCACATGGCCCCACCTTAAAAGTCCATGATCTCCATTAGTCAGAGACAAGGATTTAAGGCAGCTTCTAAGACCTCTGTCTGTCCTATTAAAAATTCCTTTCTTTCTTGGCAATCCTGGTTGTCTCAATAGTTGGATCTTTGTGTCACGAGCAAATGCACCTAGACCGAAACCCCCTTGTGATATGACAACAGGGCTTTTCCTTAAGTGCTGAAAATCACAGCTCAGACCTTCTCCATTTTTATTTGAGCTTTTCTTGCAGCCCCAGGGCCTAGCCTAGGGCCTGCAAGGAATAGGCACTCACTCTGCACTGCTGGAATTCCAGTGAGTCAGGAGGTCCCTGAGTGTGGAAATGTGTTTACTCCTCTCTGCTTCTGGCAGTCTCTCCAGATTTTTTTTAATTATCTTTAAAATTTTTTAGATTTTAATTTATTTATTTTTTAGAGCTAGGGTCTTGCTTTGTCACCCATACTGGTTAAGATCATAACTCACTGTAGCCTCAAACTCCTGCACTCAAGAGATCCTCACACCTCAACCTCCCAAGTATTAATAGCCGGGACTACAGGCAAGTGCCACCATGCCTGGCTCAGCTTAATTTTTAAAATAATTCTTTTTGTTTTTTAAAACATTTTTTCTTATAATAATTTTTGTAAGAGGAAAATGGCAAAGCATATACAATAATATTTTTTGTAATTACATTTTATTTCTTTTCTTTTTTTTTTTCTTTTTTACTTCACAAGCAGCCAGAAGAATTACATTTTATTTCTATCATGACTTTTAAAAACTACCTTTAGTCATTCCTCAGTCCATTATTTTATCCTTAGGTGACAGCTAAGTATCAATTGCTTATCTACCTTATCTTCCCAACATGCAGAGGCATGATGATATTTCCAAAGCAGGCAGAGACATTTTTCTGGTTTATATATAAGGAAAGCTTAGAGAGAAATTTTGCACATGAAAGTAGGTGATACTAATTTCGTATTCTAATTATTTTGTGTGCCCCATGGACTTCAATAATAAATTCAATCTTCCCAGACCATTCCTTCTACATATTTCCATGGAAGTCACCAAAGCTCCTGCTTACTGTTTTTCTGCAGCCCAATTAAAGTAGCTTCCAATACTAACCTTTTGGGATTCTCTTCCCATTCTGAAATCTACAGTGTCTACAATGATGTCAGACCTATGTAAATTTGCCTTTCCAAAACAAACTGTGATCCTGTGATCTCAATGAGTGGCCTCTTTTCAAAACTGCAAAGAGAGTTTCATGACCTGCAGCTCCAGAAGACAGATAAAACATTTAAAAACTTTTCCAATGTGAATATGTCAACTATCCTCCTTCAAATGCAAAATTCTAATTACCAAAGGTCACCTACAGAAATTCAAATTGGCTGAATCTGGGCCCTTCTTGCTTATGAGGCAGTTCTTAACAAAGAATTTTAAAAATTATGGTATTAGAGACCTTTTTTTTTTTTTTGAGACATAGTCTCACTTTGTTGCCCAGGCTAGAGTGCCCGGGAGTCAGCCTAGCTCACAGCAACCTCAAACTCCTGGGCTCAAGTGATCCTCCTGCCTCAGCCTCCTGAGTAGCTGGGACTACAGGCATGCGCCACCATGCCCGGCTAATTTTTTCTATGTATTTTTAGTTGGCCCACTAATTTCTTTCTATTTTTAGTAGAGACAGGGGTCTCGCTCTTGCTCAGGCTGGTATCGAACACCTGATCTTGAGTGAGCCACCTGCCTCAGCCTCCCAGAGTGCTAGGATTACAGGCGTGAGCCACCGTGCCTGGCCCTAGAGAACTTGTCTCTACAAAAAATTAAAAGAAAAATTAGCTGGGCATGGCGGCCTATACCTGTAGTCTCAGCTACTCAGGAGGCTGAGGTGGGAGGATCGACGGAGCTCAAAAGTTCCAGAGCAGTCTGAGCAAGAGCAGGAGCCCATTTCTACTAAAAATAGAAAAACTAGCCAGGCATGTTGGCACACGCCTGTAGTCCCAGCTACTCAGGAGGCTGAGGCAAGAGGATTGCTAGAGCCCAGAGTTTGAGGTTGCAGTCGCTGTTTTAAAAAAAAAATTATAGTACTGAGTTTTGTTGTGCCAAGGTTGTGATCTTTTAGCCATCTAGAATAATTAATCCATAGGTAACTGAAAAAAAATCAACATATTGAAACAACTCATTGTAAGGAACAACACCTCTCTGTCACACATGGGGCCCATATGGCTTCATCTGAAATTGAAAACTCTAATGAAGTCCAAAACTCAGTCCATTTTTACCAGTTCAACATTCTTTCCTCCAGTTCCTTCAGGAGATCCCGGTTGAGCTCATACAGCTGAGGCAAGTAGTACAGGATCTGATTTAGAATCCGGTCCTCAATCACTGGTTTCCCAAGTTGCCTGGAAGCATGGGCTACTGCATCCCGGAAGTCCTGTTACCGTCCAGAGCAGGAAAAACAATATACACACACATGTAACTTGACAAAAAAGCCTATCACACAGTGGTTGGGGTGGATATTGAATTTTATAATAGACTGTATGATATATCTCTTAAACCTTTTAAGTTTGATCTTCAAACTCAGCAATTATACTAAGCGAGTGGAAATTATATTGCAATTTCTAGTTTTTAAAATTATTCCAGTATCACTGTGTGAACACAATCCATTTATTTTACAAGTCCCTAGGAGATTTTAACTAATTTTATTCTGGATTTAATAGTTCCATTCCCTGGCCACTTTTGGTGATCAGCAACTGGAACATTCTATCAATGGCAGAGCATGTGAGGGGAGGCACAGGCCCCAACATTAGAAGCCTGGATCCCAGCCCTTGCTGATTGACTATGCTTCCTTGGGCCAGCCTCATTTTCCTCATCTGTTAAATGAGTATAACGGTTATGAGTCTTTAATTAGATATTCCACATAAAGCTTTTGACACACAGGATCAACAAAATGTTTTAACTCTGGACCTTAAATTTCCCCCTCCTTTTAGCCAACCTCCCAATAAATTCACCAGGGTTTATATACTTTTGACAAATAAAAAACTTGCTTTACATGTATTATTTTTCATCTACTGTTCCGAACCTAGACTATTTGTACCATGTTTTAATATAGGTCAACACTACCACACCCTACCACTCCAGGGGACTTAGAAAGGGTGGAGCAGAAGATGATTATTTGCCTAGATTTCCTTGTCCCCTGAGGGTGGGCCTCAAGATATAAGTAAAACATAGTAGAATCTGTTCCACAGGCCTGAGGATTCAAAAACAAAGATTTGTTACTTCTCAGAAATAGCAGTTTTAATTAATTAAAATCCTAAAGCAAAGTTTGGGTAAAATGACTCCCTAATAGGCCTTATCTTCCTTGACCTTTATTTCCAAGTGCTTTCCCTTCAGAGATTCACTGGGCAAATCAAATAAACAAAAAAGATTATTTCCTCCCCTAAGCCCATCAACACATGCCCCCAACATACTTATATTAGCCATGAGCATTTCTTATACTTCTCCTGGACAAAAAAAATTCATATATAACTCAAAAGTACATGAAAGGGTTCCTTTTCTAAAGTATGGCTAGTTTAGGTAAGTCAAATCCTCTACGCAAAAACCCCTTCACTTAGAACTCAGAACCTAGGACTAACTTTATTGATCCAATAGTCACATTAGCTGGAAAGAATCAACTACTCACACTAGTAATAAAGAACTAACTTGTATAACTAATTAGTATAATATAAGAATATTTAACTTGCACAAGCTCCAATTCAGAAAACATCTCCAGAAATCAAATGGATATTGGCCACATTCCACCTCCCAATGGCTTGCTTCAAACGGCACTCACATTTAGTAAGAGAAAATAGAGCTACTAACACTTTTGAAAGTCATTAGATTGTCTGCTATGGGGAAGAGCTATAGAATACATTTAGGTATCAGGAATAACTTCCTCAACTGCAAATGTATTCAAAGCACAACAGTTCAACATCCTCTATGGTATTTTTTGTTTATTTGTTTTTTTTACCAGTGTAGTGATTAATTTGGATGCAAGAGTTCCTTGCTCTGAAAAGCAATATGCACCACCCTTTCTTCTGGTAAAATAAGTGATGGCTATATTTGTCCCGTGGCCCAGGATAACTTTTGTTTTCCAGTTGGAAGGTATTTTCTCAACCATGACAGTGACAGTAGATGTTAGCTGCTACATAACTTAAGGACCCAGTTTGACACAGCTTTTCCCAGACTCTGCATTCCATATGTCTGCCACCATTGCCAAGAAGGAAACTTGTTTATTTAAGACACACTTAACAGAGACCAGACAAATCCAAACTGGGCTGACCAGTGAGATGGCCACCTCTAAATAGAGGCCCTTTCTTGTCACATACCAGGCAAAACTTTATTTTTCTAGTACTACTGGATGTTTCTAGCTAGCTCTGAATAAACTGATGGCCCATGATGTCTTCTTTTCTTTTCTTTCTTTTTTTTTGAGAGAGGGTCTCACTCTGTCACTCAGTCTGGAGTGCAGTGGCGCAATCATAGCTCACTGCAACCTCAAGCTCCTGGGCTTAAGGGATCCTCCTGTCTTAACCTCCCAAGTAGCTGGGACCACAGGCACATGCCACCACACTCGGCTAATTTTTTTTTTTTTTTTGGTACAGATGGGGTCTTGCTATGTTGCACAGGCTGGTTTCAAATTGCTGGCCTCAATTGATCCTCTTGACTTGGCCTCTCAAAGTGCTGGGATTATAGGCATGAGCCACCGTGACCAGCTGTCTTCTTTTAAATTACAAGTAGTATGTCAGAATAAAGTAGAAATTCAATAATTAAAATAGAAAAAGAACATTTAATAAAGACTTCAGAAATTTAGAGACCCTCAGACTCCTGGGCTCAAGTGATCCTCCTGACTCAGCTACCCAAGGAGCTAGCTGGGACTACAGGTGCGTACCACCATGCCCGGCTAATTTTTCTATTTTTTGTGGAGATGGGGTCTCCCCCTTGCTCAGGCTAGAACGTTATATATTCTAAGCAAGCACTTGACAAGATTCTTTGACTGAACTAGTCAGGTTCCTGAAACTTCTCTTACACCCATCTGTGCACTTTCTTGTAAAATCCCATTTTAGCAAGAACTGCCCCCATCCTTGATATCTGTTCGGGTTCCTCATCATCCACCATCCCCCGGGTGACGTCTGATCTCCCTGACCTGTCTTCAGCAAAAATCCCGTTAAGTTGGTTTAGGCAGAATCCTCCTTACCCCTGATCTACTCTCTTAGTAATTTTCCACTGACTCCCACTTTGCTCCTTGGCTATAAATTCCCACTTGCCCATGCTGCATTTGAAGGTGTGCCCAATCTCCCTCCCTCACTACAAAAACCCATTGCAGTGGTCTCTATGCCTATGGAAACAGTCCTGAATAAAGTCTGCCTTACTGTGCTTTAACAAGTGTAGGAACCATGCAACCAGCCCAAACTGGGCCTACTCTGCTGGTAACAAAATGTCGAGTTACCTTGTCGGCATAGCACAGCCAAAAACTACAAGTCAATGTAGCACAGGTATGTGCAACAGAAAAAGCTTTGATTTCTAACAGCACCTGGAACCGACAATTCTTCCCCTTGGAACCAGGAAGACTGGGACATGACCAGCACATGAACAGAACATGATCACTGGAACTCTTTCAGAAGCAAGGGGTCTACTGGCTGGGAAGATCCTTAATATACCTTACTATAAATAGTCAAATTTGAAGCCCTCCAATCAGACCCTACCAACCCAACATTATAAAATCCCTTCCCTTGCTCTCTAAGCTCATAAACTTGCCCTAGAGCCCAAATCAGGGAGACAGATTTGAGCCCACCTCTGTCTCCTTGCTGGCCAGTCTTGCAATAACGTCTTTCTTTTCTCAAAAGCCAGTCCCATAGCATTGGCTTCTGTGTGCATCAAGCAGTGAGCCCATTTGCTCAATTAATAGTGTCACTGAATAATTATTTCTTTAACACTACCAGGGCCATCACTGGTTTTCAGAGTGCCCTTTTGAAAACAGAAAAGGGAACCCTCTACTCTAGGCCAATGCAACTCACACCAAGGGCTCCCTCCACTCGCAATTATGGCCTCCACAACTACATGCAGTAGCCCTGGCCCCAAACTCATTCCCTTTCCTCTTGGGCCACTACCCGCTGACAGCAATGTGTTTGGCCTCAGTGCCAGATGTAACTAATTCACGTAGGAACTACACACAAAATCTTTAACTTCTCAGCTCTTCATGAGCCTCAACCATTGCCAAAATTGATGCCATTGGCAAGAGGTAACATCTTTTTTTAAAAAAAATAAAAACAGGATTATTACAACATATGTCTGGTTATTTTTCTCAAAGTTAACAGCCAGGATAATTTGAGAAAGTGTGATGACACTGAAGAGCCAGAGGCAAAGCTATTTTGGGGCAGAAGAATCTAAATTCGCCAACACATCCTTGACTAAATCAGTGAGGATGCAAGACAGCAGGACTAGCACTTCGAAAATTAGATCCAGAGTTTACTTTTTCACACTGGAAAAGCTGGGTAATTATATTAAGAGGGGCCGGGGTGGGAGGCTAGAGTGCAAAATGTTAGGCAAGTTACACAGTTTATTAATATCAAGTACAGTATCTATACTTCAGTCCATATACATAAACCCACCCGAGATTCTGTACGTAAAAATGAACCACCTACACTCTAGTTTCTGGTCAAAATAACCAAATGCTTGTTCAACTTAGAATTTTTAGAGATAGAAATGGGGCTCTGAACTATTATAAAGCTTATCATAATATTATTCTTAATAATTGTACCCACATTTACAAAAAAAGACCAGATCAACTTTAAATTGATCTTTAATTCCTTTGCAGTATTAACACACTAGCTTTGCCAGCTCTGATCACTTGGTGAAGACCTAAGCAAAAATCAATGCAAATAAAGTCAAGTATGAAACCTCTGAGGCAATGAAGCACAAAACAGATGGCCTTGTTCAGGGTCAGGCTTTATATCTCCAGTGCCAAAGAGGAGTATGTGACTTAATTACCAGCTGTCCTAACTGGGCTTCCTAAACTCAGGGCATTAGTTAACCAGTACCATGATAAAGTGAATTACAAAGACCAGATGGACATATGGAGAGACTGGGAGCTCTGTAAGACTCCCCGTCCTCATGAAGTACACTGAGAATCAGTTCATATTAAGCAAAAGCAAAGCAGCTGTTGAGGTCAAAGAGCTATGATAAATATGCAGAAATGAGTGTGAAACTATGAAGTAAAAATAGGGGGAGGGAAGTCTCCACATTAACAATTTGACTTTGTTTCTAAAATGAAAATATTTTCCCAATGAAATTATTCCTCTCTCTATTACACAGACCTGGTGGGTGATATGGTGCATAACTGTCAATGCAAAACTGGATAAAACATGCCTGAAACCAATCCTTTTATCTCAAGTTTCCAACTCCCTTTAATAACATTATCAAGTAATCATCATAATATATCCCAAGTGACTAAGATCTAACTTCATTTTCATCTTTAGAAGATGAAAAACAAGAATTTCTCTGGTTTCCAAGGCAACCGAAAGAATTCTGAAAGCAAGTGAATATACCTACAGATACACTATACCCTATTCAGCATGGTAGAGATTTCAGGTAACAATTTTTAAGCAATTTCTAAACAATCACTAAGAGCAAGCACAGACAGACCAGACTTCAAAGCCCAGCTTTGCCATTTAGTAGTGAGTTACTTTTAATAGTTAGCTTACTTTCCTCATTTTAAAAAATAATAATAATATCTATTTTATACACTTGTTATAAGGATTAAAGTAAATAATTTATGAAACATAGAATGCTGTAAGGCAGACAGAGGGCACTCAACAGAAGGCCATTTATTTAGAGAAGATCTGGTTAACTTAAATGATCAGATGAACATCATTTAAGATCCACAAGTCCATGGAAGCTTGGAAAAAGAGCTCTGAAACAGAGGCATATAAAGAGAAGGAAATACCAAACCAAGGTGGGAAAAACACCTTAGCAGCAAAACAGAGGTGCTCTGCACAATGAACTTCATTCAGTGAAGGACAGTCCTCTCATGAATGAAGTTGCTCAAAAGTGAAGGTTTAATAGTCATGTCAATGGAAATTAGAGGAGGACTCTTTACAACCAAAGAAGAAATGATAATTAAATGGTTCACAAGACTCAAAATTTTGACAGGGTATATTCAGTAAAACATGATGAAGTGATTTTAAAATGGGGAAAAACATGAGAACTGAGAAGCCTTCTATTCCTTTTTATAATGCATTAAAAAATAAAAGATATACTCTATTCAGTAATACTATATACCTGTATGTCCCAGTAGCCTTGCCTCTAGCTCTATGGAGTTTGTTGAGTCTCTCTCAAATTTTCAAAGGAAGATATGTCTCAATCTAAAGAAACTAGTTCAGCAAAGGTGATTCATTACTAGCACTATTTAGCCAGCCCATCTTTTTCCAAAAGACCCCAAAGTCTCTGATCATTTCCTTCCAAAATATTTTTTAAAATTTATACTATTTGGACATCTATAAAATACATTTATACAGATGTTTGCTAAACTCATCTCCCATGAGAGAAGTAATATAATGAAAAAACCCTATTATATCATATGTAATTAGGCTATGTTACATGTCTAAGATGTGGTGGGGATATTCAAGGAAAAGCAGCTAATGTACATGGAGTTCATTCTGAAAAGTCACTTATTTAACAAACATAGTATCATCTATATAAAAAAACAATATATTTGGGTGGGGGAGGGGAACCCCCAAAAAAGACAATATGCTTGAAACTCTACAGATTTGTTTGAGTGATGAACTATTGTCCTATCATTTTAAAAAAATTAATTACAAAAGAGAACTTACCAATATAGTCAAGAGTTAATGTGAGAAATTATTCACAGGGAAATATTTTCTCAAAATGAATTAGCAACATTATGAAATTTTTTAGAAAATGTTTCCAAAGCTAGAGATTTTTCACATAGGAATTAGGCCTCCATGTTTCCACTAGATTAAGTATAGAGCACAAGGGAAGCATATGGTGAATGAGAATCACCCATAAACGTAACCCACTCTTCATGTTCCTATGTATCTATTAAAAGAAAAACTGAAAATGATAATTTCTGCAGGGACATAAATGGGTGTATATTTTTGTGAATCTTCCATTTCTTGACAATTAAGCTTAATTTATGATGTTAATAATTATACCACATAAGTAAATTTTCAGTTCAATTTCTTTTTAAATTTTTGCCTCTATCCCTTTCTTTTTTTTAACCTCTCTTTTTTTAAGTCTTAATCTCTTATCTAAATATAATTGGAATAAAGTAACACTAAAAGCATGTTAACTGCCAATGTGCAGTGAAACTTGTAAAAACTTGCAAGCACAAAGAAGTGCATGAGAAAAATGAGTATGTGGTCAGATACATATCATAATTTTTTCCCAACAGGTCTGTTCAAGTTGACAATTATAAAAATTGAAAATAGAACTTTAAAAAGTTAGTTGTAAAAAATGTCTATTTCAAGTGTCTGTTTCTGGGAGTTTATTCATATAGGAGAAAAACAGTTTTGAACAATGATGATGACATTATCCATTGCTAGTCCAAAATTCTACTAATAGCAGGTATCATCTGCAAATATCCAAGAAGATATATTATCTATCTTAAAAACTATTACGAAGATAATCATTTTACCGACATACACATGAGATATATACATTTTAGAAAATGTCTATAGTATATTTAGATATATGTGTGAATTTTAAAACATAACCATGTATTAGCATATACATGTAATTCATTTAAGTTATGCTGAAAAGTTTTGGGGGTAGGGAAAATACAAAAGGGAATAGTCTTAGACTTCAAAAAAATATTAGCAGATACTTACAATATGTAAAAGTTTTAAAACATCCACAAACCTGTAAAAAAACAGCAATGAAAAAAATGTTTTAAATGAGCCAATGGGGGAAAAAAGCATTCTTCTGATTTGTAAACTAGATACCTACACTTTCTCTGAGCTCATGATCTCCTTGGCAATATGATGAACTTTACTTTTCATTCCAATATCTTCATCCTGTGGATAAGAGTACATTAAAAAAACATGAACTCAAAAAAGGATAATGAAGATCAGATAGGAACTAGTCAGATATGAATTTTAACTCTGATACTTGTAAGTTTATTAGCACAAAATTCATGCTATATAATGTCTCAAATGGCAAACATGGAGAATTAGGTGAGAGATAAACCATAATACAGGAGTATAGGGACCAATCCTCACTGACATTAGCTGGATTGATGGAAGGCCCTGAGTAGCCACAGGGCCTTCGTGGAGCACAGCCATCAGTGGTTGAAAACCGAAGAGTGACAAACAGAAAAGTCTTCAGGGGAAATGACCCCTAGAGATAGCACTGAAGATTGAGTCCTTTGGGTGCACATAAGCAATTTAAGACTTCTTATTGAATATCCAATAGGAATATTCAGGAGAACTTCACCCTGAGTAAGCCATTTTAACTAGTTTCAACAGGGCTCTTCTTCAGTTTATACCAAATACAAGTCAACATTACAGCCACAGGCTCACTACATTTCCTTAAAATCCCTCTTAGAGTCAAGGCAATTTTACCATAAAGAGCTGAAATTCTTTTACTTATGGACTGCTTTGTGTGAAAATTAAATGCCCTAGCAGGGATAAAAAATGTGCATGTTTGGAAAAGAAAATAAAGATGACTCAAAAAAAGGTCTTAGTATTTAGGTGAGTTTGTTGTTTTCAATTAAATACTGATGGAGCTGGCTTTGGTTCCAGGGAATCAGAGAAAAAAGGGAGTTTCTTTCCACTTCTATTCCGGTGAAAGATCTGAACACTACAGTTACACAGTAAAGGGCAAAAGAGAGTAAATAAAGAATAAGCAACTTAGGAACAACCAATTTAAGGAAAAGTAAATACAGAAAAAGTAAGTTTGACTATTATACCTAAGGTGAAAATTATGACTGCTGCCACTGAAAGGAAAATGCTCTTGGTTTTGGAAAGAAAGGTCTCTTTGCATTCTAGCCAGCACTGGCAACACCAGGACACAGTTATTTTCTGCTGTCCAGGGCACAGTTGGACAAGACAATGACACAACAACCATAAAAGTGACCATGACAATCCAGGAGTCATTCATTAATGAAATGCCACAGGAAAAAAATAATGGTAATCTCTCTAGTCTTTTTAAATTGAAATCATTAATTATCCTAGCAGATCTGCTTACAGGAGAATCACTGTGATAGATCAAAGGACTATTTTATAATAAAAATTTTTTACCTGCTTCCAGAATTTCAGTGTCAGAACCAAGGTATTAAAATAGATGCAATTTAACAAGGAATGAAGAAGCTCTTCTGAACATTACATTTTAATAACTTTAAAGAAGTATGCCTGTTTATGTTCTGCACATATGTTAAAACCTTTTTATTTACTTACTTAAAGCATAGATGATGTTCAAGTAAGTATTAATAAATTGGAAGAGGCTTCCTTAAGGTTTTATAGTATGTACGTTAAAATTTAGATTTTTTTATAGCAATCACATCTATACTCAGAAATCAAAGACCTATGGGGAGAAATTTTTGGATTCATTTTTTACTATATTGAGAATCATTAGGTCATAAATGGTCAAGAGAGTGAATGCAATCAATCACAGGAAATATATAAAGTGGGAACTGGACCAAAGAATACCCACTTAAAATAGAGATTTGCCGAGATTCAAAATTGATTATCAGCAAAGCTGGGAAGAGAACCCAGATTTCCCAATATGTACCCTAAGAATTATTGTATTCTCTGAATCCCTCATCAATATCTGCTGGTAATCTTGTCATATCCTTACAAACATTAGCTGATAAACATATACCCAGATATCTACTCCCCAGCTAAGGTTTAACAAACATTCTGCAATATTTGCTTTGTATCTTTTTGTGAAAAAAATTGTTAAATATAACATTAAAGCTCTCTTCCTCCTCCTCCAGAAGTAACCACCAATATTGTAGTTTGTGTATATTGGGCTCTCCCAGGTTTTCATACTTTACTACAGAATTTACATGCAGTACTGAGAAATCCTAACCCTTCCGTCAGAATATAAATACTGTTACACAAATACAAAAAATATTCAAATAAGCCTATGAAGCCAATTATTTATGAAAATAATCTTTAAAGAACAATCAATTACTAATTCAGAGTGCATAACAGATCAGTCTAATCAGCTTAGGAAAATTTGTCTTGCTACTTTATCTTACCTCCAGTTTGACTCTATCTGCATTATTATTTTTTCTAAGACAGGTTGTTGAATGACTGAGGCTAACAGGTTGCATAAGTTTTGCTCAACTCAACTTCATTCACTCATCTTTTAAACTACACATAGCTAAAATTCTTCAGGAAACAGTCTTAAGTACAGTCTGATCTTGCAGACCATGTATCAGTCATGCACTAATAACCACGACTGGGTATGGGTATGTGTGTATATACACATACGAATAATTGTTATTTTGAAAATATTTTAGCAAATCAGTGCTTTTCTATTATAATAGGCTTCTCTGTATCATCTGTAGCTGGAAAGTTTAATGTTTATAAAATACAGTATATATATTTAAAATTAGAAATGCATTAAAAATGAAAAACAAACTTAAACCATTAAGAGAATTGAAGTCTTGACTCTGCACTCTCCATTTCCAAATAATGTGAGGGCCCTTAAAGGTCAGGAGAGCGCCGGGCGTGGTGGCTCACGCTGGTAATCCTAGCACTCTGGGAGGCTGAGGCGGGAGGATTGTTTGAGCTCAGGAGTTCAAGACCAGCCTGAGCAAGAGTGAGACCCCGTCTCTACTGAAAAACAGAAAGAAATTATCTGGACAACTAAAAATATATAGAAAAAATTAGCCAGTCATGGTGGCACATGCCTGTAGTCCCAGCTACTCGGGAGGCTGAGGCAGATGGATGGCTTGAGCCCAGGAGTTTGAGGTTGCTGCGAGTTAGGCTGACGCCATGGCACTCTAGCCCAGGCAAGAGAGTGAGACTCTGTCTCAAGAAAAAAAAAAAAAAAAAAAAAAAAAAGGTCAGGAGAGGAATCTCAGCAACAGCTTTAAAGAAACATAAGCACACCATAGATGTGGAAGCATTTGTTTAGTAGAGCCAGCTAAAATGTGTAAGCTCTATATAGAAACTTCAAGTAGGTGTAATTTATTTTTGACATCTAGCTATCCTTTTGCTAAGTTTCTACTCTGTACCTTTTTGTTTTTCTTCTGAGGACCTTGCTCTGCCAGGGCCTGTGTTATAGAGAGAACTGTATAGTGTGGGCTGCTCCATAATTATACATATACGCTATCCCTAGTCAGATATCATGCTTCCATTACAACAGGTGACAGAAATATACTTTCATTTAGAAGAATAATATGGAAGGTCGCACATTCTTTTTCTGTAAAATAAGAGTGCTGAATTTTCAACTTTAAAATCCTCACATTTAAACAATCTCTCAAATCTCAAGTATGGTGTGGCAACTCATTAAGACAGAGGGTGGCAGTGATTCACGGAGGTAGCACTGGGGCTGGTGAGCATGAAGGATGCGTTTCCTTTCTAAAACTCAGATTATTACCTTTGGGGAAAAAATGGTGGGTAATGGCATAAAGAAAGACATGTAGATCAGTGGGAAAGAACTGAGAGTCAGACGTAAACCCTCACATTAATGGTTACTGGCGTTTTGATAATGTTGCCAAGGCCATTTAATGGGGCCGTTAGGTAGATAGCGAGGGATTCCGGGTCTCCTAGGGACGAAAGTGGATGTGCTGCAATTCACCCTCCCCGTACATGGGCTTTCAGAGAGGCTCATGGGAGATCTGCATGCACAGTAAGACAGGTCATGCAGCTCCCAACTGCCCAGTCAAAGTGGTTCCATGGTGACCTCTGAACCACGAGGGAGGTCCCAATCTGGGCACTATAAAACAAAATGCAGACCATAACCAAGTCCCTTTTTTGCGCCCTTCTTTCCACTCTCCCTTTGCTGCGACAATGGGCCCAGTCGTCATCTGTGGCGTATGTACCGTGCTCTGTAAACCTGTATCTTGCTCTTGCCCTGTAATCCTATTTTCTCTCCTCAATAAACCTCATTTTCGGGCTTGCCTTACTTTGGTGTGTCTGGTCATTCTTTGGCCATGAGTGCACTAAGAACCAACATTTTCAGACTAAAACCTAACAAGGGCCAAGGTTAGTTTTCTTCAACTAATGGTTGAAAATTGCTGGAACAACTAGACAGCCACAAGCAAAAAGATGAGTTTATATTCTGCTTGAAACTATATACAAAAATTAACTAAAAATGCTAAAACTATAAAACTTCTGTAAGAAAACATAGAAGAAAATCTTTGTGACCTTTTGTTAGGCAAAAGGTTCTTAGATACAACACCAAAAGCATAATCTATAAAAGAAAAAAAAACTGATAAAATGAGCTTCATAAATTAAAACTTTTACACTTCAAAAGACACCATTAAGAAGAGAAAAAGACAGACCATAGACCAGAGAAAATATTTGCACATCCCCTGAGAAAGAATTAGTGGCCAGAATACATAATGAACTCTGGTAAGTCAATACAACTCAGTTAAAAACGAGAAAAAGGTATGAATAGACATTTCACCAAATAAGAGAAAAGGATGGCTAATAAGTATATAAAAAGTTGTTCAAAATAATTAGTTATTAGGGAAATACAAATTAAAACCACAATGAAATACAACTTCATACCCATAGAATGGCTATCAGAAAAACTCAGAAAGTAGGTGTCAGTAAGGATGTGGAGAAACTGGAAACTTTATATATAGTTAGTGAGCATGGTAGCCCTTACTTACACACTGTCATTGGAGTAAGAAAAGAAAACAAAAGCTCAGAGCAGTCTGAGCTATGTGAGGTATGCAAAATTTATCAGACTCAGAGAGACAAGAGCTTGGGACTTCAGTCACGTCCCCTAAGTGCCCCCCATACCCAGGGGCAATTGTTTAAAGAAATTTGTTCCTGACTCCTGCCTCACCCATTATCTTCAAGTTCCTGGAATTTGTAACACAAAGAATGTATAGCCAATCAACTTCTTATGTTAATATAAATTATTAAACAACTAAGAAACACCTCTTCTTTTCCATTAAAAATCCATTTGTAACTGATGCTAATCAGAACCTACATTCAGGGCAACTTGAATCTATGCTCTGGGGTTGCAGCCCTCAAACTTGGCCCAAATAAACTATTAATACTTGCATTAAGTTTGCCTCAGTTTTTTTTTCCCCCTTTTAGGTTGACAAGACTTTCTGCTGTCTCCTAATACCAATGAAGACAGAAAATTTATTTCGTCTCCATCGCTCTACAGCTAAGTTTGAAAACATTACTGATCATTAGAATCACCAAACAGATCTTAAATTTCAGATTCCAGTACTGTCTTAGAAATTCCAATTCTGGGCTGGGTGTGGTAGCTTACTGCCTGTAATCCTAGTGCTTTGGGAGGCCAAGACAGGAGAATTGCTAGAGGCCAGGAGTTCCAGAGAGGCCAGAGCAAGACCCTTCTCTAACCAAAAAAAAGAAAGAAAAAGAAAGAAAAAAAGAAAAATTAGCTGGGCATAGTGGTGTGTGCCTGTAATCCCAGCTACTTGGGAGGCTGAGGCAGGAAGATCGCTTGAGCCAGGAGTTTGAGGTTGCAGTGAGCTATGATGCTGCCACTACACACTAATGTGGGAGGCACAGCAAGACGCTGTCACAAAAATTAAATAAATAAATAAACAAACAAATAAATAATAAAAAGACCTGATTCTGCAGGTCTGAAATGGAGCATAAAAGTGGATGTTAGAAGAAAGAATTAAAGATAAATAAGAAATAGCTCACAATCATTAAGAAGTGAATAAGGGGAAAACCAAATATACAAATAACTATATATAAGGGCAACTATGAAACATGCTGACATCTTAAGGGAGAAAAAGATCATAATCAGACAGAGGAGTGTAAATCAGGAAGGCCTTCACAAAGAATAAACCATCTGATGACTTTCAATCACTCTTTAAATAATCTATTAACTACTTGCATAATAGCTCATCAATGCCTAAAATCTGGATTCTACTTTCTTGGCCTCACAGCCACATTTTCTCATGGCAACTGAGTCAAGTCCTTCTGAATATTTCTTTAAAGCTTCATTGATCCTTTCCTCTCCTTCAACATTGCCTCCTTATGTCTTGCCTACATTATTACAGTAACCTAAGAGGTTTCCCTGAATCTAGGTTTAATATTTACCCCACTGCAATACAGAATAGTTCTAAAACACAAAGGTAATCAGGCTAGCCCTCAGGCTGAACCACATTAGCAGCTCCCTATCATGTATAGTTAACAAAGACCAAACTTTCCTTTGCCAAGTACCTAAGGCACTTTTACGCCACAATGTGTCCATTCACCGTCACCAGTCTTTCCTACTCCTTCACACTGTGTACTCTCCACTCCAGCCAAACTCAGACCTCCTTGCAACTCTCCAAGTGTGCTCTGCACTTATGTGTCCTTCCCTCTTCCTCCTGGCCTTTACTTCCTTCCTGGTCACCTACCCTTCTCCCCAAGGATTTCTGCCTCTCATATTCTAACCATCCTCTAAGATGACACTCAAAGGTTTTCTCTTTAATGAAGGCTGCCTTGATATTCTCTCCCTGCCACTCCCCAAGGATAAGATTACACTTTTGTTCATGGAGTATTTATAAGACTTAACCCAGTGGATTGTGTTTACTTGCTGAAACATCTGAATTCCCTCTAGTCTATGATCTTATTCAGTCTGTATCCTTCTACACATAGGATGGTGCCTGGCCCACTGTACAATTAATATTCACGAATAAGTAAATGTGTACAAGGGTGGCTGCCACCTTCTCAGAACCAGAGCACATTGCTTTTGAATAATGTGTTGCATACCATGACAGTACAAACTCAAATGAACTAAAAGCTTTCATCATATAAAAGAGTAAGAGGGGGTTGGACTAGATGATTAAGGTCTTTTCCAATGCTAAAATTCTAGGAGTCAATGTATTCTACTGTCTATTTTACCTTTTAAACTAAGAAAGCTATTAAAAAATAAGTCAATAGATTATAATCCATTTTCAAAGTAGACAGAAGTTAAAGATAACTAAAAAAAACAAAATTAAAAGATCTATTATTATCTTCAATTTGTAAGAACAATGACTGATTCTGACCCAAGTCAAACAATGATGGAAAAACACACCCCACTGTAAAGTCTCAAGACAGTCCATATTTGGCATCTCAACTTTTCAGTTAATGAAAATCCTCACTTAAATCACATTGCATTTCAAAGCAGAATGCCTGTTAAATAACGGCATCTCCCAAAAGTACACTGGTGTGGAAGTTGAAACATGAGCCACAAACAAATGAAATTACTTTGTCAAGGTCATAAAATAAGTCAAACAAATTCCAAAATAGAACCTTTGATCTGAAATCCAGTTTCATGTTCCAATCTCTTTATAATAGTCCAGCTATGTAAATTCATAACTGTGTTCTCCTCTTTTCATATTTGTTCATTACAAGTAATGTTCAGTAAAATTTATCAGTTACTTTTTAATAGAATTATTAAAAGGCCTCTTCTACTCAAGAGTTCTAATAAAAAACAAAAAAAAGTTATTAATAATATCCAGACTTATTTGAGAAACATCTATCATTAAATTATTCCAAAGATGAGGTGACATCATGATAAATCTCTAAAGAACAATGCTTTCTTAGACTTTCATCCTTTTCTTCATGAGAATATATAGCATATGGGCAATTGTACAAAGATGATTTGAAAAAAGACAGGAAAGTCAATATATAGGGAAGGTGAAGTGGATGAATATTCTAACCACAAAGAAGCAGAATGAATACACCTCACCTTTTTTAAAAAAACAAGCTTTTAAGCACTGAAAGAAAGACCAGAAAGGTAACACTAAAAACTTGGAAAAGGGAACAGTAGAGATTAACATGGCTAGTTAGTCTATCCCAACATGTTCCATGGACATTATTCAGCTTCCGTGGTTGTACCAAGTCATTAGTAAAGGCAAATGTGGGTTAAAACCCCAACTCAGGTGATTCTGAGGAAATTACTTAACCTGTATATATATATTTAAAAAAACTCCTTTTCTGCACACGAAACAAAAACAATACATATGTCAGATGTATATCATAGAATATTTTCAATGATCAAGTGTAATAACATGTACCCAGAGCACATGGACAAGCACAGGTACACAGGAGTTAATTTTCTTTCCTTTCACGGTGTTATTTTTACCTTTACAGGAATAACTTTTTGAATTCCTGTTTGCTTTTCCTTCACAAACTAAAGACAAGGGCATAGTGGTACGTATCCATTCTTTTGTCCTCTTACTGAATCTGGCACTTTCATGAGAAAATGTAATTGGCATCTAGACACGCATCAGTGACATGTCCATTATACGTCCATGGAGTATGGCACTTGTGAATTGTTTTCCTCCCCAAAAGGTCCTAACCCCCAGGACTTTAGAGTGGAACCTTATCTGGAAACAGGGTCCTTGTAGGTAAGTTAAAATGAGGTCATTCTGAGTAGGATGTGCCCCCAATCCAATGTGAATGGTATCCTGA
Source organism: Varecia variegata (assembly GCA_028533085.1). Classification (NCBI taxonomy): domain Eukaryota; kingdom Metazoa; phylum Chordata; class Mammalia; order Primates; family Lemuridae; genus Varecia; species Varecia variegata. The sequence goes on along the minus strand of CM052440.1, from coordinate 20,274,617 downwards.
CAAGAAGAGACACAAACACACAGACACATGAGTGGGGGACGCCATGTGATACGCAGAGAATGAAGTGCTGCAACTACAAGCCAAGGAACCCTAGGAATTGCCAGCAAACCACAAGAAGCTTGGAAAGGGCAAGGAAAGATTTTCCCCTACAGGTCTCAGAGGGAGCGTGGCCCTACTGACATCTTGGTTTCGGACTTCTAGCCTCCAGAAACATAAGACAATAAATTTCTGTTGTTTTAAGCCACCCAGTCTGTGATAATTTACAACAGCAGCCCTAAGAAACTAATACAACCTATCATAAACACAATCATAGAATTACATTTGCTTAATGTGCATAAACTTTCTTGACTTTCCAAATGCTTTTGCATCTATTATCCTGTTAGAGCCTCAAAACCACTCAGAGAATAATATTATTCCATTTTCCAAATTGAAACTAAGTATCAAAGCAGTTATAAAGAAACTTCTCTTCCTATGTTTCTACTCCAAAGAACTTGTGTTTTTCTTTTGGACACTGATATCACCTTCTTTACTTGAGTTGCTAGAAAGGGAAAATTTTTGGCTCATCCTTGGTAGAAGTATAGGGCTATATGATATACATTATTTTGTACTAATCTTCTATTTAGCACTATTGTTTTTCCTTCAGCAGGATTTCTTTTACTCTTTAACAGCTTTATTGAGATAGTCACATACCATAAAATATATTGTAACCCTTTTAAAGTATACAATTCAATGGTTCTTAATGTATTCAGGGTTGTAACTTTAGAACATTTTCATCATCTGAAAAAGAAACTCCATGCCCATTATCAGTCACTTCCCAATCCTTTTTATATGCCTGAATAATATTCCACTGTATGGATATACCATATTTAGTTTACTCATCAGTTGATGAGCATTTGGGTTCTTTCTACTTATTGACTATTATGAATAATGCTATGAACGTTCCAAGTTTTTATGTGGACATATGTTTTCATTTCTCCTGGGTAGATACCTAAGAGTAAGAGTAGAATTGCTGGGTTATATGTAACTCTGTGTTGAAGCTTTTGAGGAACTGCCAGATTGTTTTCCAAAGCAGCGGCACCATTTTACCTTTTCACCAGCATTGTATAAGGATTCCAATTTCTCCACATCCTCACTCACACTTGTTATTGTCCATCTTCTTGATTATGGCCATGCTAGTGGGTGTGAAGTGGTACCTCATCAAAGTTTTGCTTTGTATTTCCCCAATGGCTTATGATGTTGAACATCTTTTCATGTGCTTATTGGACACTTGTACATCTTCCTTTGTCTATTCAGATCGTTTATCTTTTTATTATTGAGTTGTAAGAGTTTTTATATTTTCTATATATGAGTCCTTGATCAGAGATATGATTTGTTAAGATTTTCTCCTATTCTGTGAGTTGCCTTTTCACTTTCTTGATCTTATTGTTTGCTGTACTAAAGCTTTTAATTTTGATGAAGCCCAATTTGTCTGTTTTTCCCTCTCATCACTTGTGCTTTTGCTGTTGTATCTAAGAAGCCTTTGCCTAACCCAAGGACACAAAGAATTACTCTGTATTTTCTTCTAAGGGTTTCAATGCTAGAGTTGTTACATTTAAGTCTATGATTCATTTTGAGTTCATTTTTGTTCTTGGTGAAAAGAAGAGGTCCAACTTCATTCTTTTGCAGGTGGATAGCCAGTAATTACAAAACTATTTATTAACATCCTGATTTCTTTAACTATACATATTTTGACTTTTTGTATTATGTACTTTATTTAAGTCACCTAAAACCTACTGTGAAATAAGATTGGTGTAAGTAAAGTAACTGACTTTTAAAAATTATCTGATCAAGGTCATATATGATAGCTAGTAAGCGGCAGAGCTGGGACTGAAACACAGGTCTTAGAATGCCAACCTTCAGACTCTCCTCCTCTCCTCTCCTTTAAGAAAAATAAAAGAATACAAAATTTCAAAATTTTCCAGTAAAACACAATACTACCTTACTGTAAACAAGTTTGACATTTATTCATCAAAGATAAGAAATGGCAAACTTGAAAGAATATATTAATTGGTAAGATTACATAGAGCTTGATTTAAGATGTTTAAGGATTTTGCTTATTTTCATAAAAACCAGTAATAATAACTAAAAATCTATTAAGCACTCATTTTGTATCAGGCAGTGTTCTAAACAGTGTATAATCATTTAATGATCACACCAATCTTAGCAAATAAAGACAAGAGTCCACTCTACTCCTTTCTCTTTTTAAAGATGGGGAAACTAAGCCAAAGAAAAATGGAGAGAAAAGCATTCACCAGGCTGTGGCTAGAGGGATCAACAACTGTCTAGAAAGGGAGAGTTAGATTATTGCTATTGTTGTCTCAGATGACGAGACAAAGAGTAAGTTCACTGGAGTGGCTGAGAATTCTAAAAAGAGGGAAATTATCGGTGCTATTGGCATCAGGTAAAAAATGTGAAATGTCCCTGATTAACCAAAGAAATAGTCCCATTTTAAAAAAAAGATAAAGATTTAACTGGGATATTGCAATGTGGCAGAACCAAGAACATAAAACAATAGTATAAATACAGGAAGGGATAGGAAAGGCAGGCACAAACATAGAGGAAGGAACCCTGGGAGTCTCCACTGCCCACAAAATGAATGAGTCAACCAGGCAGTGTTATCACAGGATGTGTTGGGAAGAGGCACAACACAACGAGGTCAGAGAGTAATCCTTCTTTATACCGTGTATCAGGGAGATCTCTAGTTGGATGTGGAAACCAATTTTGGTCACCACTTCAAGTATGGGGGGAGATTGGAAAAGGTTCAAGGAAAAGAAACAACTAAACCAAAATGATAGAAAAGAATATGAAAGAACTTAGGGTTGCCCATCAGAGAGAGTAGTGGTTGATTTCATTATGGCCCTTAGAGAGGAAGGCCATGTGAATGCTCTTCCTCAAACTCTTCACAGGCTTTGGTAGTCATTTAAATCTCAGTCAATTTCAGTATCGTAGGGAACATAGTTTAAAAAAAAAAAAAGAAGAAGAAGAAGAAGACAACAAATGAAATATTTAAGGAAAAAAAAGAGAAAAAGAAATTTAAAGGACATTAAAAAAATACTCAAATATCACTTTCTCAGAAGCTTTTATCCAAAGTAGCCTCCTTAAGCCAGGAGCAATGGCGTGCACCTGTAGTCCCAGCACTCAGGAGGCGGAGGCTAGAGGATCTCTTGAGCCCAGGAGTTCGAGACCAGCCAGGGCAACATAGTGAGACCCTGTCTCCAAAAAAAAAAAAAAAAATCAAAGTAGCCTTCTCAGTTTCTAGCACACCACTCTGATTTGTTCCCTTCATACCCCATAACACTATGAAGTTCTTCCTGTTTGTGCATTTATGGATCCTCTTGTCCCATTAGGATGTGAGCGCCACAGAAGCTTGGACCTTAAACATTGTTTATTTCTAGTAAATACCAGTGGTACCTAGGACATAATAGGCATTCTATAAATATTTGTATAATCTATGTTCATGAAGCAGAAATGTGGGAAATGAGCTTTCAAATTTTAGCAAGACAGATGCCAATAAGACACAAGAGTCAAAGAGAGTCAAAGTAAAACCTGAGGCTGCTGAGGAATGCTGTGGGTCTTTAAGAAGAACAGTCATTCATATGCCTTAGGAGTTTTACAGATTCACCTGCCTAACTAATTTCTAGTGGTTACTCCCAAAACCATAATTTAATACCTTCCAGCATAGAAAGGAAGTCTTGCTAGTAATAAATAATAAACAAATGATCATTGAGCTCTTACTGTGTACTGGATAGTGTTCTAAGGCTTCCATACATCAAATCATGTAATCTTCACAATTCTGTAAGTACTAGTCTTTTTTTAGTCCAAAAAAGGTTAAATAATTAGCCCAAGGTTACTCAGATTGTAGCTAGTGGAGCTGGGACTTAAATCCAGACAACTGTATTTGTGCCATTCATTTAAGGCTGAAAATGAATTTAAATAGAGCAAAAATATGTTAAACAGGAAGGATAATGGAGTGATAAATTATGGCATAGGAGTTAGGTGACATGGATTTTCTCCATGGCTCGATATGTTGTGTGGATCTTTTCAAATTCTATCTTGCTGTAACATTCCAATACATCCTGGGGACTTTGCTAATATACTAATTTTTCCCTTTATTAATATATTAATTAAAATAAATGTGATTTAAAATGAAATAGATAAATAGACATTCAACCCAAACTAAGTGAGACATTATAAGCAAGCCCCTGTGACACATCTTGAACAACTATCAACACATGGGCAATCTTCATGTATGCTGTGCTCCCCCAAACACACACACACACTGAATTATTTCAAAGCAAACAATAATGTACTACTATAGCAATCGTTACTCTATCCCTAAAAAGATTTGATAGGGTCTGAAATGCATATAATTCTTTTCTTTCAAAAAAATCTAAGAAGAATTGGTAGCATTACCAGGAACAATCCCGAGAGGGCTTTTCAGTACCAAAAAGAAAGCCAGGAGATGTTAGTGAAAATAATTTCTCAAAAATCACTGAGTAATCTCTAAGTGATATGGGCTTAGAAACATGAGACTATGTTAGGTGCTACATCACAGCAGGAATTATATTTAAATTTGGAAAATGTTTATAAGTTGTAAGAAAACTCACTAGGGTTTTTGTGCCTACCAGGCTGATAAATATCATCCCCAAGCATAGTGAGAGGCCAAAAAACACAAAAGTAAAAACAACGAAAATGTACCTGTTTATCTTCCAGTGGGTCCGACTCTCCTTTACTGGATTCAGAGCTGACATCGTCTTCATCAGAACTATTGATGACTTCCTCCTCATCAGAGGGAAGGTCACCAAGACCAAGATCGAGATCATTCTGTTCCTCCTGGGATGCTCCGGAACTGCTATAAGAAAAAGTATACATTAGTCACCTTTAATAACAAGGAGTACGAGCAAAGCAAAACCCAAATCAACCATCTTATCCTTGTAATGCGAGCAAGGGATGACTAAGGGATTTAGAGGGATGGGAAGAGCCAGATCTGCCAAACTTCTTCCTTTACCCTGTCTCAGCTGCCCAAAACCCAAATCCATTTAAAAAAATTTTAATGATAGGAAGGTGTGTGAGAAGCAAGTTTCCCAGCTGTTCCCATCCTATTCTTCCATATATCCTTCTCCTAGAAGATCAGGTCTCTGCTCCTAGTATAAACCAAGAAGCCTTATATGGAATGGCCTGGCTTACCATAAAGGGCACTGGCTGCACAGGTACACCAGGAAGTCACTGATTCCTTGGGCTTCAGTGTTTAAAACAACAACAAACACCAAGTAACAACTCATGAGGACTGAGAGGTAACGATGGTGATGATAATCAACAGTGCATGTGCTACTGTGAACATGTGCCCACCCCTCTCTCTAGTCATCACCGTTATGTACCCAAATCACAAGACATGGGAAGGAACAGCAGATGTTACACATGCTTACGCTCTGCTCCAGACCTGCTGAATTAGAAACTCTAGGGGTATAGGGCCCAGCAATCTGCATTTTACCAAGCCTTCCAGGTGAATCTGACACAGGCTGAAGTTTGGAAACGGGCCATTTATCAACTCTCCTCCCCAGACTGACATCATCAAGATCTGCCGGTTTCTATTGAGACAGATCTCAGGAATCTAAAAGCCACTGTTGCAATCCAATCTGTGGGGGGAATTCCATAGGAAAGTTCCCTAGAGAGATGATGGAAATAATTCTTCCAACATTGGTTGTAAAGACGCAGGAACAAAATGCCTGTAGCAACTGCTTTTCTGTCGTTGGTCTACAAGAATACAGGAATATCTGCAGAACAGAAGGAGATAGGTGGAGCCAGTAGAAGGTCCACAGAAAATCACTGGGAAAAACACTCAAGCAGAATAAAGAGACAGTTGCATTCCACTCTGGGAGGGTCTCTGAGCAGGTCATGGGCAGGTCACTTAACTGCCAAAGCTACACTTGAGAATTTCTAAAGGGAATCTTAAAAGCTAAAGATAAATTTTCTGCCAGTTCCTGATTACACATTGTAGGATACAGCCTTGCCTCAGAAGCCATTCCTGAAGCCCAACTATTACACAAACCAGTTGGATGGAGGCAGAATGCCAAAAGGAACACCTCCCACTGCCAAAGACAGGGTTTCCTATTACTCAGTGGCTGGGGGCCTCAGGGAATCATATCACAGCCTCGATTAGGTGGGTGCACACCTTATCACAGCTCGCCATGACATGGAAGAGACTCACTCCCCACAGGCTGACATGAGGGTGTGGAGGGTGGAAGCTTTCTAGTTAGATCACTGGCAAGATTCACTGCCAACCCAGCTGAGTAGTTAGTTAATTGTTGTTTTAGATTAGCAAGACGAAATGTGAGTTAACAGGATGTACAGACGCAGGATCCATCCATACAGGTAGAAGAAAACATACCTTCACCTGTTTCTTTTTTATTTTTTTCTTTGAGACAGAGTCTTGCCCAGGTCTAATGCAACAGCAGCAGCATAGCTCACTGCAACCTCAAACTCCTGGGCTCAAGCAATCCTCTAGTCTCAGCCTCCCGAGTAGCTGGGACTACAGGTGTTCGCCACCACACCCAGCTATTTTTTTCTATTTTTGAAGAGACAGGGTCTCACTCTTGCTCAGGCCGTTCTTGAACTCCTGATCTCAAGTGATCCTCCCGCCTCAGCCTTTCAGGATGCTAGGATTACAAGTGTGAGCTACCCTGCCTGGCCCCCTTCACTTGTTTTTATCTTAATTCCTTATCTCTTTACATCTTCCAAAACCCTCTTAGCAGGACACATGTTCAATTTCCCAGTGGCATCAGCACCTCCTAGAAGCTTCTTGGAAATGCAGAATCTCAGGCCCCACCTGAACCTACTAAGTCAGAATCTGTGTTGTAACAAAATCCCAGTGATGGGTGTGAGAAGCTCTGCTCTAAAGGCTTTTTGAGTCATTCCATCTGTGTACTGTTTTGGACTCCAAAGTATTGACAGACTTGGATAATTAGTAATAGGGATGCAGCACCTGTGAAGAAATTAAGTTTATTTTGACTAAAGAGAGAGCTGAGAGGTGTTTCTTGGTCAAACATTTGGAGAGCTATTATTAAGAAGATAGTAACTAGTTGTTGCCATATCCATTAGGGATAGAAAAGGAATCAAAGTGCAAAAGTTAACATTTAAGAACAATTAAAAAAAGCTTTAAATATTAAAACTACATGGGTCAAAACATTCTGCCATGAAATAATGGGAGACTTTAGTGTCTCCTCTAAATTCCGTACCATCTCACTTGACTGTACTTGGTGGTACACCTGTTTCCCTCATTAAAATGTAAACTCCTAAGGACAAGGACCTTGTGTTTTTCACCTACATCCCCAGCATACAGCCTGACACATGATAGGCCCTCAAGAATTGTTTACTGAATAAATGAAAATTATGTCAGAAGGCAACTGGTGTTAAATTTCAATGGTGCAGGTGGCCTGAAGCAGGGTGGCTACATCAGGAATTAAGAGGAAGGGGACAGATGTAAAAGGAAGAAAAGTCATCAGGACTTAGGGTAAAGGGGTGGGGAGGAAAAACTCAAGGAAGACTTCAAGGTTTCAAGTCCAGGTCAGCAGCAGAATGAGGGTGACATGAACTGAAACCGAAATTTGTAACAGGGGGCCTGATTTTAAAGTAAAGAAAACGGGTTTAGCAGCAAAATCAGGAAAGATGGCATTTAGGATCCAAGGTAAAACTGTTAATTAAGCTATTTTCCCACACAATCGTTAGCAGCTTTTGAACCTACCTAGATAATTTTAGACTTCGATAATGAAACAAGGATTCCATACTGATGCCAATCGTATAGTCTGGGGCTCTTCTATTCTTTTTATTTCCTTCCCACTGTCAGGAAGATAATACCCTAACACTGTCTGCTTTGCGGGTTAAAGGAACAGGACATAGTGCTTCCTCCACACCTTCCTGCCTAGTTAGTTCATAATTTGATAGTCGAAGTGAAAGGAAAGTAAGCTGCAACAGCAACCAAAACAAAGCCCAGGCTCGACTTCCCCAGGCCATCCTTTCTAAGTCAGATTTGCTTCTGGAAGGAGCCTGGTTTCTAGAAAATCAGTTTGTTCCTAGTATACTGGAACAAAGATAGACACAAGTAAAAACCAGAAATAAATTCCTACTGATAGTAACTGTTCCTTCAATTCCACGTGCCAAGACCTATGCATTTGGAGTGATGACTATTCAATGCCATCACTTTTAAAAAATTACTCATTTTTTTCCTATATGCTTGTTTCTATATATGGACAGTACATCCTCCACTGGAAGTATATCAAATTGCTCTTTCAAGTAAGAGGTCACAACCAATTCCTTCTAATTTAGAAGGATTTGTCTTTTGAAAAATACTTAATCCATTTCCTCTAAGAGTTTTTAGGAACAAAAAACCTGCACAATGTTGAGCCAGACATTAACAGTTGCCTGGGTTCACACAAAAACATCCTGGAGAGTCTCCACTAAATTAAAAATTCCAGCAAAGGGAAGGGAGAAGGACAAAGATGGCTGGGAGAAGGGAAAGGAGAAGCAGTTAGCTGAGGAATGCTTTCAAAACAGTCGCCTCTGTTGTTGACAAATCCAGTTATCTTTTTCTTTCTCTCGCCTGTGATTTTATTCTAAGCCCCTTAACCAAAGAATGTTCTATGTAATTCCACCCAAACTTGAAGAAAGAAGTCCACTCCAATACCTTCACCTTCAGAAGTTTCTTTCTCATTTCCAAGTCACAACATGTAAATCTGAACTTCTGTGATCTTTCTCTTCCTCTTTCTACTCCTGGCCCAAAGTGAACAGAACCTGCTCGTCCTCAGGATGTTGTTATAATTCTTTTTCAAATGCTGTCTCATTATGACTTGGTGATTATGTGTTTCCTCTGGCGGCTCTCATAATTATCACAGAATGAGCGGAAAAAACTATTAAGGACTTGAAGGATGAACGTTACATGGAAAAATTAGCAAAAATGTTTAAAGTAAGATTTTTAATAATTATTAAAATATGCTAACTACATATATACATATATATAATTGGTTCATAACTTTCACCAGAAAATTATTTTTAGTTAGTTTTATCAGAAAACATTTTACTCTATTACTTCAGTTACCTTACAGAACTACAGATTCCAGTGTCATGGTGAAACTATGAATCAAATCAATGAAAAAAATGTAAAAACCCTTCTTATTCTCCTTTTTGGGTCCTCTTCTCAATTACACAGTACTTCTGTAATTTTCTCCATCCCCCACTCAGATGATTTTCCTGAGAACTACCCCTAAAATGGGTAAGTCGTCTCTCTAATTCTTGTAGGAAACATGGCATGACTTGAGAAACAGGCATACATGGCCATTTGCATCCTCTAATAAAGCAAGTGTCATGTATTCATGTCATGTTTTTAGGCTTTCCAAATATAGGATCTTGCACAATTATTTTAAGTATGTGCACAGCCAGGTGACAGAATATAAAAGCCAAGAGATAACATAGAGTCTGAGGCAAACTTATCTGACCTGAACAAATATCAGGTTCAACAAATGTGACCCCTTTGTCCTGGGAGGTAAACCAGATCATCTGGCAGGTCTTCTCCATTACTAACTGCTTTAACTTAAAACAAACAAACAAACCTCACACACAAAAAACCCAATGTTTCAGTAAAGTGTAAGCCTGTGGATGGCGATGTTCTGATTACAGTATAATAACAGAAACTCTTCCCCCTCCAAAGAGAAGTATACATATTAATGTTTAATCTTCTTTTGAGAGGCTGCCTGCCTAAAGGTTAGGACAAAACTTCATTTTAATTTTAAAAACTAATGATTTTGGCTGGGCGCGGAGGCTGAGGTGAGAGGACTGCTTGAGCTCAGGAGTTCGAGAGCAACCAGAGCAAGAGTGAGAGCCCATCTCTACCCAAAATAGAAAAAATTAGCCTGGAGTATTGGCGTGCATCTGTAGTTCCAGCTACTTGGGAAGCTGAGGCAGGAGGATTGCTTGAGCCCAGGAGTTTGAGGTTGCTGTGAGCTAGGCTGACACCATTGTACTCTAGCCCAGCAACAGAACGAAACTCTGTCTCAAAAAAAAAAAAAAACCAAAAAACCAAAAACTAATGATTTTATCATCTTGATTTGAGGAAAAACAATTCTATAACGTACGTATGTAGCATATTAACTTTTTTGAGTTAAAGTCTTTGATCAATACCCACAAAATAAAAATAAAGAAAATCAGTAAAACATTAAAGAGATAGCAATAATAGGAGTTTGTTATCCAAAAGAAAAGAGGAAGAAAGAATGAAAAAACGAAAAGATCTTGTAACATGAAATGTACACAATTAGTGTTTTGTTTTTTGGTTCATGAATTTTAAAGGTTTTAACAACTAAGCCTTTAAAACTAGCAAGCTAGGGTTCTACAGCTTCAAAAAAAGAAACTGTACAAAAATATTCAACTTCCCTGAAATATAAACTAGAAACTGTTTAAAACTGGCTCTGGGTGACTCTGTTAGGAAGGAATATCAAGCTTCAATGATGGAGTTTTGAAAAACAGGCCTGTTTCATTTTCCAGGGGCAACCTCCACCCTTATAAATACCATTACCATCTCCTTCCCGCAGGAATACATTTATTGCTAGGATTCTTAGAATTGTACCCTACCGATTAAAAATGAACTCAGGATCAGTACCTTGAGACTGCTATTTAATGCATTAACTGCCATGTGAGCTGTATTTAACTCAAGCCAGTTTCAGTTGGTTGTAGCAAAACCCTGCAGTTGGTTCATGAAAATCTTACTTGTTGATGTTCTTATTGTTACAATTAATATTGACAATTTAATTCCAAAAACGTTGATTGTGTGGCATATAACTCATGCAAAGAAAACAATAAAAAATAACAAATTAGAAAGGATCATTTTGTTTTAATAAAACACCATGGTTCTAGGGAAAAATTTTTTTTTTCTAGTGTGACAGTCAAGGTGTTAAAATACAGTCCTCACAAGACAACTCTGAAAATGGTTTAAAAAACAAGTAGAAGTCAAAATTCCTTAAAGAATCTACCCAGATGCTTGCACCCTTTTTATGTAACTGTTTTTTTTTTTTTTTTTGACAGAGTCTTATACCTGGATGGAGTATAGAACCTGGATCACAGCTCACTGAAGCCTTGCACTCCTGAGCTCAAGCCATCCTCCTGCCTCAGACTCTCAAGTAGATGGGACTGCAGGTGTGCACCACCATGCCTGGCTAATTTTTAAAAAATTTTTTGTAGAGATGGGGTCTCACTATGTTGCCCAGGCTGTGTAATTGGTTCTCAAGTGATTAAGGTTTAATCCAAAGTAAGTAGTTTTAAAGGGAGTTTCCATCAATGGCCATTAATAAAAGACTGGTTAAATAAATTGGGGTATAACCATACTGTTGTTAAACAGCTATTTAAAAAATAGGGTAGACCTATGCATGATGACACAGCTCTTTCTCCAGGAAATATTGCCAGGTTAAAAAGAAATCAAGGCTCAGACTGTGCTCCCGTTTGTGTAGAGAAGGAAAAAAACCCACATACACACAAAAATATATATAAAATGTGTGTGTCTGTGTATACACACATATAAATATGCTGGTGTATACACAGGCTGTCCCTGGAAAGATTCAGAAGAAACTGATAACCATGGTTGCCTCTGGGACTAAAGTCCTGAGGTAAGAAAGAAAGAGATTTCATTATTTACCCTTTGGTACCTTTTAAAAGATTATCACATGCATTATTACTTTTTCAGAGAACACTCCTTCCCCAAATACAGAAAGTTTTGAAAGTTTTATAAAAGGTGATTCAAAGCATATCTGTATTTTTACATATATACACATATATTTTTATATGCATACAAACTCTTTGGGGATAGTTTATTTCCTTCCCAGGGTGATGAGAATTAAAAATAAAGATATTCTTCTGTTTTTCCCCTTTTTCCCCCCAACCCCTAGGCCTGGAGGTCTGTGTAAGTATTTTCAGAGTTCAGGGTTGCCTTGTGTTTTTCTTTTGTTTTGTTTTGTTTGGTTGCCGCTGGCTAGAGTGCAGTGGCGTCACTCACTGCAACCTCAAACTACTGAGCTCAAGTGATCCTCCTACCTCAGCCTCCTTCCTGAGCAGCTGGGGCTACAGGCATGTGCCACCAGGCTGGCTAATCTTTTCTGTTTTCTGTTGAGAGGCTGGTCTGGAATTCCTAGCCTGAGGGGCCTCCCAGAGTGCTAAGATTACAGGTGTGAGCCAGATGCCTTTGTTTTTTTAAATCTCTTTTAACTATTTCTTAGATTGCTAAAATATAGGCTATGGCTTTCCCCTACTGCCTGCAGGGGTCGGTTTGGGAGAACCATTAGCCTAAGTCTCTAGACAACACATAGGAAGGGATGATCTTTTGGCTAGCCAGTTGATAGCTTTAAAAAGAAAAACAGGAGTCAGTAAAGGGATTTTTCAAAGGCCTGCAAGGGGCCACAGAGTGACCACACTTGTTGACCATGCCACAGGGAAGAGCATCATAACAGCATGGTGTATCTCCCACAGTGCTCTCTCTGGGTTGTGGAAGAGCTCCCAGGCCTACAAGTTAGGATGACCACGCCCTATCTTAATGACACAGGAGGAGCCCAGGCTGATTAGTCAGACACCCTTTGCCTTCCAGCTTAGCTGGGAAGCATCAGGGTCAAGCCTGAGCTGTTCTCAGCTAGAAAGGAATGAATTGTTACAAAAATGTCTCCTGAAACAAGTGCTACATAAAATAAATAACAAACATTTAATTACCATCAATTTTGCTTTCTTAAAATTAGGATGTGCTTTATGAAATGTGGATAGAAATCTTTGTTAATACAAATAGAAACACATTCCTATTGAACCTAAAATTGCTTCCAACAAAATATAGTGAGTTCTTAATCCAGTTTCATCATTGTACCAAAGATGATATTTCTTTTATCGGAAAATAAGAAGTTTTTAGATAAAGTTAGGGTTGACCCAATATCATTTCTCCCCTTTTTACCTCCTCACTATGTAAAATACTGTATGTACCTACTTAGTACCAAAACAAATAAAGGCCACTAGAAATAAATAATAAGGTTGGGATGGCTACAAGGGAGAACTTCGTATTTACATACACACATTTACACATATAAATTTATACATATATTTTATAAATATTCTAATAATACTTAAAACATATGAAATGGCCATGTCATTTATTTCAATAAACATTTCACTGAGGTCTTATTATGTTTCATTTATTATTTTAGGGGCTCAAACTATAAATTCTATTGATTGCTTCCCTTTGTTTTCCTGCTGAGACTTTCCTAAACAGATAAAGGCAGAAGGAATTGAGATTACCATAGTAAGTAGGATAAAGGCAGGGACCACTTTCTAAAAAGAGACAACTAAAAGTGAGTGCATGCTAAATGTTTTTTTTTTTTTTTCCTGCAATGCTAAATGTTAAAGGCAGTGCACAGACACTGGGGCTATACAGCCAGAGAAATAAGTAGCCCATGGAGGCTGAGGATGACTCCAACAAATGCAAGTCGAGGGCATCCTAAGTGGGAGAGGACTAGAGGGGAGATGCTGTGAGCAAAGGCTTGGAAGTAGGAATGGAAGTGAGGAGGAGGGTGATCTGAGTAAGGGGGTGAGAGAAGTGTGGGGTAGGCAGTTCATGTGATGAGAGGTGAGAGTGCACCAAATTCGGGAGAGGTCCCTACTGCCAATGGGCCTGGCAAGTAGCCAAGGCAGGGACAATCATCCATCCATGATGGGAACTGGGATCCAAACCAAACCCCTCCCATTGGCTTTGCGGGTTCTAACACTAGGCTAAGAGATCTAGCAGGGGAGCCAGGCCAGGGGGGCAAAACTGGCTGGTGAGTAAGTGGAGATGCCCCATTGTTTCCTCTAATGTCTTGTCATCATAATCCTAGTAGCCACTGAAAAAGTGGTGAGACTTTTGGAAAATATGACTGTTCCCTCTGCCCATGCTATGCTCTTGATTGTGACTCAGTACAAAACTACTGTGGAGTAAGGCTGAAAATTAAGGCCCAATATTATGTTCTGCCTTGATATTTGGGGAAAAAATCAGGAAGGCCGTGAATGATCTAACTACAAGGTGCCCTCCCCACTCTGCTCCCACAGATAAGGTCCCCTAGCCAAACAACCCTCCTTATCCCAGGGATCAGGCACAACGCCTGCTCATCCTGCTGAGTGGTGGGTTTCAGGGCCCTGCTGGCCTGCAGAATTATCGAAACAAGCCAATCACCTCCTCCCATGGAAACCAAGAGTCACCCCACCCTCTTGATACAAAGCCTGCCTCCCACAGCCCCCAGTTCCTGAGTACAACCCCTGTGTGGCATGCTGTGTCCTCCTCCCCTGGGCTGTGAATAAATGTGACTCATAAACTGCCGTTGACCTTATCTGTCCAGTGCCGGGTGTCATATGTTCAGCCATTCCCATAACCCCAGGGTGGTAATCCCTCTCTCACTAACAGGATGAGGAGGAGATAATTAAAACAATCACTAAAGAGGGTGCCATTCTTTGGGATCCTGAGGTACAAAGCAGGTGCACTGGTGGTTTCTAATAGGATTATCCTGAGAAATCATATTGAAATTCAAGTTAGCTTCATGTATACCTAATTATATTTTGCAAAGACATCCAGACTCTGCCCCCATAAACTCAAGCAATTTTCAAGGTAAAGGCATTAATGTTACGTGTTACAGAAAAGTGACATAATAATCTCTGTTTACAGAATGTTAAATGTTACATTAAATGCAGATCCCACTATAATAAAATGGTGGGGAATTACAAGGAAACCAGTAGTTTCAGGCCTAGATTTTATTTTATCCAAACCTACTTAAATGTATCATTTTCTTTTCTTTTTAAATGTATCATTTTCTAATACCACAGCCATAACTAGGATTTCCCACTGACATGGGGAAAACAACAGTAGGTTTCTTGGGAGCCCATAAGAAGCCAGGGAGGGGAGGTTACATTGTTATTCTACTTCCTTATTTAAAACTATACACAAACAATTTTACCGTTTCTTCAAGTACTATACACAAGAGCTCTGTCTTAAAGGCCTACTCTGGACCAGTTATAAATCATCATTAACCCCAAAGATCCATATGGAACTCATTTCTTTCTGAGAGCACCCTGGGACACTGCAAAGTGCCTCAGGAAAAGACATGGATTTCTTCCTCCACTCTTAATCCCACGCATCAGTGTACTTCTCCCAGTTACACTGCTGACCAGCTCTGTGTTTATTTTTAGCTTCTCTGATTGGGACAAAGCAAGAAAAATCACAGCATTTCTATCAAACTCAGATAACGTCTTCAAGAAGTGAGATAAACAGATTTGCTTCTGACAGGATCACAAACATTTCATCAATTTTCATACACTTCTAGGTGTAAAGGAAAGGCAGTAGAGAAGAAAAAACACTGGTTCCAGCCTAAGACACACCTGCATTTGAAGCTAGGCTCTACCGTTCACCTGGCTGCGTATAACTGCCTAGTTATTTGGGTTCTGTAATTCTACACTTCCCTAAACTATTTATATAAAATTGACATAATACCACCTGC
>CM052440.1:20237437-20258545 GCA_028533085.1 Varecia variegata | reverse complement strand
GGGCATGGTGGCGCATGCCTGTAGTCCCAGCTACTCGGGAGGCTGAGGCAGAAGGATCGCTTAAGCCCAGGAGTTTGAGGTTGCTGTGAGCTAGGCTGACGCCATGGCACTCACTCTAGCCCGGGCAACAGAGTGAGACTCCCTCTCAAACAAAAAAAAAAAAAAAAAAAGGAGAGAAATAAGGAGCAGATAGAAAGACAAAGCACCACCCACCTGTGGGTGTGGCACATGTTACAGGAGACATATGCTAAGCTCTTGGTAGACCAGGCCTTGTGTTAGGTACAGAGGTCACACAGGAGAAGGAAGACAGGGTTCCTCCCCTGGGAGAAATAGTGCTGTCAGCCTCTGTCTTTCTCAAATACCTCAAAGATAATTATAGCCTCCTAGGGACAGAGTTGAACTACACCTAAACTTTCCATTTATTCTAAAACTTTCCATATTGAAAAGCAAAACAAACAAATCCCCAAAAAACCTTCTCTCTCCAATGGAATGGAGGGGAGATAATGAAAAGCAAAGGGGGGAACATTTTACTTTTCACTTCACACACATTTAACTTTCTTTTTAAAACAAGGATTCTAAATAACTTGTATAATTAAATTATACATAAAGAATTGAAGATTTTCATTCTCCCTTCCTCAAGTTTACTAATCTCAATTATTTTAAGTATTCCTCACAAACTTTTTTTTTAATACTTGAGAAGACAAGGTCAAAGGTAAGGGAGAGGATGGATTAGAGACAGCTATCCCTAGCTGATCATCCCCCAAAATGCAAAAAAAGATCAAACCATGCTGACATATGCATTATGGCAATAGGTTTTGGTCGGCTTCCTGTAGACAGTGTCTAAATGATTTCTTCTAAGCCCCGTCTGTCCCCTGTCCCCACCCTCCTGGGAAAATGATAAATTCCCTGCACTTTATTATTTTTTTTTTTAATTTATTTTTTGAGACAGAGTCTCACTCTGTTGCCTGGGCTAGAGTGCTGTAGTGTCAGCCTAGCTCACAGCAACCTCGAACTCCTGGGCTCAAGCAATCCTACTGCCTCAGCCTCCCGAGTAGCTGGGACTACAGGCATGCGCCACCATTACAAGCATGAGCCACCGCACCCGGCCTCCCTGCACTTTATAATGTAGTGAAGAAAGAAAGATTTCACCCTGAGCATCAGCTAAGTATGTATAGTAAAATGTAAGCTTCTGTAAATTCCAACACTTGTGCTCATAGTCACAGATTTTTACTTAATGGAATCCACCCACAGGGCATTAGCAAAATAGCAAGCATAGATACTTACTGGGACCAAAATTTCAATGAGCAGGCAGATAAAACATTAATTTGTGGAGTACAGAAGAGCATATTAAAAATACTTAAAAAAAAATACTTTTGCTTCTTTTTTTTTTTTTTGAGACAGAGTCTCACTATGTTGTCTGGGCTAGAGTGCTGTGGCATCAGCCTAGCTCACAGCAACCTCAAACCCCTGGGCTCAAGCGATCCTACTGCCTCAGCCTCCCAAGTAGCTGGGACTACAGGCATGCGCCACCATGCCTGGCTAATTATCTCTATATATTTTTAGTTGTTCAACTAATTTCTTTCTATTTTTGGTAGAGACGGGGTCTTGCTCTTGCTCAGGCTGGTCTCGAACTCCTGACTTCGAGCAGTCCTCCCGCCTCGGCCTCCCAGAGTGCTAGGATTACAGGCGTGAGCCACCACACTGGCCATACTTTTGCTTCTTGACAGTGTTAGGGCTCAACAAGAATTAAAGATGTATAGAATTACTACTACCAAGAGTTAATCTAATAAGGTCATATTCAAGAAAATGGCTAAGATCTCATTTTAGCCTACTATATGAAAGCATCAACAGGTAATCAAGTAACCACTGGGTAAAAAAACACACCTAAGGCCGGGCACGGTGGCTCACGCCTATAATCCTAGCACTCTGGGAGGCCGAGGCGGGCGGATTGTTTGAGCTCAGGAGTCCGAGAGCAGCCTGAGCAAGAGTGAGACCCCCGTCTCTACTAAAGATAGAAAGAAATTAGCTGGACAACTAAAAATATACAGAAAAAATTACCTGGGCATGGTGGCGCATACCTGTAGTCCCAGCTACTCGGGAGGCTGAGGCAGTAGGATTGCTTGAGCCCAGGAGTTTGAGGTTGCTGTGAGCTAGGCTGACGCCACAGCACTCTAGCCAGGGCAACAGAGTGAGACTCTGTCTCAAAAAAAAAAAAAAAAAAAAAAAAAAAAGTCATAGAAAACTTTCACCATTCAGATCTTTATTTTATATTCTTCACTAAAGTGTTAGTACCAATTTTCATTGTAAAAGTTCCTTTCATATTTTCCAGAATATGGTGCTCTACATACAGTGAATATGCAATAAGTACCTATTAACTAGAAATAGTATTTAATACATTAAGAGAAAAGATGTAATCTATTAAATAGCTTTCACAGCTTACCTTTGCAAATCCATAAGCATATTTTACCTGTTGTACAGTGAGAATGAACGGGTGAGAAATTTTCTTAAGACAACATTTTTCTAAAAGATTTTGCAGCTCTTTTAGGTAACACTCTTAAATTTTTTCCATATGGATATCCAATTAGTCATACTGGAGCTCACAAAACACTTTAAGCCATACCCATATGTTATATGGAGACAAGAGAGCAAAGAGTCTAAAATAATATATTTTGGCAAAAAGATACATGTGGAAATCCTGAAATAATTATATGGATAATTCGCCCTATAAGATAAAACACGTTTTAGATAGCTAAATCATTCTGATATTATATTTCCTCATATATATAAAAATGTCACGAGGCCCTTCACTAGGACATTTTAGTAAATTTTTGGTAACTCCAAAGCTACTTACAGACCACCCAGATTTTTTCACTTTCAGTCTTTTTTTTTTTTTGAGACAGAGTCTCCCCTCTATTGCCCAGGCTAGAGTGCCATGGCATCAGCCTAGCTCACAGCAACCTCAAATTCCTGGGCTTAAGTGATCCTACTGCCTCAGCCTCCCGAGTAGCTGGGACTACAGGCATGTGCCACCATGCCCGGCTAATTTTTTCTATATATGTTTTAGTTGTCCAGATAATTTCTTTCTATTTTTAGTAGAGACGGGGTCTCGCTCTTGCTCAGGCTGGACTTTCAGTCTTAACTACATGTAGGACACAGGGACAATTTTTTCATTTAAAAAGTTTCACCAAAACAGATGTTTTTAGTGAGACAACTGTCTTCGCATTTTCTGAATAGCACATGAAGATATGTTAAGATGTTTATTACTTAAGAAACTGTTAAAAGCTGCTTTTGATTGGAATGGGAATTTAGACTCCATGTCTTCTTTTGGCAGGTTTGGTAACAGGACTGGTAGAGTTAGAGAAATGGAATGTTTCTTGCTTAACCATTCCATAATATGGAAGGATGCTCACTGTGTAGCTAATAAAGACACGCACATGAGGCCTTTTAACTCAATTTCTCTTCTCCAAGGGAGCTTTGTTTTAGCAAATAGCAGTAATTCTCCAAACCGGTGTAACTTCTTTCCAAAATTAACAGATGTTTCCTGTGACCATTCTGAAAGGATGGTCAGTGGGACACTGGTTTACTCAAAATGCAGCTGGATTCTGACTTCATACAAGTAAAAGCAATATTTAAACTGACCACTATTTGCTCAGATGTGACCACCTAATTTGTGCCAGGTATCTGCTGGAGCCAAGGATACAAAGGTACTTGTAATATCTCAAAATATTTATTCTTATATAGTCATCCCTGTGGGGGATTGGTTCCAGGGCGCTTCCATCTTTGAGGACACCAAAATCCAGGGATACTCAAGGTCCCTTATATAAAATGGTATAGTATTTGCATAAAACCTATGTACATCCTCCCGTACACTTTAAATCATGTGTAGATTACTTGTAACATCGAATACAATGTAAATGCTATGTAAGTTGTTGTTATATGACATTGTTTAGGGATAATGAGAATAAAAAATTTATACATATGCAGTATAGATGCAACAATCCATTTTTTCCCCAAATATTTTTGATACAGAGTTGGTTGAATCCACAGATGTAGAATCGATAGGTATGAAGGGTAGACAGTACATGTTTTGGGGACAGAAGCAGAGGGAGTTCAGTAAAGTGTTTTGATAGAATGATGAGCTAGTGCAATGCAACAGTAGAAGACCAAAGAAAGGGGCCCATTTCACTGCTTGAAATGTAAAATCAATTCAGTAAATGTTAGCTATTATTTTTTATTATACTAAAAATAGGATATGCTGGGCAATATGCTATGGAAGGGAATGGGGACACAAACATACAAAAGTTCACTTACTCATTTATTCTTTCAATAAATATTTACTAAACACCTACCTATGTGGCAGGCACTGTTCTAGGCACTGAGGATAAAGCAATGTAACAAAATTTAGTATGTCCCATTCATGCAGGCAGTATTCTAGTAGGAGAGACATATGTTAAACAAACAAACAGATAATATACTGACGAGAATAGGAAGTGTTAGAAAAACGGGTCTCGGGCGAGGTTAATCACGCCGTAATCCTAGCACTCTGGGAAGCCGAGGCTGAAGGATCGCTCGAGGTCAGGAGTTTGAGACCAGCCTGAGCAAGAGCGAGATTCCGTCTCTACTAAAAATAGAAAGAAATTAGCCACACAACTAAAAATATATATAGAAAAAATTAGCCAGGCATGGTGGCGCATGCCTGTAGTCCCAGCTACTCAGGAGGCTGAGGCAGGAGGATTGCTTAAGCCCAGGAGTTTGAGGTTGCTGTGAGCTAGGCTGACGCCACAGCACTCTAGCCTGGGCAACAGGGTGAGACTCTGTCTCAGAAAAAAAAAGAAAAACGGGCCTGGATGAGTGGATAGAAAGCCACAGGGTAGGCGGGTGTTCTTTGTTACCTTTCCTATGTTGGAAGGAGAGATTTCCACAAAAGGTAACATTTGAGTTAGGTCTAGAAAGATGAAAAATAATCTATCTAGGGAATGGGTGTTTTGGGCAGTGGAACAAAGCTATGAAAGAGAATGGGGCGTTTAGGAATGTGGTCAATTTCGTGTAGGTGGGTGATAAGATTATGAGATTAGAAAGGCACACTGCTACAATGGGACAGCACTACACACCTGTCAACATTGCTAAAATAAATAGTGACAACCACCACGCGCTGGCAAGAATGTGGAGACACTACATCACTCACACACTGCTGGTGGGAAAGCAAAATAGTACAGCTACTCTGGAAAACAGTTTGGCACTTTCTTATAAAACTAAACATGCAATTACCACACAACCCACAAATGTACTTTGGGGTGTTTATTCTAGAAAAATGAAAATGTATGTTCACACAAAAACCTGAACATGAATGTCCATTACAGCTTGATGTGCAAGAACCACATGGTGGAAACAGCCCAGATGTTCTTTAAACTGAATCCTACTCAGCAATACAAAGGAAAGAACTGCTCGTACACTTGGACGGATCTACAGGGAATTATGCCGAATAAAAAACGCCAATCCCAAAAGGTTACATCCTGTATCATTCCATTTTTTTTATATAACATTTTGAAATGACAAAAAAATGTGAAACGGGTTAGTGGTAGCCAGGCATTGAGGGTTGAGGTGGGAGGAGGTGAGTGTGATCATAAAAGGGCAAGAAGAGGGATCCTTGTGGTAATGGAACTGAGAGGACAGATACTACACAAACCTACATGTGTGATAAAATTATATGGAACTAAAACACGTGAGTACAAGCAAAGCTGGGGAAATCTCAACATCAGTGGATTGTAGCAATGTTAATATACCGACTGTAACATTTTACTACAGTTTTACAAAATGTTACCATTTAGGGAAACTAGCTAAAGTATATCCAGTTTCTCTCTGTATTATTTATTCACTGCATGTGAATCTACAGTTACATCAATAAAATTCATTTAAAAACAGTGATAAATCTGGTGGTAAATTCTTTGTGAGTAGGAATTGTCCTTAATTTACCAGATGTCTAGACTGTTTTTTCCCCTCCATTTCCAAACGTCGAGAGCAGCAGGAGATAAGAACAGAATAGGAGGTAATTACTTGGTTCCTGATTTACCTGAAGGGAACCAAAGTTTATTAATGTCTATAAGTAAAATCTATATTCTACTATAAATTCTATATATTTACTATGTAAATTCTATGAAATAAAATCTAAAAATCCAACTCTCTCTCTCTGAAGTGCCTCATTAGCTACTAGGGAATAAAATCACTTGAAAATGTCCCCTCTGGCAGTTAAAATGTCACTATGTTCACAGGAGAATCAGAGACCTCAGAAATCAACTGTCATTAGGCAGGAGTTTTTGGGCACTAGAGCCAAGGAATACTGGCAGATTGAGGCCACAGGATTTCATCAAGGTCCTATAACAAAAGCCTTCAGAGCACTATCACACCACTGTCCCTTGTCCATGCCCTGTTTTAGCATAAGACACAGGGGAAGAGGAGAGGCAGGAAACAACTCAGGCAAGGCAGTGAAACATACATGTATCTATACCTGTAGACTAAATACTGTAAGCCTATACTTATATGCCCTTTGATAATGAAACATCCTGACAACCAGGCCAACTGTGTAGCTATTTCTGGGTAGATTTTAATTTGAATTAAATTGAGAGGAACAAATGACAAATTCATTAAAAGTCTGAATTACAGGATTTGTTTTTAGAGATGGGGACTTGCCATGTTGCCCAGGCTGGTCTTCAACTCCTAACCTCAAGTGATCCTCCCACCTCAGCATCCCAAGTAGCTGGGACTACGGGTGTGCACCCTCACACGCCTGGTTTTACAGGGTATTGTAAATGAAATACAGTTTGAGTACTTTCACATATTCATTTCTACCTTTAACAGCCACGCAGTTTCTTGTGAGGCTTGCTTTAGTGAAGCCTGTTAAAATTAGCACAGTATTTATTTCACGGAGATACAGTGTTAAAATGCCCAGTGGGTTGTGCGCAGAAGGAATTTAAACATGCTTTCTACAGTATGATTTACAGCATTTATTTGCTTAAAATGCAACAAACCAAGTTCAGTTGAGCCTAGACAGGATGAATTACAGGTGCCAAATTTAAGGGTCACAAAGAGGCATCTCAATCAGTTTTACTCAGAATTAGACTCAGCAAGCCCCTAGGGGACAAGGTTGGTGCCTAGGACCTGTGTTAGCAGCTCCAGCAAATACCAGCAGTGCTTTGCCTAAGAACTTCTTTCAACCTTACAGCGAAACTGAACATGCTCTCCCATCCAGTATCCAGGTCTTATACTCTCATAATTCAAAAGGCTCCAGAAAGCCTATCTCCTCTAAGAAATCTTCAACTAATTAGAGCCTCTTTGGGGATAAAAACGCTACCACTCAATTAATTCTATTATTTCATTAAAATAATAAGGGTATCATCTTTTTATAAAGGGTATTTTAGCCTTACAAAATTATTTACTTTGGGGATCCATAAATAGTGATGATTAACTATTAAACTAAAGTGCTTTAGAGGACAGAATGTATTATACTTGTCAGAGAGAAGGAAAAGAGGAACAGGGAGAAGAGATTTTTAAAAACCCAGCTCTCATATAAATTAGTGGGGAAATATGAGACATGCATAATCTTTTCCATGTCATTAATGTCCACATGCAACTAGTAAATGACAGGAACCATATTTAACTTGCTTTGAATATCAGCCACCACTAACTAGACCAAATGCAAATATGACATAATTCATTCAGTTTCCAACCTTTGAAATACCTATTACCTAACCATGAAAGCTTTCCAATCAATGAACTCTTCTTGCATGAAAAATCTGGGGCCTCTGAAAATGGTCATTAATGTCTATACATATCACTGCAGGTGTCTCTGTGTTTTCCCTCTAGACAGTGAACAAATTGGGGACAGGAATATTTTACCACTGTGGTCCCCTGAATAGAAGATTCACAGACTTCTACCAATATTAAAACATAAAAAATAATAGTAAAACCATGGCTCACAGCACAGAACAACATAAACATGATCTGATTTAAAATCAGTATGTCTCAGGATCAGAAAACATGGTTTGATACTCAGTTTATCTACATATTAACTGTGTGCCCTTGGGCAAATTACTTAGCCTTATTAGGTCTTAGTTTTCTCATCTGTAAAAGAAAATGACAATATCTGTCTTATATGGACTAAAGAATACATGCAACAGCTCCTAGCATAATGCCAGCATAACAGAAATATTGAGTAAATAGTAGCCATTACTAATGAAGCATAAAATCCATGCTATTTGATGTGAACAGCATTTCTAATCCTTGATATTGTCTGGTTTATAGACTTTTGGGAATAGAAAAATTAGATTGATGGGGAGTCAGACAGTTTGGGGGGAAGAAGGTTTTGTTAACATATATTAGTAGCATCAGATATTTGCTTCTAAGATGAAGGATATGTTGTGTAGAAATAAAGATGAAGAAAAATAAATTAGAAAAACACACCAGAAAACCCCAGATATTTGTTTGCTGAAAGTTTCTGTCTAGTTTAAATATTCAACTTAGCTGAAATCACCTCTTAAAAATAGGACCCATGTAATTCTGTGTTCACAGGCAGCTGTGTGCAGCCCTCTTTCCTGATAGGGATAACAATATCTGTTATAACAGGAGAAAAGAGGGCAATGAGGCAAGCAAATCTGAACCTCTGCACAACAACTAAGATTACTTGAGTCTTCTAAATCTTGCTGATTTTCTCTACAATGCTTCCACCCCAGCCTTAGAAGGCGAATGTGGTCTTCTGAAGCTCCGGTTGGAGCCCTGGTTTTGCAATTTCCCATCTCTGTGGTGTGGGGAAAGTCAACAAGTCTTGCTGGGCTTTGGTTTCACCAGTGAGTGAAGAGCCTGGATTAAATGATTTATAATGATTACTTTAGTTCTAAAATTTAATGACTTTATGGCTATATTTAACCTAAAACCATTAAAAGACATACTCTTCCATCCCAATTTTTCAAATTACTTGATAACAAAAAAGAATCCTATTTAATTTTTCTTACCCCAAAACTTCTAAAGGACTAAGATTTCAGAAACGTTTGCTACCAAATAAATCATAACTGGATTTGTAAACGATCTGATTATCTACCCCCTCCCTTCCTCCCTGATAACAAGGGTGATAGAGATGGACTGTTTTTCAGCCTTCCTTGTTTGCCTTTATTATAGATCCCTTTTGGTTTCATATAAGCATGAATTGAAGTAAGGTTGTATTTGGTGTTATGAGATACCCTTTCAGACACAAAGAAATTGAGTCATGGTGGTAAATGATTTCATCAAAACTGAACAATGATGGAAATGCAACTGGATTAGTGGTTCTGAACCCTAATCTTCAAGGGTCTGTTTAGCAGACTCTCCCATTTATCAAAGTATTTTGGTTTATGCTTTATCTGTATATTTCTAGTGGAGCTATGGAAAGAAAAATTAAGTAATGAAAAAGCTACTCATTTACATTGAAATTTCTCTTTACTAGAGACTGTGGATACATCTAAAAGACCAATAGAAGGTTGTGTATGTGGTGGGGGGGAGCTACAAACTATTTCTTCTTTATACATAATATCTACTTTCCTGCACTTGAAATTACAGCTGCCAAACAATTCAAAATCAGAACTGCCTTTCAGATTTAAAAAACAAAACAAGCTATTTTAAATTTTATTAAAAACCAGATCTACTCCTTAATTTCTAATGTTTCATATGATAATAATGTACTCCTAAGTATGTTAACTGTTCTAAATGTAACTAAGAAACTCACTTCAAAAAAATAAATGATGTAAGTAAAACATGAAGTTTTCAACTAAATCCACAGGAGCCAAAAGAACAAGCAATTGCACTATTTCAAACATAAAAAGACAAAGTGTGTTTGTTTTCCTTTTTATTTTTATCCAAACATTCAGGGGAAACTGATTTTCTTTGTTCAGTGTTTATTATTTCACCTTTCCTGCATCAGAAACCAAAATACTTTGATAAATGGGAGAGTCTGCTAAACAGACCCTTGAAGATTAGGGTTCAGAACCACTAATCCAGTTGCATTTCCATCATTGTTCACTTTTGATGAAATCACTTTACCACCATGACTCAATTTCTTTGTGTATAAATGGGTATCCTGACACCAAATACAACCTTACTCTAATTCATGCTTATATGAAACCAAAAGGGATCTATAATAAAGGCAAACAAGAAGGGTTGAGAAACCTGGGAAAGAAAACTACAGAAGATAGCTGTTGTTCCTAGAACTCCACTGATAGTAGTCTATTTGGTCACCTCTATTTTTATAGCTCCAATATTAGATTATCTCTGCCTGATGTCAAAACAACTTACAAATACAGGACTTTTTTTCCTCCAGAGATGCACACACACAAACAATTACCAGAAGCAGACTAAACCACCAAAGTAGTTTTTCCATGCCACCCAGAAAGAAACAAGAAACAAGGCAGTTCCATTCTTGAACTTAAGGATGACATAGCATTAAAAAAGTCTCAGTACTTCCTATTTATAGCTTGCCACACTCAGATATGCTATAACACGAACTGCTCTTTGTATCTAATATAGTTCTGAGAAAGTATTAAAATAAATAGGCTGATTTAAACATGTCTAATTTTTTTTAAATCCAAAAGGGCTTTCCCTAACGACCAAATTTATCTATACAATTCCGGGAAAAGATGATGAATTTTAAAAAATTCAAGAACACAGAAAGCTTATAAAAGTAATACATAAGCATTACTTTTGAATATGTGAAGTATGAACATGCTTATCCCCTTCCATATAAACTCAAGCCCAGATTCAGAACTCCCCTGAACCACCTGAAGGATCCTTGAGCCAAAGTTCATCTTCCCCACCTCTTCGTTCTGTTCTCTTCCCTCTTAATATTTTCCACTTCAACATACTAACCTTCCTCTCCTTGAATGCATCAGCACTCAGAGTCACAAAAATTATTTAATTTTATTACTGTTTTTTTATTGCCACAGTCTCATTTCCTATTACTTCCCATCACATTTTTCATATATTGGAAGCTAAATATTATCAATGAAAATGAACCCAAACTCTGCAAAATACTATAGTTTAAAGAAGTGATAGTAGTAAAAAAAGAAAGAAAGAAAAAAGAAAGATTTTTTTTTCAGACAAAAAAAAAAAAAAAGGTTTATTCTGAGCTGAGTATGTGTGACCATGGCCCGGAGAGGCATGCCCAAGAAGCCTTGAGCAAGCGGTCTCACCGTGGTTGGGTTACAGTTTGGTTTTATACATTTCAGGGAGACAGGAATTAACATGTAATGTCATAAATCAATACATGGAAGGCATACATTGGTTTGGCCTGAAAAGGCAGGACATTTCAAAGCAGGGGATTATAGGTTATAGGTGGGTTTAAAGATTCTTTGATTTGTGACTGGTTAAAGAAATGAAGCTTTGTCTAAAGGCTTGGAATGTTTTAAGATAAGGAAGTCTGTTAATCGGAGACAAGCCACTGGACATATACTGAACACATATACTCAGACTCAAGTGATCTGTTAAATAAATGGATGACTTGCAGGTGTGAACTTTGTCTTGCATAGCCTTAGGCCTTGTAATGAGTTACAAAGGATATCTCCAAGAAGGGAGGAGAGCATGATGAGGCATGTCTGACCTGCCTTCTCATGGCCAGCAACTCAGCTTTAGGGTATTTCTAGAGTCCTCTTGGCCAGAGGGGGTCCATTCAGTCAGCTGGAGAGCTTAAGATTTTATTTTAGTTCTCAATATGCTCTTGCAGGCTGGCTGAGAAAGTAACACCCACTCACAGTTATTACTGCTGCAAAAATGGATTCTGAGTCCCAAACATCCTACTAGTAGGTTTAATCCATCCAAAGATTGAAGGATTGTCTGATTACCTATACACATCAGGTCCTTACAAGAACTGCAAATGGTTAGGAAAGAGGGCCCTCCTCATCCACCCTTCCCCACATCTGCCCTTCCCAAAAGATTTACATGACATAGATCAGAAGCTCATTTTACAAAGCAATTTCCATGTCACTGATATAATTAATTCCAATTTTTTTAAATCGAAATTATCATATCCTTGGCTAAATTATAAGATTTTTAGATTTTTATTGTTCAAGAACTTGATAAAAACCCAGCATGGAAAACCAATCAGTTAGTTCTAAAAATAATAATGCAACTTTTTATTCTCCCAAAGTGTACAAATTTCAACTATCTCAAAGCAATGTATTTTTACCAAGCAGGACAAGGTACACACACACACACACACACACACACACACACACAATCTTGTTTTCCATATACATATACAGTCTCTCTCTCACTATATATATATATTTTTTTCTTCTTCTTCTTCCATCGCCAACTGAAAGTATGCCTCTAAAAATATAAAGTGACATTCTACCACATAAAAGCATATATATGATAAAATATCATTTATTTGCTTTGGCAGGAAATGAGACCTGCAAGCAATACAGCTGGACAAAATACTGCAATTTAACTAATTCCTAATACTTATTCCTAATTCTTTATTAAAAGGGAAAAAAGAAGAGCATTATTGCCAAGAAATAAAACCCAATACTTCTAGCTGCGATTTCAAAAGTAGGGAAGTATGTAAACAAACAGATTTGCCAAAACTGTGTAGCTGTGATTCCAACACAAGAAACACAAAGTTAAAGAGGCATACAAATTTTTGATATTTCCTGAGCTGATGCTGAAAATAACTTACAGGAAAGGGCTGCTGTTGAGACATATAAGTCCCAACCCCCACTAACTGCACAATCTTATCTATGACATGACAACATGGAAATGCTCATTAGGGCTGCTAATGTAAACTCTAATCATTATATTAAAATCCAACGATACCACTAGATGGTAAAAACAACCAAAGAGAGATGTCTTCTAGACTAGGGCTGATGATTTATATTGCAAATGCCACAACAGGATTTGACACGACTTGTAATGCCATTCAGCAGCTCTCCAAGCTCAGTCTCATGTTTAAAATGAGAAGAAACAAACGAACAAACAAACAATTTACTCCTTTCCTTCATCAGAGATGAGGGTATACTGATTTAATTAAAAAGAAATGATTTTGATGTTTATTTTATTTTGAATTCTGGTTCTTGAAGAAGACCAAAAGATAAATCCAAACCTGTCAAGTGACAGGGACTTCTGAGCAAAGTTTCAAGGGACAGCAATTCACATTTCTGATTCTACTTCCTCTCTTCTCAGTCCTCAGTCAGTCTGCAATCTGGCTTTTTCCCCCAGAGCACCACTAAAATTGCCCTTACCAACATTAAAAAACCTCCTAAATGCCAAATCTAATCATGTCCATTTTAAAAGCCTTGGTTCAAGCGATACCACCTCTGTGAGGTTGTCTTTAATGCTATGTGCAGGGTACAAATCAAAGACAACTCTGACAAAGCTTGGATTAGTAAAATCAAATTGTAATATAATTGTCTGTCACCTCACTGGGCAAAAATTCCCTGGGAATAGGCACCCCTTTTCACCTTGGAATGCACGGTACTTGACACACGGTCGATATCTGTGGAATAAATAAATTGAGGGTTTGCTGGGTTTGTTGGGTTACCTTGGAAAACCCAATTATCATACTTTTTCTTTGAAGTGCCTACAATAAGAACTAAAACAACACAGGAAAAAACCTGGAATGTTTCCAGGGAGAGTTTTCTTTATAAGATCAAGAAATTTGCCTCAATTTCAAGGGGAAAATTCCAACATTTGGAGACTATTATTAATATTTTGCTGATTTGTCTATAACCCTCTAATATCAAAAGCCCAAAGTTTAGTAACTTCTCTATGAACATCAAACTTCTTAAATAAAAATCATAGTAAATGGGGGCACTCATCACCTGCATACCAATGAGATAGAAAGGCCCATTGCCTGCTAGTTGTTTTAGGTCTATTATGTCTGAAACATTTCAGGGAGGAGGTGTCACAACTGTAACACAAACACACTGGAATACTCCAGAGTTGCTTACAATCTTATTATCAACAAAAACTGCCTTTGAGAATTCACAGCAGTAACCAAATGACCAAGCTGGCAGCACTTAAAGCTACTCTTTCTGCAGCCAAGGGAACTTCCCTTCCACCATCCTTCATCTTCAGATTTAGCTGTTCATCCTTCCCCACTCTGGGGTTTCCCAGAGCCACTCCTTACACTCCTATCCTGCTCCCCTCCTCCTGTTTCTTCTACTCACTCTAGCCTGGGGTCAGAAACTCAATTAGCAGAATCAAGCAGTTAGCAAAGGAATACCGGGAGGGAAAGAGAAAGAACAGGAATAATGAGAAGAGGAGGTAAAGAAATTCCCTGCCTACTAATTCCCAGCCACCCCACCCCACCCCACCCTTCCCCTTATCACTCCCAAGGCCTGACAGTCTTCCTCACAGCCGGTTCAACACCATTTCCTCATTCTTCCTTAGTTACCTCACCCTTTCCACAAACCCTAGGGCCTGACTCTGTGGATTTGCTCCTCTGAGATCCCAGGTGCTCAACCCCAACCAGGAAGGGTAGAGAATCACCTGCCTCAGGGTGGGGCGGGGAGGGGAGGGGAGGCCCAGACAGTAATGGTTAATGTAATTTGGGAGCTAAACGGGACCTTTACTTCCAAACTGTTTCTTTGGGAAATACACTGAGATCCAAATTATCACCTTTACCACTATCCCAAAACTGTTTCTTTGGGAAATACACTGAGATCCAAATTATCACGAGCTTTTAGAACACAACCCTATTAGGAATCGGGGACTGCTTACAATTGTTTCCTGATAAATTATAAACATGCTGTTATAAATTTATAAATGTTAAGCTGTTGGATTTATGAAACATCTATATTCTAAAAAAGGTGGTCATATGAGCCACCCCCAAGCTTGCCAAAAGACCGTTTACTAATCCAGAATTGGTTGGTTTTATTTGTAGACTCTGTAAAACTAAAGACTCTCTGTGAACCAGAACTCTGACTCACACTTTCTTCCCTGAGGGCTGAGAATCCCTTAAAGCTGCTGTCCCAACCCACTCCCCAATCCATGGGTTCAGCACCCCACCCTAACCCCGTTGAAAAATTGTCTTCCATGAAACCAGTCCCTAGTGCCAAAAAGGTTGGGGACCAATGCCTTAAAGATACTCTTCTGATGACTCCCGAAGAAAAATCTTAAGCTGGATTCATTTGCATCTTTTGTTATCATTTTAGAACCCCAGGTAGGGTATTGGATATTGACTTAATTATTCCAAGGCATAGGTATATTTTCAATAGCCAAGACTACCAAATAGGGTTTCCACTTGGATCCTCTCGGCTCACTTGAAATGTATGCCCAACTGTTCATTTATCTTACTCCAACGTGTCCAGGTGTCCTTGTGAAGGCTTGGATTTTGTTTTCTCTCAATGTTTACAAAAGGAACAACCTCCCAGGCAATACTGTGAGTCTGACCCTGTGACTGAGGGCTTTTGATTCAGCTGGCACACTTTAGGAGTCTCAAGCCTGTTCAGAGAGCCCTGCTCCAGGCCTAAACAAAAATCTCCATGGAAAGTGAAATTCAAAAGCAGAGCTCATTCACCCTTCACAGCCGGCAACCTGTCCAAAGCTGCCCTCGGTTTCCTGTGGCCTCCAGAAGGAACTATCCTTATGAATGCCATCCAGCTATCCTGGCTGGCTGTGCACATGAACCCCTCCTAACCAGCTTCCCCTGAGCTGAGCTGCAGAACCCTAACCATGTAAGAAGCATACCAGATAAAGAACAAGTTCCAGAAGTGAAGAGACAGTGTCAGAGATAGTAGTAAACCCTCAGGATTTACCTGACAGCCAACAGGAAACTCACCCCAGTGGCCAAATCTCCAATTTCAAGAAAAAAAAATTTATTTTAGCCAAGGACAGTAGTAAGTATATTGTGAAGAAGCCAACCAAATTCACTACACAAATGCACAAATAATACACAAAAGCATGTTAAATCTGCACAAAAACAATGGAGCATGAGAGTAGAATTAAAAAAAAAAAAGCATGTTAAAAAGAGGACAGTTCCAATAAGATTGTTCTATGGTGAGAAGAGAATGGATGAAAATACACAATTTAAAAAAAAGTTGGGTATTTAATTTCAATTCTCTGTCGAAATATTTATACCAAGGAAGGGGCTTTTGCCTAGGTATTAATGTTCAGGGAGCAACAGATGTAAACAGAATGGAGTCAGCTATGAGAAAAATTAGGCAAGGGAGGAAAGTAGCCTTTTATAGGCAAAAGGAGGAAGGGCAGAGAGGATTGTAAGTAAAGAAAAATGCTAGGAGTATCTGACAGTTAAAAGAACTTAAAACAATTAACTTTACTTGGTACACTGACTTGTTTGAGAATTTTATTTATTCAATTCACCCAATTATGCTTTTTTGAACCCCCACTATTGCCAGGCATGTGAGTATTTCTGCAAATGTCACATTTTAAGACCTGAGTACTCAAAGGCCTGAAGTTAGTGGCCTAAGAATAATCCGAAGCCTTCAAAAAGGGTCTGTGTGCTTTTTTGTTAAACACAAAATAAACACTTGAAATACAATGCAAAGGCTACCTTTGTGGGTATGGAGAGGGAAGGAAGCAGCCGCAGTGGTTGTTTCTTTTGCCTCTTTTTCATTCATTCTCTCACATACTCAACCAACAACTACTGATTGTCTACTAGGCCCCGTGCTTAGCCTCATGCCAGGATAAAAAGATATGACTAAAACTCTTCATGGAGCTTCAGACTGAACACAGAACATCAGACACACCAATGAATAATTATACCATAAGACATACTGAGATTAAAGGATATCACAGCATAACTGGGTGGTCAGAATAGGAAATAAACACTTCCCACTAGGTAAACTGTAGAAGCTTCATGAAGCCAAAGACTGATGAGCTGGACTACCAAGGATGGGGCAAGATTTTAATAAGAGGGATGGAGTAGGCACTCCATAGGTCAGAAGTGCATATACAAAAGTGAGGAATGAATAGTAGTTACGTGTGTTTCCTGCATTTTTCCTATATCCATTTGAGCTCAGCAATTAGCCGTCAACAGGTAAAATAACCAATCCTCCAAGAGTGGTGACTTCTGTAAATTTAGAGGTTGCACCTGACAAGGACACCACAGGTAAACAGATGGATTTCAAAACTTCAGATTTCTTACACCTAGCAAATAAACCTCATTGAATGGGGCCAATTTCATGCCCCAGGTTCCCTGCTATGACTTCTGAGTTGCTGCTTAGAGGCCCCGGGACCCTCTTTGTTCCAGGCCTTCCTTTAGGACCCACACTGTTACTGGTTCAAATTCTTTGAATCAGTTACTAACACATGTTGATTACTACAAGTTTGCATTGCAAATACACACTCCCACTATGTGATAAAAAGAGGCTGCACTTAGGAATAAGTTAATATATGCTTTGTAAACCACTCCCCCACCAAGTGATTTTTCCCCCTGCATTCCTATTTCACCAGGTTGTTGAGGGTTTATTGCATTGATGCATGCAAAAGTGTCTGTCTAGCACCTAGGTGTTACCTGGAATGCTGATGTCTGGGTCCAAGTGGCAGGTGGCCATCTGGAGCTTCATATGGCTCTTCTACCTCATACACGTTTGCATCACTGTCCTCCATGCTGCTGGAATTCTGCCACGCCAACTCTGGAGTTTTCCCTCCAGCCATAATAAATGGCAAGTTCTCATACTCTGGTATTTCCTCATAATGGCGTATATTTTCATATTCTGGGGCACAGATGCTTGTAACAGACTTGCAAGGTGCCTGAGGCGACAACTCCCTAGAGAGCATTTGGTCATCCAAAGACTCAGTTCTCAGACCACTAGCTGTACCAGCCTGGGGCCGAGACTTCTTCCTCTTTTTTTGAGATTCCAGGCTGGAGTTATCTGCAGAATATGCCTTGATAGGTTTACTTCTCTTCCCTTCTCCTACCAACAAGCCATGCCAATCACCTTCAATCCCTTTCCGTTCCCTACGGGAGAGATTACCTGCGGTTGTGTCTCCAAGTTGGCTACTCCTGGACCAAAATTTCTGAAAGTCACTCTTCATGAAACAGATGGACAGTTTCATGTTGAGCAACCTTTTAAAAGAGTTTTTCTTTGTAGAGTCCTTGCAAGGTTTAGTGCACCTTTCCATATCCACAGCAGATAATGATTTTGCTCTAGGCTTGGTTAGGGCAGTTGAAGGCTCATTATTTGAGGATATGGTGACAGACTTCAAGGATTCTGGATTCCCTGAAAAGGGTAAAATAGGATGAGGTAATTTCCACACTGGCTTTTCTGAAGTCTGTTTAGGCATATCAAAGGAAGATGACACACCATGGTTCTGGGCACATAAATGCGGAAGATGATTTCTTTCAAGACCTTTCTCAGAATTTCTTTCTTCATTTGAGGGATAAGAACTTTTCTCCACAAGCTCCTCGGATGCGGCCTTTTTAAGCACTCCTGCAGCAGGCAAGCTGTGTCTTTGAGGTTTTTTAGGGACAATTCTTGAGGAACTTTCCTCTTTTATTATAGATTCCTTTTGCATTTGAGGGGCAGAAACTCCCAGGTTACAGGCAGTAGGCAAATGTTCATTGCAAGTTAATTTGAGCTGCTTAGGCAGGCTCATAGATAGAGTACTGCATCTTATAAAACTGGTCCCTTTGTCCAGAGCAAGTGACACAGAACCATCTATTGTAGTGCTGTCAGAAATCAAATTAGAGTCTGTATCTAATGAAGGAGTCATTTTTTCAAAGGAAGATGTTTCATGACCCAGGGCTTTGTGTGAACTGACTAAGTCCTGTCTGTCACTGTTGGAATCCATATTTAATTCACTTTTATTTCCTGGATTCATTTTGTCTACCTGTTCTTGGTTACACAAAACATTCTGATGAAGAACACTGATTTCATTGTTTTTCAAACTATTTTCGATAAGACAAGAAGAGCTACTGTTTGAATTTTCTGGGTCTTCAGTACTTTCATTAGGAGTATCTATATACTTTTGGCGTAACAGACGAGCAGCGTGTGTCTTTCGGGGCTTGGGAGTTGGAAATTTGGGGGTATATGGTACTAAGTGAATTTCTAAGGGGCCAAGGTCTTTGACTTCTGATTTTTTACTAACTTCATCTGAAGATATAAAAGTAACCCTTTGACCATTTTCTAGAGCTTCTAGTTTGGATGAATGAAAGTAATTATTGCTTTTTTCACTGCCATCTTGACAAGTTTCAAAATTTTGAAATTCATCACTGGGAAGCTGTAAGTGGCAACTGTGATGATCAGGAACGTTTTCGAAACTGGACAAGGAAGGTGACAAATCTGCAAATTCAATTCTGAATTGTCTGTTTGAATTACAGCCACCATTCATTTCTGGATTGTCTGCAGACCTGTGCTTCTTTGAGGAAATAAAAGGTGACGTTTGGTGTGTTAAAACATCTTTGAGCTTCTCTTCTAGAATGCTTGCCTTTAAAACTACTTTAGTCTGATTCTTGACCTTTTCACCATGAGACTCATATTTACTCATAGTTTTTATAGTCAAAGACTCATCAATTTTACTGTTTTCTAAATTTTCATTCATTTCCAGGGGCTCTAAAACAAGCTGCTTTACATACAAATTCTCTCTATTTCCAAGCTTATGGATACACTCAGAACCACAGGAACACGTTGGTAAAGTACAATCACTATTCTGATCTCCTATATTTTTGCAATTAAAGTTGTCAGTGCTTTCAGGTAATTCTTGTTTATGCTCTTCCAGATTTAAAGTAATTTTCCTTGATGGTGACTGCCCAACATCTCCAACAGAACTTTTCAGAACTTTTGGTTTGGGAGCGATAGCCGGTTTGGCTTTCTTTGTTGACTGTGGAACACTAGAAATCACAATGTCAGGCTTAGGTGCGACAGGAGGTGGAGCTGGCTTATTATTTGCCACAATAAACTTTGGCTTGGGGGCCACTGGTGGCTTTTTAATCTCTAGAAAAGAAAAAAGAATAATTTGATGTTAAAAAAACCAAAGCACAAGATGATACATGATGAAATTTGATAACATTTTTACTTTTAACAATATCAACTTATATTTTACTTGCAATCTACTAGGTAGATTATATATTATATTATATGAAATCAATATTACTCTTGAAAATTCCTTAAATTGTCTTTCAATTCCAGTACACATAGCTTTGTGTATACTGTACATGTTAAAATATGTCCAATATAGCTTTTCCACCAACTTTGGAACAGGTTACCATATCTTTAGTTAACAATAAATGAAATAACTGACTTTTGCTTGGGACCCATATAGTAGTTCTTCAGTTCATTTGCTGAGTGCTGAGAGTTGAATTTGCCTAAGTTAAATGTAGGCTGCAACTCTTTAAGCTTCTCATATGAGTAAACAGTCATATTCTTAAGCTTCTCATATGAGTAAGCAGTCATATTCTTCTACCTCAGTGATAATATAATAAAGCTGCATAGATGCCTTTTATCAATGGTCTGTCCAATTCAATAGATAGAACCCCAAAGGAATACAGAAATCATAAATTTTCTAAACTTAAAAACTGAAAATTAATTCTTTGGTATTATTTGAGGGTCATAATAAAGCTGATATTTCTCTGTGCAGGGGATATCAACTGGGAATTTTCCTTCAAGGAACTTTATTTTTTAAAAAGTTGCATTCTAGGCCCTCCCTCAGATCTAACCAATCAGAGTCACCAGGAATAGATCCTGGATTATGTTGTTTATTCTTCATTATTAACCACTGTTCTAGCGCATTTAAAAAATGACCACAATTGCTAGTGTAGCAATTCTTCCTTGACAATATATATGAAGTATTTAATTAACATCTATTATATCATGCTTGATTTGTACAGACTTGCTTCTAGCCTATGGGAACCTAATAAAAGCTTTACACAAAAAGGCTGGGTGTGGTGACTCATACCTATAGTTTTAGTACTTTGGGAGGCTGAGGCAGGAGGATTGCTTAAGGCCAGGAGTTTGAGACCAGCCTGGGCAATAGTCCCCATCTCTACAAAAAATTAAAAAAAATTTGCAGGGCATGGTGGCATGTGCCTGTAGTCCTAACTACTCCGGAGGCTGAGGCAGAAGGATTGCTTGAGCCCAGGAGTTAAAGGCTGCAGTGAGCTATGATTGAGCCACGGCACTCTAGCCCCCA
>CM052440.1:20210567-20236937 GCA_028533085.1 Varecia variegata | reverse complement strand
GAGCCCAGGAGTTTGAGGTTGCTGTGAGCTAGGCTGATGCCACAGCACTCTAGCCTGGGCAACAGAGTGAGACTCTGTCTCAAAAAAAAAAAAAAGTCAAGTCTTAAGAGAAAGTATGAATGCCTTAAGCTTCTTCCCAATCTCCCATCTAATTAAATAAAAACTGACAGACCATCATGTTGATTTCATTTCTGTAACCATTCTCAAAACATCCTACCTCTGGGATTTTCAAAATAATTTTTTTAAAAATCAGTTTTGCAGCCGGGCGTGGTGGCTCACGCCTGTAATCCTAGCACTTGGGAGGCCGAGGCGGGCGGATCGTTTGAGCTCAGGAGCTCAAGACCAGCCTGAGCAAGAGCGAGACCTCGTCTCTACTAAAAATAGAAAGAAATTAGCTGGACAACTAAAAATATATAGAAAAAAATTAGCTGGGCATGGTGGTGCATGCCTGTAGTCCCAGCTACTCGGGAGGCTGAGGCAGTAGGATTGCTTGAGCCCAGGAGTTTGAGGTTGCAGTGAGCTAGGCTGACGCCATGGCACTCACTCTAGCCCGGGCAACAGAGTGAGACTCTGTCTCAAAAAAAAAAAAAATCAGTTTTGCAAGATAAAAAGAGTCCTGGAGATTGGCTGTGCAACATGAATATAGTTAACATTTCTGAACTGAACACTTAAAAATGGTTAAGATCATAAATTTACATTATGTGTATTTTACCACAATTAAAAAAAAAACTTCATCTCATCAAATTAATCTTTTACTTTCTGGATCTTAGAGCCTTGTCAGAAGCTTCAGAGTTGTTTAACCAATTCATTTTTGCTTTTGAGTTAAATCTTTTTTTCCCCTGGTACCAATTTTACTTTTTTCTTTAAATGTGTTTTGTATATGAGTCTGCTTCCAAGAGACATAAATTCCTGCTCTCTCTTAGTGTCATAGGAATTCAATTAGCTACATATGAGCTGGGGTTGATTCCCAATAAATATGGCACAGCATTGTGTACCTAAAGCTTTCAACACATACTCAGGGAATTCAATAAATAACTGTGAACTTCAGCTTGCCATTGTTAGTTAACTGTATATTGGAGGAAGCCAATAATGTAAGTTAGGGAGCTGGCTAACTTAACTGTGTGTTTTGTGCAGACCTGGCTGCCTCACTTGCCTTACTTGTAAATGAAGAAGTTTAACAGCTCTCTCAAGCCCATATGAATCTAAGATTATAATTTCTGAGATAATTGCTTCAAAAGAACCCTGATATGCTACAGCCTCTTTCTCCTGTGTTTTTCTTCAGTGCACCTTTGTTTTCACCACTAGAAGACAAGCTCCAGGAGGGCAGGCACTTTGTCTCATTCACTATATTCCTGCACTGAAAACAGGGTCTGGGAATAATCAGAGGTGCCACATACACATACTCTTTAATAGGTCTCAGAAACAGGAAATTTCTTTTTTTAAAAAAAAAAAAATCAATATCCATTTTAATGTGGAATATTTTGAACAGTGAGCAGGAATCAACTTCAATAGGATTATTGAATAATTCCTTAATTATTAATAGGAACAAGTATTCAACTAAGTCATTGGTATAGCAATATCCAAAATCCTTCATTATTATTATTATTTTTAATGGCTCTATTTTGAAAGAAACACAACTCAAAAAATAATAAGCCCTTATATTATAGTCTGCTCAAATGTCAAACTCTTGAAGTAAGTGCATGATGTTTGGCAATGAATCCAGCACCTTTGGATCTTAATACTGTATCAACAGTCAGACCCAAAGCTTCCTTGAGCAGAGCAGCAAATCTTTTATTTACACAGCTGTTTGGCTCCAGAGAAATATAAGGTAAGAAAGTAAAGCACTAGTAACCATTTTACTAACTATTACAAACATACTCGTCATCTCTTACACACAGATGGCTGTGGTTCACGTGTACACTCTCTTGGCTATTGGACCAGTCAAAAAGCAAAGCACAGACATTACCGAGACAGTGACCTGTACATGTTCAAAAACATACAAAATATTCACCTATAATTCTCTCACCTTTTTCATATACTGCTTAGAATGATTCTAAAATCTCTATTAAGGATCCACTCTGTCACAGATGCAGAAAAACAAAGCAAGCTTTTCTTCAGGATACATACAACTTAGATATTCTACAACATTCCTCTTATTTTCTTAAATTAAACCAACCCTCCCAAATATCACAGATTAGATTAGAAACAAACATTGCCTCCAAGTTGCAAATCACTTTCCTAAAAGTTTTAATGAATTTGACTACTGTTCCAAAAAGACATGATAATCAGCTTGTAAGAACTATGTATACATCATTTTATAAGAATGGGGTGGAAATAAAACCCAGTTCTCTTCCATAGTCCTCATTTAGACACAGAAAGAATTATAATAAATCTTAACAGATGGGTGAGCAAAAAAGTAGTTAATGCTTCTCAGCAAGCCATGCTAAAAACCAACTAACTCAGCTAGACACAGGAAGTGTCCCTCTTTTAAGCACCACAAAAATGTCTGTGGACTTCTTTAATTATAAAGTTGATAAAAAATAAAAATAGCTTATTATTCTAGGGTAATTCAAATGAAAGAATGATAAACTTCCAGACTGGGTCCTAGAAATTAGGTTTACATATATAAATGTCAAATGAAATGCTTCTGTACTTGTTTATTATAAATTGTTAGGACTGGAATTGAAAACTGATACATATAAGATATAAATATTTTAAATACATTTGTGTAAAAAAAGGAAAAACTAAAATTGGCTAGAAATATTTTTAAACTTACAGTCACTTTAAATTTAAATTAATTACTTGAATAAAGGTAAGGCACAGTAATTTAGGATGAAAATGATTTACCTTACGTAGGTAGAAAGTCTCCCTTTGCTAAAGAAAGGAGAGTTTATAAAGACTATAACTACAACAGTGTATGATGACATGTCTCATATACATACATATAACATCAAAAGGGAAGATCCACGACATCTTCTACAGGAAAATTTCACTCCTTGCTTTCTTTTCCTATTGGCTAACTTCTTGTTTCCTCAGTTGTAATCTGATTACACTAGCAATGCAACATTACAATATATCTAGGTTTTAGAAATAATACAAATCAGAACATTTGGAGTGCTGCTTGACAGTTTCAAGTTGCAGGAATTTTAAACAAATGCCAAGAAAAGCAATGAAAATTTAATCTGATACTTAAGTGTTGATTCTAGAAGTAACTTTGAAGGGAAGCTTTAAACTATTATACTACAAAATTTCTAACTAAAGTTTATTTCAACGTGGACGAAAAGTGTAAAAAAAAGCCCTTAATATTTTACTTAACACGGTATTAAATTCCGGTTTAAAAATTAAACTATGTTTTTATGAAGTGAATGTAACACTAGCAATTATTTTGAAATATAAAAACTGTTCCTTAAGAATGTTCAGAAATACAATGCCCAGAATTGCTCAAAATCCACACAAAGGTAAATAAATGCAGGCTTTGTCATCTGGATGAGGGGAAAAGGACTATGGGAGGCAGACAGAAAATAAGGCTTTGTTTACACTAACCAGGTAGAAATAGAAAAAAAAAAATCCGTAAGAAATTGGGTGAAGATGAGCAAAACAATTGCCATGAGCAATCCTACTCCTCTGCTTCTCAGGTAACAGGAGTAAAACGACCAGGACAAGAGTAACAATGTCTAAGCCTCTTTATCTACTAAGGGTAAGGGTTTCCAGCCGACACTAGGTTTAAAGCGACTCAGCATAGTTCCCGAGTGCAATATCCTGGGAACACTGCCCTTTCCTAGAATAACTGATTTCTTAACATGAGAAGCGACACCATTTTCATACGCAAAGGCAAAGTCACTCAAATTGTTGAAGAGTTGAGCAAATGCCCTCTCTTTACATTTCTCGTTTCGCCAGGCGCAAAGAGAGCCCCCCGGACGGGCCTCCCTTTGAAGGGGGGTCCCAAGAGATCCACGATTTCCAAACAGCCCCTCTCGGCAGGAAGGGACGAGAAATGTGGCAACAAACGCCCCGGACTCCGCACTTTCCGACGTGCTCGGGAAAGGTAGAGAGCACACAACTCGCCCACCCCAGCGGAGAAAGTTGCTCGAGAGCCCAAGCCTTGGAGCGCTCGCTACAAACTTTCCAGCGGCAGCGCGAGCGCCGTCACTTACCCGCGGCAGAAGTCATGATTCCCCGTGCAGCTCGCCTCCCCGCTCGCGCCCCTCAAACCATGTTCCCCTCTCAGTCCATTGTTTCCACAGTTTGGGCAGAAGAGAAAAGCCCCCGCAGCGCCCACATTCCGTCCCGCCGCCCCGCTGAGCAGCCCGAGCGCCGCACAAAGGATGCGGCCAGCTCTAGCGACCCTGCGGCGCTCCCGGGCGCGAGCCGCAAGCGGCGGGCGGGCGAGCACGAGCGCCGCCCAGCCGAGCTCCGGGCGGACAGCCAGGCGCGGGCACGAGCAATGCTTACCGTGGCTCGGCCGGCGCGTGCCCCTTTTCAGCTCCAAAAAAAAAAAAAAAATCAGTGCTCCTGGCGCCCCCTGCTTGTCGCCGCGGTAAAAGTCAGACAAAAGCCCTAGCCTCCACCAATCCGAGGGCTCCAGCTTCATCCCGTTCCCGCCCCTCCTGCTCACTCGCTCACCCTCTGCTCCAATAAGCGGGCCTGAAAAGGGGGCGTGAGCGGCGAGGCATGCTGGGAATTGTAGTTTTCTAGAGCCTCAGGACGGGCAGAAGCCGAAGTATCGGTGCCGCCTGTTCTCCCGCCTTCATTTCCCATCGTGCTGAGGCGGGTGGCATGGCGGAGAAGGATGACACCGGAGTTTGACGAAGAGGTGGTTTTTGAGGTAAGTGGAAAATGGCGGTGGGTGTGGATTGCCTTTGTTTGAGAAGGACGAGAGGTAAAGCGAGGAGACAAGGCGATCCTGGGGCGAGAAATCGGGTGACGCGTTCCTGTTGGCCTCGACCACCGAACCCCTGCGATTTAGGGGCCTAGTGTCGGCCGCAGCCTGACAGGTGTAGCGTGAAACGCTTTGGCCGTGGCTGGCTTCTGTCGCAGGCCCGCCCTTAATTCCCAGCCCGGGCCGGGTTGCCAGGCCCATGGGCAGGAGCCCTGTCCATTCCCCGGGGAAGGGATGCGCCGTTGGGGGGAATGCGCCTGGCTGGGCGGGGCCGAATCGTGCATTTTAGATTCTCACAGTTGAGCCGCCTCCTTTTTCATTCTCGATTTTTTGGGACAGTATCCAGAAGTGCTTCAGGTCACTGTTCACAGTCAAGGCGTGGCCCTCGAATGAAGGCAGCAGGTGCCGGCTTTCTAACACGGTTTAAAGTCTGTGTATGTGGGACCTACTGTGGGTGGTTAGAGCCAGAGCATCTCAGCATCTAGATTCGATTCTTTTGTCCTTTGCTATTGCGCTAGGTGTAGCCAGTTCTTCTGACTCAAGGCTCTGGAATTGAGTGCTTTTGTGTGGGACTGTTTTAAGACATTCTCTGCCATCTTGAATGAAAAAAATCAGAAGAGTATTTTTGGTGCCATTTTTCTATCAGACACAGGTCAAAGCTCACACCCCTGCATATCCGCTTTACTTTTGATCATCCAGCTAGATTTTAAGAAATTTTTAAAAAAGAAGTGGCCAGTGCCTTGCAACGGGAAAGCGAGGCACTGACAGTTTCAATGTTAAATATTGAAATATGTACAAACTGTCATTGGAGGATTAATTTGAAAATGGCCATCTCTTCTTGCAGTCTCCAAGACGCTACACCTAGTAAGTGATATCCAAGGTGAATCTTGAAACTATGAATCGAATTAGAAAGCCTGAAAGGAAAAATGTGTTACATAGAAAAGGAACTGAGTATACCAAGGGTGGGAGCTGTGAAAGTAGGGGCTTGGGTGTGGTGGAGGGTCGCTATATAAACTGGTTTGATGTGGCTACAACGTAGTAGTGGAAAATGTGGCCATTTTACCGAAATGAAAAGTCTAGATGTGAGTTCATTAGGGAAGACAAGGGCCTGAATTTGGAAATGAGAAAAGGAATAATGGAATAACAGCTTGGATAGACATTTCTAAGTTAAAATCGAAGTAACAATGACAGGTTGAATGTGAGAGTTGAAGGAGAGAGAAATCTAGGTTGCTTAGATTTCTAGGTGAGGAAAACTGGGTGGATGCATTTTTTTACCCCATTATTTTCTTTGATTTCTGAATATAATAGTAATACATGCTCAAAGAACATTTTACTGTAGAAAATAAGCCAAAAAATGAAAATCATCCATTATTCCACCACCCAAAGATGGCTGCTATTAACTGTATGTGTTCTTACAGACTTTTTTTTCTGTGCAAATGTGTTTATGTGTGTTTAATATTTTTTAACACAAAAGGTATACCACATAGCATTTTGTATATATTTTTCACTTGAATTTATCATCAATCTTTTCACATTCATCATTCTTTGAAAAAATTATTAATAATATCCCATCATGTACATGTATCATAATTAACCATTTTCACATTATTGGATAGGTACATTGTTTCAAAATACTCACCATTGTAATCAACACTGATATAAGTCTATGTTTAACTGCAACTCTGATTTTCCTTAGAATGGTTTCTAGAGCTAGTGGGTCAAAGGATATGAACATTTAAGACTTACGCAGTAAGATCATGCCAGTTCTCATTGCCATTAAGAATAAGAGGGTATTAGTTTCACCAAATCCTCAGCAACAGCCGTATTAGTTTCCTTTAAGCTCTGTTAATTTGATAAGAAAAAAGTAGCATGCCATTGTTTTAGTTTACATTTTGTATGTTTATACATTTATTGGCCATTTAAATTTTTTTTAGCATTTCTCTTCATATTTTTTGCCAATTTCTCTGTTAGATGCTAGCTTTTTAAAAATTGATTTATATGAGTTCTTCATATATTACTAAATCTTTGCCATATTTGTAGAAAAATTTTTCCAGTTTGCTGTTTATTGGCTTTTTGTTATACACATTAACTTTTA
The DNA here is from genome assembly GCA_028533085.1 of Varecia variegata. Classification (NCBI taxonomy): domain Eukaryota; kingdom Metazoa; phylum Chordata; class Mammalia; order Primates; family Lemuridae; genus Varecia; species Varecia variegata. The sequence continues at coordinate 20,229,963 of CM052440.1, read as the reverse complement.
TTGCAGTATAATTTACATAATGAAAGTACACAAATCATAAATGTGCAGACTGACATATTTCTGTATGTTGAGCACACCCATGTAACTGGCACCCAGATCAAGAAACAAAACATCATCAGCATACCAGAAGCTCCCTCTTGGTCCTTTTCAGTCATTAGTCCTTACCCAAAGATAACCACTGTTGAGACTTACAATAACTAACATAGATTAGTTTTGTCCATTTTTATTGTTTGCACTGTGTAATATCATTTATATGCTCTTTTGTGTCTCACTTTTTTTGCTCCCTGGCTTGCTTTGTGAGATTCATCCATATTGTTACATGAACATTTTTTATTTCTGCATCGTATTCCATATGAATATATGACCATTTTTTAACCCATTCTTTGTTGATGGTTGTTGAATAGTTTCCAGCTTTAAACTACTAGTGCTACTGTGAACCTTTTATTATGTATTTTGTTAAACATATTTCCAGTGGAATTGCTGGGTCGTAGGAAATATTCACCTTCCATAGATACTGCCAAACATTATTCCGAAGTGGTTGTACCAATTTATACTCCTGATAGGAGTGTATGAGAGGTCCCATTGCTATATATCCTCACCAACACTTGCTAATTTCAGTCTTTTTCTTTTATCTTGCTGGTGGCTATGTCCTGCTATCTCCTTGTGGTTTTAATTTGTATTTCACTGATAAGGAAGTTAAGATTTTTAATGTATTTATTGGCCAACTGTATATCCACTTTTGTGAAGCCACTTCAAGGTTCTTGCATATTTTTCTATGAGGTTGTCTCTTTTTCTTACTGATTTAAAAGAATTCTTGACATACACTGGATACAAGTCCTTTGTTGGATATATAGTTGGCCCTCCATATCCATGGGTTCCATCTCCACAGATTCAACCAACTCATCAAAAATATTAAAAAAGAAAAAAAAAAACTGTAGGGGTTGGAGTTGTGGAAGCAGGGTGGCTCTCACCTGTAATCCCAGCTACTCAGGAGGCTGAGGTAGGAGGATTGCTTGAAGCCAGTAGTTCAAGATCAAACTGGATAACATAGCTAGACCCCTGAGTCTAAAAAAATGAAAACAAAATTAGGTGGGTGTGGTGGCACACATCAGTAGTCCCAGCTCTTCCAAAGGCGTAGGCAGGAGGATCCCTTGAGCCTAGGAGCTCCAGGTAGCAGTGAGCTATGATTGTGCCACTGTACTCTAGCCCAGGCGACAGAATATTTGTAAATAGTTGTTATATTGTATAGCTTTTTTATTTATATTATTTTTGGGTTTTGTTGTTATCTTTTATTTTATTATTATTTTTTTAAGAGACAGGATCTCATTCTGTCACTCAGGTACAGTGCAGTGGCATCATCATAGCTCACTGCAACCTCAAAACTCTTGAGCTCACGCAATCCTCCTGCCTCAGCCTCCTAAGTAGCTGGGATTATAGGCACACGCCACAATGGCCAACTAATTTTTCTATTTTTAGTAGAGACAGGTCTTGTTCTTGCTTAGGCTGGTCTCGGACTCCTGAGCTCAAGCGATCCTCCCCCTGCCTCAGTGTCCCAGAGTGCTAGGATTACTCTGGGTGTGAGCCACCGGCTGATATTTTCTTTCCAAGCTTTATTTGACCTTTTGCATTTAGATCTGCCATCCATCTGGTACTGATTTTCGTATGATATCAAGTAACAATCAACATATTTTTTTCACATGTGGATGTCCAGTTGACCTACCACCGTTTACTAAACAAACCATTTTTTCCCCACTGAACTGTAGTGTTGCCTTTGTCACGAATCAGGCTACGTTGCATGTGTAGATTTGTTCCTGGACTCTTCTTTTCCATTTGTCATTTTGTTATTCTTGTGCTAATAACCAATTATTTTAATTACTGTAACTTTATAATAGGTATTAATATCTGATAGGATAAAACTCTAAAGTTTTATTTTTCTTCAAGATTGCCTTTGGCTGTTCTTGGCCCATTGTATTTCTATATGAATTTTAGAATCAGACAGTTAATTTCAGTTAAAAAAAAAAACTACTGAGATTTTGATTGAGATTGCTTTGAATCTATAGATTAGTTTGGGGAAACTTAACATGTTTACAATTGAATCTTCTAATCCATGAACATTTATTGCTTGCCTTCTAAATGAGTGAAGCAGCTCCCCATCTCTTTTCTGTGCTCTAGGACTGATTTTACAAAATGGAAATTATCTATTCCATGAGGGTATAGCTAAATTGGCCCTTAAATGATCTAGGCCTCTCCTGGGGAAAAGAAGTAGACATTGTCTATCAGGTCGATTTCTTGTATGCTTATTGCTTGGTTACAATTTTCTATTTTGATAACTTTTTTTATTCTGAAAAGCACTGTAATATAGTTAAAAGTATCAGCTCTGGAATTGGACAGCCTAAGAAATCCTAGCTCAGCTGTGTTTTAGTTCATGTGACTTTGATCAGTTAACTTCTCTAAGCTTCAGTTTTCTTCATATTAAATAGAAGTAATAGTACCTATCTCATAAAGTGGTTGTGAATATTAAATGATTTAATATAAGTGAATTACTTAGATGAGTACCTGGTGCATTGTAAATATTCAGTAAATGTTATGTACTACTAAATTTTTTCAGCAAATTGTTCTTTAGATTTTCAAAATTATTGATATTCTTAGTAGTTTCTTAATTTTTAATCTCATTTGTAAAACTAATTAGATCTTTTTACTTCCTATGTTTACTCTTGTCCTCTCTTTTTATCTTGCATAGTTTTGCCACAGTATCCACTTCTCAGATAGATTTTTCAAAGAACTAGTTATTAGTTTTGTTTGATTAGCTCAATTGAGTATGTTTGTGGTTTTTAAATTTTTTATTAAAATTTTTTAATGTTTTAAATTTATTTTTTTTAATTGAATAGATTTAAGGTGTACAAGTGGTATTTCGTCACATGGATGAATTGTATATGAAGAGAAGTCAGGGCTTTTAGTGTACCCATCACCCAAATAGTGTCCATTATACCCAACAGGTAGTTTTTGATCTCTCTCCTCCCAACCTACCCCCCTTTTGAATCTGCAAAGTCCATTATAACAGTGGTCCTCAACCTTTTTGGCACCAGGGACAAGTTTCATGGAAGATAATTTTTCCATGGACCTGACAGGGTAGGGTAGGGGATGGTTTCAGGATGATTCAAGCACAGTATATTTACTGTGTAGTCAAACCTCTCTGCTAATGATAATCTGTATTTGCAGCCACTCCCCAGCCCTAGCATCACCACCTCAGCTCCACCTGAGATCATCAGGCATTAGATTCTCATAAGGAGAGTGCAGCTTAGATCCTTCACATGCGCAGTTTACAGTAGGGTTCAGGCTCCTGTGAGAATCTAATGCTGCAGCTGACAGGAAGCAGAGCTTATGCAGTGATGTGAGTGATGGGGAGAGGCTGTAAATACAGATGAAGCTTCACTGGCTTGCCTGCCTCTCACCTCCTGCTGTCCAGCCTGGTTCCTAACAGGCCACAGTTTCTAGTTTTCTTCTAGAATTTTTATGGTGGCAGATATTACGTTTACCTCTTTAATCCATCTTGAGTTATATATGGTGAGAGATAGGGATTTGGTTTCATTCTTCTGCATTTGGCTCTCCAGTTTTCCCAGCACCATTTATTGGCTAGAGCATCCTTTCCCCAGTGTATATTTTTGTTTGCTTTGTTGAAGATCCGTTGGTTGTGGGTGTATGGTTTTACTTCTGGGTTCTCTATTCTGTCCATTGACCTATGTGTCTACTTTTATGTCAGTACCATGCTGTTTTGGTTACTATAGCATTGTAGTATAATTTGAAGCTGGGTAATATGATGCCTCCAGATTTGTTTTTTTTGCTTAGGATTGCTTTGGCTATTCAGGCTCTTTTTTGATTCTATATGAAATTTAGTTTTTAAATTTTAAAAATTCTACTTTTATCTATTTGGTTTCATCTACTTTTTTGTGTTTACTTTGCTCTTTTTTCCTCTTTAGCATCTTGAGTTAAAAACTTAATACTGAAAATAATTTGTAAGTTTATAAATTTCCCTATGAATACTGTTTTGGCTGTATTGCATGAGTTTTGAAATGTAGTTTGTCTCAGAATTTTGTAATTTCCATTTTGATTTCTTCTTTAACTCATGATTTATTTAATACTCAGGTGTATGGTGAGGGATTGATGTTATTGTTGGTGATGATTTTTCTCCATGTGTCCCTTAGACCCATAATTCTACTTTGACCATTATGAACTATATCACCTATATTCCCTTGTCCTCTGATTCCATTTAGGTTCAGCCAGTGGGAAGAACCTGCAAATCAGAGGAGGGTGTCAGAGACTTCTGGGTATTTTCCCTCCTGGTTCCCTCCCTATAGGGCTGTCATTTGTTCTTATACCTAAAGCCACAAGTATTATTGGGGGAGTCTTCTTTTAGTTCCAGCTCTTACAGGGAGATCCAGTAATACTGCTTCTTTCCCTTGGCCTTTAAGGCCTATGGAATTAGTAACTTCCTGCTGTTACTTGTCCCTGGTGCTTTTTTATTCCCTGTTGGTTGCCTCAGTATTGCTTATAGCTTTGTAAATGGTCATTTCATACTCTTTTCAATTCCCCCTTTTGAGTTGCTCTTTGTTTCTTCCTACAAGACTTTCTTGGTTACCCTATTTTGCTGCCCCTGTTCTGTTCTCTTGGGAATAACTCCTGTCTGTTGTCATCCATGGCCTCTGGTTTTGTGCTCTGAGAACCTATTCCTTATCTCTTAGTGCTGCATAGCCTCATATGGAATGGTTGTTAAAGTATATCCTCCTTGGGTACTGTATACCTTTTATGGTCAGATCCCTATGGGTACAGGTTTGTGGGCCTAAGAGTTGCTTTAGAGGTTGAATAATTACAGGTTTTTACAGGATTTTGGTTCCTTTGGCAGTACAGTTTCCTGAAAGATAGTAGGTGTCCAGTCTGTTTGCTTCCAGACAGTTTCATATACAAGTAACCACAGCAACAGAGCCCATCTAGATATAGTTCTTAAATCTAAAGGCTGTAGATTATTTACTGTTTCTATTCTGGATCTTTTCTCACTCTTTTTCAACTTAATGGCAAGCACCTTGATTGAGACTTGGTTGGAGAGATATCACCCTTAATCAGAGTTTTGCAGCTCTGCTGGTTCCTATTATTTTGGGGAGGTTTCTGGGAAAGGCTTAGGGCAACCATCTTATTTCTTGCCTTTTGGCTTTTCCAACTATGAGAACTGCAACACCCCCTCTCCACCCACCCCCTTTACCACTTTTATTCAGTTTAGATCTCAGGTCACACACAGAGAAAAGCCTTCTTTTGAAGAGCTGAAAGCTTAATGTCTACCACTAGATTACTCAGCCTAGCTGGTGAAACATATTTCAGATTCTGCTAAGTCAGCCCTGCTTCTGGATACTAAGTACTAGGTTATCTATACATCCTAGTGCGGAAAACAGAAACCTGTCTATCTACTGTAAGCAGAAAGTGATTTTATACAGGGAATTAGTGGTTAGATTATTGTTGGAAGTTCTAAAAAGGATCAAGCTTTATTGAGGTTGCTATACTCATGAGGCCAAAAACACATGATCATGCTCATGATCATGATCATGTTACAATCCAGGGATCGAGAAGCCATCAACACATCTGCTTATCAATAACCTAACAAATGATCCTTTGGTACTGGAACTCAGACCCTCTCCACTGTCTGTACCACAGCTGCCTCTGTGTTACCAGAAAGCTGTAAAATACATATTGGAACACTGCTATAAAAACATTTTGCTGCCACAGCTTTGTTTTATAGCAAAAAGAATGGGGGGTAGGGGAAGAGAAAGAGAGAAAGCCAAAGGAGCAAGAAGTGGACCTCTGCTTCTCTTCCACCTTCCAAATCTCTCACAGGTATACCTACTTGGGGGAAGCCTAATTTATTAATTTATCTAGCACCCTAGCTGCAAGATAATTTGGGAAATGTCAGGTGTAGCTTTCCTGCTTCTGCAATACAAGAGATATCTGGAAAGAAGATAGAGTGGAGGTGGACAAACCAGTCTACCATATCTATCACAGGGCCTAACCTCTCCTCCCCTAAGAAAACTTAACTGTGATATTTTTGGCATATTTGTTGTAATACTATTATATTAATGATCTTCAGAGTCAGAAATAAGACTCATTTATGTCTTGAGACTTACCCAGAGAGTCACATGCTGCACTAAAATTAAAAATTTTAGGCCAGCCGTGGTGGCTCATGCCTGTTAATCCCCAGCACTTTGGGAGGCCAAGGCAGGAGAATCACTTGAGGATAGGAGTTTGAGACTAGCCTGAGCAACACAGTGAAACCTCGTTTCTACAAAAAATTTAAAAATTAGTGGGGCATGGTGACACATACCTATAGTCCCAGCTACTCAGGAGGATCACTTGAGTCCAGGGATTCGAGGTTTCAGTGAGATATGATGATGCCATTGTGCTCTAGCATGAATAACAGAGTGAGACCCTGTCTCAAAAAAAAATTAATTTGATTTAAAATTTTAAATGATGCAAAGTTTTAGAAAGTATTCTGACAACATCCCTTCCCTTAAAACTTTTTTGAGGTATCTTGTTTTAATTACTATTTCCTGGAATAGTAGCAAATTTTATCATCTTTTCTTATATTTTTGGTCATTTGTATTTCTCTTTCCAGAGGTTAGCATTGAGTTCTCCGAGTCTGAGAGGAGTAGAAGTGTACTGGAAGATAGTGTAGGAGAAGGGACTAAGGGAGGAAAGGAAGAGTGAGGTGCCCAGGCCCAATTCCTAGAATCTGACCACCTTCATTTCATCAGAGCTAGATTCTCTATCTACCTTCAAGGTTAATTCCATTATATTGGAGCCTGAATCCTTTTTTCTCTAAGATAATTTATTTTAATCAAAACCTTCAATCTATAATCATCTTACCCCAAGAGGCTGAGTTGGGAAAGATAGCCTAACCTCAGTCTTGTACAGCTCTTGGACTATAACAGCAACAGGACAAAGTTTAGAAAATGATAGACACCATGTCTAACATGAATATTAAGCAAAGTAAATACTGAGAGGACCAAGACTGTCATTTTGTTCTGTTATTGTCACCGTTAATTAAGATGTTTTGAAAGTAAGATTCTCTAGTCCCCTTAGAAAGGTGTTAAAAGTTCTGATGTTGCTCTTTCTTTACTTTCAGATTTTTTTATTATAAATTAATCACAGAAACTTTGAGTCATTCATTCTGTCTTAAACCGTGTTATTCCTAGAGGGAACGGTGCCAGGAAATAAGATTTTTTTATATGAAGGACTAATTTTTCTACTTCTTTGTGTCCTTTGTAATGAATGTAAGCCATTTCTTTCTAACTTCCTTCTAACAGACACAATGTTGTCTTCAAGGAATCTTTTACACTCTCTTCAAATCTCTGTCCTTGGTAACCTTATTCTCTGTAGGTGAACTCTTTACTGGCAAAGGTTTTTGGTATTTATTTGAACTAATTCTCCCTCTTTGCCTTTGTTCCTGACTGAAAAAGATAATTTTTGTCCCTTTTATCATGATCTCTTTCCCTCCTACATCTTTCATACTTCTGCATAAATTATTAAATGTCAACCCTTTGTTGATAGTATGTTCAGCTTTGGGTGCTTTTTTTGCGCATAGCACTTAATCTATTAAATGAAAAGAAATGACTCTCAGAAAATCTCTCACATTTAAAAGAAAGAAAGCTTTAAAAAAATCCCTCTCTTCCGTCAGACATTCTTCTTTCTTTGTATTTTTAAGGGTTATTATACATCTCTGAAGAGCATTAAGGCATTTTTTTCCTAAGTGATATTTGTAGATTCTTTCCTGCCTGCATTATTGATTTGACTAATGGAAGAAAATTGTTCTTGTCTGTGAATTTATACATGGGCAACATTTGCTATCTGGATAATGGATCTTGCTATCTGGAATAATTATACATATAAAATTTAAGGTAATACTATGTCATCTTATTTTTCCTTAAAATGTATCTTTGGTTTCAGTTTGTTAAACATAAAGCCCTAAAATTGTATTATGTAACATAATCTAGTTCTAAATAGTAGCTAAGATTAGAGGCATAGCAAAATTCATGCTTTTATCACAATTCATAATAGAAAGAATATTTATTAATGGCATTATTAAATCACAACCCTACTGACATAAAAGATTGACCATTAATACCAACCTAGTTTAATCACCAGATATGCAAGAAGAAATTACTTGTTTAATATAAATCATAAATATTATTCTTGGGGAACAAGTCTGCTTTTTTTCTATTTGTGTTGGGTTGTTTCTTTTATTTTCTTCACATATCCTCAGGGCTCCAATATAGATTTTTAAGTCTAAACATTCAAAAAAAGTAGTAAGTAGGTCTCTCTTTTATGTATGTTTTATTGCATATATTAACATGCAAGTCCCTTTGTCTCAAGGTATGATACACAGTGCTAACATGGTCTCCTTAGTATTTTATGCAGTTTTATCAAAGGTTTTCATTTTTTAAAAAGCGTTGTAGAAAGAGAACTAGACTAGGAGTCAAGAGACAGACTGACGTTAATTAGCAATGAGATCCTGAATGAATCACTTAATTTCTCTAGAGCTTGTTTCCCAGTTGTAACATGATCATACTTTATACCAGAGCATCTTTTTTTGGGGTGGGGGATGGGGGACAGAGTCTTGCCCTGTTGCCCAGGCTGTAGTGTAGTCATAGCTCACTGCAGCCTTAAACTCCTGGGCTCAAGTGATCCTCCTGCCTCAGCCTCCTGAGTAGCTAGAACTACAGGCATGTGCCGCCACTCCTGGCTAGCTTTTCTATTTTTTTTTTTTCAGAGATGGGGTCTTGCTCTTGCTTAGACTGGTCTTGAACTCCTGGCCGCAAGCCATCCACCTACCTCGGCCTCCCAAAGTGCTGGGATTATAGGCATGAGCCACCACTCTTGGCCCAGATCATCCTTTAGTATGAAATTTTTCTTTTTTTGAGACAGAGTCTCACTTTGTTGCCCAGGCTAGAGTGAGTGCCGTGGCGTCAGCCTAGCTTACAGCAACCTCAAACTCTTGGGCTTAAGCGATCCTCCTGCCTCAGCCTCCCGAGTAGCTGGGACTACAGGCATGTACCACCATGCCCGGCGAATTTTTTCTATGTATATTTTTAGCTGTCCATATAATTTCTTTCTATTTTTAGTGGAGACGGGGTCTCGCTCTTGCTCAGGCTGGTCTCGAACTCCTGAGCTCAAACGATCCACCTGCCTTGGCCTCCCAGAGTGCTAGGATTACAGGCGTGAGCCACCGCGCCTGGCTTGAAATTTTTCTTAAATCTATTCTAGGGGATCTGAAATTATCTATTGTGTTGAGTAAATGAGAGTAGGTCCTTAGAGACTTTCATTAATTAGGAAATATAGGAAGAGAATCTACTCATTTCCAGTGACTCAATTTTAGTTTTCCCTGGTTCTATACCGAGTGTTCCCTGAGCTCCTAGAAGTAAATCATGCCTTAAGGATCTAGGAGAAAATGCCTAAAGTTCAGTGTACTCCAAAGTGGAACAGTATTAGTATGCTAACTTCATTGCCTCTGGATTTTTTGAGAATTGCTTACAGTATCCATTGAGACTTCCTGTTGTTGTTATTATTTCCACTACTGCAAATCAAAATGCCCACTACTATTTATTTGAAATAACATATTTGAAGATGTCCTTTACTTTTAAATCTTTGTAATTTATGTGGTTAACAGACAATAGCCACCTATGTCTTATTGTTGAGATTTTCCTGATTGATCCACAACCTTTCATTTCATATCTTTTTAAGATCGTTATTAAAATGAGTTTTCTTCTTCAATACATACTTTGTCCTTCTTTTACTTTTCATTGCAGACACTCCCTTTCTAAGACAGGGAATAATTAATCATTTTGAGAGAAAGGTCTTCTTTTTATCTCTTCACAGAAAGACAAGTTCCCTTTCTCTCTGTCTCTCTGTCTCTCTGTCTCTCTCTTTAATTTGGGATAGGGAGAAAAGAATATAAGGTTGAATGTGATCTTGTAATATCCAAACCTTATTTTAATGTTTATTTATTTCCCGCTCTTCTCACACTCAACATTTTGCCAATTGTGTTTGATCTTCTGGCCTTTTTTTTTTTTTAACAATTGAAAATGATAGTTTTACTTCTCCTTGATTCTAATCTGTATCTAGTAAGTGCCCAATATATACTGGCTAATTAATTAGATTTCAGAAAATACTAAGGTAGCTTCAGAACCGGGGAGAACTCAATCCACTATTGCTATCTTCTTTCCACTTAGTTAAGACAAATTCACTGTTGCTAGTTAGTATTAGTCGGTTGAGTATATAAGCTGTGCAAGTCAATTTCCTCCCTTTGTATCTCTTAGTCCTTCTTTTGATTAGTATGTTTGATTTTTTTTTTTTTTTTTTTTTTTTTTTGAGAGTGAGTCTTACTCTGTTGCCCCGGGCAGAGTACAGTGGCATTGTCATAGCTCACTGCAACCTCAAATTCCTGGGCTCAAGTGATCTGCCTGCCTTAGCCTCCCGAGTAGCTGAGGCTATAGGCTCAAACCACCATGCCCAGTTAATTTTTCTATTTTTTGTAGAGACAGGGGTCTCACTCTTGCTCAGGCTGGTCTTGAACTCCTGACCCCAAGCGATCTTCTCATCTTGGCCTCCCAGAATGCTAGGATTTATAGGTGTGAGCCACTGCCCCTGGCCCTAGTATGTTGAATTTTTATTTAGTTTTTGGACTTAGATGTTATTATACTTAAGTACATTTATACTATTGTACAGAAAAGTCTTAAAGTTACTCTTTTAAGAGCTTTTTGCTGTTTATTACATCTCATATAAGATTAATTGGGTAGGATGCATTTCAGTGGAAAATATTAGAAGCCTGCAGCCTGGAAAATTTATAAATATATGTCTCACCTACTACTGGTTTATTTAAAAACTTTTAAATAAACACTAATATTAAATAACATCCTTTGAAGGCATTTTTAAAACCTCCCTCTTCCTATTATTTTCTTCTACAGTTACTGAGTAATAATAGCACTGAAGAAATAATGTTCATGTTTTTTTCAAAGAGCTGCTTCTGATAGGAAAATGCTTAGTAATGACAAAGGCACGCCCTCCAATTCCGTGGCCATTTTGTACTGTAGTTCTGGAGAAACAAGTGGGAATCATCAAAGAAAGAAGCTTATGGATCATAAGAGAATATGGACAAGAGACAGAAAATTTTCATCTAGGTCAACTGGAGAAATTAAAACTATGCCATCTGTGAGTAGTTTAATTAGTTGGGCCAATTTTAATGGACCCTCTTAGCTTAGTCTTTTTTAATTCTATGATTAGGTTTTGCTTTGCTGATTAATTAATGCTTGGATTTAGGACTTTCTTGGTATATAGTAATTTAGGAGTTATGTTGAAATATGTAAACTCCAAAAAGTATTTCCTATTATTTTATAATATCTTTAATTTTGCAGGTTACTATCCTATAGTATTATCCAAGGTTTAAGGGAGGGAAAGGCAGTAAGTATTTAACTTCAAATTATACTTTCTAATTGTGTACTGAATTAAAGATAAGTGAAAAGTCTATAGAAATTCACTATATTGGCATTTCTATATTGGTGATGGGAAATTTATTTTCTGTTGTAGGGTTTTGTTAATTTTGATATTGTTTAACTCTTTCAATAGCTTCATTAAAAATTGAGAAAATTGCTGCCTTGTATAATTTGTTAATGACAGTTTTCCTCTTCAGTTTATTTTGTGTTGTTCTATAGCTAGCCTAGAAAGAAATATGGAAATTGTAACAATTAACGGTGGGAGTTTATCCTTTTCAATGGCATTTTTCAAAAAGAGAATTGCTGTTCTATATGTGATAATCACATTTAGATCTATAGTTTTAAGCTATATTCAAAAATAAGAGATTTTTAAAATGTTTTAAAATAACTAATAAATAATTATTTCAAGGCAGATATGATCTCATCAAATACCTTTAATTACTGATATCTCTTCCTTAAAGAAATTAAAAATGGATACAAAGTTTTAACAAAAAGTTACCTGTAAGTAACTTGAATTCTGTAATTTGGGATTGGAAGTCAAAGTAACTGGAATTCTGTAACTTGGTCCTTTGAACCAGGTTGAGCACAGATTTCATATCGGAGGGAAGTTAGCGTTAACATTTCTTCTCAAATATTACACAATTTCAGGTTTCTGTGCCAGTGCTTTGTGCCTCATACAGTCTTCTCTGTTAGTAGCTAGTGTGCCTGTGTTTTCTTGTTGCTTTTTTGTTTTAATATAGACTGCAGAGCCCAAATAACATCTGACAATAGTTACTATTTTGCCAGACCTAATAGTGTGGTTTTGATATAGTACTGACATTTTCAATATAGGAATGTGTAATAGTAGAAGTAGATCAGTAGTTTTGTATGGAAAAGTGCATAGGATCATTCCACTAATTTGCTAAACTAATTTAATTGAGCACCTTTTTTGCAGGCCTTATGCTGGGTACTTTTTCCCCGCACCGATAATACATGAATATGTTCTCATTACAAAAAATTCAAATAATACAGAGAAAGCATTAGCTCTCCCTTATTCCCCTTTTTCCTTCCCAGGTCTCCTTTTCTCCCCAGAAGTACCCACTGTAGTGACTTTGGTGTATTTTCTTCCAGACTATCTTCAGTGCAATTACATTCTTATATATGTGTGTATGTATATAGTAATATATATATGTGTGTGTCTGTATGTATGTGAAACACATAAGTATATTGTATAATTTGATTTTTGTGGATTTTTTTAAAAACATAAATGGTGTGCTTAAGTGGTTGCAGTAGTTAGTATTCTTGTATGTATAGTTTATCATACTTTTTTTTTCTCATTTCATGTAGAATGTAGTTTATTGTTTTTATTTTATTTTATTTTTTCCATATCATACTTTTATAATTATATCTATAGGATAGATGCCTAATAATGGAATTGCTAGGTCAATGGATATTTGCGTTTATATTTTTATACCTGTACTCCCACTAAGAGTCGCTTGTCAGCACTAAAAATTCTCAGACTTCTGAACTGTTGCCAACTAACAGATAAAAATTACATCTTTATTTTAATATGTATTTCTTCAAAGATGAAGTTTAATATGTTTTCATTTGTATTAACCCATTTGTATTTTTTTCTTTGATCCCCCTCTTTATATCGTTTTATACCCATTTCTACAGTTTAAAAAGTATTTTTCTTATTGGTTTATATGGACTTACTGTAAATTAAAAAACGTTGCATCATATGTCAGCTGAATTTTTTTCTTCATTTTCAATGAGTTGCTTTTATAGATTTATTAAAAGTACCACTACCACTATATGGAAGTTTGTAAGACTTGAATTTTTATTTATTTATTTATTTTTAACTAAAAAAAGAATTTTTTTTAGAGCCAGTTCTTGTTATGTTGCCAAGACTGGATGGAGTGCAGTGGCTATTCACAGGTATGATCATGGTGCACTACAGCCTCAAACTTCTGGCCTTAAGTGATCCTCCCACCTAAGCCTCCTGAGCATGTGGGACTACAGGTGGAGGATTAATAAATGTGGTATATGTATACCATGGAGTACCACTCCACCACAAAAAATGATGGTGAACTAACACCTCTTATATTATCCTGGATGGAACTGGAGACCATTCTTCTAAATGAAGTATCATAAGAATGGATAAGCAAGCACCACATGTACTTACAATTTAATTGGTACTAATTGAACAACACTTATGTGCACATATGGTAGTAACATTCTTTTGGTGTTGGGCAAGTGGGAGTGGGGAAGAGGGGATAGGTAAATTCACATCTAATGTGTGCAGTGCACACTGTCTGGGGGATGGGCACACTTGTAGCTCTGACTCAGGCAGTGCAAAGGCAATATATATAACCTAAACGTTTGTACTCCCGTCATATTCTGAAATAAAAAATTTATAAAAAATACAAAATAAATAAATAACATCTAAGCTAATCTTCCCTCAGTTTAAAATAATAAGTTGAAGTTTTCCAATTTTTTTACCATTATGTTTTTTAAACCTTTCATACCAGTATCTAGGAAAATATAGCATCTGATTTTTAAAAGACAGTTATTATAGACTTTAAAATTACATATAAAAAGAGAATACTACAATGAAAACACCGTGCACCTATCACCCAGCTTCAGCTTCAGCAGCTGTTAACATTTTATCAAACTGTCTCATCTTCTCCCATCCCCACCTTTTGTCTTGGAGTATTTTAAAGCAAATCCCAGACATTACCTAATTTCACCTGTAAATGCATCATATGTATCTGTAACAGATAAGTACTTGCTATGGTTTGGATGTGGTTTGTCTTCACCACAACTCACACTGAAATTTAATTGCCAACATAACAGCTTGGGAGGTGGAACCTTTAAGAGGAGTGGCCTAATTGGGAGGCAGTTAGGTCATGTGGGCTATGCCCTTGTGGGTGGCTTGGTGCTGTTCTTATGGTAGTGAGTGAGTTCTTTCTCAAAACTAGATTCGTTTTCTTGAGAATGGATTAGTTCCCACAAGAATGGGTTGTTAAAAAATGAGGATGCCCTTCGTGTTTGGCCCCTTCACGTGTGTCCACTTGCCCTTTGACTTTCTGCCATGTTATGTTGCAGCAGGAAAATCCTTGCCATAAGCCAGCGCCATGTCCTTGAACTTCTCAGCCTACAGAGCTGTGAACTAAATAAACCTCTTTTCTTTATAAATTACCCAGTGTCAGGTGTTCTGTTATAGCAATACAAAATGGACTAAGACCTAACTTTTTTAAAAAAATGATAACTCCAATACAGTTATCTCATCTAACAAAATTAATAATAATTCCCTAATATCTAATACCCGGTCTGTGTTTAGATTTCTTCAAATTCTCAAAAATGTCTTCTTACAGTTGTTCCCACCAGGATTGAAGCAAGGTCCATATGTTGCATTTAGGTGATAATGTCCCTTTAGTCTTTAACATTTCCCCCACCCTTTACTTTTTTTATGTCATTTATTTGTTGAAGAAAGTGGGTAATTTGATCTGTAGAATTTCTATATTCTGGATTTAGCTGATTGCGTAGGATAACATGGCATTTGGTTTAGTACAAAATTCTATATTTTAGCATATCACTTTTTCATCTTGTTTCTCAGAGAGCTTCATGAATTTTATTTTACCACATGAACAAGTTTAAGAGTCTCATAACATTCTTCTTTTGTACTTAAGGATGCTGAGACAAAGAGAGGATTTTCCAGAAACAGAGCCTACCTAAAAAGTACAAGACCACTCAGTATTCTCCTCCGTAATGTTGAAAGCCTGATAAAATCATAGTCTTATCAGAAGTATAACAGGATGAAACATTTTAGCAAAGACCTCATCTTGTTTTGTTTTATCGCATGCCTAAATGTTTCCTGGCACATAGGGGATGTTCAGTAAGTATTAATATTTATTATCAAGTGAGTTGCCTAATTCTGCCATCTTTGGCCTATTCCTCTCTGGTCATAGACCTGAAAGCTTACAACTTGTTCTATCTGTAAAGGTTTAAAGCAGTTTGGAAGAGTGAAGCTAGTAATAAAGCATTTTACCCGTCACTTCCATTTTTGAACTAATCTTCATTTTAAAATGCAGGCCAGGCACGGAGGCTCACACCTGTAATCCCAGTGTTTCGGGAGGCTGAAGAGGGCGGGTCAGTTGAAGCCAGGAGTTGAGACCAGCTTGGTCAACATAGTGAGACCCCTGCCTCTACAAAAAAAATTTTTTTAAATAGCCAGGCATGTGCCTGTAGCCCTAATTTGGGAGGATCGCTTGAGCCCAGGCATTCAAGGTATAGTGCGCTATGATCATGCTACTGCACTCGAGCCTGGGCAACAGAGAGAAACCCTGTCTCTTAAAAAAAAAAAAAGCAAAAGCAAACCAGCAATAATGATACTGGCACTTTACAGAATGCATCATAGATCATGCAGAAACTAAGCAGTGCATTAAATGGATAGTTCATACTTTATGTATCCATTAGGGTAGGGGATCTGATATCTTTACATGGGCTGGGGAGGGAGGGTGGCATGCAGTGCCAGTAGTGTAGGCCTTGAATGAGTCATTTTTCTTGAAGTCCTTCTTCAGCAAAAATTTTGGGGGTTTCTGTCCATTTTTGTTTATTTTTCTTACAAAAATATGTTTCAGCCACGAGAACCAAAGGCTCTTGGCTTTTTCATTTAGCAAAATTCTTTCTGGTGTTATGATATGTGTTTTCTGTCAGCTAAAATTTACAGGAATAGTGAACCAGAAGGATTTCCTGAGGAGGAGCTCCCACATGCTGTGTCTGAGGTTTCTCATATTTCTTTTGGCAATAGTAACATTCTCCAATAGTTTGAAATTACAGTTTGAGTCCAGTTCCAATGACTTGTCTTCAGAAAACAACTAAAACATTTGTGGTCGTATTTTTCTTCAACCAGGGGAAAAAAGTTATAATAGTAGAGAAAACTGCCTCACCTTGCTGTAAAAGAAAAAATAAATCATTTTATATTTGGTGATCACATTTTAATACCAAGACACTATTTACCTTTTCCACTCATTCTTTCATGCATGCACAGTATACAAAAAGTTCATCAGTATGGTTGCATATTCTATGTTAAAATGAACCTTTCTGAAACTATCGCTTGTCGAGTTTTGGTATGGCTATTCTTTAATACTACAGTTATCAGAAAAGGCTTTTTTTTTTTTTTTTTTAAGACAGAGTCTTGCTTTGTCACCTTGGGTAGAGTGCAGTGACAGCATCACAGCTCACTGCAACCTCAAACCCCTGGGCTCAAGCAATCCTCCTCCCTTGGCCTTCCCAGTAGCTGGGACTACAGATGTGCACCACCATGCCCAACTAATTTTTTTCTATTTTTTGTAGAGATGTGGGTCTCACGCTCTTGGTCAGGCTGTTCTTGAACTCTTGAGTTCAAGTAATTCTCCTGCCCTGGCTTCCCAGAGTGCTAGTATTACAGGCGTGAGGCACTGCACCCAGCAGAAAAGGCTATTAAAATACTTCTCCCTTTCCAACTACATATCTGTTTATGGCTTAATTTTCTGTATACTATACCTAAAACAATAAATTGCCACATATTGAATGCAGAAGCAGACGTAAGAATCCAGCATTGTTCTATTAAGCCAGTTGAAGAGATTTGCAACAATGTAAAACAATCTACTCTGCTCAATAAACTTGTTTTCTTTTGGAAAATTTTTTCATTAAAAATATGTTGTTTAGGCCGGGCGCGGTGGCTCACGCCTGTAATCCTAGCACTTGGGAGGCCGAGGCGGGCGGATTGTTTGAGCTCAGGAGTTCGAGACCAGCCTGAGCAAGAGCGAGACCCCGTCTCTACTAAAAAAAATAGAAAGAAATTATCTGGCCAACTAAAATATATAGAAAAAAAATTAGCCGGGCATGGTGGCGCATGCCTGTAGTCCCAGCTACCCGGGAGGCTGAGGCAGTAGGATCGCTTAAGCCCAGGAGTTTGAGGTTGCTGTGAGCTAGGCTGACGCCACGGCACTCACTCTAGCCCGGGCAACAAAGCGAGACTCTGTCTCAAAAAAAAAAAAAAAAAAAAAAAAAATATGTTGTTTACATTAACATTGTAATGGGTATATTGCTGTTTTTAAGTAAAATAATACATATTTAGTTTTAATTTCTAATATGATGAATGTCATTAGACATGTATATAAACAAAAGCTTGTTGAGGCCCTCAATAATTTTTGAGACCATAAGGAATCCTGAGACCAAAAAAAATTGAGACCCACTGGTCAGGATGTGATTTTTCTGAAACCAATTAATAATAAACAGGTTATTTGGCAGTTTCAGAGAAAAAGTGATAGTAATTTTATCCCCAAACATTTTAAAAGAATTAATGTAAACATAATGAATAGAGCTTTAGTGTTTGTACAGTATCTGGGTTTGTATGTGTTAGGAAGTGATATGATTTGCACTAACAGCCAAAAATAGAGGAGTACAAATGTGAAATGTAATGGTAGATGACTGACTAGAAACTATTTTATTGGACTTGCAGTACATTCGCTCAGGTCTCCAAAAGGTTGTCTTCTATGAAACTTTGTCAGATTGTTACAGAAAGCCATGTAACAAAGTACAGTGATAACCTTAACAAGGCAGATTTTTCTGGAAGTGTCATACAATACTTTCAAGGGTGAAAGTGATGAAGTCTGTCACTAAAGATGGGGAAGAAACCAAAACTACTAAAGCATCATTCAGTTATATAGCAGAAATGGTTATACCACACCTTTAGCAAGAAGCTTGTATAACCAGCCAAAAAGTTGAGAAGTTTTATGTTTGCAGAAGAAGCTACTGGTAGAATTTACTGTATCACATGATGCTATTGGACATTATGTGTGGTACACAAGGTGAATGATTAATGCTGATTTTTTTTTGTGAAATATAAAATAGCAAGTGTTCCAGATTATGATGATTCAAACTGAGTATGTATGCTCTTAGTTCATATGCAGAACACATATGAAAAACAAAGTATTCATTGTTTCTCTTCTATCATTGTTAAAAAATTCTATGCTACAGGTAATCCATTTTGTTATTTTCTGAGCTGTGACATAAACCGGAAAAGGAAGGGACATTGGGGTCAGTGCTGAGGGGGCATCAGCTATATGTGCAGTAAAAAATGATGTTACAATCTAAATAAAAAGAAATTTACCACCACCCCCAGCCTCTAAGCCTCTTCCCAGAGAACAGATAGCAGACAGAGTGTGCCTCCAGATCTTGATTGAGACTTTAATTAGAACAGGGGTCAGCAAATTGAGGCTATTGGGCCAGATTTGCCAGCCCCGTTGCCCGTTTTTGTATGACTGGTGAGCAAAGAATGGTTTTAATGTTTTTAAATGGCTGGGGAAAATATCAAAAGAATGGTTTTGTGACACATGAAAATTATTTGAAGTTCGAATTTTGGTGTCCATAAATAAAGTTTTATTGGGACATAACCACACTGATTGGTTTATGTATTGTCTGTGTCTGCTTTCGCACTATAGCAGCAGACTTGATTAGTTGTGACAGAGACCATATGGCCTGCAAAGCCTAAAATATTTACTATCTGGCCTTGTACAGAAAAAGGTTTCTGACCCTGAGTTAGAGTAGCTCCACTTTGATCCATCTTATTTATTGTTCTTCCCCCATGGGAGTTCATTTGAAGAAAGAATTCTACTGCCTCAAAAACAAGTTTTTTTCTTAAAGTATGTAAACTTTTCAAAAGGTCAGCCCAAACAAATGAACTAGCGTTCTTGTTCTTTTGTCACCCTGGGAGCAGGGTTGGGTGAGGGTCACAGTTCAATTTGAAAATACAGATTAATTCAAGGCAATATTTGAATATATACTGTGGGTGATATAGAGATTAACCATTTTTTGCTACCAGAGATTTAAAATCTGGTGGA
>CM052440.1:20188312-20210467 GCA_028533085.1 Varecia variegata | reverse complement strand
ATACCATTTAGGGTGTGTTTTGAACCTTAACTGAGATGATGCTAGTAAAATAATTAAGATTTTGCCGTGTGGTACTTTGTTAGCTGTGTTGCTGGGTTTTTGTTGTTGTTGCTGTTATATCTCTAACGCCTAACATACAGTCTTTTGGAAGATGTAAATATTTTGTTGAATGGAACCAAGATTTATTTTTAAACATGTTACCAGCTTTGTGCTTTAGAGAAGGTTGAAAGTTAACATTAAAGCTTGCTATTTATCCAGAAAGAGTTATCGAGTAGATTTACGTCAAACAATGATGTTGATATTTCTTTTTGATGGGGTTGGAGTGATTGGGGGGTGGGGGATTGCTGTTCCAAAAACCTGTGCTTTTTCCACATAGCTTATATATAGTTAAAAGTGTAAATTGAGTGCTCACTATGTGCCAGAGACTGTAATTTAGTTCTCGTAAGAATTTGAACTAAATGTTATTATTACTCCCATTTTTAGATGAGATAGCAGAAGCACAGAAAGATTATAAATTGCCATAGATTACTTAGTAAGAGGCAGAGTTGAGATTTAAACGTATTTGCCTCCAGAGTTTGTGCTTTTAACCACTGTTCTAATGCTTTTATTAGCCATACTGTCTCTCATTTGCCATACGCTTGTATGTGAGATATAGCTTATCTAAGGTAACTTTCTTGAAGAGTTTTGTTTGTTCACAGTGCTGAGCATATGATAGATAATACATATTTGTGCTTGACTGAATTAATGAGTATGATGGTATGATAACATTATAATTAATATAATACAGTCATTGTTTAATTCCTCTTGGTTTTGAGTAATAACTATTTCTCACTGTAGATCTTCTTAGGAGCTATCTATAGCCAGCATTGGCTATTTTGAAGCAGTCTACTCTAAGACTACAAAAATTTGGGCAAAGAAATTGCTTAACAATCTATTTATATTCCTAAATCCATTTTTTCTTGCTGGTACTTGCTCAAAAAAAATCTGTGTTTCTTTTAGAGTTTTTCCATTTTTGGGCATTCTGTTGAATTGTTTCTTGATTTATTTGTGTTAAATGGCATCTTATTGTTTGTTTATTTCAATAGATTTAGGGCTCACAAGTGTTTTTTGTTACATGGATGAATTGTATAATGCTGAAGTCAGGGCTCCGGTGTGTCTGTCACCAGAATAGTGTACATTGTACCCGATAGGTAGATTTTTATCTCTCACCCCTGTCATTCCACCCCCTTCTTAGTTTTTAATGCCCATTACAGCGCTTTATGATCATATATACCCATAATTTAACTCCCACTTATAAGTGAGAACATGTGGTATTTGTTTTTCCATTCCTGAGATACTTCACTTAGGATAATGTTTTCCAGTCCCATCCAAGTTGCTGCAAAAGACATGATTTCATTCCTTTTTATGGCTGAGAGGTACTCCATGGTGTATATATACCACATTTTCTTTATTCACTTATCAGGTGATGATCAACCTGATTCTATATCCTTGCAATTGTGAATTGTGCTGTGATAAATATTCAGGTGTAAGTGTCTTTTCTTATAAAATGACTTTTTTTCATTTGGGTAGATACCCAGTAGAGGGATTGCTGGATCAAATGGTAGGTCTACTTTTATTTCTTTAAGGAATTTCCAGACTGTTTTCCATAGAGGTTGTACTAGTTTACATTCCCACCAACAGTGTGTGTTTTCTTTTTTCACTACATCTGCATCAACATCTATTGTTTTTTGACTTTTTAATAATTGCCCTTCTTACAGGGGTAAGGTAGTATCTCATTGTGATTTTAATTTGCATTTCCCTGATGATTAGTGATGTTGAGCATATTTTCATATGTTTTTTGGCCATTAAATGGCATTGTATTGTAACAAATAATTCAGTTCTTATAGAAGAAGCCTTAAATAAATTAGATATACTAATCATGATAGTGAAGCTTAATATTGAATTTGGCTTCTAAAACCATTGAAATAGCAACAATCTTGAAATTTGCTTTATTTTATATGTCTCTTTCAGAATTCTCCACTTTACCAGTACTTGCAGGATCTGGGACACACAGACTTTGAAATATGTTCTTCTTTGTCACCAAAAACAGAAAAATGCATGGCAGAGGGACAACAAAAGCCTCCTTTAGGAGTCCTACCAAAAGTAAGAAAGCATGCTCATTCTTTACAGCTTAATTTTTTGTTCTTTACCTTACTGACTATTCAAACTGCTTTTCCCCTTACCCTTATAAAAAAACAAAAACCACCTCATAAGCACCTTCCTGACCTTCCTCATACTGGTAAGACTTTATCTTACTTTATCAACTGTTTAGATAAATATGAAGCCTTGCTGCTTGGGAATATTTTGTGGGTAATTTATATCTGGTAAGGAAATTAATATGGTTGAGAATTAAAATATATTATTTGCTTAAATATTGACATTATCCAGAGAGAATCAGGAAAGTATAATAAAACGTTAATGAGAACCCAACTAATAGGAATCCTCTATTAACTGGAATTTTTTTTCTTTAAATCTTTTTTTAAAACAGAGCACAATTTATAAGAAAGCAAACTATTATCTCTTAAACATAGTTTCAAGGGTATGTATGTAATGGAGTGTGGGTATTTTACCTCAATTTTTAATGCCTTTTATATCTACAGAATTATATATATGTATATTTTTTTTTGTATTTCTTTTTTTTTTTTTTTCAGCTTATTATGGGGGTACAAAAGTTCTGGTTAGATATATTGCCCATGCCCCTCCCATCCCCCTGAGTCTGAGCTTCAAGCGTGTCCATTCCCCAGACAGTGCGCATCGCACTCATCATGTAGGTATACACCCATCCCCTCCCCCCACCCCCACCTCTATATAGTAAATATCTCATAATTGATGTCCAGCATTATGAGGCTGTGATATTAGGAGAATATCCATTATGTTCTATAAAATACATTTAATTCATTTATGTTCTGTTAGCCATATTTACTAAAATAAGAAAATATTCCAGTACATTTCAGTTTTAACCAAAGGAATTCTAATTAATAGGGGAAAAAAACAGATTTCCTCATTCTTTGAGCATTCTAGTTTAATCAGTGTTTTATTATGAGATTCAATTACTGTTGGGAGGAGGTATTTAAAGCTTTCAATTAGTGATTTACTCCATTGTGATAGGGAGTGAAAGCATGGATTGGCAGAAGGATCCTTTCTCCTAGTCTCACAAAAACACCTAAAATGTGAGTAACCAAGCTGGCCCATTTGCAACAGCCAAGTAAACATCAGAGAATTTTTTGTTTTGTTTTGTTTTGTTAATTTATTTCTTTTTCTTTTCTTTTGTTTTTTTTTTTTTGTTTTTTTTTTTTGAGATAAAGTCTCAAAAAGTTTCACTCTGTTGCCTGGGCTAGAGTGCCTTGGCATCAGCCTAGCTCACAGCAACCTCAAACTTGTGGGCTCAAGCAATCCCGAGTAGCTGAGACTACAGGCAGGCGCCAACAAGCCTGGCTAATTTTTTCTATTTTTAGTAGAGACGGGGTCTCACTCTTGCTCAGGCTGGTCTCGAACTCCTGAGTTCAAGTGATCCTCCTGCCTCGGCCTTCCAGAGTGCTAGGGTTACAGGCATGAGACATCAAACCAGCTTGGAGAATTTTTTGACTAACACCCAAAAGGTGAGAGTTAGGAGAATTAGACCTCACATGGATCAGAACCAGTTTTGCTGGTCTTCCATGCTTACTATTTCTTCCCTTGACCCTTTCAAGTATGTTCCTGGGAAAGGTTTTGAAAGAAAAATCTAGGTATATCTAATAGACTATCTAATAGGCTGTTATAGATTAAAACTTGGATTTGAGATTACTTGGCAATACAAGACAAAGAATAGCCAAGCAATGGTCTTGGGGCAGGAGATGGGCATTCACTTCTAATTTTTTATTTTTTTTTGTTTTGGTACAAACGTTGGTTTTTAAAGTATTTAATTCTTGTCTTTTATGACAAATATCTTTATTTATAGAAATGTGTATAAAGAAATGAGAGTTTAAAATTGCATCTGCTCAGAAATTGAGGTATTGTTCCTCAATAGCACAAAAGCACAGCCAGAAGATATTTTTAAAAATTACCATATGTCTAGAAAGTTTGTTTTATCTTCATATTGCATATTTCTAAGACAACTTTTTAACTGTATGAGCTATATTTTTCTAAAGTAGATTTTTTTCTAAATCTGGGGACTGCTAAATTTTAGAAAGATTGGTTGAATTATTTAGTTCATTCTCGGGGAATATAATTTTAGAATTGCTCCCACAATTCTGTTCACGGAGTGAAGTATTAATTATTTTCTTTGAAAAGCAATTTTTTATATAATATAAATTCTTTTTTTTTTTTTTGAGACAGAATCTCGCTCTGTTGCCTGGGCTAGAGTGCTGTGGCATCAGCCTAGCTCACAGCAACCTCAAACTCCTGGGCTCAAGCAGTCCTGCTGACTCAGCCTCTGGAGTAGGTGGGACTACAGGCTTGCATCACCACCCCTGGCTAATTTCTCTCTATTTTTAGTAGAGATGGGGTCTTGCTCTTGCTGAGGCTGGTCTTGAACTCCTGACCTCAAGTGATCATCCTGCCTCGGCCTCCCAGAATGCTAGGATTATAGGCCTGAGCCACCACGCCCAGCTATAATATGAATTCTTGATGAAACAGTCCTTAGCATTAATTGCCCTCTCTTTCCTAACTTTTACTTTTGTATGTGATTTTTGTTAAGTATTTATTGAGTAGTCTGTCCTAGTATTCCTACCATGAATATTCATTCTCTTTTTTTCTGGTCTTTTCCTGTGATTATTCTTAAAGTTCTTTCCGTAAGGTTTTAGCATCGGGCCCTTTTCTCAACTTGGTGACTTCCCTGGTCCATGTTCTCTACTTTTTTGCCTTCATTGGCCACTTACACCCATTCTCCAGGCTTTGTTGAGTTCCAAATGTTTATTAGCCATTTCTACTTTCATGTGTCCCGGGAAGCTCAGATTTGACATGTTTAATATAGGACTTCTTTCCTCAGCCACCCCCAAAATAAACAAACAAAAAATATGTTCCTTCTATGCCCAAACCACCGCCCTCTCAGTTATCTTACCATTTCACTCCTGCATTGCTTTGGTCACTAAGTGATATATCAAATCAACTTCTATGTCTCTAAAATTTAACCCTTCTTCATTATCATTTTTACATTTGTTACCTAGTTTTAGGTCTTTATTGTAGTTAAACTGAATTATTAAATATCTTCCCAGTCATGCTCCTTGGCTGTAATTATTCCTTTGGCTATAATCTCTTAATATTTGAGAACTTGGAGCACCCTGTGTTTTCATTCTCAAATAAATACCATAGTCATCTTGACATAGGTAGTATATAGTATTCCAAAGATAAATGGGCTGAATCAGAAGGACTTCTCGCTCCTCTGATTTTTAAAAATCAGATTTCCAGTGATAGGTATACTAGAAGCCTAGACTTCTCCTCTATGCAATTTATCCATGTAACAAAAAACCACTTGTACCCCCTAAGTATACTTTTTAAAAAATCAGATTTCTAGGCCTCATTACAAATCTGTTCAATCAGAATCTTTAGTTTGGGGGCCCAGGAATATGTTTCTAACTAAAATCTGCAGGTGATTCTGATGTGCAGTTAAGGAGACTGAGACATGTTGACAAAGAGTGTAACAATTTTTTCTCCCCTTTTCTGATAATAATTCTGATTGATTGGAGGTAAGTTAAGTTTTTCTGCTGTTTGGGTATGCTTAATAATCCTATACACTGTCATTCATCTCCTTCAGCAAGGTATCCTGTTAAAAGTGGCTGAAATCATCAAAAGTTGGATTTTTTTTTCTCAATGCAGTAAGAAAGATGACTTACTTCACAAGTTGGTAAGTGTTTACTTCTTTTTGTCACTTTACAGTTCTCCAATTCATTAGTGAGAGAATTGTTGAAGCAGAATTTGTTTTGTTCCCAATTTGAGCAGATTGATTTTTATTAGAAATTCTTTAATAACTGGGAACCTTTTAATTTGGGCTTATTGGTATTGTTCATAGCTTTTATAAGAGATTATTAGCCGCTTAGAATGATATTCTGGTAGTTATTAAAACCTTATTTGTTAAGATTACTAATTTACTACTACTATCTTCCTCTATTGACAGGTATTCCTCTCAGTAGGGAAGGGAATATATTCATTAGTGGGAACAGTTCAATCTCATGAGACTGATAAATCACAGAATTTCCCAAAGACTTGAAATAGTCAACACTGAGGGTCTTTGTGATTCCTGTGAGGCTTTCTTTTTTTTCTACTTTCTGCTATAATATAACTCCAAAGGCGGCATACTTCAACATTCTGACATCCTAACAATACAAAATCCAGGGAGTTTAGCTAGCAAATTCAAGTTATAAGGTTCTCATGGCTCCCAGAAGGAGTAATCAAGTTATAAGTAAGCAGGTTTCAGGATCCTCTGTTGGCCTGTGACCTTAAGAATTATCATTCTTGTAAATTAACATTTGTAAAAAGATGGTTTACAAAGTGCTTTCACATTTTTGATTTGGTAATTTGAACGCTATAAGATTTAGTATATTTTACCAGTGAGAAAGCCGAGGTGCAGACAGTTCAGTTTGTTTTAATAACTTAATAAGTGAATTGTTCAAAACTGTTCAGGCAGAAAGAGATAGAGCCAGCATTTGAATGCAGATCTCCTGGTTCCAGAGCCCATGCTCTTTCCACTATAACATACTACCTCTCTAGCTTGAGTATTATTATTTTTTGACTGACTAAAATAACTTTTTTAGCAATCCAAATTGTCAAGTTCTCTGTTCAGGGTTGCATCTTTGTAGAAGTATTGAAAAGGTCAATGAAGTGTCTTATCATCTACATAGAATGTCATCTTTATCCAGGTGGAGCCATCTCATTCTTCAGTGATACTAGGACTGTGGTAAGGTATATGGACGCATCATACATTTTTCTGTGGTTTATTCATAGTCTGTGTAGGCCTGGTCTTTTTTTTTTTTTTTTTGGAGACAGATTCTCACTCTGTTGCCCTAGCTAGAGTATAGTGGCATCATCACAGCTCACTACCATTTCAAACTCCTAGGCTCAAGCAATTCTTCTTCCTCAGTCTCCCCAGTAACTAGGACTACAGGTGCTGCCTGCTATTATGCCCGGCTAATTTTTTCTAGTTTTTGTAAAGACGGAGTCTCACTCTTGCTCAGGCTGGTCTTGAACTCCTAGCCTCAAGTAATCCTCCCGCCTTGGCCTCCCAGAGTGCTAGCATTACAGGTGTAAGCCACTGCGTCCAGCCAGGCCTGGTCTTTTCACTCTTGGCTCTTTGTCATTGGCCACATGTTTCATGTTATGTTTCACTATAATGTAGTGTCAGCTTCTGTATGCATCCCCTTCATGCCTGTATTGTAGGGAATTGTAGGAATATGTACCTAAGAAATAGTTTACTATTAAGGGAACAAGGAATTGCCCAGTTGGCTTTTGGCATGAGATTACTTGACTTTTTCTCCTTGATTGCGACATATTTAAAATTTTTGTTAGCTATACAGATATTGAAGCAGGCCCTCTTTTCTTTTATAAAAATATTGGCAATTGCTTCATGATATCTGAACATTTTATTATTATTCATTTTTATAGTACTTTTCTTAAAGTTTAATAAAAATTCCTTTATAGCAACTATGATGGTAGTGGTAATAGCACTTTTTAAGTATTTTTTTAGCCCATAAAGTGCATTCACACATGTTATTTCATTTGATCCTCATATCAGCTTTATGAAATGCACTGTGATATTAAAAAGTGTGTAAGATCATTGAAATATATTGACACATGAATAAGTTCCCTTCTCTGTCACTGTAAAAAAAAGTAGAAATCTCTTAATTTTTTAGTTGTGCCTTCTCATACCCTTTTCATTCCATCCAGGAAAAAATCTTCCTAAGATACTCTCTCATGCCTTAGATTGTATTCCCTATTTAGATCATTTAGATCATAAACAGATCTCTATTATCTATCAAATGAAGTATAAATATATCACTTCAGCATTAAACAGTCTGCATAATTTGGCCCTAACCTACCTTTCCAGCTTTGTCCACCAGTATTTTCATCAACAAACTCAGTCTTCCTTTTCCTTCATTCCATGCTTATTCTGTGTGTCTATGTTTGTGCTATTATGCTGTGATGGAATTCTTTCCATTTTTCCCCCAATCCAATGGAATCTTTTCAATAAGTAGTCCTAGCTTTTCCTTAAAAGTTTCCCCAAAACTTCAGCCTATTGTATCTCTTATTTTCTGCATCAACCTAGTAATAATTATCTGTGCTATATTCTGTAAGTTTTTATATTACATCTATGTCCAACATGTGCTTTTCTTTATTGTTTTAATTATTTCGTATGTAGTAACAACAGTAACGGCTAACACACAGTGCTTACAGTATGCCAGACACTTTTCTTAGTATTTTATAGATACTGACTTATTTAATCCTCACAACAACCCTATGAGATAGGTACTTTTGTTATCTCCTTTTTGCCTTTGAGGAAACTGGCACAGAGAAGTTCTTAACTTGCTTAAGTTGTGGAGCCAGAATATAAACCTAGTCCCTAAGTCTTGGCACTCAGACTTGTTGACGGTAAGCCAAAGCTTATACAGTATATACCTCCCAGCAGCACAGAGCTCCCAGTCTATGCAGATGATACCTAATATTTAAGTCGATCATATTAATAATTAGTACCTTTTCAATTTTTTCATTTGTTTGAGACCTGGACCTACGCTTCTCAGTCCAAATAGGGCTGTTATGACATGTTTCTTAATTTGGCAGATGTCTTTTTCTGGTAGTTTGATCGCTATATTGTAACACAGTTTCCATATTTTCTTCAGTTCTTATTTTCGTAATTGAAGAATAATATATAATTCTACATTTTAGTCTGTCTTTTTTTTTTTTTTTTTGAGACAAAGTCTTGCTCTGTTGCCCTGGCTAGAGGGCAGTGGTGTCATCATGGTTCCCTGTAACCTCAAACTCCAGAGCTAAAGCAATCTTCCTGCCCTAGCCTCCCAAGTAGCTGGGACTACAAGCACGCACCACCACGCCCGGCTAATTTTTCTTTTTTTTTTTTTTTTGTACGGTCAGAGTCTCACTCTTGCTCAGGCTGGTCTTGAACTCCTGACCTCAAGTGATCTTCCTGCTTTAGCCTCGCAAAGTACTAGGATTACAGGTGTGAGCTACTGTGCCTGACCTACATTTTATTCTTAAGAAAGGAACTCAATTCATTAATTTAATCCAATTCAATTTAAACAGCTATAATGGTCACAATATAGTTCAAGTTTTACCTCTGTAGGGACTATGTAATCACTAAGATATCACTGCTTTAGTTATTTGGCATGTCTTAGTCTCTTTCAAGTTTATTAATATGTATGGATGATTGTAGGTTGTTGATTTGTCACACTTTTGAATTAAATATTCCCAAAGCTATTAATACTACCTCTAAACATATTGGTTTGGGGGAGGTGTTATCCCAGTTTTGCACACAGGTCTGATGCCAAGGAGTGGTGTTGAAGAAGTGAATAATTGATTAGATAGAATCTTCATCTGTGAAGAAAGAGTGCTCCCATTTTACTTAACAGCTTTCCTCCACTTTATAAGTCTTAGCCTTTGTCTAGTCAGGCTTCTTTAAACTTACCCCTAGAAAGGTACAAAGAAATCTCATAAAATGTATGATTTAAAGCTTTTGTTACAAAAGTTTGATTTCTAATACTTATATTTGAATATGGTTATATCTAACTGGGGAATCCAAACCAAATATTTAATGGTAAGATCAATATGTGAAGATTCATTTCAGAGGTTACTTGAAAAGCTACCATGCTATGTCTCTTGCCCTCCTTCCCTCCATCCCTCAAACAGTAGTATAAAGTGAGTTGTGCTGCTCTCTCTTTGTGAAAGTGGGGTGGGACATCAAATAAGTGTTTCCTAATGTTATATTCAGGATTGTAAGAAGAGAGAGGAGACAATTGTTCAAATATGAAACATAAGAGTATTGAATATCTTCTAGGGAAGGCTGCGGAAAAAAAAAAAAAGAGTGTTGCAGTGGTACATGCAGAGTATGTCAATACATGGTAAAAAAAGCCACATTAGGCTAAAAGAAAGATCAACATTCCATTGAGAAGATGTTCTCTTTCTGGATTGAAGATAAAGAATATATTCATAGGCCTAATGTTAAAAATATTCTTCTCTAGGAGTGACACATAGCCATGATCAAGAGGTCATGTGCTTACTTCCCATTTATTTGCTGCTTAGTCTCACAACAATATGAGTAGGTATATGCATGGGATAAAATAATACTGGGCCATTATAAATTGAGATGAAATAACCATTTTCATCTCATTTGCATGGACTAGATGTTCCTTTTGATATAATATGTCAAAATGTCCTGTGTAAGCAGGATTTAATCAAGGGTGCTTGCAATGAATTACTGTGTATACTTATTTTATAAAAACACTGCTTTAAGAATTTCACTTTTTGTTTTTAATAGGAAAAAAAAGAAGTCATGTGCTCAGTTTCATATATAGATCACATTCCTACTTAACATCCCCCTTATTGCATACCAGGTACCAGGGAATAAAAAAAAAAACAACAACCCATTATGATCAGCTAGCGTTGGAATTTGTGGTATAGGAATGATTAAGAAGAACAAACCTACTGTCTACAAACAGTTTAACTTTAATTGCTAAAGACCTTGTCCATTAAAAGTTCTCTTTATTTTGATTATAAAATAGGATCACTCTGTTAACTAAATTTAATACAAAATAAAACTTTAAGTTTTCTTTTGAGACAGACTATGTACAAGGAAGCAGAATCAACTACCAAAGACTTAGGATTTGAAATCAGAATTCTGGAAAGTTACTTAATATCTTTGGGCTTTGGATAAAATGCAGAGGAGGATGATAATGTACATCACAGATTACTGTGGGAATTAACCTATCTGCCCTAACATTGCATCTCTCACATATATTCTGCACACAATCTACTATCATCTAATATCAGATGACTTATACTTCCCCAAATTAGAAAGGCTTTTATTCTGTCCCAACCCACTCTTCCAACTTCTTCATCTGGCCAATTCTTGTTCATCCTTTAAATCTTAGCTTTGACTTCATCTCTTTGACTTTCTCTGACTTCATTACAAGTTTAGTCCCTGTATGCCATATTCATAGTACCCTCAGTACACCTCATTGCACTCCTTTGCACATTATATCGTGACTGTTTACTTTTCAATTCTCTCCATTAAATCATGAACTCTTTACAAAGAGTATAGACTTGTATGTCTTGTTCATTTTTTGTGTCTTCAGTGTCAAGCATGGTGCCTGGCTGATAGAAGATATTCCTTAATAGATGAATAAAAGGAAGAGAAGGAGGAATAAATGAGCTGGTATATGTGAAGGCATTTTGTAAACTATAAAGTGCTATGCAAATGGTAGTGTGATTTTGCATTACATTCCTTAAACATGTATTTTTAAATATCTGAATGTTTATTTTTTGAAGGCCTTGATCCTGCTAATATAATTCTTAAATATTGGCAATATTGTTAGAGTTTCAGGGGCAGCATCTTTTATGTTATAGGATTATATTTTCCATGTTATATCCCAGCACTTTAATTAATTAAGCCTAACTAGACAGGTTTATTAATCTGTAATTACTTTATATCTCATTATTAAAAATTTATATTTTACATCTGATGCCTCAATGTCTACTTCAATCTTTATTGTTTCACATTTACAGTGAAAATAAAAACCTATCCATCATACTGAAGATAGATTGGACTGTTATTTCTTCTTCTTGGAGTCTGTTCTGAAAATATTAATAAATACCACTAGATTTTATTAGTACATTAGGAGCTTAGCATTTAGTGCAATATTATGTATGTATTAATACCTCTCTTCTTGTATTTTAATGGCAAGGATATTGGATTTCGACTTGACTCACTACATACCATCCTGCAACAGGAAGTCTTGTTACAAGAGGATGTGGAGCTGATTGAGCTACTTGATCCCAGTATCCTGTCTGCAGGGCAACCTCAACAACAAGAAAATGGACACCTTCCAACACTTTGCTCCCTGGCAACCCCTAATATTTGGTACTGTCCAGGAAACATCTATCCTTTGGCTGCTTACATATAGAATATTAGCAGAGGAAATCCATCATCATGCTGTCCATTGTAAAGGCATAAACATTCTATACATTTAGCATTACAACTGAGGTAACAATATGCCAGAAGTAAAAGAAAAAAAAAGATGCCTTTCTAAAGTAAATGCTACTTACAGTGAAGGTGGGAAAAAAAATCCAAATGGATTATTATGTACTGCCAACTCAGTAAAATTAGTTCTGTGCTTGCCAACCCACAGAACAGGTATAACATGTGCCAAAAAGAATCTCTCTTACCCATATACCTATGTACATGTAAACCTAGCCAGTTCTTTATTATTAATAGATTTTATCATAACCATATTATAGAGACACCAAGAGTAGGATGGGACATAGGTGTAGATAGCTGATTCTTGCTTTGTTGGCTGAGAAGAGATCATAAGGAGCATAATTTGATGATTCAGACTATCCTAAAACTTCAACCACTTAAAGTATTTGGTTCTAATGCAGAATTCCTAGGTCATAATCTGACCAAAAAAAAAAAAAGGATGAATGAATAATAAAAAAGGATTATGTACAAAGAATTGTTGATGTCTTCTTCCTATTAGAGTTTATTAAATTTGATAGATGAAGGAGGAATGAAGCAGTGTGCTAAATCACTGCTCAAACTTAAGTTATACCGGCAGTTATATTCATTGGCCTCAAGGTTCTGTATTTATGTCTTTCCTATCACACCAACAAATGCTTCATATTGTAACAGGTAGCAAAGTACGGTGTTTTCCAAATCTGTAGTCACTCAGATATCATCACAAGGAAGTAAAGCATCTTATCCTTCAAAAACATAACAATTTAAGGAGCTGCTAGAAGGAACCACAGGTTTTAAGAACATACTACTTTGCTTTTAAGTTTCCTTTAGCCACAAATGTGATCAAGCAACTATGACACCTATGTATGCTTTTAGAGTTTGCTGTTAAAACGTAAAACTATATGATGAGATTTTACTTCATGATATTACCAGTATCATCTAAAAAGTTAAGGATTCTAAGGGAAATTAGGGCAAATATTTATTAAGAAACATTCTTACATGTGACTTTGCAGTAGGATTGTAACTCTCTTCAAATATTGTTGATGTTTTTCAGCTATCCTCAGGTACATCCTGCCTATACTCCCCTCTTGCTTATATATACATATTTTCCCCAAAGCCTTCATGGCTTAAGAGTTATATTTTAGTCTGTTAGATTTGTAATTGACCTGAATAAAAAAAATTTGTACATATTTTTACTTTGATTAAAACTGCATAAAAGTATAAAGCTTGTCCATATCATGGTCTATGGTAAGTATGTATATTCCAAATTAGTGATGACGATTATTTAAAATTAGATGACTTTATTCAAAACAATTGCTCATCAAGTATATATTATTTCTGGCCGGGCGCAGTGGCTCACGCCTGTAATCCTACCACTCTGGAGGGCCGAGGCGGGTGGATCGCTCGAGGTCAGGAGTTCGAGACCAGCCTGAGCAAGAGCGAGACTCCGTCTCTACTAAAAAATAGAAAGAAAATTATCTGGCCAACTAAAATATATATAGAAAAAATTAGCCGAGTATGGTGGCGCATGCCTGTAGTCCCAGCTACTTGGGAGGCTGAGGCAGTAGGATTGCTTAAGCCCAGGAGTTTGAGGTTGCTGTGAGGTAGGCTGACGCCACGGCACTCACTCTAGCCAGGCAACAAAGTGAGACTCTGTCTCAAAAAAAAAAAAAAAAAAAAAGTATATATTATTTCTAATTAGAAAAATGAAGTCTGATTTTAGGAAAAAGGAATTCACAATATTTCTGAAATGGTATTTTTACTTTTAAATCTGTACAATTGGATTTTAAAATCTACAATTTTTGCATATTAGGTTAATGATTCCATATCTTTTATATTCAGAAAAAACAGTCATTTCACAAGATAATATTTTTTTGTATTTATTATCATCATTTTTATTATATATGTGTCATTAAAGAGAAAGGTAACAGTTGCTTTGGGATCACAAAGGAGAAGTTGACTAGAATTAGAGGCAGCCATTTTAAGCTTTTGGTAAAATCTTCACAGAAGAGTTGGTATCAGAGGACAGTTTGAAGGAGTAGGATTTTGATACTAAATATGGGATTAACACCAGACAAAAAGGAAAAGAGAGGGAGAGATGTCCTGGTTTACAGTGCATGGAGGCTGGGATTCAGAATTAACTCAAGACATGGTTTGGTCCAGCTTTTTTTTTTTTTCTTTAAGTGACATGGTCTTGCTCTGTCACCCAGGCTGAAATGCCGTGGCGTGATCATAGCCCACTGCAGCCTCAAACTCGTGGGCTTAGGTGATCCTCCTGCATCAGCCTCCCAAGTAGCTGGGACTATAGGCACTCACCACCACGCTTGGCTAATTAAAAAAAAAAAATTTGTAGAGATGGGATCTTGCTCTGTTGGCCAGGCTGGTCTTGAACTCCTGGCCTCAAGCAATCCTCCTGCCTCAGCCTTCCAAAGTGCTGAGATTACAGGCATGAGCCACTGTGCCTGGCTGGGCCAGTTTTTGAGAGGTCTTGTAGACTGAGCTAATGAACTTTGATTTTATCCCGTAGGTAACAGATGATATTTCTAGTTGCAGACTATATGGATTTAGAAAGTGTAGAGGCCTTTTGTTGGTGCTGCTCAGCATCAGTCACCACCTACAGAGAAGTTCTTTGAATTTCTTTTGTGAAATTACCTTTACCTGGTTCTAGAAGACACCTATTTCTAATGTCCTTTACCTAAACTTATCAGCTTAGATTTCAATACCAAGCACCATTGTCTAGTTGCTATATATTTTTAAACTATTTCACATTGCCTTCTTAAATGTCATATTTTTTAAAGTTATGCTTTGCAAAGAAGCTAGCATTTTATCTATTTCATTAAATCTACATTCATAATTGTTTTTACTGATTAACTCATCTTTCTTTATCTAATCTGATGGATATCATTTTCTTGGTTTCTCTGTTCCTAGGGATGTCTCAATGCTATTTGCCTTCATTAGTTTGCTCATTATGTTTCCCACTTGGTGGATTGTATCTTCCTGGCTGGTGTGGGGAGTGATTATATTTGTTTATCTGGTCATAAGAGCTTTGCGATTTTGGAGGACAGCCAAACTACAAGTGACCCTAAAAAAATATAATGTTCGTTTGGAAGATATGGCAGCAAATAGCCGAGCTTTTACTAACCTTGTGAGGAAAGCTTTACGTCTCATTCAAGAAACTGAAGTAATTTCCAGAGGATTTACACTGTGAGTTCATTTATTTATTTTAATTTTTACATGAGTCTTGTCTACTACATAGTTAAAGGAGAATATTTATTACCACTTTCATTTCTTTATTGTATTTATAGGAAAAAAGTGGATTTCTTTTTAGCATTTAATAAAGTATATTAACTGCTAAGTGAAGGATTAAATATATTATGTGCTAGATTTAATATATAGTATAATTCTGCTTATCTACTTTGAGAAACCAAAGTACTTTAAGAATTATGATTATTTCTGTATATTACCATGTGATTATATGAGAAAACGTATAGAGGGTGCCTAACCCTGAACCTAGCATGCAATAGTTACCTAGTAAATGCTTGCTCCCTTTACTCCCTATTAAATGCCCTCTTTCCCCAGTTTAAATGATAGATATATTGATATAAATTTATTTTTAAAAATCTTGACATGTATTAATAATACTCTTTAGGTAAATATTAGCAGATGTTATGGCACTGATACTCTCAGAATGTCATGCAAATTGTGATGTTTCACATTGCCTTGGGAAATTAAATATTCACCAGTCTAGCTGTAAGTATATTAAGCTATAGGATATACTGGCTACTTAATCTATTCCTAAAGGGAAAGTTACATTTCTTGAGCACCAACTATGTTCCATATGCTATGCTAGTCACTTTTTCATACACTTAAAGGCATACAATTGTAAGTGGTAGAGCACTTCTATTCAAATCCATTCCATCTGACTCTAAAGTCTATTTCCAATATACTAGGCTGTCTGCTAAGCACTAACAGATGAAAGTTGTACTCTGGTATATTTAATAATTTATATAACTTATATAACCTTTGCAATCTATAGGTGAGAGAAAGTAAGTACATGATAAAGGGTAATCATTGCTCTTAATTAGTTGTATCTGGAAAATCATGAAAAGGGGTAGTGAAGAACCTCTGGTAGTCATCTCATCCTTCACTCTGCTCAGCTCTAGAACACTACTTACACAATCTTAACATAAACCCTGTTTCTGGAAAATTATGAAACAGAGAATTAAAATAATTTCCAGGAATCATTTTGTTCTTCACTCTGTTATGTTCTATACAACAATCCCAGGACATTAAGAGGGATTTTATAACTTCTCTTTCTGCTCAATTCAAAGTATAATAATCCCTAGTATCTGTTGACATATTTGTCCTTCCATTAGCTGAAGACTAAAGTCTACTTCTTATTGATAGAGGATAGCACATTTTAAGTGGTTTGAGTATCAAATTTTAAAAGTTAAAAAATCACAAATTAAGTAATAGCTCCTTTTCATTTTGTTGAGAGGACCGACTGGTTAAGCAAAGTGGCTGTGTGTCCAAGTAAAGTTTAGGCAAGTGTATAGGATTCTGTGCCTTTTGTGGTTTTCTAACGTATACACATACGTATGGGATGGGCATGAAGAGGTAAAGTGGGCCAGTTAGGCATGATTCACCTGCAAATTATACTTTCTACCCATTCAGATGGCAGACAAGCGGAAGAAATATTAGAAGAAACTGTGCTTCATTTGTCTTTATCTAACTAGATAATGGGTTGAAAAAAATTATGATGAATAATCTTGAATCATAATTTTTTAGAAATATTTTCAGTTTTTAATGCTGATTTACTAAAATGGAACACAAGCAGTAGCGTCATATATTGAAATCATGAATGCTATTTGTTTCTTCCTCAATTTGCCCTCTTTTGGCAAATAATTTAACCCTTTTTTTGCATTAATTCTCTTGTTTTAAAATAAGCTTATCATTATCCTCTGCTTTTTATAGGGTTTTTTGTTTGTTTGTTTTGTGTTTTTTGGGTTTTTTAAGAGACAGGGTCTCAGTGTGTCACCTAGGCCGAAGTACAGTGTCACAATCATAGCTCACTGTAACCTTGAACTCCTACACTCAAGAGATCCTCCTGCCTCAGCCACCCAAGTAGCTAGGAATACAGGTGCATGCCACCATGCCTGGCTAATTTCTTTTTTTAAGAGATGGGGTCTCACTATGTTGCCCAGGCTGGTCTCAAACTACTGGTCTCTGCCATCTTGGCCTTCCAAAATGTTGGGATTACAAATGTGAGCCACTGTGCCTGGCCTTTTTATAGATTTTTTTTTTTTTCTTTTTTGAGACAGAGTCTCACTCTGTTGCCCAGGCAAGAGCGCAGTGTTGTCATCATAGCTTACTGCAACCTTCAACTCCTGGGTTCAAGCAGTCCTTCTCTTCCAACCTCCTGAGTAGCTGGGACTAAAGGCGCGTGCCATCTTGCCTGGCTAATTTTTTTATTTTTTCTAAAGAGAGATCTCACTGTTGCCCAGGCTGGTCTTGAACTCCTGGCCTCAAGTGATCCTCCCGCCTCTGCACTTGGCCTTTTTGTAGATTTTTAATGCCTGGATATATTTTTGTATGGTTTAACATTTTTAAAGTTTTGAGTTAGATGTCTTGTTTTATAAGTTTGTGGTTATAGTTCAAGAAATTTACAAATGCCAATGTTTTGTTTTACTATTGGGAAAGGTTATTGGTTAGGTAAAAAAACTATTATCTGATAACTATGTAATATTTAATCATGTGTATTTTCAGTTATAAAACATAGTGCATTATATGTCATCGTTACAAATAGGTACTCCCCATTAATTTTACGGAAAATGCTATGAAATGTGCTTCCTCTTGAACAGTTTTGAGAGTAGCCATGCTACTACATAGTAACCCTTACTTTGCCTTTCTACTTGCATTCCCCTGCTGGCCACTGGTCCTGTTATCTTTCCGCATCCCCTACTTCATTTTGAGTAGGTAAGTGCCAGTGGCAGCAGGTGGGTAAGTAATTTTGCCCTACTTTTATGAAAGTACAGAATGTATTTCTATACAGTATTTCTTCTGTACAAGTGACCAAATATATGATTAGTGAACATATATAAATGTATAGTAAGAATGTGAAAGTGTTTATAATTAAGGCCTTCATACTTCCTATAGGTACAGATTTTGAAAACTGAATGTAAAGTATTTCCATGTTAGTAGATTTTAGCAGATAAAGTGTCTATGTACAAAAGATGCAAATTATTACGTAAATATTCCTACATTTCTGTTATATCTCAACTAAAATTCATTGTTTCCCCAAATCAGAGGAAGTCTTTACTCTTTGAGATGTTAATTTTTTATTTGTCTTTTTTCTGGTGGCTATATATGTATCAGAGAAATTACTATATTATGAGACCTGAGTTGACATACTTATAATCATTTTCTAATGAAAATCATGAGAAAGGAATTTGTTTTCTAAGTTTAATAGAATTGTCAATTTAGGAAACAAAGACTTTAGGACACCTGTACAGTTGTATCACATTTTACTTTTCAAGTTTGCTTGACAGGGTCAGTGCTGCTTGCCCATTTAATAAAGCTGGACAGCATCCCAGTCAGCATCTCATCGGTCTTCGGAAAGCTGTCTACAGAACTGTAAGAGCCAACTTTCAAGCAGCAAGGCTAGCTACCCTATATATGCTGAAAAAATATCCTTTTCTGTCTGTACATGAGAATAAGCAATGTTTCCAGAGTCCTGAATATAGATATTATAGTTGCATCCTGTAAATGTTAACTATAAATTGAGATTGCCTTTTTTGAAGCTAGTTTCTGTCATCACTTTTATTTTAAAACTGGAAATGCATTCTAGGGAGAATGATAATAACAGACAGGAAGAAAGTTCTGCTCCAGTGTAGCTCATTTTCAACAAGGAAAAACTTGAATTCCCTCTCTTTAGTGGTCCAAAGAATAAAGTAGAAAAGCCTGGCTTTGCTAGGTCTGACTTGTTTTTTCTTTTTGAGACAGGATCTTACTCTGCCACCCGGGCTGGAGTGCAGTGACGTGATCATAGCTTATTGTAACCTTGAATTCCTGGGCTTAAGTGATCCTTCTACCTTGGCTTCCCAAAGTACTGGGATTCCAGGCATGAACTACCATGCCCAGCCAAGTCTGACATTTAAAAAAATTTCTGAACATGGTGAATTCGTATCATGACATGATAATAAACTGGCAACACGAAATCCTTCCCTTTTCAAAAAACAAACAGGCTCTACAGATAGATTGGCTAAGTTCAAATTTTGGCTGTTATCAGTTACAGCTTAGTGATCTTAAGCAAGGTTCTTAACTATCTGAACTTTGCTTTACTCATCTTTAAAATGGGAATAATAACATAACCTTCCTTATTGTGTTTTTGTTAAAATCAAATGAAATGATGCATATAAAGAGATATCTAGTATATAATAAGAACTGATAACAGTAAGTCTGTCACTTAAATTTACTAAATCAGGAAAGTAGTTCTATTAGCCAAAAAATAAAGGCATATAAGATCTTTGTTTTAGTGAAGACTCATAGGTAAGTTAAATTATGAGTAAATGAAAGGCAAAAAGACTACTTTGTACCTTTAGTATGTTGGGTACTATACCACTGGTAAATATAATACTTAAATTTTATATAACGCTTTATGTTCTATCGTTATGTCCTTATATATACCTTACTTGCTAGATTCTCTTGTCTCCTTGTCTCCACTTTATAAGAAAACTAAAATAGAGGTTAAGTGACTTGCTCAGTGTCATACCACTAGTAATAGATTGTGTCTTGACTGTAGGACTTACACCTTAAAGCCTTTTCTATATATATACTTACTATATTAGGCTACTTTGGAAATAGAGACAAAGCATTTTAATTTTCATTACGAATTTATCCATTTTGTTCCCCCATTGCCTAAATGCCTTCCTACTACAGGTCAACCATTCTTCTAGGTGCTAGGAAGACAGAGTAAAAACATGTGCTACCCACTTCTAAAGATTTTTGAGTATGAATGATAGGCCAGCAATCATAATACAATATAAATGCCCAGGGTGCCTTCCAACATAGCAGGGCAATGTACTTGGCTTATGGGGTCAGAGAAAGTTTTCAGGGAGGTGACATCTGAGTTGAGCCTCAAAGAACAAGTAGGAATTGGCCATGAGGATGATAACAGTCTGAATTCCAGGTAGAAGGAAGCAAGAACATGTGGAAAGAAATAGAGATATGACAGTGCTGCTTGTAAACTGCAAGTAGTTAGTCATTCAGTGAATAATTATGTAGCATAAACTTAGTGCCAGGCAATATGCTAATCACTAGATATACAGTGCTAAGCATAATGGACATGAGCCCTTCCTCATGGAGCTTATAGTTTAGTGTGGAATAGGTAGTGAGAGGGAGGTAGCCTAATAAAGATTGCAGATTGTGTGAGTTCCCTGTGCTTGTCACTTTTCTAGAAACTGGGGATATAACAGTGAACAAGACACACAAGATCCTTGTTCTCGTGGACTTACCTTCTAGTGGATGAGATGATCAATAAAAAATGAACAGATGAGATTTTCATGTAAAATAATTGCTGTAAAGAAAAAAAGCCAAAGACTTTTGATTAAATGGTAGGGGAAAGCCTCTCTGAAGAGCTGTCACTTAAACTGAGATTTGAATGATGAGAAAGATTGTGGGGAAGAGTGTTCGCTTAGATAGACCAGCAAGTATAAAGATCTTGTGGCAGGAATGAATTTAGCATGCTTGGAGTATACAAAGAAGATCATCATTACTGGAGCACAGTAAGTTCGGGATCAGAGTATGAAATGAGATTCAGATCTTATTCTCCATTCATGAAACCTTAAGAAATTAAAGTAAAGAAAGAATCCACCAGCCATTTGAAAAGACCGATGTAAACCCTCATATGCCTGATCAAAGTAAAGAGCAGAAATAAACAAGATTAGTAACAAGAATGCAGTGGTGACCATGGATGTGAAAGATTAAAATAATTTATAAAGGACTAGTAAATGCAACTCTGGCAGCAACTTTGAAAATGTAGGACAAAATGGTTTATTTCTTATAAAAATACAAATCTGTAAAATTGACCTAGTTATAATTTAAAAACTTGAAGAGATTTTAAAATATTCCATTTAAAAAAGAAAACACCTGGTTATATGTAAACAATGAAAAATATGCAATATTAAAAAAAACAATGATAGAGTTTCTGATGCCCTGGTATGGAATGTTCTCCAAGTTATAGTAAGTGAAAAAAATTACAAAGTACACGGGTCAGTATAATACCCTTCCGTTTGTATATAAAAGGGATTATATTTATGCAGGGATGAATACATGTGTATTTGTTTGCACACTTATGTGTATATATATACCTACATATCTCCAGGTACACACATTTATATTTGGACTTGCTTTTATGTATAAATGCATGAAATATCTTGAGGGATGCACAAGATACTCGTAACAAGGATTGCCTTTGCCTTTGGATAGAGGAACTTCACGAATTTTGAATCCTGTGAATGTATTATCTATTCAAAAACTAATTGAATAAAAATTTTTAACTCTCAGGTCCAGATAGTTTAAAAAAAAATTTCAGATCACAGAAAAGGTTAGAAAGCTTCCTTACATCATTTTATTCGTGAAAATACTGTAATCTCACTATCAAAACACGTATTACAAAGAATAAAATGTATAGATCAATCTTTTTTTTTTTTTTTTTTTTTTTTTTGAGACAGAGTCTTGCTCTGTTTCCCGGGCTAGAGTGAGTGCTGTGGCATCAGCCTAGCTCACAGCAACCTCAAACTCCTGGGCTTAAGCGATCCTACTGCCTCAGCCTCCCAAGGAGCTGGGACTACAGGCATGCGCCACCATGCCCGGCTAATTTTTTTTTCTATATATATTTTTAGATGTCCATATAATTTCTTTCTATTTTTAGTAGAGACGGGGTCTCGCTCTTGCTCAGGCTGGTC
>CM052440.1:20166072-20187812 GCA_028533085.1 Varecia variegata | reverse complement strand
GGAGTTCGAGACCAGCCTGAGCAAGAGCGAGACCCCGTCTCTACTAAAAATAGAAAGAAATTATCTGGCCAACTAAAAATATATATACAAAAAATTAGCCGGGCATGGTGGCACATGCCTGTAGTCCCAGCTACTCGGGAGGCTGAGGCAGAAGGATCGCTTAAGCCCAGGAGTGTGAGGTTGCTGTGAGCTAGGCTGACGCCATGGCACTCACTCTAGCCCGGGCAACAGAGTGAGACTCTGTCTCAAAAAAAAAAAAAAAAATGTAGGGTCTATAGTTTATATTTGTTGATCTTCTACCTTGCATGATATTGTTGGTATTCCACCTTAATTTCTAATTTTTTATGTTCTACTTTGGTATACCTTTATCAACTGAAAACAATATTTTCATATATTTCTACATGGAAATTTTCAAGTTTAAAAATTAACTCAAGGTATTTAATTGAATACAATCATTTCCAGTGAAATTTTTCTCTAATAGTTAAATATTCATCAAGTAATGGTTGGGGGGTTCATGTGTTATTATCAGGAAGGTATAGGAATTTAATGAGCTGATAAGATGTACTTGCTTGTCCCTGTATACCAGGCAAGAAACAGAAGGGGGAAAACAGTAATTAATTTTGTAAGATAAGAAAATGGGTCAAAAAGACTTGACATATCAGTAAAATCAAAAGGCCTATTTCACTGGAATGCAGGAGAATAAGATGTACAAGGATAAGAACTTAAGGTTGGAAAGACATTTTGAGCAGATAAGTTTTTAACCATCAGTTCAAAACCTGAGATAGGTAGATACAAGGCTGATACAAAGGTTAGGGCACAGGGAAAAATGAAGAGACTATGAAGTGAAGGTGTTTCAGTGGTCTATAGCTGCTATTCTAAGATAGCAGGTGAATGCTAACCAGACTCCTAGTCCTGTGTCCTACAGAGAACATGGACGATAAGGCCATCTCCTATTGAGTGGGTGGCAAAGGTTGGATCATCATCAGAGGAAAATAAGATTTTACTGGAAAGGTTGTAGGCAAAGCCAGAGTCCCTGAAGAATTAATTTTTGGCAATAGAGTCAGAAATATATAGGGCATATTGGAATGCATTAGAGTGAGGGAAGATGACTCAGGGAAGGAAGAGTGCTACACTGGGTGGGCGTGAACACGAAAAAGAGGAGCTTTATACCTTGGGCAGGGATTGTGGATTATGCACAGGAAGTATGTGTGCTCTTCTAAAACAGAATATTCTATATATGCTAATATCTGTCACCTTTCTAAGTATTTTAACTAGAAAGGACATCAGTCACACACCATCAATACCTGATTTGCTCTGTAGTACTGCAACACTCAACTTTTGAAATGGTTGTCAAAAAATTGTTTTGTGTTTCCTATTTCAAAATGCTCTTTTTGTATTTCACTCTTCTCTTGCCCTTGTCCCCTTTGCTATTCCCACTCTCAGTGCCTCTCAGTGCAGGACCACATTGTCTCTTGCTTACACCAGGGCATTAACCTCTAACTGTTCTCCCCGCCTCCAGAGTGTGTGCTGCCAGTTTAATGTTACTGAGCCAGATAATCTGCTTTTTCGCTTAACTGAAAATCTTCACTGGTTTCGGAGTATAGCAATTTAGACTAAAGTCTGTACAAAACATTCTATAGATTCTATAGGATTTGTGATAACCTGACTACAGTCTGCATTTCTATCTTTATTTCTTTTTCTTCAATCCAAACTGTATAAATGCCTTTTCCCATGTTCCATCTA
This sequence comes from Varecia variegata, assembly GCA_028533085.1. Classification (NCBI taxonomy): domain Eukaryota; kingdom Metazoa; phylum Chordata; class Mammalia; order Primates; family Lemuridae; genus Varecia; species Varecia variegata. Next base: position 20,186,069 of record CM052440.1, on the reverse strand, counting down.
AAACGACCTTCCTCACCTTTTGTCCAGGCTCAAATTTTATCCATCCTTCCACCCTACTTCTTCCTTAAGTACCTTTTCCTTGGCTGTTCCTTGTTTGTACTTACAGCTGGTAGTAATTTCACCTTATTCTGAATTCTCCTAACAGTATCTGTAGCTCTGTGTGGTATTACCCTTTTGTGCTTGTATTCAGCCCAACTTTACAGCTTACCAGCTTTGTGCCTCAGGACAAGTTTCTTCAACTCTCTGGACCTAATTCCTTACCTGTAAAATGGAAATAAAATGTTAGTTTTAACTTTTTATGATATTATATTTTATATACATATATGTGTATAATGTCCTTGATTCAGTTATAAATTTCTTATAAATAAGAAATGGGTTTTTATTTCACAAAATACCTAGTATGTATATAAAAAATATTTGTTGGCCGGGCGTGGTGGCTCACGCCTGTAATCCTAGCACTCTGGGAGGCCGAGGCGGGTGGATCACTTGAGGTCAGCAGTTCGAGACCAGCCTGAGCAAGAGTGAGACCCCGTCTCTACTAAAAATAGAAAGAAATTACCTGGCCAACTAAAAATATATATAGAAAAAATTAGCCGGGCATGGTGGCGCATGCCTGTAGTCCCAGCTACTCGGGAGGCTGAGGCAGTAGGATCGCTTAAGCCCAGGAGTTTGAGTTGCTGTGAGCTAAGCTGACGCCACGGCACTCACTCTAGCCCGGGCAACAGAGCGAGACTCTGTCTCAAAAAAAAAAAATAAAAATAAAAAAAAAATAAATAAATAAAAAATATTTGTTAAATAAATATATGATATTCTTTACGTGCTTTTAAAAGGTTGTGGTAAAATATATATAACAAAATTTATTATTTAACCATTTTTAAGTATACAATTCAGTGGCATTAAGTATATATACACTATTGTGCAACCATCACCACCACTCATCTCCAGAACTTTTTTTCATCTTACAAGCTTATTTTTTAAGCCTTATTAATTATATATTTTTTTTAATTTTGGAGACCTGTTTCTGTTTTTCTTTATTATTCAGGGTAATAATTCTTGAAGATGAACTTGAAAAGCTTGTTTGTACTAAGGAAACACAAGAATTAGTGTCAGAGGCTTATCAAATCTTAGAACAGAAATTAAAGTTGATTCAGCCCCATGTTCAAGCAAGCAACAATTGCTGGGAAGAGGCCATTGCTCAGGTGGACAAACTACTACGAAGAAATACAGATAAAAAAGGTACCTGTGAGAGATTTGTTTGGCATATGCTTATCAAACATGCTTATTCCACTCCAGTAAGATTTTATTAGATGTATTTCTTGTCTGCATGATGAAACTGGCATCACAGAATTCTTTAGTTTACTTCAAAAAGTTGAATTTATATGTACAAAGTGACACTGAAAGTCTTGGCTCTTATTTTGTAACTTGAAACATGAGTATGATTTGACAGTGAATCATACCTCCTTTTAAAAAAATGGAAATGAGGGGGTAAATTTTGATAGTATTTTTCTATTATTAGAACTTCTAGAAACTCTTTTTCAGTTAGGATTATAAAAGAATGAATTTGATAGTCAGGGGCCAGAAACTAAGTTTTTCTTTTAAGATAAAGTACTTACTTCACATTTAGAAATGATATACAAATGATATAACTAGTGGTACTTCATATTCATTATTCAGGATCTAAGTATAAAAGTATCATTATTTAATGGTAATTTATCAGTTGCTTTTTGCTGCTAAGGAAAAAGGCAGTCTTGACTGGGCATTGTGGCTCACACCTATAATCCCAGAACTCTAGGAGGCTGAGGTGGGATGATCGCTTGAGGTCAGGAATTCGAGACCAGCCTTAACAAGAGTGAGACCCCCATCTCTACTAAAAATAGAAAAAATTAGCTGGGCATGGTGGTATACACCTATCGTCCTGGCTACTTTGGAGGCTGAGTGAGGCAGGAGGATTGCTTGAGCCCAGGAGTTGGAGGTTGCTGTGAGCTAGGCTGCCGCCATAGCACTCTAACCTAGGCGACAGAGTGAGAGACTCTGTCTCCAAAAAAAAAAAAAAAAAAGGTAGTCTTGAGATTTCCTGCCAAACTGCTTTTATTTGATTCAGATTTTATGCTTGTTTTTACATTACTAACTTCATTTGAATGTTTGTCATATTAATTTTTTTAAATTGTTCTACAAACCAATACCATGTTCATCTCTTGAATTTTTTTTTAAAAAATTTTTTGTAGGGATAGAGTCTCTATGTTGCCCAGGCTGGTCTAAACTCTTGGCCTCAAGCAGTCCTCCTACCTCCACCTCCCAAAGTGGTGGGATTACAGGCATGAGCCACCATACCCAGCCGAATCTTTATTATGAGGTTAATTAGATTTATGCATAGACTTTGCATTGTTCCCCAAGATAATTAATGCTTTGTCGTCCTGTTATTGTTTTGTTTACAGCTAGATTTGTAATACTTTGTTTAATGTCTTAAACAAGCTAAATAAATCCTTAGATAGTAAGAGTATTAACTTTTTTCAAAGGAAATATTAATATGCTAATTACTTATCTTATTACCCATAGTTTTTCTTTATATTTTAAATGTAAATAATGAATAATTTTTCTCCAAAGGATAAATCTGCCAAGGAACTTTAATATATGTAAATACTTATACATATTAAACTTTTTGATATGAAGCCAAGATACTTTGCATATACTTTCTATGAATAGAAATACTCAGAAGATTTTTGGTTATTAAAAGATGCATCCCATTCAACCCTCCTTTAGCACACTCTGAAATGTTGAATCTTAGTCTGTCACTTAACTATTATTAACCATTACTGTGAAAACTCTCCAAATCACTGGGCAGGTAATTAAGATAAGCCATTTCTTAATTATGCTCTGTATATGTGGCTTTTGCTCATAGATAACAATGATATGAATTAAGAAACAAATAGTCAACAAACTTTTCTCATCAAAACATTCACAGTAGCCATAGCTACACACTTTAAATAAAATGTTTGTTTGAATATTTTAAGAAGCAGGTGCTTTAGTTAGCCATATCTTTATTTCTAATGTTTTATTTTAAAGTCATTTTAAACTTAAAGAAAAGTTGCAAGAATAGTTAAAAATACTGTTTATCCAGATTCCTTAGTTGTTGACATTTTATCACATTTGCCCTATCTTTCAATGTATGTGTCTGTGTGTATGTATAATTCTTTTGGTGGTGGTATCACTCTGAACCATATGACCCATTTAGCCCATTCAAGTTGGTTTGTATTACCTTCATTTTTTAGCATTTCCTTACTTTCTCATCCTTTCCTTGCCCCAGCCATGTCTCTAAGAAGCCTTCTTTCCTTCCTTTTGATACAGGAAAGTATTTCGCAAGGTTGGGAATCATTTGAAGTCCAAGTGAGTCCTTGGCTTTGCATGAGAAAGAATTCAAGAGCAAGCCAACAGTGTAAAGCAAAAGCAAGTTTTATTCAGAGAATGTAGGAGATCAACTCCACAGACAGAGTAGAGGCTAGTTCTCCCTGCTGAGGAGAACAGCCCCTTTGGTTCTTTTGATTTTTTTTATTTAAGCACTGACTTAATCATAGGCTAAGCAGGGGAGGAATATTCATGTTATTTCTTGGAAAGAGGCAGTAATTTCCTAAAACTGGGAACCCTCCTCTTTCTTGACTTTATAAGGTCCCTCTCAGGAACCGTGATGGTGTAGGTGGGAGTTTCTTTTAGCATGCTGACATATTATAATTAAGGTAATAATGAGCCACTAGGTCAAGAAGTGGCGAATTCTTCAGCCATCCTGTTTTTTTTTGTTTTGTTTTTTGTTTCTGAGATGGGATCTTGCTCTGCTGCCTGGGCTAGAGTGCAGTGGCACCATCACAGCTGTAAGCTCAAACTCCTGGCCTCAAGTTTTCCTCCCACCTCACCCTTCCAGGTGGCTAGGACTACAGGTGTGCACCACCATGCCTGGCTAATTTTTATTTTATTTTATTTTTTGTAGAGACAGGGTCTCGCTATATTGCTCAGGCTGGTCATGAACTTTTGGGCTCAAGCAATCCTCCTGCCTTGGCTTCTCAAAGTGCTAGGATCACAGGCATGAGCACTGCACCTGGCCTCACATCATGTTTTGATCAGGGTGGTTAGGGGCTTTTGACTCTGTGTTAAGCGGTGCCTGTGAGTTCCCCATCTCACTTTTAATGAAGAATGGCATTTAGAAACCAAGATCTGTGCACTTAGGCATGCTCATTGCCACTGTGATGTTATTGCTTTTAGGCCCTGTCAGTGTACAGGCAGAGCTATGAAATGTATGTATATACTCACATACATCTATATCTACCTCTGTATCTGTCCACATATATTATAAACCATGAGTTCATACCAGTACCTCTAATTCAGTTCCAACACCACATGATTTATTCTGCTCTTTCCCATTTCTCTATTTGTACCTTCCTTCTCTGATTGTGAGACACTTGGCTCCCATTATCTTCCAAATACTTACTAATTTACTCAATTCTCATTTATGTAACTAATCACCTGACACTGTGGGCTATCTCCTATGCCACACTGCTGCTGACTCAACCTCCTGAGAGTTCTTCCCATCCTGATCTCAGCTTGCTTTGACCACACCAGCCCAAAAAGCACAAAAGGGTAGAAATATCGTGAGGAGTCAGCTATAAATCCCTGCCCCAGCCACCCAATCAATATATTTTTTCTCTTTATAGCATATTACATGCACTGTTATATATCTTGCTTTTTCAAAATGACAGTATATTTAGCTGCCTTGTGTACCTTAATTTAACCAGGCCTCTTAATGAACCCTTAAGGTGTTTTCAGCCTTTTCCTATGTTTGAGAGCCATTTGTAATTCCTGTCCTTTAAACTGTCTATTCATATATTTTGTCCATTTCTTTGATTGTTCATTTTCTTATTGATTTGTAGATACTGGCCCTCTGTGGCAAAATATGCAAATTTTTTCTTAGTTTGTCTTATAACTTTTGACTTTGTTTATGGTAGATTTTTTCCTTAGAAAAATATTCTTGTATTTTTTGTGTGTATATGTCTTTTGAATTTTTATGTCATAGTTTAAAACTATCCTTATTTCAAATTTATCAACTCTCATGATTTCTTCTAATACTTTTGCAGTTTCATATTTTTACACTTATATCTTTAGTTTCCCTGAAATTTATCTTCATGTTAGATATGAAATATGGATACAACTTAATTTTTTCCCAAGTGGCTAGCCATTGTGGTAACAGCATCTTTTCCCTTCTGGTTTGAATTCCAATTGTTTTGTCTTTTTTATTCCATTGAGCTATCTATTCTAGTTCTACACTGTTTTAATTATTTTAGTTGTATAATATACTTCAATAGCTTTTGGGCTAATCATACTATTCGTCTTTGTCAAATTACTCTTGCTATTCTTGCTTTTTGATTTTTTTGTAAGATCTTTAGAATTAGCTGTGTAGTTTCCCTGCCTTCCCGAACCTAATTCTTTGATTTCAACAGTAAAAAGGAAGTTTTCTTTCTACCCCAAATGTCTAGTCCTCGGTTCCCTTCCTCAGAGTCAGCCACTGTTACCAGTACCTAATATATTATTCCAGTGCTTGCTTCAGAAGCATATATACTAAAACTGGAACATATAGAGAAGATTAGCGTGACCCCTGTGTAACAATGACACTCAAATTTGTGATACGTTCCATATTAAAAAATTTTTTTCATATATATAAAAAATTCCAGGGTTATTCTGTGACAACATATGCAACCTTGGAACCTGAATTGGCTCCGAAATCTGTTGCATGTTGGCTTTGTAAATCTGAGAAAGTTAATTAACTCTCTGTGCCTCAGTTTCTCATATGACAGGTGGAAAAATGATGTATCTATCGCAAAGAATTGTTGTGAGAATTAAAAGTTAATACATACAACATCTTTAGAACACCTGGCATTCAAAGCCAAAAGAGCATTGGTAGAGACCCTGTGCCTCACTATCTTATTTCTTTTTGTATAATATCTATGTAAGTCATGAACCAGTATCATAAAATGAGCATGGGCTCATCAGCCAGCTTAGAAATCTAAACTATTGCCGATATCATTCCATTATTTACTTGTGTGATCCTTCTCTAGCTTATCTTCCTGCTTTCCCTCAAGGATACCCACTAGCCTGAATTTTAACATTTCCTTGCTGATTTTTTTTTTTTAATCTAACAATACATTAGTTAGTTTTGCCTCCTTTTTTTGTTGTTTGTTTGAGATGAGATCTCCCTGTGGTGCCAGCTGCTGGCCTCAAAATCCTGGGCTCAAATGATCCTCTTGCCTCAGTCTCCCAAGTAGATGGGAGGGCTACAGGTGCACACACCACCGTGCCTGGCTTTTGCCTCTTTTTGAGCAAATACGGGCATCATTTGATAGACTTCTAATACTTTACATTTAAGATAAGGCAAAAGACCTTATTCAGGACTTGGAACATGGTAGGTATTCAATAAATATGTGTGAATGGAGAAATGGAAAGAACATTGTATGACCAAGAATGAGCCCCTCAAATTTGACACATTAAGAAATTTCTAATATTGCCAATATGGTATATGAAAAAGAACCTCACAGATATAATTTTCCTTAGCACGTAGTTTTTGAGTATCATTGTGGTAAGCTCAGGAAATCATTGAGAACAGTTTATCATTTGGCATTATTCAAGAATTGCCATAGAAAAGAATGCTCAATTAATAGCAGTCTCTTGGCCGGGCATGGTGGTTCATGCCTGTAATCCTAGCACTCTGGGAGGCCGAGGCAGGCGGATCGTTTGAGGTCAGGAGTTCAAGACCAGTCTGAGCAAGAGCAAGACCCCGCCTCTACTAAAAAAATAGAAAGAAATTATCTGGACAACTAAGAATATATAGAAAAAATTAGCCGGGTATGGTGGCACATGCCTGTAGTCCCAGCTACTCGGGAGGCGGAGGCAGAAGGATTGCTTGAGCCCAGGAGTTTGAGGTTGCTGTGAGCTAGGCTGACACCATGGCACTCTAGCCAGGGCAACAGAGTGAGACTCTGTCTCAAAACAAACAAAAAAAAGAAATAGCAGTCTCTTAACATTTATTACCTCTTGGACCTTGCTACTCAGAGTAGTCCCCAGACTAGCATATAGGCATCACTGGGCACTTGTTACAAATGCACCTCTAACTTTAAATCAGTCTGCATTTTAATAAGATCTGGTAATTAGCATGCACATCAAAGTTTGAGAAATATTGCTCCAGGGCAGGGATCTGCAATTTTTTTTTCTCTATATGACCATATTATAAATATTTTCTCAGTCCCAGCTATTCAGGAGGCTGAGGTGGGAGGATCACTTGAGGCTAGCCTGGGCCACATAGTGAGACTTCATCTCTTAAAAAAAAAAAAAAGATTGTGTTTTTACAGGCCATACGGTATCTATTGCAGCAACTCAACTCTACCATGTTACCACGTGCAGGATATAGTTAAATGACTGTGGCTGTGTTCTGATAAAAACTTATTTACAAAAACAGGCAGTGGGACAGACTTGGCAGTCCTCTGTTAGAAAGTAGAATTAAGGGATGAGGTCAGGAAGCTTTTCTCACTTTCTGTGCTGTTTAAAGCTTTTACCATGAGCATATAATTAAAAATCTAGTATGTTTAAAAAAAAATTTAGACCTATTTTTAGATAATGGATATAAATATGAAAGAAATCCAAACAAAGTTTTCTTGGTTTTGGGGGGGTGTTTGATGGTGAGTAATTTTGTTTTCCATCTCAAATCTTTCATAGAAAAAGATGAAGTATAAGGAAATGCAAACAGGTTTAAGAAGAGAAAAAAGACAATACTGTAAACTATGATTTGCTAAAGTTGAAATTTAACAAGCTATACCTAATTTTTCCTAAATGCCATACTGATATGACAATGTAAACGTTCATCCAAGTACATTCAGTAGTACATATACACACCCCCTACTCACACAGGAGTGTAAGCTCATTGTTGAGCTCATGATAAGTGCTCAGTAGAATTTTATTAAATGAATTGCATGCTGGGCTTGTCGTGGTGGCCGAGGCAGGAGGATTGCTTGAGTTCAGGAGTTTGAGACCAGCCTGAGCAAGAGCAAGACCCCAACTGTACAAAAAAAAAGAAAAATTAGCTGGGCATGGTGGCACATCTGTAGTCCCAGCTACTCTGGAGGCTGAGTCAAGGAGGATCACTTGAGTCTAGGAGTTTCAGGTTGCTGTGAGCTAGGCTGACACCATGGCATTTTAGCATAGGCAACAGAGCCAGACTCTGTCTCAAAAAAAAAAAAAAAGAATTGCATGCTGGAGCTGGCACTCCAGAGATTGTTAAATATTCAGGAATTTTGTGAGCTAATTTAACATCATTGGTAGCTTAAAATTAGCCACAGTGGGTGTATTTACACATGGAAACTGGAAATCAGCAAATGCTACAGATTGGATGTTTTGTTTGAGCTGGATTACCAGTATACTGTTTAATGTACCCGTTTATTGCTATTAATAGTAGTACCTTGGATTTCTTTGGTTTTTTTTTTTTTTTCATTCAAAGAGCTCAATATGTAGTGTCAGCATTGATGTAATGAAATCTATGTTCTGTAAAGTAGGCAATAATGAAACTTTTTGAGCATATAATCTGTAGTGGGCATTGTTCTAAGCACTTTTCATGTCTTCTTATTTAATCTTTATTTTTTTATTTATTTATTTTTTTGAGTCTCACTCTGTTGCCCCGGCTAGGGTACCATGGCATCAGCCTAGCTCACAGCAACCTAAAACTCCTGGGCTCAAGCAATCCTATTGCCTCAGCCTCTCGAGTAGCAGGGACTACAGGCATGCGCCACCATGCCCGGCTAATTTTTTCTGTATATTTTTAGTTGTCCAGCTAATTTCTTTCTATTTTTAGTAGAAACGGGGTCTCGCTCTTGCTCAGGCTGGTCTCGACCTCCCAGATACTAGGATTACAGGCGTGAGCCACTGCGCCCAGCCTTTTAATCTTTATAATCCTGTTATTTTGACCACTATTCTACAGATAACTGTGACTTAACCTAGAAAGTGGCAAGAGCTGGGATTTAACCTAGGTGTGTCTCACTCTAGAGCTCTTAGCCACTATTGCTGCATACTAATTTATCTTGGTATTTATTCATCATTCAGCCATTTTGCCTACAGACAACTAACCAGTCATCTTTTTATAACATTCCCCACATACTTCTTTCTCTTTTTAAAAAATCATATAACATTACTCTTGAAAGGTAAAAATCTAGAAGTTTAAACCATACTTCTTTTTTTGAGACAGAGTCTTTCTCTGTTGCCTAAGCTAGAGTGCCGTGGCATCAGCCTAGCTCACAACAACCTCAAACTCCTGGGCTCAAGCAATCCTCCTGCCTCAGCCTCCTGAGTAGCAGGGACCTATTACAGGGGCACACCACCATGTCCGGCTAATTTTTTCTATTTTTAATAGAATCGGGGTCTGGCTTTTGCTCAGGCAGGTCTCAAATTCCTGAGCTCAAGTGATCCTCCTGCCTCAGCTTCCCGAGTAGCTGGGACTACAGGTGTGCGCCACGACGCCCAGCTAATTTTTTCTATTTTTTAGTAGAGACGGGGTCTCGCTCTTGCTCAGGCTGGTCTTGAACTGCTGACGTCAAGCAATCCTCCCACCTCAGCCTCCCAGAGTGCTAGGATTACAGGCATGAGGCACTGCGCCTGGCTTCATACTTCTTTTTCTAAGTAGAAAGATAATAATGAAAGGTAGAGAGCTAGATACGAGATCAACTAACCCTGTGATTAGATACCAAATACAAATTTTAAGAAGTAATCAAAGTTAAACTCACTTGGGTGAGCTTTTTTAAGATATTTACTTGTGAAACTCATTTCTAAATCTAACTTCTGAGAGTTATAACAACATATGTGTAAGATTGAGTTTGATTTTTGTGAGGAAGAGTGGTACCTCTCTTAAGATTGTGCTATGAATAAAAAAATTTTGTTCAGCAAGTGTTTATAGGGTACATAGTGTGCCAGATACTATGGTGAGATGAAGAAGGAAGAAAACCAGGTCCTTTCCTCCAAAAAGCTTAATTTAACTTAAATTGTAAATGTACTGATGTTATTGTTGTTAATTTTAATATCTTTAATTTTTTATAAATAAAAAGTTACCTGAATTAATTGGACTATAAAATTGACAAAGTATTAGTATTATGGATGTTTTTAATTAGGTGTTCACTCATTTCTGTGGAGCCTGTTTCTTATCTTTATTCCCACCCTCTACCCCGGCCCCCTTTTTTAAGGCAAGCCTGAAGCAGGATGTGAAAACCCACATTGTACTGTGGTACCTTTGATGAAGCCCACTCTACACATTGCAGACAAAGATCCAATTCCTGAGGAGCAGGTAAGGATGAAAATTACTTTTTTTCCCCTAAAGAAGAGTTTCACAGACAAAGGTTATCTACCTTTCTTTTACGTGACATGGATAATTGTTGACTAACTTGTTGAATTTCTGTTTCTAATGAGCTTTAAAATTACATCATAATGTATTGGATTTTTATCAAATCATTAGTTCTTAGTGCCTCGAATTTGAATTCACTGAATCCACCAGGAGATTTTTTTGTTATTTACATCTAATTGTCCATTTCTTAGGGCTTTTTTTTTTTCTGGAGACAGGGTCTTGCTCTGTTGTCTGGGCTAGAGTGCAGTAGCATCATCATAGCTCATTGCAACCTCAAACTCCTGGGCTCAAGTGATCCTCCTGCCTCAGCCTCTGGAGTAGCTGGGACTACAGGTGTATACCACCACACCTGGCTAATTTTTTGTAGAGACAGAGTCTTGCTATTTCCCTGGCTGGTCTCAAACTCCTGAGCTTAAAAGATCCTCCTGCCTTGACCTCCCAAAATGCTATGATTATAGGTGTGAGCCACTGCACCTGGCCTTCTTAAAGGCTTTTAAAAGTAATTAAACACATTAAAAAGTAGTACATTGGCAAAGGTACCTTTTGGGATGCTGGAAATGTTTTTATCTTGATCTGAGTGATGGTTACAGTAAATATACATCTGTAAAAATCCTGTACACCTGACTGCATGTTGTCTCACTTTGAAAAACAATTTTTAATGATTGCATTAGATACTGACAAAGATTACTTTTGCCCATATTTATTCAGTATTCTTAATTGCAAATGGAAACCAACTCCAGTTAGTTTAACAGACAAATACTTTATTTAAAACCATTAGTTAGCTTAAAGCATATTTCAGAGGACCAGATAAGGCAGGCTTCAACCAGGCTGGAGTAAACAGCCAAAATCCCTAAAAAGAACTATTCTAGTAGAAATATTATTGCTAAGTCACTCGGTACAGACATTGCCACTTGCTCCATCAATGCTGAATAGTAAACACTACCCTTAGAACTACTACCTCTGGAAACTTGATCTGCTGCCATCCTTGCCAGAATGGATTCCACACGGTCCCTGCTTCCTTTATCACAAACTTCTGAATCAGATCTGATGCAGGTACGTCTGATTAGAGGATCCCAGGTCATTTGAACTGAAACTGCAAGGGAGGCTACGTAAGCAAGTATCCAACCCTCTGTCTTAGAGATATGGAGAACCATTAGACGAGGTGTTTCCTAATCCTACAAAGAGTGTTCAAACTTTCTGGGAAGGCAGAAAGAATCACAAATGTCTACCAGAAGAAAACTAACATGCCTAACCACCTCCCTAAACTGCTAGCCCTTCTAATTTGATTGGTTTTGACATAGCTAATAACTATAATCTTAGCTAAGTGTATAGTATGGTACCAGAGTTGAAGTTGTTAAACTCTTTTATCCACAACTGTTTGTAGTATCAACTATTATGCTTTTTGAAGATTTTGATTTTTCTATATGTGTATATATATTTGCTTTTTTTTTTTTTTCTGCCCAGCTTTGCTTGAATGACCTGTTCCAAGAGCAAGTCCTCATTTTTTTAATGTTGGAGATAGGTAGGCATAAGTAAATGAATGTTTACTAGAAAAATGTCTGCTTGAAGTAAAATGATTTTTCTTTTATTCATTTTCAGGAATTAGAAGCTTATGTAGATGATATAGACATAGACAGTGATTTCAGAAAGGATGATTTTTATTACATGTCTCAAGAAGACAAAGAGAGACAGAATCGTGAGCATGAAGAATCCAAGAGGGTACTCCAAGAATTAAAATCTGTGCTGGGATTTAAAGCTTCAGAGGCAGAAAGGCAGAAGTGGAAGCAACTTCTATTTAGTGATCATGGTAAGCACCAATTTTAAAGTAAAAGGTTATTTCAATATAGGAAATCCTTTTTTTCTTCAACCATGAATCTTATTTTAGCTGTAGAATTCTATGGCTTTAATTTTAGGGGGATCTACTAGTAAGCATACTTTTTCTTCTAGACATGAAATCAATTTGATCAATAAAAGAGTAGGTATGTAATCACATTGGGAATATGAAGTCACACTTTCATCAGTTATCTAATTTTTTAGTAAATTTGTTTTAGAATGAATGGGCAGTGAGTTGAATAATTTGAGATATTTTAAATGTTATTTTCAAATCTAGTGAATTTGAGATTCTAAACTCTGTTCTGCGTATGTTAAAATGGTAAAAATACCTCAGTGAAGCACAAAATTAATAACACTTATGTTCACTCTTAAAAAAATGAATTAAGATTTACCATTTAGACACATAATTGGAGTTACTTAAGTAGTTTGAGCACTTTAGTAGATGGGAGACATGGAGGTGATTTCTGTGTATGCTGTCTCCATACTCTGATTTGGGCAGAGTGGGATGGTTAGTAGCCTTAAATTCCTTTATGTTTCTTACCCTTCTTTTCTTCAGTCAAACTTCCTCAGAGGCAGAGGAAGGAATGAGAGAGGAAGCTTGATACTTGACAATATTAGCCTTGCTAATTTAATTCCTAGTTGAATTAAGGCCTATGGGTTTCTAAGAAGACAGAGTGAGACTTTCCTTCCCTTTTAGAGTATCTGTGTGGACCCTCAAAAATCAAACGTCTTCTTTTCCCTTCCTTACTAGAAGTATACAGATTATACCTTCTGGAAGGCTCTCTTTTCTTCTTTTAGGAGCCCTACAATTCTCCTCTGTCCAGATCTATATTTTCTGGTTTTATCTTTCCGTTTCTTTCCACAAGCCCACTTTATAGCCCAGGTCCTCATTAGATTATGCTTGTACTTTATCATAGCCTCTTAGCTGACTTCCATTTTCAGTACCTTTTTCTTCTAAGCTATCTTGCAAGCTCTATCCAGATTTTTCTCAAACAGTGCATTAGTGATAGCTCTCTCTATCTTAAAACCTATAGTGGTTCCCCCTTTCTTATCGTATTAAATCTAAACTCCTTTTCCTGGTTTCAAGCCTCTTCATCATAGGAATCCATCATATATGTAATTGTATTTTTCACTATTTCTAATACGAATATCTTCTTCTACTTATGTTTATCTTATTAGACTACAGTTCCACAAATTTGCTATTTTTATCCATGAAAAATATTCCTGCTTATCCCTTTACCAAGAATTCTGTCTTCCCCACCAAACTATCCTCTCTATTAGTCTCTCCTCCATGACTCCTTATCTGACTGCTCCAGCTCTGCCACCTCTCCTACCACTATAGACCCTCACGCTAGAGAGACCTGGTAGTGAAATATAAAGGAAGTCTTGAGCAGCAAAGCGTATAGCAGAGAAGGAAAATGATTAAGAACTTTCCTGCAATCTGCTTGTTCATATATTGGGCCTACATAAATCAGAGATTAATGATATTGTGTTTTAGGCACTATTGTTTTCTATGTATTCAGTTTTTTTGTTTCTATAACTAAATTATAGTCTCCTTACACAGGGGCCGTCTTATCTTCACAGCATTCATTCAGCAAATTATTCATTCACCAAGTAGTTATTGAGTACTTGTTATATGCCAGGCATTGCATACTGCTGTATCCCTAGCACATAGATCAAGAGACAAAAATACCTACCCACTACACATCATTCAGGTGATAGGTACACTAAAAGCCCAGACTTTACCACTATACAATTCATCCAGGTAGCAAAAAACCATTTGTACCCCCTAAATCTATTGAAATGAAAATTAAAATTTTTTTTAAATGCCTACATTCCTAGAGGCTTACATTCTAACACACTTGTCAATTAATCCTCTCATTATACAGAGTATATCCCCCATTTAATTAGCAATAATCATGAATAGCAATCAACTTCTATATGTTGCATTCTTTAAGAACTAGCAGATTTATAAACTAAAAATGTATGTAGACTGAAAATAGCATTGTATATAAACTTGTATCCTTTTTTATTGTTTAGTATTTTCTTCAAAATTATCCTATTAACATTATGGGCAAAGATATATCAATGAGAGAAATGTGTCTCTTTTTCAGGTATGTGCTTTTGATACAGTTTGCATTGGAAAAGGCAATAATGCTGTTTTAGTTTGTGAAAATAAGTAAAAAGCTGCTGATACCATAGAATGCTTTTCCCATGAAAAATTTCAGTACATCTTCCAGAGTTGTTTTCATCTCTGCCTACAGGGTTTGTAAAGTCCGAATGGAATTAGAAAGGGAAATTCTACACTGGAACCTGCTGTGGCCATTTTTTTCTGTTGTTGCTGCTTCTCTAGTGGAGTTACTGCAGCTTAGGGATGTTTCTTGGAAATGGACGCGTTTCCCAAAGTATTTTTTAAATACACGCCAGATCTTCAAGAAGCACTTTTTTTTCATCCGTCATGCTTCATAATATATTGTATTGTACTAACCCCCTCATGCTGGGAGGAGAGACTGCCTAGCAAGCAACCCACTGCCTACTAACATCAAGAGGGGCTAAATAAAACTTCATTTTCCTTGCAAGGACAACTTCTGCCGTATGGATATATGTTACATTTATGTATTATATTTTGTATAATAGTTGATCTTAAATGCAGATTTTATTTCATTTGTATTTTTCTGTGGCACTACAAAATGTGTAGAAGTTATGGCTTTACTTTCATTAGGGTCTTGTTAGGTGGTTGGCAAGTAAGTTGAATTGTATGTTGCATTTTTTTTCATGCTGTTTTAACTTGTAAATATATATGTTGAAGATATGATTATTATCTGGATAACTATAGGCCTTTTATCTGACACATTATCAGTGAAAACCATGCTGCTTATTCTTTAATACAATTGGTCTCAAACTTTAGTGTATATTAGAGTCAGGAGGAGGGCTTCTAAAACATGGTTGGTCCCCACTCCCAGAGTTTCCAATTCAGTAGGTCTGTGATAAGGCCCAAGAATTCACATTTCTAACATCCTAGGTGATGACTGATGCTGTTGGAATAGGGACCACACTTTGAGAACCACCGCTTTAATATTTTGAATAAGATAATATGTGAGGTGTTTTAAACATCCTTATCTGGCCAGGCGCAGTGGCTCACCCATATTCCCAACACTTTGGGAGGCCAAGGTGGGAGGATCACTTGAGCCCAGGAGTTCAAGAACAGTCTGGGCAACATAGCAAGACCCCATCTCTAAAAAAATCTAAAAATTAGCCAGGCATGGTGGTGCATGCCTTTAATCCCAGCTACTTGGGAGACTGAAATAGGAGGATCACCTGAGCCTAGGAGTTTGGAGCTGTCGTTGAGCTATGATCACACCACTGTACTACAGCCTGGGTAATAGAGTGAAACCCTATCTCTAAAACAGGAAAAAGAAAAAAAAACTCATTAAATCCCTATCTGATTTAATTTCTTAGGCATTTTATCTCTGTTATAAAGTTCCCTGGATTTATAAATTTACATTGATTAATTGATTTTACTAGAATGTTTTATTTAGCTTTTATTTATTTATTTATCATTCTTTAAAAAACTACTGGGAGTTTAAATTAAAAGTTTAAATCATTGCTAGGTCCTTAGTTATTATTTTTTCTTTTTTCTTTTGTTTTTTCTTTGAAGCCGTGTTGAAATCCTTGTCTCCTGTAGACCCAGTGGAACCCATAAGTAATTCAGAACCATCAATGAATTCAGATATGGGAAAAGTTGGTAAAAATGATACTGAAGAGGAAAATAGTAAACCCTCCACAACTGACAGTGAAATAAGTAGGACTGAGTATTTATGTGAAAACCCTATAGAGGATAAAAATAAAGACAATTCGACAAACAAAGTCTTCCTCCAAGGAGCAGAAGAAAGAATCTATTACCAATGTGAGAGTGAAGATGAATCTCAGCAGGCAGATGGAGGTGGCCTGGCCACTGCCCCTCCAACTCACAGGGACTCATTACAGCCCTCCATTAAGCACAGGCTGGCACGGCTACAGCTGTCACAGCTGTCACCAGATTTTACCTTCACTGCTGGCCTCGCTGCAGAAGTGGCTGCTAGATCTCTCTCCTTTACCACCATGCAAGAACAGACTTTTGGCGATGAGGAGGAAGAACAAATAACAGAAGAAAATAAAAATGATGTAGAAGAAAAGTAAGAACCAAGATTCACATGAAGTGATTTTAGATTGTTCCTTTTATGAAAGTGTTTAGCTTCAAGGCTGGAAAGGGAAAATGAGTATAAGTTTACTAGATATATAAAGCTAAGATGTGAATTTACAGGAAGAACCCTGGTTTGAATAACTGATCTGAAATTAAGTAGTTACCTGTAAATGGCAGATTTGTTAGGAAAATAAGAGAAAGGTAAGGGCTCTCTTGAAGAAACTGCTGTTTTATTTGTGGCACAACTGATCAATCTTGGGAATTCTTTAAGTATTTTTAATAAGAAATGAATCATCATTTCTTGCCAGAATTTGTTACCATAAGGTAATTGGGATAATTCTGTTGCAAGAACATTAATATTTAGTATGACTCCTTTTTACTGTATTCTTGCAGTTAATAACTGCAGCTATTATGTTAATAACCAGTTGTTTGTATTTTATTTTTGTTTATACCAGTCTTCAAACAAAGATACAGGTTCTGAATAAAAAAAATTAATTCATACAATTGATGTGTGCTGGGGTTTGGAACAAAAAAGTAGTTTGAAAAGTACTTGGGTTGTGACATATTTCTTAAGTTTCTTTGCTCATGTGTATTTAGTAGTTAATTTTAAGATATCTTAATGATCTTTTAAAAAAAGAACATTGTACCATTTTAAGAATTACACCTTCAACGTTTTTGTTTATTACTTCTTCCATTCTTGTTGCAACTAAAAGAGATGATATCAAAGTGGGATCCCTATAGTCCAAGGCGGGGGCCCCCAACTTAGCATAAAGTTTTGTTTTTTTTTTTAGACCAGTGGCTTACTTGTCAAAAGCATAAAGTTCTTTTTATCAGTCTCCTAGAGATGATTGGGTGCCATTAACACAGGCAGATCACAATGCTGCTGTTTTCTAGCCCTGTTCACCTTAATGAGATTCAGGAAACATCCTGCCAGCTTCTTGGTTCATTTACAAACTACCTCTTAAAAGAGACTGCTTTCCAGATTGGCCAATCTCATCTGTTTTGTGTTGTGACTGCATTTTTCAAAGAGTGATATTTTCAGAAGTATACTGTTTTTGAAACCTGTAACTCCTATGCACTGACATAGTTTATGGACATTATTTAGGAAAAATGGTAGGTATAACGCACTTTCCTAGAAAGGAAATTAAATGAGAATCTAGATTGTCTTTAGAGTTAAGAAATACATTCAAATTCTATAATTTAGCACTTTTGGTGAGTAAATTTACCAAAGGGGATTTTTTTTTTCTAAGGAAAAAATAATCTAAGGAAATTTATTTTTTATCCTGAGGAAAAATTTGGTTCTGCTTTATATGATTCAGGTAGAGATCCTTTGTATTATAAGTGATTTTGCCTTTTGCCAAAATTCTGGGACTTATCCATAATTAACCTCTGAGGAGCAATACCTAACCATTTGGAAATAGCTAAATGTTAAGGAAAAAAATCTTCTTGCGCTGTACCTGACTATTATATTCTTAAATAATAATATTTAGGGTTTACTTTCTTATTTAAATTTCTTATTTAGTTTGCTGGCTTCATTTTTCCTTGGATTTAGAAGAAGCAATTGCGGAAAAACTTGGTAATTTCTCTCTTAACCTATAACCATACACAGGAAGAATTAGAGTTTAATAATTTTTAATTATTTTATTGTATTCTATTTTTATTACCCTAATTTTTGGGAAATATCTTCATAATATTGGATCAGTTTTATTTAATTTTCTCTAAGATGATACTTTTTAATTTTGAAAGACTAAATAATTTTAATCAGGAATTTCTAATCTTTTAGGCTGATCTGTTTTATTCACTAATTGTTACTTAGTTCCATGAAAACTACTTGTTGAAATTATGATATGTAGATCTTGGAACTTTAATTGAATATTCTTTCTTATATGTAGTTTCATCTTTTAAAATATTTAAAATATTTCCAATGTAAAATATTATTTTCTTTGCGAAAATTTCTTAACTAATTTTCTCATATTCTAAGTCAGTGTTTCTCAGTTGTTTTAGTGGGGTACCTGCATCAGAATAAACTGGAATTCTTATGTTTTAAATGGAGATTTTAAGCCACACTCTCAGTGATTCTTAGTTGGTCATTTGGTCATTTAGGTCATGTTTATGCCCAATAAAATCTAAGAACCTCTGTCTAGGACTTTGTTCTTGCCATGAATACCTTAGGAAATATAAACAAAAAGGCCAATGGAATATAAGTAGGTATTCTTTTTTCATTACTTTTCTAAGAATATTTTACTTTTTAAAAATCAGGTTTTGACTTTTTTTTCTTTTAAAACTGTTTATTATTATTATTATTCAACGTGAGTGCTCCTTTCCAAAAATGTATTGATCTAATTTGGAGAGAGTAAAATGTTTTGGCTAGTTTTAATAGCTGCCATCCTATATCCAGAAGCAGCCCTCTGGGAAAAATATTTTATGGGGAAAACTTAGAATTGTGCTTTCCAAATTTTATAATATTATTTTGATAGTATAATTGTTTTTAGGAATAGCATCCTGACAGCTTTTAATACAAAGATTTCCATAGTTTGTTCAATCAGGGCAAACCTAGTAATTAACAGAAGAATACATGTGAGAGTCTATTTAGGTCACTCTCAAAGACAGGATTTTCACCCTTTGTCTACCCACAGATAGGAAAGTCAATTTAAAACTCAATTTTCTTTAAAAATAAATAGTAATATTCTTATTCACATAATAAAAGTTACAAAGCTTTTAATGTTAAAGCATAGAAAGAATCAACTTCTGATACATTCCACAAAATAAGTTAATGGAATGTTAGTCAGAAGAGACCCTAGAGATCATTTCATTTTGGTGACTCTGACTCTTTACTTCCTATCAGTAATGTAAAATATGAAATATTTTAACAAAATATTAGGAATCATATAGGGATAAAAGTTCTACCAATTTGGTTTAATCATAGTATATTTCTATACCCAAACAAAACAAGGAAACAAGAGCTAAGTATCCTAAGACTGTGGTATAGCTCAGCTAAGTCATTCTTTGAACTAAAGTAGATATTATACTATGAATGACAGCCAAAGCATAAAGATTGATTTATTTTTCTAATTCTATTAATAAGAACATATCTATGCAAATCATACTTACATTAGCAAATGAAACTGCAAATATTTTAGAAGAGAATACATAGGAAAAATGCCTAAGTACAGTAACAATTCATTTATGTGTCATCATTGACAGGTGATTAACTTGAATAAGTTAATTTTTCAGCTAACTAAAGCAAATCCTTTTAATCATTAAATTTAACATTTTAGTAACTAGGTATTCTTTCTACTTCTTCACTTTTTCTAGAGTATATAGAAGATAATTTAACTTTTTCTCTATCACCTTTAAGAATATCAGTTCCAGGCCGGGCGTGGTGGCTCACGCCTGTAATCCTAGCACTCTGGGAGGCCGAGGCGGGCGGATTGTTTGAGCTCAGGAGTTCGAGACCAGCCTGAGCAAGAGCGAGACCCCGTCTCTACTAAAAATAGAAAGAAATTATATGGACAGCTAAAAATATATAGAGAAAAATTAGCCGGGCATGGTGGCGCATGCCTGTAG
>CM052440.1:20114423-20160371 GCA_028533085.1 Varecia variegata | reverse complement strand
GGAGTTCGAGACCAGCCTGAGCAAGAGCGAGACCCCGTCTCTACTAAAAATAGAAAGAAATTATCTGGCCAACTAAAAATATATATACAAAAAATTAGCCGGGCATGGTGGCACATGCCTGTAGTCCCAGCTACTCGGGAGGCTGAGGCAGAAGGATCGCTTAAGCCCAGGAGTGTGAGGTTGCTGTGAGCTAGGCTGAAGCCACGGCACTCAGTCTAGCCCGGGCAACAGAGCGAGACTCTGTCTCAAAAAAAAAAAAAAAAAAGTGTGAGATAGGGTAAGTAAGGTGTATGTAATTACCGGATTCTGAAGTCATTGGGTAGGAAATATCCCATTTGGTAATCATTCCTTGTCTTCACAATTTGCTTTTGAAGGTCTTCAGCAGATGTGCTATAGCCATTGAAAATAAAGTTGGCAAATAGTAATTTTCCCCGAATGTACATCTGTAAAAGTTAATAGAACATTTTCAGAATCTGGTCATAAAAAAGTAGCTCTATTTATTTGAGGAAGATCTTCAGAAGTGTCCTTATGAGAAAGCATTGTATGTATAACACAAAAATAGTCATCATACATATTCCTAGAACCTGAATACATTGTTTAAGAGTAAAAAAACAGCTCAGTAGTTTTCTCACTCAATCACATACACACAAAGTGGCAGAACCAGTATCCTAATTAGATAATTAGATCCTAAAAGCTACCAACATCTGTTAATCTTTATGATAAGCTGCCTACTTATACATTTCATTTTACAGCTAACCTCTAGGAGACAGTACAGAGCCCTTGAATTTGGAAGTCATTAGACCTGAATTCTGGACAAAACTATTACTTTAAAACTCAGGCAAATCATTTAACCATATTGAGCCACAGTTTCCTTTGTAAGGAAAAAAAATTAATTATGATTTATGAATTTGACTAGACTTCTAAAAGTTTCTTCCATTTCTAAAATTCTCTTTCTTAAAGATGTACAACTCTACTATGTGAAACCAAGTTTGTCACTGTCCTAAGGTACAAGAGAGAGCTTATGTTGAGGCACAGTGAACACCTTAGAATATTCAACTTTTAGAGATTGGACAGAAGGATAAGAAAAGATAGCAAAGGAAAGAGACAGTACTTTGAAAAATAAGTGTAGCTGGTTCCAACACAGAACTTAATACTGCTAAGAACAGAGTATACCTTGTATCTTCAAGCAGTCCAACACAACAAGTATTTACAATTAAAAGGAAAGTCAAAAGGAACAATAGTTTCCTATGATTACACGTTATTCCTTTCCCCTTAGATAGCATGATCTTTTCATCGTGAAGGGATATCCTATTATAAAGTTTTCTCTGTGGATAGAATTTTCTGGTTTGTCTTCATTTCTGCAACAAAAGAATCTCTCTCTTATTTCATATCTAGGACCATCTATATAGCCATTGCTGGCTGAAATGGAGCCCTGTGTGGCTTCTTGATCCAAAGTGCTTTGTCTCTTTAGCACCTATGCTGATTAGCCATGAAGCCATTTATCTTGCTTGAACTTAGAAGATTAAGCTATGATATTCATACATGGGTAATGATAGCTAGTGACAAGGTTATAACACAAAATATTTAATATACATGTGAATATAAGATCTGAAGAACTCACCAGTGATAATTCTAAACAGTGACACAAGGATGACATTTAGTCAGTTTTTTTCCTCCAAAATGAATGTGGTATGTTTGTATAATGGGGAAAAGGTATAATTTAAAAAATTGATACATTGAGAATGTTTCATTCTTATTTGGAGCTTGTATTCACACACAAGACGAAAGCTTTCCATTCTGTATATATTCAAACTATTAGTTCATAGGCCAAACCTGGGGCATAGAGTGTTCAGTTCTTGCAGGACTAACTTGGACATAATACAGAGAAATGTTAAACTAGGAAAAAAACCACTTAAGTTTCTATTGTCCCAGAGGCCAAGATATGATCAGATCCAGTACCAAAATTCTAAATTTTTTCTTAATGATGTTTTGTTGAGTTTGAATTTTAGTTAACTTCAAAACCTAGAATAATCTAATCCAGGGGTTCTCAGCATTATAACAACCAAGAACCCCTGATATTATTTTCATCATGGGCCCCATGTTTTGAAGGATTTCTGTTTACCACAAAATCTATATTCACTAAAAACTCTGTAATTTCTGCACACACATACACCCCCTCCCCTTTTCTTAATTAACCAAAGCCATAGTTGCCACTCAGAGTTTGTGTACTGCATGCCAGGCAGTGTTTTTGGTGCTGAAGACGGAGCGGTGAACAACAATAAATATATATTGGGAGTCAGGTGATTATAAACGCTATACAGAAAATAAAGCTTAACAGGAGGGATATGGGGGATGGAGAATACTTTTTTATATAGGACGGTCACACGTGAAAGGAGTGAGGGAACCAGTCCCACAATACCAGAGAGAAGAGTTTTGCCAAAGTAGTACAACAGCTGGGCGTGGTGGCTCATGCCTGTAATTGTAGCACTTTGGGAGGCGGAGGTGAGAGGATCACTTGAGGCCGGGAGTTCAAGAAGGAAATGGCTGAAGCCCAGTGAGAAAGGGGCTGGCTGGGTCAGGGAGGGCCTGGTAATGAATATGGTTTGACTTTGAAGGAGATGGGAAGCCATTGGAGGGTTGTAAGCAGTGGAGTGACATGATTTGACTTATGTTTAAAAAGCATTAAGTTTAAAAAGCAGGCCAGGCACAGTGGCTCACACCTGTAATCCTAGCATTCCGGGAGGCTGAGGTGGGAGGATCGCTCAAGGTCAGGAGTTCGAGACCAGCCTGAGCAAGAGCGAGACCCCCGTCTCTACTAAAAATAGAAAAAATTAGCCAGGCTTGGTGGTGCATGTCTGTAGTCCCAGCTACTTGAGAGGCTGAGGCAGAAGGATTGCTTGAGCCCAGGACTTGGAGGTTGCTGTGAGCTGTGATGATGCCATGGCACTCTAGCCCAGGTGACAGAGGGAGACTGTCTCAAAAAAAAAAAAAAAGTTTAAAAAGCATTCTTACTTCTGCAGGGAAGTCTGATGGGGATGGGGAGAAGGGAGACCTGCTGGCTGTTGCAGTAGTCTGTGTGAGGGTTGATGGTTGGTAGGGAAGGCCGTGAGGAGCCATCGAATTCTGGATATACGGTGAAGGTGGAGCCCACAGGATTTGCTGCTGTAGAGAAGGCAGTGTGAGAAAGGGGAAGTCTCGCGGAGTCTAGGTGTTCGGCCTAAGCATCTGCAAGAACAGAGGTCATTTACTGAGATGAGCAGGGAGTTGGTTTTGGAGAGTTTAATTGATTAGGCAGTTTGGTATATGCATCTCAGTTCAGGAGAAAGATCCAGACTGGGAAATGTCTGCATTTTGGATGGTGTTTAAAGTCATAAACCACGGTCAGAGGACTGAGTCAGAACGCTGAGATCCTTGGGGAACCTGCAGTTTTGAAGTCAGGAGATAAAAAGGAACCTGCAAAGGAAACTGAAAAGGAGGAGGTGGTGACAGAAGTAGTAGTGTCCTGGAAGCTTAGTGAAGAAAATATTTTTATAAAAATAAAAATATGAAAATGAGTCCATGACCAACATGTCAAATTCCACCAAAAGATCAAGAAAGATGAGGCCATTTGCTGTTGTGAGTTGTAGTTCTTCATATATTCTAGACATTAATCTCTTATCCGATACTTGCTTTGCAAATATTTTCTCCTATCCTGTGGATTGTCTTTCCACTCTATTAACAATGTCTCTTGATGCACAAATGTTTTTAATTTTGCTGAAGTCCAGTTTATTTTTTTTTGTTGCTGAGTGTCCTTATCTTTTTCAAAGGGGACAATAATGACCACCTGATTCATGGGCTGTTATGAAGATTAATTAATGCATGCTAATACAGGTAAAGGGATTGGGACAGTGCCTGCCACATAAGAAGCACTCCATTAATGTTAGCTATTATCCAGGCTAAGCTTGTTGTATAAAACCCAAGGGCCAAAGGCATAGAATTAGGACATGTGACATGGAGGCCACAGAAGTAGAGGGTTTCAAGAAGAGCATGATCAACAGCACAAAATGTTGCAGAGATGATACAAACAAACAAATTTAGACATGGCACCTAAAAGGTCAGACAGTGGTGTGACGGGCAGATGCCAAACTATACAGGGCTGAGAAAATTTGCTAGGCTCTTTCTGATTTCTAGGGGCAGGTCTCCTGCTGTTTCAGTTCTTAGGATGCTCCAAAGCAAGGCTGAACCTATGGGACTTTGCTGAGGCATAGCAGAGAGAACATTAGATTTGGAGTCGGAAAAACTGGGTAAAGTTTCTGGTCTTCCACCACTTAACCTCTATGGTCACCTCCCAGAGCTCCAGTTCCTTCAATCTTAGAGGACAATTATTCCTATTTCATATGGCCATTGACTGGTTGTAGTGAAGGATAAGCATCATAGTAAGTTATTAATTGTTAATGTCATAATTAATGGCTCCTTTCTGACTCCTTATCTTGTCTTAACATTATAACAGTGTAGTTCTTCCAGCATACCAGGTCCCACCAGGCACAGCCACCTGGGACATGGGGTATTCTCATTTTACAGATAATTGGCTTACAGGTTTGCAGTGGTAATAGGATGAGATTAATAGACATCAAATGCTTGCAACAATATTGGCTGCTGTTCTATTCTTATGGAAAGTTTTTGCCTGATTCTTAATGGTGCCTCTGTCTTTAGGTCAACTTCCTGGGCCACTGCATTCCTCATAGTTTGTGATGTCCACCAACTTACCCAACCTCAGACCTTGCCATAAAAAGCAAGTGCTTATATATTATCCTTGAACACATCAATGGATCTTTTTGTTCACTCTGTTTTGGTTGCAGACATGAGAACACACGTTAGCTGATTTGTGAGTACATGGCAGAAGTTCTGTTTGAGAATTTCATCTGCTGGTGAGTAAACAGAACATGGTGCTCCTGCTGAGTTCCACCAGCTACCAAAGCAAAGATGTTTGCAGTGGAGTAATCAGTTTCCCCTTACGAGCCACATTTCAGGGCAGGATGTAAGTCATATTTATTTAGTCTGGTTTGTACCCTATTGTCTGGCTCCTGTTTATTCTTTTTTTTAAGGTTTATATTTCTTTTTGATTTATCACATATCCTAAGATACCCTAGGAAGGAATACATTTTGAAAATATAATAAGAATAAATTCTATAAAGAATACCTGAATGGTTAAAAAAAGCCAAAAGAGCTATGATTTTACAATATTTTGTTTATTAATAATGGATGGTAACAAGCAGAAAGAATATTTAATTCAATACACATTTATTGAGTGGCCTTCTTTGTACCAGACATACCACCCTGTGAGATAAGTATCCCTATTTTATAGATGAGAAAAGTGGTTCAGATAAGTTAATAGTTAGCTGAAGAGCCCAAATCTCTTAGCCAGAAAAAATAATAGATTAGGTTCTCCAAAAAGGCTCTTTGACTTCATTTTTTTTAAAGAGAACTATAGCTTACAAAGTTGGTGTTTTTTTTTAGAAATGGGGTCTGGCTATGTTGTCCAGGCTGATCTTGAACTCCTGACCTCAAGGAATCCTTCTGCCTTGGCCTCCCAAAGTGCTAGGATTATAGGTGTGAGCCACCACGCCTGGCCTGACTTCAAATTAGGAGTTTGTTCTTTGTATTTAGTCAGTTTTCTCTTATTTTCCTGCACAGGTTACCTCACGCAAGAGCATACATCCACATATGTGTTTATACCTGTGTGCACATACACATGCATGGGAATCCTAATTACTAGTTCAAGCAGCATAACAGTTCCCCCAGGCTGCATTTAATTTAATGCCAGCATCCCTAAAAGAAGTTAACCAAACATGCAGTTAATTCCTTTGTGCATTGTTCACTCATATATTAAAACTGTTAATCTCATTTCTCTGGATGCTCTCCCCATGCTGTGGTCCTCAGTGTTGAAATTCCTTATTACTCATTAGGTTGATGTGGGGATCTTATTGCAAAAGCACTGTGCAAACTGGAAAGTTTTTCTTATTATCTAGTTGGGGGATCCAGTCCACTTTATCTAGTTGACTGTGGTGAGAGGTTAACTTTTTAAACCACCCCAGTTATACCGTTGTTCCAGGAATTGAATTGAGTGGAATTAAAAGACTTTTCCAAACAACTCAAACCAAGCAAACACTCCTTGATTTGCTCTCTCAGACCAAATATGTTAGCCTGTGGTGAGCAAATATTGACTGAATGACTAAATGAAAGCAAAGAGATTCTAATTACTCTCCGAAGTACTTACCACTTAACCTCAGTGAAACTTCCCAAGATGCTTCCTGAGAACCACTCTCAGTTAAGTAGAGACCGGAGAAGGTATATGTCTTAATAGAGTAAGTAGAGACCTCCAAAACACTCCCTTCTCAAGGATACTAAAATATCTCATTTACATAAAAGCAAAGAGGAGACAATTCCCCACCCTACCTGCCCATGCACTATGTCCTAATGCTGCCGACAGACACCTTATGTTCTCCATTTTGAACTATGATCAGAATACCTGGGTTCATAGCTCAGCTCCACTCCCCACCCCTGTGGTCTTAAAGCCTCAGTCCCCTTACATAGAAAATGGAAACAGCAACATCACCTCATAGAATCGCTGCCAGGGTTCAAGGAATTAGTTATGTGAAAGGTAGGATTCTCAGAAGATAATACTTTCCATTGGGTCTCAAGTATCCATCTTTTTGTGGGGAAATTCCTGCCTTGTAGAAAGGCCTGGACTTTGCCAGAGGCTGGCACAAAGTAAAGTTTCACTGGTTGGTAAGTGAAAGGGACAAAGTAAAGTAAGAACTCCTTTTTGAAGGAATGGTGAGTGTTGAGTCACTCAGACAAAAAATACTTATTGACGGTCTACTTATTTTCCCAGAGATTTTCCAGGGATGCAGGAATGAACAAAATGGACAAAGTCCCTGTTCTCAGTGGGGGATCAGACAATGAACCAGTAGATGTGTCAGATGCCAAGTAGTGATGAGTGCTATGAACCAGATGAAGTAGGGTGAGGGACGGGGAGTGAAAAGGGCTGCTCCTTTAGGTAGAACAGAGAGGGAAGGCCACTGAGGGGGTGACCTTCGTCTAGAGACCTGAGGGCGTGAACACTAAGCCACGCAACGACGCGGAGAAGAGCCACCACCAGAGGGCGCGCCACGTGTGAGGGCCCCGAGGGGCGAGCGGAGGAGGAGCCAGGAGCCAGATTGACCTGAAGTTCTGGTGTTCCAAGAAAACGCTGTGGGATTTATTTTCATGTGTGACGAGTGCTCATGAGCGAGTTTTGAGCAGGAGAGTGCGGTAACCTGATGTATGTTTTATGGAGGTTACCCTGGATGCTCCGTGGAGAACAGTGGAGGGTTCCAGGAAGGTGAGTCAGGGGCTGTTTGGCAAGAGGGCGATTCTTGCAGGTGGTGAGGTGGTGGGAGAGGTCGGATTCTGGATGCGTTAGGAAGGCAGAGGCCACAGGATGGACGGATGGGTTGCAAGTAGGGTCTGAAGAAAGATAAGTCAAGATTTATTTTCATATTGCTGGTCTCAGTAAACCGGGTGAGGGCCATTTCCTGAAATGAGGAAGACGCGGGGCGGGGTGGGGGAGTGTGTGGCATAAAGAGCTCTGTTTTGAAAAGTCAATTAAGTCAGAGTGAGATGTTGAATGGTCAGTTGGAACTGAGGAACCCAGGTCAGAGGAAACATCGCACATAGGGGTATTTATGTAGGAGTCAGACGCATAATGATGGCTTTTAAAGCCTCAGCACTGGGTGAGGTCATCTGGAGCAAGTGAAGATGGAAGAGAAAGCAGACGGGAGATGAACTACTCTAATCTCTTCCTAGAGGCCCAGGGAAATGGCCCTCTCTTCACCCTGGTTACATAGGAAAATCACATCAGGAGCTATTAAAAAAATAGGCTCACTCAAATCTACTGTGTGAGAATTTCCAGGGGGTGAAACCTGCTGTAGTCTTTAAAGAGTGCCGCCAGTGGACAGCCAGGTTTGGCGACTATTAGAGGGAAGGAAAAGCTGTGGTTCAGGTAGTATTTTAATAAATAGACCAGGGGCTCAACAGAACTAATAAACCCACTTAAGCCTCCACTTCCACACTCACACACACACACCCCCACAATCCCTATGACCTTTACCATCACCATAACCAAAGTCTTAAAGACTAAGCTCTACACTCACATGTGAGTGTGACTCCCATTCCCTCAAAATACTGTCACCCCTCTGTGTCCTTGGTTCCACATCCATGGATTCAACTAACCATGGATGAAAAATATTTGGGGAAGAAAACCAATAAAAAATAACAATACAGTAACCAAATTAATACAAACAAATAATACAGTGTAATGACTACTTACACAGCATTTACATTCTATTGGGCATTTTAAGTAATCTAGAGATAATTTAAAGTATACGGGAGGACGTGCATAGGCTATATGCCAATACTACATCATTTTATATAAGAGACTTGAGCAACCTTGGACTTTGGTATTCGAGAGAGTCCTGGAACCAATCTCCCATGGATACTGAGGGATGACTGTAATAATAACGTATATGGTATTTTTTGGTTTTCAATAGCTTTGTATACATTTTCTCATTTGAACATACATTTCTCATCTGAACACACATTCTCACATCAACCCTGTGAGCAACAGGTAATGATTACATTTACTTAAATTAAATCCAGCCATCATATCCAGGCCCTGTTGGTATGCTACTAATTCACTTAGTCCTCACTCACAACATTTGAACAGTAGAAGTAGGTGATTGATTATCTCCCAACTTACAGATGAGGAAACTGAGGCAAGTGACAGAAAGAAGTGGTAGCTCTGGGATTCAAACTCAAGTTTCTGACTTCATCAAATATAAGAATTTGATCACTGCTCTGCTTATTTTGTAAAAATGGCTACTAAACTAGGTTAACTTTTACAGCACAGTACCATGACAGCCATCTCAGGAAGGAGAAGGAACAGCTGTGCATTGGGAATTCCTGATTTTGAGATAACTATCATGACATCAATCTTAAGTTGATTTTCATACTTCTTTGATAGCTACTGATTTTGCTCTCAGAGTTTTTTATTAAAAAACTTTTTTCTTAGGGTTGCAGGTAAAAGATATGCATGTTCAAATATGCTTCTAAAAGCAGAGACTGGAAATAAGACAATAAGGCTATTGGCTGCTCCCAGATCCAAGCTGGGCTGGCAGAATTTGATGAGGGAGGTTATAAAGTATATCCACATAGAGAGAGGACTTTCATTTCCCTTCTGTCTATGACTAACCAGCCCCCTTAAACATCATGACTTTTTCCCAGAGTTCCGCATTACAAAATCTATGTCTCTTACGGTGATTTTGATCCCTAGTTCTTAAACTTGTTTTGATAACCATATGACCTCTTGAGTTGCCACACAGTCATAGAAGAATTTCCAAGTGCAGCTTTATAGGATAAGCCTCCTAGTCAAGGAAAACCTGCATTCTAATTCCCAAGTCAAATGAGACATGCCCAAACCAGCTGCTGCTAGATATTTTTGTTGGCTTTCACGGTGCCAGACTTACATACTTAGAGTTAAATTTAAAGGTTTCAAAGCCGTATTTAAGGTGGTACTAGACTTGGAAAGAAAACAGAATGAAAAATTTGATTATTTGTAATTGTCTAAATACTGGTTGGTTTTCTTCTGACTAATTCTTAAACTCTAGGCAGTATTTATTTATTTTTTCTTAGAGGAGAAAAACAGGGGCCCATAAAAATAGCTGCAAGTAGTTATGCCCCTATGGCCCGTCTTCTGTGGCTCTTAGTGGGTAAAGGTGTTCAGAACGAAGCTGCTGTTTAGCTTTTAAGCATATTCTGTTTGCACTACTTCTCCCTGTCCTAAGCCTCATTTCCTGCATTTTCCCAGCCACTCTGTATGTTATCAGGCAGGGAAAAGTGGTGAAAAGGTAATTTACTTAGAAGAATAAAGAGCAATTTCACTCTCACTGCTTTCCCCAGTAAAAGCCCTACTGGAAGGGTAGCCCAGCCTTCCCACCCAGCAGCATTATAGAAAGGAAGCCACCTTTCAAAATCATTGACCTCTCAACTGCCATGCCTTTCCATTCCTGTTACACAATGGAGTTTGGATGTGCACATATGAATTCTTTTTCAAAACTATGGCTCATGGCTACACATGATTTTGCATGTGATTGAACATATGATTCAAGTTAGGCCAATCAGACTTTCTCTCTCATGAGCTGCATCCAAAGCACAAACTACTTTGAGAGGTAGACAACACTCGAAGCTGGTGCCAGCTGGGGGCAGTGCACTGGAAGGAAGGTGCCCAGTGTCTGCTGCTGAGATCCTTGGGGCTGCCCTGGCTCCCATGTCTCGGGGTTTTATTAATGAGCTGATGAAGTCTGTCTTTGACTCTGTAAATTGCCCTAAATCCTTTAAACCACCACGCTCCCCTCCCGCCTCCTGCCTTAAGTTGCTTGGTTTCTGTTGCTTGCAACCAAAGGTCCTTAACTGATTAAGAAACAAAATGTAGACCTTTATCCCTATAAAAATGAAGGATAAAACTAGGAGGAAGAATGTCAATTTCTTTCATAGTTACTACCTCTTCATTGTTATTCAATGTGTTTATATGATTAGAAGCTACATTTAGAAATTCAGAAAGGAAGCAAGGCTTTGAGCTTTGGCACAGAGTAATTTATTCAGGAACATTTGCTGGCTGAACTAAACAGATTTCTAGTTTCTGTGCTGTTTGTATAGCTCTATGCAAATTGGTTCACATCCTCTACAGCAAAAATAATTCCTATGACACTTTTAACCTTGATCTCTGACTATATTTTGTCCTTCTTGGTAATTTTTTAGGGGGGCATGGAGGAAAAGATCCTTTTTTTTCAACCTTTTTTAAAAAACTGGAGATTGCCCGGGCGCGGTGGCTCACGCCTGTAATCCTAGCACTTGGGAGACCGAGGCGGGCGGATCGTTTGAGCTCAGGAGTTCGAGACCAGCCTGAGCAAGAGCGAGACCCCATCTCTACTAAAAATAGAAAGAAATTATCTGGCCAACTAAAATTATATAGAAAAAAAAAAATTAGCCGGGCATGGTGGCGCATGCCTGTAGTGCCAGCTACTCGGGAGGCTGAGGCAGTAGGATTGCTTGAGCCCAGGAGTTTGAGGTTGCTGTGAGCTAGGAGGACGCCACGGCACTCACTCTAGCCCAGGCAACAGAGTGAGAGACTGTCTCAAAAAAAAAAAAAAAAAAAAACCTGGAGATATAATTCACATTGTATCTCCAGTTGTGCAACTGTCACTACTATTTACTTCCAGAGCATTCTCCTCGCCCTAAAAGGAACCCCATATCCACTAGGAGTCACTTCCCATTTCCCTCTCACCCCAGCCTCTGGAAAACACAAATCTACTTTCAGTCTCTATGGATTTGCCTATTCTGGACATTTCATATACAGGGAATCATATAATATGTAGCCTTTTGTGCCTAGCTGTTTTCACTTAGCATAATGTTTTGAAGGTTCACTCTAGAGGACTGTTAAAAATATGATCCTTAACCAGGCTCTCATCAAATACAAAAATATATCGCAACAAAAATATAACCATATACATATATATATGAAAAACTATGTATTATATGTAGGAACCCACCTGGAATCATTTTTCCTTTCAGATCTTGTGATTTTGTACTCTAATGACTAGAAGGGAGGGAGGAAAGGAAGGAGGGAGGAAGGAAGGAAAGAAGGAAAGATAACAGAAAAAGAGAAAGAAAGAAAAGAGAAAGAAACAAAACCTAGAACATTCTAAGTAACACCCTAAGCAGCAACACCCGGGGTCACCCTTTTCTGCTGCCTTCTTTCTCACTATCCCTTTTTTTTCTTATCTTACTTTCTTTTTATTAGAGCATTGATCACTCTCCAACATGATATTTGTGGGTTTTTTTGTTTGTTTGTTTTGGGGTTTTCTTTGAGACAGAGTCTCACTCTGTTACTTGGGCTAGAGTGCCATGGCGTCAGCCTAGCTCACAGCAACCTCAAACTCCTGGGCTCAAGCAATCCTCCTGCCTCAGCCTCCCGAGTAGCTGGGACTACAGGTGCGAGCCACCATGCCCGGCTAATTTTTCCATTTTTAGTAGAGACAGGGTCTTACTCTTGCTCAGGCTGGTCTCGAACTCCTGACCTCAAGCCATCCTCGTGCCTTGGCCTCCCAGAGTGCTAGGATTACAGGCATGAACCACCACACCCGGCCAACCAACATGATATTTGTTATCTTTTGCCCTACTAGAATGTAGGCTCCAGGATAACAGGGGATTTTTGTCTTCCCTGTTAATGACTGTATCCCCAGTATCAAAGAAGAGTGTTTTGGCACATAGTAGGCACTCACTAGATATTTTTTGGGAGGAAAAGAATGAAGGAGGCCTAGTTTGAGATGAGACTCTTTAGGTAGAGAGAGGGCAGGTGACCAAGTAGCCCTGACTGTGTTCTCTAGAGTTTTCCTAGGACTGTGGCCATTATCACTGGTATCATCTTTTGGCTGCTGGGACACTACATCCCCCTTGAACAGTGGTCCCCAACCTTTTTGTCACCAGGGATTGGTCTCATGGAAGACAGTTTTTCCACAGACGGGTGGTGGGGGTGAGGAGGAGCTCAGGTGGTGATGTGAGCGATGGGAAGTGGCTGTAAATACAGATGAAGCTTTGCTCACTCACCTGCTGCTCACGTCCTGCTGTGCACCCCCCCCCCCCTTAAGTTTCATGGAAGACAATTTTTCTATAGACTGGGGAGGTGGGGGTGTGGTGGAGCTCTGCCGCCTGGTCCTTAACAGGCCACGGACTGGTACCAGCGCAGGCAGCACGGATATTGGGGACTGCAGCCCTTGAACATTCTGGCCCAAGCAGAGTACCCTCTCCATATCCACTGCCCCCTGCTCTCTTCACCTGCATTGCTCAATAGCTGCCAAAAAGTACTCCCTACACACAGCTTTGTCTCTCTCCAATTCATTCTCTATATTGCAACAATAGTGATCTTTCTAAACCACGGATGTATAATCATGTCACTCACGGTTTAAAACACTTCAGTGTTCATCATTGCTTTTAGGATCAAGTTCAGGCTCCTTCTCTTCCTCATGCTCCTCCTCCACCACCTCCTTCTCCTTTCCTTTTTTTGGCTTACAAGGCCTTGCATGATTTAGCCTAGTCTCATCTTTTGCAGCTTTCCTCACACCTTACATTTTATGATCCAGATGAATTTAGTCTTTGGACACCTTGACTCTTAAGTACTTAAACACCTCCAAGAGGAGAGGTCCAGTATGCACTTGAGTATCTGGGTCTAAAGCACAGGTGAGAAGTCTGGACTGGTGGTAGAGATTTGGGTGTCATCAGCAAAGAGAAATAGTCACTGAATCTGTGGGAAATAATGAGTGTGTGGACAGTTGGAGGAGGACTAATGGCAGAACACTAGGGAGTGCCAACATCCAGGAAGGGCCTCAACCGGGAATGTCCTCTTAAATATCTTGACCCCTTCGTGATCCAGATCAAAAGAACTAGTTTTCCTAATTGCAGTTCATCCTTCCTCTTTCTGGTTTTTGGAGGAGAGAAAATTCTTCCCTACATTCTTTTTTTTTTTTTTTTTTTTTGAGACAGAGTCTCGCTTTTTTGCCCTGGCTAGAGTGAGTGCCGTGGCGTCAGCCTCACTCACAGCAACCTCAAACTCCTGGGCTCAAGCTATCCTCCTGCCTCAGCCTCCCGAGTAGCTGGGACTACAGGCATGTGCCACCATGCCCAGCTATTTTTTCTATATATATTTTTAGCTGTCCAGATCATTTCTTTCTATTTTTAGTAGAGACGGGGTCTCGCTCTTGCTCAGGCTGGTCTCGAACTCCTGAGCTCAAACGATCCGCCCGCCTCGGCCTCCCAGAGTGCTAGGATTACAGGCGTGAGCCACCGCGCCTGGCCTACATTCTTTAATTTAACACTGGCTATAAATTATTATTAAAGCAAACCTCAGCAGTTCAGCAACAAACCTGAGTATCTGTCGAGACAAATACTCAGCAAACCAACACATTTTAGATAGATTTAAGAAAAAAGATTATTAATATCTACATATAAGATACCATAAAGTTTATATACTTATTCTGTAGCTTGTCATTATGAAGTTGAGTTTTTCAGACTATTTGCTAAAAAGGGCAAAGAACTTTCTGGTGATATAGAAAGATACATTGTAATGGTTCCAAGGACTGTTGACTTGTATCCTTGAGATCATAAATATTTGTAATTGAAAACTACATTTATTAAGATGATGTTTGTTTACTTAAAGTTATAAACTCTATTTGTTTACGAGGTTGATTTTTACCCACCAAGGTTAAGATAATTAACTTCATCAACTTTATTCTGTAACTTCTCCAGACTCTAACTGGTGCCTAAATTTTTGTTTTCACATCAGAAAGCACCTAGACATTTTGTCTGGACTTCTTCCTATAGGCCTGCATTTTAATAAACCTGGTGACTCCAACATTTCTGAAGAGCATAGCAAATGTCACTTTTCTCTATCACTTGCCTGAGAAAGGTGTATTCTCCGCAAGTGTTCAACCATCAGGTGGGAACTCAATAGCAGTCCTCTGATACGGCTGTGGCTTTGTCCTCGGAAAATGCACTTTTCTGACTGACTGTTCAACTTGGAAGGATACTAGAGATCATCTAACCCAGTCCCCCTTGATTTACAGATAAAGAAACTAAGGACCAGAAAGGTTAATTATCTACTGTCACCCAACAAGCCAGAGGCAGGCCAAGACTAGAATTAAGGTTTCCTGCTTTCCCTACACTGCCTCTCCTTTTTATTGTTTTTTAAATTTTTCTTTATTGTGGTGGAATATACTACATAAAATTTACCATTTAACTATTTTTAAGTGTATAGATCAGTGGCATTAAGTACATTAACATTGTTGTACGACTATCACCACTATTCATCTCCAGAACTTTTTCATCATCCCAAACTCCTGAAGTTAGTTTAATAACTCCCATTCCGCACTTATCTATCCTCTGGTGACCACTGTTCTATCTTCTGTCATGTATGGATCATATGATAATTCTATATTTAATATTTTTTAGGAACTGCCATACTGTTTTCCACAGGGGCTGCACCATTTTACATTTCTGCTGCTTATTTTTTCGTGTGCAATAGAGAGAGTATTGGATTGCAGTTGTCAGCCCCAACCTCAGGAGCTGTGTAATCTTGGATAAGCCACGTCACCACCCATATTCAAATTCCCCAGTCAAGAAGAGATAACAGACCCTTGGTTTGCTGACCTCACAAAATTGTCATAAATATGATGCACATGCAAAATGAGACAAACAGAATACTTAATAAATTAAAGCAGGTTCTTCAATGTCAGCTATTATTAGTCATTTGTACTAAATCTGAGTCAAATCCAACTCTAAAGGAGAAAACTATGAGGTGTTAGGAAAGAAAGAGCTCTCTATTAGGAAGAAAATAAATATACTATCCAGCAATGACTTTGATCTAAAGGTCTTCTTTTTCTAAAACCTAGGCAGTTGGACCCTAAATAAAGAACATTGCCCCTAAGAACAAGTGCTAAGTTACTGCCAGCTTGCAAGAGGCTGAGAAAAAGGCAAATCAGCACATCTGAAAGCAGCAGTGGCCGAGGTCAGTCAGCTGCTTCAGACTGAAGCTCTAAAATTCAATGTTTTATCAGAAGCATTTAGAATTGTGTTTATAATCGCCTATAAACAGGTCATTCCTAGGACAGCATGGCTTATTTATTCCCTTTGATTGATGACAACAGTTGCTGAAATATGTCCAACAAATGTCTCCATCTGAACTTAAATCGCAGGCTTAGTTTTACTTCTGTAGATTAAATAGTGGTCTCTCAAATAGGAAATAAAGGCTACATGCTGGCTTTGGGGAAAAGTTAGGAAAGCCTGTTTTATTAAATTCACTCTTTCATCACAGAGCAACTGTACAAATATTGATTTTGTAGTTATTGTAAAGGATGCAACAAAAGTAAGAAGAGCAGGGGTCTTATCTTTAGGTGATCAAAGTCTGAACTGAGGATCTCATGAGGTTAAAACGATGTAACTAAACTTTACAGTAGAGCATCCCTCTAAAGATTCTTTTTCTTAAATGCACTTAGATTTCTTCTGCCAACTCTTTCCTGCATCTATCCTGAATAGTATTCCATTTTTAAGGACGCTAAAGGCCTACAGTGTTTTCATGATGTGATGCTAAGCTTCTTGACTATTAAACATAAAAGGTTATTGAGCCTACAGAGTGTTTATATGGTCATATTGGACAGAAAAAGGACTTTCTTCCTAGGCTCCAAAACCCGAAGGTGGGGACAGAGAAGCAAAATCAGTGCTTTCTGAATCTGGCACTGAGGAGGGGGAAGGAGACATCCAGGATCAAGGGGAGACTGGAACATAGGGGAAGAGGATGAGTCCTGGGAAGAGAAGTAATTGCCAAGAGAAATGGAGAGCAGAGGACAGAAGGAAGGCACCCACTCAGGGTAGCAATTCCTTCTGAGATGTCTTCTAAGAAACTCTATTCTAGCCTCTGAAAAGGAGAGCTCCCCGCTTTGTAAGACTATGTTTTCCAACATTGGACAGCTCTAATTTTTTAAATGTTCTTCTTTAAAATAATTTAATATCCAGCAACACATGAGGTATTAAATAGTAAAGTATGTTATATCCATATAATGGAATATTATCCAACCAACACAAATGATGCTACTGTAAAAAATGTATAGACAAATTCTTATAACGTATTGTTATATGTATGTTGAAAGCCTAATTTGGAGCCAGGCATAGCGGCAAATGCCTATAATCCTAGCACTTAAGGAGGCCGAGGGGGAGGATTGCTTGAACCCTGGAGTTTGAGACCAGCCTGGGCAACATAGCAAGACTCCGTCTCTACCAAAAAAAAAAAAGTTAGTTGGGTGTGCTGGTACATGCCTGTAGTCCCAACTACTTGGGGGAGACTAAGGCAGGAGGATCACTTGAGCCCAGGAGTTTCAGGCTGCAGTGAGCTATGATGATGCCACTGTACTGTAGCCGAGGCAACAGAGCAAGATCCTGTCTCAAAAAAAAAAAAAAAAAAAAGAAAAGCAAAAACCCTAATTTGGGGTATGTGGGGGGTGGTGTGTGTGTATAAACTTTGGAAGAATATATAGGCATACCTCAGAGATATTGCACATTATTGCAGGTTCAGTTCCAGACCACCACCATAAAGCAAATATCACAATAATTTTCTGGTTCCCCAGTGAACATCCAAGTTATATTTATACTATATTGTAGTCTACTAAGTGTGCAACAGCATTATGTCTAAATATGTACATACCTTAATTTAAAAATACTTTATTGCTAAAAAATGCTGATGGTCATCTGAGCCTTCAGTGATCTTGCCTCGATGTCAAAGGCTGCTGACTGATCAGGGTGGTGGTTGCTGAACATTGGGATGACTGTGGCAAGTTCTTGAAATAAGACAACATTGAAGTTTGCCACACTGATTGACTCTTCCTTTCACGAAAGATTTCTCTGTAGTCTGCAATGTTGTTTGATAGCATTTTACCCGCAGTAGAACTTCTTTCAAAATTGAAGTCAATCCTCTCAAACCTGCTACTGCTTTATCAACTCAGTTTATGTAATATTCTAATCCTTTGTTGTCATTTCAATTAACATTCACAGCATCTTCACTAGGAATATATTTCATCTCAAGAAGCCACTTTCTTTGCTCATCCATAAAAAGCAAGCCCTCATCCGTTCAAGTTTTATCATGAGATTGCAGCAATTCAGTCACATCTTCAGTCTCCACTCCTAATTCTAGTTCTTTTGCTATTTCCACCACATCTGCAGTTACTTCCTCCACTGAAGTCTTAAACTCCTCAAGGTCATCCATGAGAGTTGAAATCAGCTTCTTCCAAAATCCTGTTAATGTTGATATTTTGACCTCCTTTCATGAGTCACAAATGTTCCTAATGGCATCTAGAATGGAATCCTTTCCAGGAGGTTCTCAATTATTTTGCTCAGATCCATCAGAGAAATCACTATTTATGTGAGCTGTAGTCTTATGAAATGTATTTCTTAAATAATAAGACTTGAAAGTTGAAATGGCCTGCAGAATGGATGTGTTAGTAGGCATGAAGACAACACTAATCTCTTTGTACATTTCCATCAAAGCTCTTGGATGACTAAGTGCATTGTCAACAAGCAGTAATATTTTGAAAGAAATCTTTTTTTTTGAGCAGTAGTTCTCAACAGCGTGCTTAAAATATTCAGTCAAACCATGGTATGAACAGATGTGCTGTCATCCAGGCTTTGTTGGTTTATTTATATGGCACAGGCAGAGCCACTTTAGCATAATTCTTAAGGGCCCTAGGATTTTCAGAATGGTAAGTGAGCATTGGCTTCAACTTAAAGTCACCAGCTGCATTAGCCCCTAACAAGAGAGCTATCCTTTGATGCTTTGAAGCCAGGCATTGACTCTCTCTAGCTCTAAAAGTCCTAGATGGCATCTCTTCCAATATAAGGCTGTTTCATCCACATTAAAAATCCATTGTTTGCTGTGGTCACCTTCATCATCAATTAGCTAGATCTTCTGTATAACTTGCTGCTTTACCTTGCAATTTTATGTTATGGAGACAGTTTCTTTCCTTAAACCTCATGAACCAACCTCTGCTATCTTTAAACTTTCTTTCTTCAGCTTTCTCACCTCTCTCAGCCTTTACAGAATTGGAGAGAGTTAGGGCCTTGCTGTGGATTAGGCTTTGGCTTAAGGGAATGTTGTGGCTGGTTTGATCTTCTATCCAGACTACCAAAACTTTCTCCCTACCAGCAATCAGGCTGTTTTGCTTTCTTATTTTGTGTGTTTACTGGACTTGTAATTTCCTTCAAGAACTTTTCCTTTGCATTCACAACTTGGCTAACTCTTTAGTGCAAGAGGCCCAGTTTTCAGCTTTCGACATGCCTTCCTCACTAAGCTTAATCGTTGCTAGCTTTTGCTTTCAAGTGAGACATGCAACTCTTCCTTTCAACTTAGACACTTAGAGGCCGTTGTAGGGATATTAATTGGCCTAATTTCAATAATGTCATGTCTTAGGGAATAGGGAGACCCAAGGAGAGGGAGAGAGATGAGGAATGGTTGGTCAGTGGAGTAACATCAAAGATCACTGATCACAGCTCACCATAACAGATATAATAATAATGAAAACTTTGAAATGTTGTGAGAATTACCAAAAGGTGACATAGAGACACGAAGTGAGCACATGCTGTAGGAAAAATGGCAGTAATAGACTTGCTTGACACAGGATTGTCAAAAATCTTCAGTTTGTAAAAAATGCAGTATCTGCAAAGTGTAATAAAGCAAAATGTAGTAAAATGAGGTTTACCTGTATATGGAACCATTAACAATGTTTATTTCTGGGTAGTAGGAGTGTGAGTGACTTTTATTTCCTTCTTTATGCTTTTCTGCATTTCCAAATATCGAGCTATACCAGCAGAACCCTCCCCACAAATAATCTGTGGTGTGGGCTTCTCACAGGGCAGTCATAAAAGCCTCCACAGACCTTCATGATTGGGAAACTAAGAAGGGAGGAGAACTAGGAAGATGAGTGCATCCATGCATCTGTCTACAGAGACAGACAAATCGGTGTTCCTGGAGCTCCTGTAGACATCACATCTCTACCCTACTCTTTTTAGTTTTGCTTTCATTGTGACTCACTAGTGAAAAAGGCAGACCTGTGGGGAGATGTCCAGGTTGGGTTTGCTTCCCAGGAGAAATTGCTCTACTCTGGAGAGTCCCAAAAAGTTCCCAGCCTCTGCTGCTCAAGGCCTCCTCTCATAAATCCTTTTACCTCTCTGAGGATTAAATGGTTGGCCCCTGCTGGGTCGAGACTACCAAAACCCTGATAAAATGTCCTTAACATACACTGAAGAGAATATAAAAAGGTTTGTGGTTACAGTGTGCCCTAAGTAGGCCCATGCTGTCTGGTTATTCCGTAGATAAGGTTAGGAAAGGCTTTGAAGTGTCCAAAAAGCAGAGACAGGGAAGTGACTCACAGCTCAGGAGCGGCACATTCTGGCTTCCATGGCCCTTTGTTCTGTGCTGCTTGGGGTCTGTGCGAGTCTCAGGGGCTGAAAGCTCAATCCACAGGCAACCTGTTTGCATTTCCGACCCCCATTTGAGGTTCTCAGAACTCAGGTAGAACTCCCTCAGAAAATACTACCGCAGTTTTAGTGTAACTTAACTATCAAAAACCTTTGTTATTAAAAAATCCAAAACCTTTATTATGTTAAGTGTAATAAAATATAAATGTACTAATTTAGCACAAATAGATTGGACCAAATAATATTAAATAAAGCAAAGGAGAAAGAAAAGAAACTTTAAGTCTTTAAGCTTTGGGCTATAATTTCTTAAATTGGTAATTCTATTTTAGTCTTTCCACCTGATTAAAAAGAATTGGTGACAGAGTGCCACAATAACATGGCTTCATTGCTCACAAACATTGTAATGAAGATAAATCATTATCCTCTCTGCTCCATTTCTGGGGAGAACAAAAATAGCCCAAACCATCCTTTTTAAAGCCTCCTGAAGCAAACATTCAACTCTCTTTCTGTCTTGCCCTTTTAAAATGGGGACATGGCTAGTTCCATCATTCTGTCTCCTCTGTGGCATTATCATAACACACCTCCATCATTTCCACTGATCACCTTGAATGGTAACTACAGTATTTGTTCCTGCCTATCTCTCTTTCCTCTGGAAGGCAAGGATCATGCCAGAACAGATAGAATAATGAAAATATGTGACCCCACAATTTGGAAATAACATTCCACAGAGACAATCTTGTCCCTCTTCAGAGCCCTGGACGCACGTTTGTGTAAGAATGAGCACGTTGGTTAAAGAATCGTTCCATCCCAATGCATTTGAGTAAACAGCTGAAATGAATTTTCAGCTGAGTTTTTACAATGCTGTTTGCAAGCTCTTTGCTTTCATTAAAGTATCAGGAAAGTGCAGGTTAATTTATTAGGAGTAATCACACCCATTCTCTGTAGCACTTTGCCCAAAGAAACCTAGCCCAATATGGTAACATCAGAACAATTCTTCGCCTCACATTTTCCCTTGGAAGATAAAGAGAACATAGAACATTCTGCCTCACTCTGGAAGGAGGGCAGAGCAGTTCCCGAGGCCCTCAGGACACCATCTGGCTGCAATCTTTCCTTTTTAGGGACCTGGCGTTTTCTGGCCCAGGGACAAAGCACATTTATTTCAGATGGATCAACACTGTCACCCAGTGGGCAAACAGCGAGGCAGGCAGACTCTGACCACCAGTATTTGACTGGGAACCTGTTTATTTCAGGTGATCAGGATTAATTGTTTATATTCATTCTCTTACAGGCAGCTAGGATGACCTCAGCTGACAAGCCTTTGATTTGGATGTCACAGGTGAGTGCAGCTGAAGGAAGACATACATTTTCATTGTGCTTATACTTTTTTTTAAAGCCACTAGTGAATTTATAGGAAGCGCAGGTTATAAACCAACTAGGCATGTCTGCCAAGACTGCAGGATCAAATAGGCTTGCAGCAGCAGGGTGATGTTTGGACACCTGCCAGGTACTGTGGCAGGACTCCCCTACCACAGAATAAGACTCACTGTTCACAGCGACCTCGATGTGTCTTTTGAAAACTGAAGATAGATTTGTGTATGTGTGGATTAAAATCTCAGGAAATAATTTGCTTTACTATAGTGAAATCAGTGGATGAGCTACTCTTGTTTTCTCTGTTTTGTATATATCTCAGAAGACAAGTATGGGATGTGGCCTCTGTCCCATCTTATGTACTGAGTCCCCTTCTCTTCTCTAAGCTGTCATTTGACACTTGCAACAAGCTGGCTTACTTTGCACATTGAAGTAAGCAGCTCTGTGCCTTCTTGCTAAATATACATTTAAATTAGTTTCTTCTCCCCAGCTGGAACTCATCAACAAAGTGAAAGCATTCATCTGGTATCATTTTACACTTTTTAAGCATGTCCAAAGTGGTGGGGGCTGAGACTTTACCTTATAGGAGCTCTAGAAGAGTCTTGATTAAAAGCAAAATCTCTGGGCTGGGCCTGGTGGCCCACGCCTATAATCCTAGCACTCCAGGAGGCTGAGGCCAGAGGATTGCTTGAGCTCAAGAGTTCAAGGCCAGCCTGAGCAAGAATGAGAACTGCCCTCCCACCCCGAATCCCCCCCATATCTACTAAAAATAGAAAAATTAGCTGGGCATTGTGGCTGTAGTTCCAGCTACTGTAGTTCCAGGCAGGAAATTGCTTTAGCCCAGGAGTTTGAGGTTGCAGTGAGCTACAATGATGCCACTGCACTCTACCCAGGGTGACAAAGTGAGACTGTGTCTCAAAAAAAAAAAAAAAAGGACACATGAATAATAACTTAGCACAGTGCCTGGGCACATATTTAAAAGCCAATAAACATTAGTGTTACCGTTATCATAATTTTTACAATGACAGCCATCATATTCATTATTCCCCAAATGCAGCTTTCATAAAGTACCTCTAGACTAGCAGATAAAATCATGGGTTTTTTTTTTTTTTTAGCTGGAAGGGTCCTGAGAGATCATCCAGTCACTCATTCTCATTAAAATCACCCAGAGAAGCTTTTAAAAAACACTGATACCCCAGAGTAGCCAGACAAAAGAATACTTATATGAATCCTTTTACATAAAATTCTAGAAAAGGCAAACTTAATCTATAGTGACAGCAGATCAGTGGTTGCCTGGGGATGAAGTTGGAAGGACTGACAGCTAATGGGCCAAAGGAAACTTTTTGAGGTGATGGCCATGTTTTCTATCTTGATCATGGAGGTGCTTACACAGGTATATGCATTTGCCAAAACTCATCAGAGCTGTTCACTTAAAATGAGCACAGCACACTGTGTGTAAACTGTATCATAATAAAGAGAATACTGATGCTGGGTCTCATCCACAGAAATGCTAATTGTTTGAGGGTGAGGCCCAGAAATCATTATTTTTTTTCAGGCATTCAGGG
The DNA here is from genome assembly GCA_028533085.1 of Varecia variegata. Classification (NCBI taxonomy): domain Eukaryota; kingdom Metazoa; phylum Chordata; class Mammalia; order Primates; family Lemuridae; genus Varecia; species Varecia variegata. Next base: position 20,137,347 of record CM052440.1, on the reverse strand, counting down.
CATCAGCTAGGGTTGAGAGCCACTGATCTAATCCAGTCTTCCCCTCTTCCAGATGAGATTAACCCAGACAAATACAGCTGGTTATAGTGGAAGGTCAAAGACTAAAAACCAGGTCTCCCAGCTCGTTGTTTTCCAAACCTTACCTTACAACATTTCATCTGCCTGGAACCTCTTTCTTCTCCTCCTTCTTCTCATCTCTCTCTGTTAAAATCCCAACCACCTTTAGGGCCCGGTATGCTATTGGCTTTGGCCAACAGCATGACCAGTAGCATACTGCATAACATTTGAGGCCAGGCTTTAAGAAACGTACAGTTTCCATATTCACCTTTTGGAACATTCCTTCTTCAAAAGACACTATGTTGGAGGAACCCCAAGCAGCTACGTGGAAAGCTATGACACTTCTCACGAAGCCTCGGGGTGTGGCTCTCCCCACTGAACTAAGAGCTCCTTGGCAGAAGGGATGGTGGCTTATTTTATTATTGATTGACTGAGTGAGTGAGTGTATCTTCAGGAGCCAATACTATGTTGGTCACAGAGCAGTCAATAAACATTTGTTGAACTGAAAAATTGGTGGAAGGGAATTAACATTTATTAAGTGCCTACAATGTGCCAGGAATTGAAATAAGCACTTTGTGCACATTGTCTCACTGAGTTTTTACAATAATTTTATGAGTTATAATTTCCTCCTTTATTTTGAGACAGAGTCTCACTCTGTTGCCCTGTGTAGAGTGCAGTGATGTCATTGTGGCTCACTGCAGCCTCAAATTCCTGGGCTCAAGCAATCCTCCTGCCTCAGCCTCCTGAGTAGCTGGCCCTACAGGCACACACCATGACACCTGGCTAATTTTTCTATTTTTAGTAGAGACGGGGGTCTCACTTTTTCTCAGGTTGGTCTCAAACTCCTGAGCTCATGCAATCTCTGGCCTCAGCCTCCCAGAGTGCTAGGACTATAGGAGCCACCACACTGGCAATTTCCTCCTTTCGAAAGGGAGGAAACAAGCTCAGAGAGGCTTAGTAATTTGCCCAAGGTCACACAGCAAGCAAATAGTAGAACCAAGGTTTGGACTCATATCTGTTAGTTTTCAAAGTCCATGCTTTCTCTACCAAACTAGGCTGTCTCACTGATGGTAGTTATTCTACTAGGGCTTAAATTATGGATTTTTATGTACCCTTATTTCCTCAGCTAGGTTATAAGCTTCTCAAAGGTGAGAATTAAATTATAGCACTTAAAACAATTTCCATATGAACTCATGAGATGGATGATTGGCCACCTCAGTTTTAACAGAGTATCCAGTTTTTAACTTCATTAGAGTAACAGTAAGGATAGTCCAACAGTTATAAGATTTGTCAGTTACAACCTGCAGTTATAAGAAGACCTGTAGTCAAGGGTTATCACGGAAGGTTGTGATTCAAGTTGAGCTATTTCTGCACTCTCTCTAGCCTTCTGTTGACTCTATGAATGATCTCCAAGTCATATAAGCATCACACATAATCAGTTAAAAGAGTCATATGTCTCAAAGCACATACCAAAAAAATTCCTGGGACGACACTGTGCCTTTGAACCAGAAGTGGACAATTGCTGCCTGTAAATTTAGATGCAGAGGTGATGTTGTACTTGAGCAATCGAAAAGAATCCAAATGACTCTACAAGAAAAAAAAAGTGAGTTGTAAAGATATTAAATCCCAGGCAACAAATCTTTCGCTCCATTGGCAGTGTTTGCATCCTTGAACCAAAAATTCTAAACTCTATCCCTGCTACTCCATTAAAAATGCTTTCAAAAGCTTACCAAATCTGTTTCCTTCACATTGAGAAACAAAAATAAAAAAAAAAAAAAAAAAGCTTACCAAAGACCTCTGTGTTGCCACTGGACATTTTCATGTTTCTTATATTACTTGGCCTCCTTATGGCATTTGAAATCATTGAATGGACCCTCCTTCTCCAGCTCTCTCCTGGGCTTCTCTAGAGGCCTCTTTCTCTTGCATCTTCTTCCTGTTTCTCTAAGCCTTCCTTGCTAGTTTTCATCATGCACAACTTTTTCCCCACTTGCCTTCTAGATATTTACTACACTATTAATAAAAGCTCCAATCTGGTCTCCTGCCATTCAGTCTCTTCACACATTTCTTGGGTGACCCATAATTCTAACTACTATGTTAGAATTTATGTCTGCCAAATGACCAAATGTCTACCAAAGCTACTGCTCTCCTCCAAGTGCCAGACCTGTGCACGGAATTGCCTGTTTCTTGACGGCTCCATAGTGATGTTACTCGGGTACCGCAAACTCAACCTGTCCAGCCTGAACTTTTCATCTTTTTCTTCCAATGTTCTTATGGCGAATTAAAGATGGCTGTAAATTCTTTGCCGCTCCACCCATCCAGAGATGGGAGTCTGTTTTTACTCCCCTTCAATCTGGTCCTGTGACAGGCTTTGACAAATAAATAGCATATTGCGTAACGTTTGAGCCCAGGCATTAAAAGATGCATAGCTTCCATCTTTACCTCTTGGAACATTTCTTCTTCAAACAGACACCATGTTCTGAGGAGACCCAAGCAGCTACGTGGAAAGGCCCTCGTAAGGAGAACAGAGACCCCTGGCCAACGGCCAGAACTGAGCTCCCACATGGCAGCAGCGCCACCTGCCAGCCCTGTGAATGAGGCTCTTTTTGAGGGTACTCTCCAGCCGCACTCAAACTGCCCCAGCGTTGCTACGTGAAGCAGAGTAAAGCCATCCCTGCTAAGTCCTGAGCAGGGTCATAAGTAAATATATGGCGGTTATTTTAAGCTTCAAAGTTTTGAGGTGGTTTGTTATGCAGTAATAGATAACTGAGACATTTCTCCTCCTCCTCCTCTGAATTCTCTATCTCAAAAAATAGTGCTGCTCTTCTTCTAATTGTCCAAATGAGAAGCTGAGAGACACCTGAAATTATTCTCTCACTTAACACATCAAATCTTACAGAGTTTCACTTCTATTAATAACTATCACTCACACCCAGCATCCTTTTCTATTCTGTCATTGCTTGATCATTTCTCACCTGGTTAAATGCAACAGATCTCCCTCTCACTCCGACCTTTCCCCTATCATTCTGTCAAAATGATCCTTTTTTTTTTTTTTTTTTTGAGACAGAGTCTCGCTCTGTTGCCCGGGCTAGAGTGAGTGCCGTGGCATCAGCCTCGCTCACAGCAACCTCAAACTCCTGGGCTTAAGCAATCCTACTGCCTAAGCCTCCCGAGTAGCTGGGACTACAGGCATGTGCCAACATGCCCGGCTAATTTTTTCTATATATATTTTTAGTTGGCCAGATAATATGTTTCTATTTTTTTAGTAGAGACGGGGTCTCGCTCTTGCTCAGGCTGGTCTTGAACTCCTGACCTTGAGCGATCCACCCGCCTCGGCCTCCCAGAGTGCTAGGATTACAGGCGTGAGCCACCGCGCCCGGCCAAAATGATCCTTTTAAAAGACAAAACCTCTTTATGTCACTTGCATGCTTAAAATCCTTTAATGGCCAGGCATTGTGGTGCACACCTGTAACCCCAGCTACTGGGGGCTGAGGCAGGAGGATCATTTGAGCCCAGGAGTTGGAGGTTACAGGGAGCTATGATCACACCACTGCACTCCAGCCTGGGTGACAGAGCAAGACCCCATCTCTAAAAAAAAATAAAAATAAAAAAATTTTAAAAGCCTTTAATGAATCCTGCTTTTCAAGGAGAGTTCAAATTCCTTATCAAATCTCACCATCAGGCTTCCAGGAACCTGTCTAGCTGCCAGCTCCCTCAACATGCACCCCCAAATCCTGACTTATTTCCCATCTCCCAGATTCAGCTGACTATCTCCTCTTGCTCTCCAACATGCAGTTTTCCAACATGCCATCCAAAATGCAGAGTGCGGGAGATGTCTTCCATCTAACTCTCACTAGTCCTACAAGATGCTTCTTGCCTGGACGCTGTTTGCACTTCTGACCCAACCTTCATCTTCCCATGTGGTGGCTGTCTGGTCTCTGAATTGTCTTTTCCTTGAGGACAAGATCAGAGTCGAATTAGTTTTTCTTTCTCCAGTTCCTATCACGCTCCCCAGCATGTTGTACGAGCTCAGTAAATGTTTGTCTGAATTAATGAATATATAGAACTGTGCTATCAAAAATGCTTCTTAGATTGATCATCTCCAAGGAGATATTCCTAGTATGATGAGTATATATCTTCATGGTTAAAAGGGTTCAGCCAGGCATGGCAGCCTTTATCAGCTGAGCATAATATGAAGCCTCTCGCACACCTCCTGCCTCCACGTGTGAGCACGAGCTGCATATGAGCCATTCTTCCCAATCCATTCACCTCATTTGCTCCACTCTTGACCCCCTGAGCCACTGGCTTTTCTACTACACGCCACTGTGTGGCACGGCACGGTGCTTAAGAGTGGTGTCCTGGAGTGAGACTGCCTGGTCCGCAGCTCAGGCCCACCGCTTCCAGCTGCGTAACCTTGGACAAGTAACTTAATTGTCCCTGTCTCAGCTGCTGATCTGTGCTCAATGAACTCATGCAGAGTGCCAGCCATTTAGGGTTCTTTTGAGAATTAAATGATACTCCATGTAAACAGTGGTCACAACACAGGAAGTGCTCAATAAGTATTTGCTCTCTTGGCTATTCCTACCTTGCCGTTTCTGATCAGTGCAGCAAACATACCGTTTATTAGGTGCCAGGCAAGGGGTGGAGGTACATAAATAAGACCCTTTCTATACCCAAGGATATCATAGCCTGTGGGATTTGATGCACCTTGTTGTCCCAGTGAGGAGTGTGACTCCTCTGGACTGTGACTCTGCCCTCCTTATCCACTCAGCTTGTCTGTCTCTTCAGATGAAACCTAGCTCAGCTCACAAGCCTGTGATCCTAGAAACACCTCCAGTGAGACCAAGAAAGAATTGGCAGTGACCGTGGCCATCAGACTGAGGGGCCATTCACTCACTCATTGGTTCATTTATTCATTCAACAAATATGTTTTAAATGTTTACCATGAGCCACCCCCAAGAATAGGTACTGGGGCTGCAGTGGGGAATAAGACACAGTCTTGCCATCGAGAAGCTTCCAGTCTATAGGCAGAGGATTCCAGCTTCAAGGCAGGCTAGGAGGATGAGGCTGTCTTCCCAGAACCCACTACACACCCTCTGTGGCTCAGTCCACCCTTTTAGGGGCTTTGTCTACACCCTGATGCTTCCACCAGAGTACTTGGCGAATTCCCACCACTGTTCAGCTTCCAAGTACAGCTCAATAATTTCACCACCATGCAGGTCTTGTGGTTCCCTGGTTAGATAGGATGAAAGAGAATGGGAAAGCCAAGGCTCTGGTCCAGCCAGGCAGCCCTTTTGGAGGAGACTAGAGTTCTTGGCTAAGTTTTCCGTGTTTTATTTGTTTTCTTTTTTTTTTTTTTTATAATTTTCTTATTTCCCATTCAGCTTGTTGCTATAAGTTTTCCGTGTTTTATAATGTTTTTCATTCTTATTTGTATTCGCTGTATGTTCTCAGTCATGAGATTATTCCTCTCCTTTTTCTGATGTGAAAAATAATCCACTTTTTGGAAGTTTAGGGTACTCAGCCACTTTTGTCCAGATTCTCTTTCTTCTGCATTCAGTGTTAAAAATGATGTATCACCTCCTTGCAAGGTTGCTATCAACCCTGCTGGACACAATAATATTTCCTTAGTCAAAATTTATATTTTAAATTAATTTGTTTATGCACTGCATTTTTAGCAAAGGATCTGATGTGGTTTATAGGAAGCAAGTATAGTGTAAGAGAAAATTATAAATTAAAAAATATAATCGGAAAATGTCAATATAAAAAGAAGCGCTAGATCCAAAAGAAGAAATGGATTTTGGGTAAGTGGTCTATAAGTTCTTGCCCTTTTATTGTAGTTCACTCTTAGACTTTGTACTTTCAGGCAAAGTGAAAAGAGAAACAAGGTGGGCACCAAAAATCTCGTTACCGGGGGAGAGGAAACATGCAGCATCCTCATGGGAAGTAAAGCTTTTTCTAGCTTCTCATTCAGAGAGATGATTTTCAGATTGGGCTTCATACAGAGGACACCAGGCCTGTAGCAAATATTGTAATATCCCTCAAAAGGAGCTCAGGGCGTATTTAAGGCAACACCCTAAAAGGCAACTCAATGAGAGCAGTTCAATACTTTGACACAGCCCAAGCTTTCAGTTCTCACACGTTTCAGCCTGGTGGAAAACAAGACCTGGGCTCTCTAACCTATCCTGGGGGGTTGGGATGGGGAGCTGAACAGGCAGGGTGGGGACAGCCCCAGTGGTAGTGGGCCCCCAATGTCATGCTAAGGAACATGGACTTGACTCAAAGGGAAGTTCCTGGAGGGTTTCAAGCAGGAGAACAATGTAGTCATGTTCCTATATTAAAAAGAACACCCTGAAGTGGATAGGAAATATCAGAGGGAACAAGACAGAAGCAGGAAAAACAGCTGCAGAGGGAATTGGGGAAAACCAGGTGGGAGGTGATGAAGGCCTAAAGTAAGCAGAAGCAGTGGGATTGGAAAGAAGGGACAGTTAGAAAAAAAGTCACAGTGATAGAATCCATTAAGGCTTAGTGACTTAGGAAATGTAGAAGAGGTTTCATGAGTGGCTACTGAGATCAACTGGTAGTGGCTACTTAGAGTAAAATCAGAAAAAAAAGAAGTTAGGGCCCAGTCTAGGCTCCCTTGAAAAGAATGATGGATTAGTAATGTCTGCCAGGGATACAGAATGGGAGAATGTAGACACATGACTGGTATCCAGAATTCCTATTATTTGGCTGAGGAAGCATTAAAATGAACTGTATGTTTCAAAAAGTGCACAACTGTGTGATTCCATGAAGATCTAGAACAGACAAAACTAATTTATGATGATAAAAGTCAGTGGTTACCTAGGAATGGGCAGGTGGGTGGGTTATTGACTGAGAAGGTATAGGAGAAACTTTTTTCCAGCCTGGATATCTTCTATATCTTGATCTGGGTGGTGATTACACAGGTGTAGACATCCTAATATTAATAACTCATTGAGCTATAGACCCTTAAGATTTGTGACGTTTTTTACATGAATGTGTACCTCAATAAGAAGGTGGGGGGGACATCCCTTCTATGATCCTCTCTGTAGCTAAGGAAATTTATTAAGATGAAACACACAAGTAAACATTTTCCCACAATTTGTCTTTATACACATGATACCCACCTGAATGCAAGGCATGCTTCTAGATCTATTCAGTTCTCTATATACTTTGGCCACCTCATTTATATTCTTGTCCTTCTTGGCTGAGAACACACAGACTATGATGATCTGATCCACAGAGGACAGCTGCCTGCTTATAAGGCGATCATACTCCAGGTCTGTCACTTCAGGGATGCTGTGAGAGCTACATCGGCATATGTCCCCTTCTTTCCCACACAATATTCTCCTTAGGACTGCAGGACAAATCAGCTGGGAAGCAAACCGTGTATCCTTGCTTTCCATGAGAAGAGGAACCCTACAAAAGTAGTGGTTGGAAATCATGTCAAAGAACTGAAACATCCCTGAATTGAAAGTGGCTGCTTTGGTAAAGCACTGACATTTAATTCTGGACAGAATTTTATTTGCCAACACACAAAAATACTTGTCGATACACTAAAATGTAAGCCTTTTCGGCTACACGGGCACCTACGGCTCTGAAACAAACATAAGCTATGTGTTCAGAGGACCAATTAATCCAAATGATTGCAAATAATTAACCAGTAAGAATGATTAATTAGAGTGTTAATTGCAAGAGGAATGAACACAAGGCTGGTCTATAAGATACTTATTAATACTTTTATTCTCTTAGAGATGAGAAAATTGAGGGCTCTGGAAATTTAGTAATTTGACCAAAAACATATAAGTAGTAAATAACAGAGCTATGATTTGAACTCATGTTTTTATTTTTCCTATTATAATACTGCTATCTTGCTGACTCCTGAAGATGAAATACCTATAACATACTTCTGAATTGGTTTATTATGTCTATTAATAGACTGCATAAGCCATGTAACCCAATAGCCAGAACAGAAATCAGAAAGCTAAGCTTGGACCCATCATCTGTCACTTACTCTCAATGTGACTGTAAATCTTCTGACTTCTTTGTGCCTCAGTACTAACATCTGTTATGTAGGGGTAAATTCATGTTTCCACAAATCTTCCAGGGAGATTATGAAGCTTATAAAACCACATTTCATGAATTTTAATTAGCTTAAAGAATTTTTATGAGATGCTAAAATTTGTTTGAAAATACAATATTTTAATGAAGTTATTTAAAACTGGCATTCCTGGGTAGCTAGAAGAGTACATTTTATTGTCATTAAAATATTCACTATTGGCTTCAGTTTCTTTACCCTGAAGCTAAGTGTTGTGGACTCAATGCTTGAGTCCTCCCAAAATTTTTATGTTGATGCCCTAATCCTCAAGATATTTGGAGATAGGGCCTCTATGGAGGGAATCAAGGTCAAATGATGTCATAAGGATGAGTCCCTGATCCGATAGGATTAGTGTCCTTATAAGAAGAGGACACTAAAGAGCTGGCTTTTGCTATCTCTGCCATATGAGGACACAGCAAGAAGGTGGCCATCTGCAAGCCAGGAAGAGAGCCCTCACAGGAACCAACCTGGTCATGGACTTCCAGAACTGTGAGAAAATTAATGTTTAAGTCGCCCAGTCTGTGGTATTTTGTCAAAGCAGCTCAAGCAGACTAATACACTAAGAAACTTAATGTGATAAATGACCAGTTATGTTTGTTGAAGTCATGCTTTTTGAAATGTCCCCTCAGTAGAAACACATTTCTATGAAAGGATGATTACATACAGTATTTACTTGTCGTAAGAAAACCCATGCATGTAAATATAATGCATTATTTCAGCACTTGCCTTAATGCCCCACCAGATCTGTTTTCAATGTTTTTTTCCTCCTTTTTCAGCAAAATACTTATTAGTGAATTTAGATACAGGCTAACTCAGAAATGGATCTTCTTTTATGGAAAAAAAAGGGCAAATAATACCAGTAGAATATTGTTTGTCTGAAATGTTCAGAATCTGGTCAGGTTGGTATTAATTATACCAAAAGTCTATGTGTGTTGGTATGTGCATATAATGGAACAGTTCACATATTCATAAAAATATGAAAAATAATATAACAAACACCCTTGTATACACTACCTAGCTTTATTGAATCTTAATATTTTACTCCATTTGCTATATATATATATTTTGTTTTTTCATTGTTATAGTTTCAGATACAACTGACGGCCCCAAGGACCCCTGCCTGATTTCAATCAATTTTTTACCCTGATTTTGGTTTATGTCATTCTCATGCATGTCATGTGAATATATAATAATCCATAATCTATCAGGATTAGGATTTTTATTTACAAGCAGCAGAAACAAACTAGTTAATTTAAGCAAACGAAGAAAAAATAGTTTATTAGAGAACTTGGAAAATCTTTTCAAGAGTGGAAGACTCAGGCTTGCAGGATCCACTGCTAGGGAAAATGTCCCTAATCATGCTGTAGAACGTGTCCAATAGTGACACCACAGCCATAGCTGCTGGGCGGACCCTACAGGTTGCACTGCTGATCCTGTTGACCCAGGACACTGCTGTGGGAACCACAGCCACTGCAGCCTCTGGAAGCCACGTGCTACTACTGCCCTTCCTCCCAGGGGAGTCTGGGCAGCCCCTGAAGCTGAGTGAAAGGCTGGGGCAGGCGCATCTGATTGGTGGAGCCTATCATGTGCCTGGGCCCTAGCTGCAGGGGAGACTGGAAATTAAGAATATCTGGCCTTATCAGTTTCTATATTGGGAGTGGACTCTGCCTCCACAGGTATAGGAGTCCTCACACACAAATGGCAGTTGTCCACAACAGACCATTTATACATTCTCTTGTGTAAGAGATACACATACTTATAGGTATAAACTGCTGCAATGAAATTTTTGTACATTTCCTAGGGTATAGAGTTTCTCTGGATTACAACATATTTGCCTCTTTAACTTTACTAGGTATTGCCATATTGTTCAACAAAGAGTCTATTTGCCAATCATATGTTTTGCTAGTATATTCTCCCTGTCTATTGACTTGTCTTTTTGTTTATGGTGTATTTTTACTGTATGGGAGATTTTCATTTTAATGTAAACTAATCAACCTTCTCTCTTATGGTTGCATTTTTTGTGTGCATTTGGTTTAAGAATTTATTTTCTACCTTGAGGTGATAAAAAATATTCTCCTTATGCTTTCTTCTAAATGTTTTTTTGTTTTTGTTTTTGAGACAGAGTCTCACTTTCTTGCCCCGGGTAGAGTGCAGTGGTGTCATCACAGCTTGCCACAACCTCAAACTCCTGGGCTCAGGTGATCCTCCTGCCTCAGCCTCCTGGCTAATTTTTCTGTTTTTTGTAGAGATAGGGTCTTGCTATGTTTCCCAGGCTGGTCTCAACCTCCTGGCCTCAAGTGATCCTCCCACCTTGGCTTCCCAAGGTGCTAGGATTACAGGTGTGAGCCACCACGCCCATCCTTCTTTGAGTGGTTTGGAAGTTTGAACAAATGTTTTAGAGCTGCCTCCCACAGTGCCTGCTCGCTTCATTATTGCAGATTTTTAAGGATTGGTTAATTTTGTTACTTGCATACAGTTCTGGCCTGGAGTCAAGGGACCATAATCTGGCCCCAACTCTGCCTATTGTCTCTGTCTTCCACACCCAAAGCTCCAGCAAAACCAAGCTGCTCAGCATTCCTCCAATTTGCCTGACCATCCCTCCTACAGGACTTTGCTCAAATTCTTGCTCTGCTGCTCACTAGCTGTGTCTTTGGGCAAATTACTTAACTTCTCTGAGCTCAGTTTCCTTAGCTCTAAAATAGGGATGGGGAGGACAGTGAGGGATTAATTACAGTTACCCCTGAGATGTGTCATGAACATTAAATGAAATCCTGCAAGCACAGTGTTTAACACGGTGCCTAGTATATAGTAAGTGTTCAGTAAATGCTAACCATCCCTGACGTGGTTAGCATTATTACTGCCCTTCTCATCACTCATCTCTCCACCTAGAAGGCTTTTCCTTCCTGCTTGATATCCAAATTCTCTCCCATTACTCAAGACTCTAGTCAAATGCTCCCTAAAAAATCCTTCCTTTCCAAAAATACTCTCCCTCCCCAAAACTTCTTTAGCATTCTATCTATATATAATAGCTCTGCTAGCACTTTCTTCCTTATTTTCCATTTATTAATAGTATACAGTACATCTTAAGTCTTCCTGCAGACTTGAAGCCTCAGAGGACAGGGGCCGAGTCTTTATGTTGCTGGCTGTGCCTGGCCAACAGCAACATAAAGCCAGTGACAGCTACTGGTTGCATGAACTCATTCCATGTCCAGGTGTCTGTCTGATAGCACTGCTCTGTTTAGCAGCATTAGTGAGGTATAATGGCAAGACCTCAGATACAGGAAACATTTCCCTCATTGTATTTACAACTGTTCTTTAAATTTATGGTCTTCACCAAATGTTAGTGAAGTGATATTAGGTTTGGTGATATTAGGGCTCCTGGGGCCCTTGGCAGATGTGTGCCCAGCTGTTTGCAGTACTGTGTGGTGGGAGGGGGTGAGGTGTCTCCTCTGGCTTCTGACAGCTGCCACTAAGTGGAGAGACCAACCTGCTGCTCCAGGGTCCCCCTGATTCTACCTAGACCTGGACACAGGTGACACCAAGGCCTTCTCCACCTGAGGTAGGAACCATCCCTGTTTGCCAGTTTACCCCAGAGATACAAAAGCGTAGAGAACCAAGCTTTTTGTGCTGATGAAGAAAACAAGAGCACATTTCCCTGAGGAGAATGGGTACGAGAAGAGCAGGAGAAGCAGTAACTTGTGGCGCTTACATACTATCACCAAGCATAGAGTAAGGAATTTTCAGCATAGGGTCAGTTTTAAAGAAGCGTTCACTAAAGAGGTGAAAACAAAGTGAGTCTTGATTACTGAGTGATTCAAATTCCACTGCTAAATGGGAGGCCTCTTAGGAAACAGATTAAAGAGAACTCAAATGCTTGAACCTAGGCATGCAAGTTTGTCCCCGTTTTAGGAAAGATTTTTCATTGATTACATGAAAGTGGCAAGTCCTTAACTCAGCCTGCTTAGAGAGAACCCTTGTGTCAAGCAACTTGACAACAGGCCTTGCTCAGCATTTGCAAGTGGACTGAATGAGACATTCACGTAATGCCCTTTCAAACATGAGCTGGACCATGAACTATTAAGACAAATGAGGCTGGTTACCGGAAGGGCCGATTGCTGGCTGGGGTCCTCTGGGTGCGACGGAGAGGCAAAGGCTTAAAGACACCCTTCAGCTCCAGGAAAGTATTTCGGTATCGAAGATACTCCTTCTCTTCATCTTTTTCCTTTGCTCCTTGTTTCAGAGGAAGTTTTGCTGAAAAGACTTCTTGTTTCCTGACTACTTTGTGTGGAAACATGGGTATTTTGCAAATGTGCAGTGATTCCATTCCTGAAATATAAACATCCCACTGAACAGCCTCAGTAGAACAAGGCATCCGCAGGCTGAGCCGTAGGGGTCAAGTTGCCTGCTATAGCCTGGTTGCTCCTTCATGCATTTACAGAAGTTCCTTTCTGTGGGTTCTTTTCTTTTAAATGCACCTCTTGGTCTGCTCAGAGGATACATGGCATCTATGTAATAAGCAAGGAATATTTCTAGGCTATCAGCAAATCTAATCCATAGAAGTTGTGCTTACCTTGTGCCAAGAAATGAGCCAAGAACTTTAAATACATTATCCCATTGAAGTAAGTACCCCCGTGAGTTGAGTACTCTTATTTTCAGGATATCACAGGCAATTCCAAGTCACCCAGCTAGACAGAGGCACAATCAGGCTTTGGACAGGTCTATTTGATTCCCAAGACTGTGCTTTTCCCATGCTATGTATAGATCAGTACTTCCCAAACTATTTTTTTAATCACATAGAAAACTACAAACTGTAAAGCCTTATATAGAGAGATTCTTATCATAGAAAATGTGATATTTAAAAAAGAAAATATGATGTATTTGTGCAGCACATTGGGATAAATTTACTAGGCAGCTTGTAAGTGGAGGCCACGATCCCAGGAGCTTAATCACCCAGCCTAGCTGGGCGGCTCTGAGGGCTGAGAATTTCCATTTCTCGGTTCCTGTGTAAAACATTTGTGGCATAACCTTTGGGAAGCTCTGCTGTATGCCACCATATGTAGCAAACTACCTCCTCAAATGGAGGCGCTTGCCTTTGGATTTAGCACATAGCTGATGCTCGTTATTTACGGGTTCTGCATCTGTGAATGTGCCTACTCACTAAAATTTATCTGTGACCTCAAAGTCAGTATGCATGGAACGCTTGTGGTCATTTGCAGACATGTGCAGAGCAGTGAAAAATTTGAGTTGCCTCTTGTGCATGTTCCCAGCTGAAGTGGAACAAGCCACGCTCTGCCTGATTTCAGCTCTCAGACTGTAAATAAGCATCCTCATCACGGTCTACCTAATGTCAGGTTTTTTGCACTTTTTATGCTTTTTGTTGGTGATTTTGCTGTTTCAAATGGCCTGCAAGTGTCACACTGAAGTGCTGTCTGTGTTCCTAAGCTCAAGAAGGCTGTGATGTGCTATAAGGAAAAAATGCATGTGTTAGATAAGCTGCTTTCGAGCACGAGTTACAGTGCTGTTGGCCATGAATTCAATGTTAATGTATCAACAATATATATTAAATGAGGTGTCTTTAGACAGAAACACACATAAAATAAGGTTATGTATTGACCAACTGATGACCCTGTGAGCTACCCCTAGGAGCGATGGTTCAGTATTCACTAAGTTAGCATTTGCAGAGACTTTATAGAACCTAACTTCCATAAATAAGAAGAATAAACTGTGTTATATCACCAGTCAAGAACTGAAACTGTGATAGGCTCTGTAATTAACCACCAACTATGAGTTGACATTGCAACAGCACATTGTAACATGAAGATGTAGACCCTTCTCAACACAGCAAGCAGATAAAAGACAAAGATTGAAATTTTGGTGGGGAAATCGAGGGGTGATGGTTGAGGGGTGAGAGGATTTTCTAATCCAAAAGATGAATATGAAAGCACCTCTCCTTATAAATACACAGAAGTGATCAAATAGAGTTTCTTCTCCAAAAAGAGAAAGGAAATGAAATCAAGCTTTTTCTATTTTCCTACTATAGCCAATCTCCTCAATCCATGCCAAGAATCTGTACAGACAGGGCTTTACAGTATTCACGCTCACCACCTCAGGAACTCTGGAGGCAGGAAGTGTTTAAATGTTGGTTCTCTGCAAGTCTGAATGATGGGAGCTGGTTATATGAAGCAACACGATGGATTTCATAACTAACCCAATACAAATCTGTAGTGATTCAGCCAGTGAAGGAGAATGTGCTTGACTTTCCTCTGTAGTCTTCTTAATTTGATAGCTGTGGCAACGTCATGCATAGGGCTTATGTCCATCACTGGATCAAACGTATCTGTAGCCGCTGGATCTGCTAAACTTGAAGGCTTCAAAACAAGAAGACATATGTGTGTGCATGTGTGTGCATATATATATGCATATATACACATATATAGAAAGAGAGAGACTACTTACTACATGATTAACAAATATCAATTCCATCATTTATTTATTCACTCATTCATTCATTAGATAGGTCATCTAACAAGCGTTCATACCATTTATAGGCCAGACACTGTGCCAGAAACAGACTAAAGACATATATAAAAGCCACGTTCTGAGGCTGGGCATTGTGGCTCACTCATGTAATACTAGCACTCTGGGAGGCCAAGGCAGGAGGATCACTTGGTGTTCCAGACCAGCCTGAGCAAGAGTGAGACCTCGTCTCTACTAAAAAGTAGAAAAATTAGCCAGGTGCAGTGGTGTGCACTTGCAGTTACAGCTACTCTGGAGGCTGAGGCAGGAGGATTGTTTGAGCCCAGGAGTTTGAGGTTGCAGTGAGCTATGACGACGTCACTGCATTCTACCTAGGGTGACAGAGTGAGACTCTGCCTCAAAAAAAAAAAAAAAAAGAAAGAAAAAAGCCACGTTCCCTTGTGAATGTACTTAATGCCACTGAATATACACTTAAAAATGGTTAAAATGGCAAATTTTGTTATGTATATTTGACTACAATAAAAAATGGAGGGAAAAAAGCCATTTTCCTATCCTCAAGGAGCTCACAGTCAGTGGAAGAACTGAATGGGTAAACAATTACCCTACAGTACAAGGGCTATATTAGATGTAAGCAGAACGTTACAAGAGCATAAGTAGAAAATTTAGTGTTTGTAATGTTGAGTTTCTATTTAGCAGAAGAAAGTTTCAAAGGAGTACATCATGAAGACATTAGACTTTAAAATATATAGTTACAGTGACTATTATGTGTGATGTTTTCACAATAAATTGGGTATATAGAGTAGTGATTTAGGTCGGGATGAGATTTTGTGACTAGGAAAATTGTTGATAGTTTGGTTTCATATATATTCATTAAGTATACATAATTAGATGAAAATTTACATGTTTATTTATGAAATTATGCATAACTGTATACTTAACTCATTATCCAGGTGTCATTTGCATAATTTTGATGTGTTACAACCGGGCCAGAGGAAGATGTGCAGAAACCAGGAGGAATATGAAGAGAGCACAGGATTCAGTGATCCAGGAAGAGATTATTGAGGTGGATGGGGAAGGTTTTGAGGAATTTGGTCTACAGAAATCAGGTAAGAGTTGATATTTTAACTTAAATCTGGGAAAAATCAACTACATCTAAAGGGCATGGACTTGAAACTTCCTTGCATTAATGACTCCAAAAAGGACTCAGAGAACCTATTTGTGGCATTGATAAAAATCACTCAAAAATGTGTAACTTAGGTCCAGAGTCTCAGTGTCCAAAATCTGGTGGGTAAACAAACTCGAGAAAAGTGTAGAGTTTAAGTAGAGAGATAAAGTATATCAATCCTATAGTATTGAAACTTTAATGAAGATGAATGGATTTTGAGTTATGGGATAATCTTGTGTATTTGTTATGTTTGAAATATTAAAGAGACTTTGGTAAATTGGAGAATCTGAGAGATTTCTCTTGGGCTTTTAATTTTAATTCAGTAAACAGATTTTACGCTTTTGATCATTAAGGTTTTTTTTTGTTTTTTTTTTTTTTGAGACAGAGTCTCACTCTGTTGCTGGGGCTAGAGTGCCGTGGCGTCAGCCTAGCTCACAGCAACCTCCAACGATCAAGCCATCCTTCTGCCTCAGCCTCCCGAGTAGCTGGGACTACAGGCATGCGCCACCATGCCCAGCTAATTTTTCTCTATATATTTTTAGCTGTCCATATAATTTCTTTCTATTTTTAGTAGAGACGGGGTCTTGCTCTTGCTCAGGCTGGTCTCGAACTCCTGAGCTCAAACAGTCCGCCCGCCTCGGCCTCCCAGAGTGCTAGGATTACAGGCGTGAGCCACTGAGCCCGGCCTGATCATTAAGTTTAAAAGTTTAAGATAATTTGACTAAGTTAAAAAATATAATTGGAATATTTAACAGAACTTGAGATTCCCCCAAAATTAATTTATTTGCTTTACAAAAGTTAAGAACTTGAGAACATTTTGTTTGTTAGGGTTATAAATATGCATTTAAAGTATATTTAAAGGAGAACAAAATATATTAAAATTATAAATACACTTAAAAATATATTAATATAAAGAGTTGTTCATTAAATTGCATATGAGTCTAATTGTTAAAGGAAGGTTAGTCAGCTCAATTTGAATTAAGCAAACATTAATCAAGGAAAAAATAAAGATAAGTGTTACCTTAAGTAGACTTTATAGATAGAATAGATTTTTAATGGCCTTAAAAACTTAAAACTTAATGAAAAGTAGGGTTTTTAATGGGTCACTCTACTAAAATGAATTTTAATTTTAAAACCAAAGTGACTGCATTTCTCTATTCACAAAAATATCTTGGACATTAAAAACCTCCCACATAGGCTACACTTTTTAAAGCCTTTCCCCATTACATGTTTACTGCATTGATTAATCACAGCCAAGGAGAATCTCTTTAGAGGTTTTCTTTTAATAGAATAAAATTGACAGAAAATTCTCTAAGAGTTGCTAAAAAACACAATTTGTCAGAAGAGAGCGAGAGAGAGAGAGAGAGAGAGAGAGACACACACACACACACACACACACACACACACAGTAAGTGAAATTGATGAGATGTGATAGTTCACAGGACACTACCCAGCATGTAGAGTGAGTCTGCCTTGCACATCCAATCCCTGTGGTGTAAGAAGATCCAAGAGGAATCCCTGTGAGGTGTGTCTGTACCCCCTGCTCCAGGTTCTAGCTTGCACATTGGTGGATTAGGTAAATAATTTTCTTCAATTTAGAGGAAGGGCTTAGGAAACCCCATTTTGGCCTCAGATCCAAACTATCGTCTCCAATACAGCTCTAGCAGGGAGGCCTATCCTTTCAGTAATAAATATCTTGATTTCTATTTGGTTACTTGTATCTCCAATCAGACTCAAAAAGGAGGAAGAGGGAGCAATAGACACCCCCAAACCACCAATACTTTTGTTTCCTTCAGTTGTCTTCTTTGGATAGGTTGTGTATGTATCACACAAAGCTGCATTTCTATTTCATTTTTCGTTGGGCTTTTTTGTTTGAGTTGAATTATATCACTTATTTGATCTTAAATATACTTTCCCAACTCCCTTCTTGACTTCATGATTAGCTTAATTTGCAAGCACATTGGGTAGAGTGAGGGTTCTAGGAAGGACAATATGCTTGAAAAGCACCTTGGTTTTCATGTCAGGCCACAGAGAGAGGTGGTCACAGAAATGTATGGTAGGAAAATAGTTTCCTAAGTGTCAGACATCTATCTGTGAATTATGTGTAAAGCTTCAAAAGTAGAAAACACAATGGTATACTTATTATAATTGGTGTTTTGGTATGCTAGAGTTAGCCCATCAGATATTCATGTGAAAGCTTAAATTACTGGGAGAAAACTAAACAAATAAACAAAAAATTTTCTTTGAAAATACCATGCCTTAACATTCTCCTTTGGGAGTATTGTACAAAGAAAATATAAAACATCTAAGAAACAAAAGAATCCATATTTCAAAAAGATTTGAAAAAAGAATAAACTGTCACAGTTGAGAAATTGATTCACTATTCTTGCTCACACAACATTGAGCGTTTATTTTTAAGGGGAAAGGATGCCTGGGAAAATTGCTGATTGTAGGAGTTATTTACAGAAGTGACAAAAAGGGACTCCGATGATAACTCTACCGTTTGTGAATGCAAGAGATAAATATATCAATCTTTATTAAGAAAATAGTACAAGAAGGCTTTTCATGCGAGTGGGGAAGTGTCCTCATTCTAAGTCTGGAAAGTGGTAGATTTCATCACAGAAATGAGCATAAATTATGGTGCTCAAACCTTCAGAACCACAGACCTTTAATAATTACAATGTTTTTTTCCTGATTTGATTTCTCTGCTAATATTACACATGATGTTTTCACCTTTGACCTACTTTATATATTTCACAAATATCTTTTTTTTCTTATTTCAAAGGTAATGTAGTTAATATAAAAATTAGGTATACAGCCTTTCTATTTAAATCATATAAAAATATTTTTTTCTTTGACTTAATACGGAATCATACAGTGCATGCTGCCTTGTCATCTACTTTTTTCCCATACTTAACATACTATGAACATCAAAGAACCTTTGTGGTATTATTTTCTTTTGAAACTAAAGAGCTTACATATGAAAAAGAACCAAATTCTTCATGCTGAGAAACTATGACTATAAGCGTATTTAATTCCATTTATAAACATTGTAAAGAACATTTCTAAATGTTGGTTTATATTAAATAACTGAAGAATAATCACCAGTTTAACAGTGCCAAGTTCTTTTGACAACTTAAGAGTTGAAGATTATCCAACTCGAGGTGAGAGGAGCTATAAGGCCTGGGCCAGAGGGTGTGGCTCTGCCTTCCTCCATCTGAGACGGAAACCAGCAAGGGCCTTCTCACCTGGTAGCGCAGGGGAATTACAGGGAGGTAAAATCATTTCCAGAAGGATCCAGAATAGCAAAAAGGGAAAATAGGGCTTGGGAGCTATGTTCAAGAAATCATGCCATCTCAGTGCAAGTTTCCAGATTGTTCCCTCCTGGAGCGACACACAGAACTGAACCCTGGGGGTGCTGCTAAGTTTGCCTCAATGAAAAAGGGGAATCTGGAGGCTGCCCCAGAGCAGACTGAGAAGTTAAACGGTTTGACCGAGATCTAGGAAACCTTGAGAACTAGGGTCGAAAACACAGACTTGGGACAGTCAGGCCCTCATGCCTTCTCTCACACCACACAAATCCAAAGCACCGGCAGACGCTAACAATAGCACAAGAACGTCTGTGTTTTCAGGTATCTGTTCCTCAACGCATTCTAATCAGGCTTCCACTTCAACCTGTCCCCTGAAATGGCTCTTGCTGAAGTCACCACTGATCACCTTAGAGACAAATGGACACTTTTTATTTCTCATTTGCTTGGCCTTTCTGAACACTCACCCTGTTACTACTCTCTCGTTTTGAAACTCTTTCCCTTTAGTTTGCATATTGTTATCAATTATAGGAAATAGAAATCTCTCTAGCTACTTGTAAGTACCTAATTATAAAATCACAGAAAGAGCAGGAATGGTCATCTTCAGCTGCTGATGGCTCAGGGTAGCAGCTACCTCTGCCATATCAGCAAGGTGGTGATCAGGAGACTCCACTGGAGCCGTTGGGCTCAGGGACAGTCTACCAAAGCTGTGATCTCGGAACTGGGAAGCTGTGATCGTTCATATCTCAGTAGCCATGATGTTAGTGACTGGATAATGTAGTGCTGCCATGGGGAAACCCAACCTCTCCTTGATCTTGCTTATCAAAGCAACAGGAAGATGGTCTCAACCTTATTTCCATCTTCCAAATCTCACATTAATGCATTTCATCGGTGGGAATTAATATGCCTCCAGAAATCCATCTGCAAAAGAGTCTGAAAATGTAGTTTTTGGCTTTCCAACCTCTGCAGTACAGAATGGTATAATAAAACACGGAGCTCACTGTGCCCACCATGGTGACATGGTTTTTCCTCCTCCCTCTCTGCCTGCTCCTTGGTGCAGGTTGACTTGGCCATCTTCTTTTCACATTTTACCTACTCTTATTTAGTGATAGATTCTCCATCTCATCACATAAACCAGAAGACTGTCCTATGGATTCTGCCTCCTAATTAACTTGTAGCTTTCATCTCTTTTCCATTCTTACTATCTTAGTCCAGTTCATAACATTTTCACTAGATTAGTGTAATAATCTTATAATTGATCTCCCCAGACTATACAACAAAATATTTCCCCAGGAATAATCAATATAGAACAGTAGTTCTCAACCCAAGTGAGTACATCCTTCCTTGGGGGCATTCAGAAATGTGCATGGGCCTTTTGATTGATGGCACGACTGGCATTTAGTTTGTGGGGACCAGGGATGGATCCTGTAACGTGAAAGATGGTCCTGCATAACTGAGAATTATCCTGCCCCAAATGTTGTTAGTGCCCCCTCGAGAAATAAGGATTCCTAGATTCAGGATTTTGTAGACCATTAAATTTCAAAAAATGGTGGGAACCAAAACAGATTGTCAACTTTTTTTTTTTTGTTTTGAGACAGAGTCTCGCTCTGTTGCCCGGGCTAGAGTGAGTGCCGTGGCGTCAGCCTAGCTCACAGCAACCTCAAACGCCTGGGTTTAAGTGATCCTACTGCCTCAGCCTCCCGAGTAGCTGGGACTACAGGCATGCGCCACCATGCCCGGCTCATTTTTTTTATATATATTTTTAGTTGGCCAGATCATTTCTTTCTATTTTTTTTTTTTTTTTTTTTTTTTTTAGTAGAGACGGGGTCTCGCTCTTGCTCAGGCTGGTCTCGAACTCCTGAGCTCAAACAATCCACCCGCCTCGGCCTCCCAAGTGCTAGGATTACAGGCGTGAGCCACCGCACCCGGCCGATTGTCAACTTTTAATTTTACTAAGTAAGTACATCAAACAAAACTACTACCATCTTCTACCACTATTGTTTCATAAAATAAAAGACATTTAATTCCCCCAAAAAACCTTGTACACAAATGTTCATAGCAGCATTATTCATAATAGCCAAAGACTGGAAACAACCCAAATGTCCATCAACTGATGAATGGATGAACAAAGTGTGGTCCATCCATACACTGGAATACACTCAGCCATAAACCATTTTAAAAAACCTACAGATACATGCAATAACATGTTTTTCTGAGCAAAAGTAGCCAGACAGGACAGAGTACATACTGGTTCTACTAATGTGAAGGATTCTATCTGCATGAAACACTAGAAATACAAATGTATTAATAGTGCTAGAGAGATCAGTGGTTATCTAGGCCCAGGGTGGGGGAACTGACTGGGAAGGGACACATGGGAACCTTTTGGTTCGATGGAAATTATCTATATCTTGATTGTGGTGGTGATTACACAGGTGTATACATTTGCCAAAACTCATGAAGTTGTATGCATTTACTGTATAGAAACCATACTTCAGTAAAGTGGATTTTTAAAAAGTTAATATACTACCTCATACCCATTAGGATGGCTACTATAAAAATAAAACAACAGAAAATAACAAGTGTTGGTGAGGGTATAGAGAAATTGTAACCCTTATGTGCTATTGGTAAGAATGTGAAATGGTACAGCTGCTATGGAAAATAGTATGGTGGTTCCTCAAAAAGTTAAAAATAGAATTACCATGTGATCTAACAACTCCACTTCTGATATATAGCCAAAAGAATTGAAAGCAGGGTCTCAACTGATATTTGTATACTCGTGTTCATAACAGCATTATTCACAATAGCCAAGAGGTAGAAGCAACCAAAATGTCTACTGATGGCTGGCTGAATAAATAGAATACAGTATATCCAAACAATGCAATATTATTCAGCCTTAAAAAGGAAGAAAATTCTGAAACATGCTACAACATGGATGAACCTTGAAGACATTAGGCTAAGTGAAATAAGCTAGTTACAAAAGGACAAATAACTGTGTGATTCTACTCATATGAAGTTCCTAGAGTGGTCAGATTCATAGAGATAGAAAGCAGAATGGTGATTGCCAGAGGCTAGAGAGAGGGAGAATCAGAGCATTAATGTTTAATGAGTACAGAGTTTCAGTTTTGAAAGAGGAAAAAGTTCTCGAGGTGGACAGTGGTGATGGTTGCACAATGTGACTGCACATAATGCTATTGAACTGTATATTTAAAAATGGTTAAATACAAAAAAACACCCAAATAAAAGTCAGCCTACGCTCCTTCCAGGAATTATATAAATGATCCTACCTGTGTTCAATAGCTTGACTCTTTGGCTCTCTAAAACAAATCCTACCTATTTCAGAAGAGAAAAACACCTCTAGAACAACATGAAAACTAAAACCCTCCTTTGTCTGCAATATGAAAATATTTCACACTTACGTCTTTGTTCTGTGTTGTGAATCCCCACTGTTTGCACTTCATTTTGTAGGCCTTGGATAACGCCCTGGCTTCTCCAGAGGTGGGATTGATATCAGGGAATGACTGAGAAAGATTGTAAGCTCTTTTCAGAAGACATGGTTCATAAAAACCCAAGGAAGCAAGACTTCTAAAGAGTAACAGTTTTGATGCCTGTCCCTAAAATTAAAGATCTCTTATATGTGTTCGTACATGTTCTGTAATTTGTGTAACATTCACATAAATGCACTCAAAAAAATTTTTTTTTTTTTTTTGAGATAGAGTCTCGCTTTGCCCGGGCTAGAGTGAGTGCCGTGGCATCAGCCTAGCTCACAGCAACCTCAAACTCCTGGGCTCAAGCAATCCTCCT
>CM052440.1:20062753-20114323 GCA_028533085.1 Varecia variegata | reverse complement strand
ACTACAGGCATGCGCCACCATGCCCGGCTAATTTTTTCTATATATATTTTAGTTGGCCAGATAATTTCTTTCTATTTTTAGTAGAGACGGGGTCTCGCTCTTGCTCAGGCTGGTCTCGAACTCCTGACCTCGAGCGATCCACCCGCCTCGGCCTCCCAGAGTGCTAGGATTACAGGCGTGAGCCACCGCGCCCGGCCCACTCAAAATTTTTTAAAGTTTCAACAGTGATCAAAATCAATCAAGCTAGCTCACTACTTAACTCATGAAACTAGAGATACTAATGGTTTAGTGTCTCACCTCTCAACAAACAAAAGGTTTTAGTCTAGAATACTTCAACAGAGATTTAGTGTAAGTGTGAAATGATTATTTAGAGACGTTATTCTGGGCCACAGTTTTAACAATGCTCAACCGTCTCCATGTTTCTTTGGAATGTAACTTTAAATTTATTTAATTTCATCTGACTTAAAAAGCAATATATAAGCATATATAAGCCCTGTGTCATTTCTGTTTTTTAATAAGAGATCATAGATTATATAAATGCAAACAATTCAACCAATTAGGAGACAGCAAATTCATTGTCCAAAGCTTAGGGATCATGGCCTTAGAAGAAACAGTGTTCATTTTTCTCCCAACTCTACCTTTGCCTTCTAATCTCTCCTCTTTCCAAACTTTCAGTTATTTCACAGGTAAGGTCCATAAACAGCCCTGGTAGGATTTTTAACTAGGCAAGATTTCAGCATCCTTTTCATAGAATTTACCAGGTGACTCTAAAAGTTAAGAATCTAAAATCATTAACATGGCTCCTGCTCTGGTTGCACTGAAGAGGTGACATGAAGATGAGTAAGAAACCTCTGGACCTACCACCTCAGGTAAGCATGGAGCGTAAGACTTGCATTTTACAGGTGCCAGAGACAGCTTCAGGCTTTGGGGATGCCATTTGTAGAG
The DNA here is from genome assembly GCA_028533085.1 of Varecia variegata. NCBI lineage: Eukaryota > Metazoa > Chordata > Mammalia > Primates > Lemuridae > Varecia > Varecia variegata. The sequence continues at coordinate 20,113,378 of CM052440.1, read as the reverse complement.
CAAAGTGATGGCAAAACGCCCAGAAATCTTCACAGTGATGAAACTATTCACCTGAGGACAACAGAAAGGAAGGTCATTTCCTGCATAGAATGTTCATTCTTATAATTCAGGTGGAAATCAGATATTTGCATAATGCATGGAAGGAAATTTGGGACCGACATTCGCAGACCGCTTCAGTCTCTTCACTTAAGTCCATTAAGTCAGGAATGGGTTATGGGTTTTGTGCTAATTCATGTGTTGCTATAACTTACTGAGAGAAGGAAGATGAGGGGGGAGGAATTATTTTGCAAGTAACATAGTCATGTCTTATAAAAGTCAGATCCATTTTAGGTTGAGAAAATGCTGGGTTGGTTTACAAGTACTTCTGAGCCCTAATTCTATCCCTGAGATACAGTCTCACCTGTAAAATACGGTTGATAACATCTGCCTGCCTTGGTGTTGAGCAAAGTCATTAACGGCTGCCAAATGCTTAAAAGTTTTACAAGCCTTAATCTGACTATGAAACTCATTAAAGTTCCGAAAGATTTTATAAGGGACAGGAATGGAAAAGTAACAATAAACGAACAACTTCTTAAAAACTCAAGGGAACATCTGCAGATTAGTAAAGCATATTTAAAGGGCATCTGCAGAGAAAGTATCCTAATTAAGTAAACTGCTCCAAGCAGCAACAACTCTTGTTTTGGTTACAAATTATGCTCCTTTGTTTGCTGAAGGCTACCAGCTGAGGTAATCTGAACTAAATAATCTACACTCCATTAGTGATTCTGATTTTTTTTTTTTAGATGAAGAGTAAGGAAATCCTGACTTCAGAGTGTCACGAAATTTGCACATGGAATCTTACCTGATAAAATTTATTTGCCTACTCTACTTCCCTAAGCCTCCAGAGCTAAACAGTACTTTAAAATTTACCTCCTAAATAATATTTTTAGGGCACATGGCCAGCACAGATGATTTTGTAAATTGTATAGAACAGAGACCTAGAGGTTACTCTCCACACAATAGCCTATAACTGTGCTGTCCAGTACAAATATAATGCAAGCCCCAAATGTGAGCCACATGAGCAATTTCACATTTTTTAGTAGACATGTTAAAAAGAGTAAAAAGCATGTAACGTTAATTTTAATAACATTTTATAACCAAATATCTCTATTAGCATTTCAACGTGCTACATATAAAAATTACTAACAAGATAGTTTATGTTCTCTTTTTTTTTGTACTAAGACTTTGAAATCTGGTGTGTATTTCATACTTACGGTGTATTTCAAGAATTTAATAATGATGGTTGACTAGTGGTTACCATACTGGACAGCACAGTTCTATATACATGGTGCCCTGAAGGTTAGTTGTGCAGTGCACCACTCGCACATCCATACACAGTGACCCTGAACTAGTGCAGCCCATTTTGTACAGACACACACATGCACACACACACATACACACGAAATAACTATATATGAATCAAGAAAGTCTAGCATGAAACTTGCAGATTGGCAGCTCAGGACTGTTTGGTTTAGTCTTCTCAAAGTTTGAATTAATTGCCAACTTTAAAATATCAGAATATTTCATATAAAAATCTGAATTTTTGACTTAAAAAAGAATCATAAAATATAGCAATCCCAGGCCCATAGTCCCATGTGGCAATAGTCTTCTGGCCCTGGGTAGAGGCTGCCCCCTTCAGGTGAGGCACTTCCAGTTCACCACAATTCCTGCCTGGCAGGCTCACTCTTCTATTGTTTGAATTTGGAATCCTTGATCCTACAAAGATATACACCAACCTCTTAACAGGGTTGATTTCTGCAGCGTGAGATTGAGGGGGAGGAAAACTTTAGCCTTGAAAACTGTATACTTTCTTATTTTAAAAATGTTTTTATAGTAGGCCTGAAATGCTTTTCTAATAACGATTTTTTAAAATTGCTATTTAAAGCAACTACTGCTTAGCAAAGACAAATCCATCAAGAAAGGGCCAAGCATGGCTTGCCAAGTGAAATGAAGGACTGAAATAAAAATTTATCACATCCAGGAACTGGAGATCATTATCTTTTTTTTTTTTTTTTTCTTCGAAGAGAGCCGCATTCATGGAGATCATTATCTTAAGTGAAATAAGCCAGACACAAAAAGACAAATATCACACGTTCTCACTTATACGTGGGAGTTAAAAATTTTGATCATGTGGGGGTAGAAAGTGGAAAGATAGATAACAGAGAGTGGGAAGGGAGAATAGGCAGTGGAGGGAAGATGAAGAGAAGCAAGTAGAAGGGTGCAAACATACAGTAAGACAGAAGGAATAAACTCAGTGTTTGATAGTGGAGTAGGGCGACTATACTTAAAAATGTATTGTACTCGGCCAGGCGCCGTGGCTTATGCCTATAATCCTAGCACTATGGGAGGCTGAGGCGGGAAGATCACTTGAGGCCAGGAGTTCGAGACCAGTTTGTAAGAGTGAGACCCCATCTTACAAAAAAGTAAAAAAATTAGCCAGATGGGGTGGTACATGCCACCAGCTACTTGGGAGGCTGAGGCAGGAGAATCCTTGAGCCTAGGAGTTTGAGGTTGCAGTGAGCTATGATGACACCACTGCACTCTACCCAGGGTAACAGAGCAAGACTCTGTCTCAAAAAAAAACAATGTACTCAGGTGACGGACACCCTAAATACCCTGACTTGATTACATTATATACATGTAACAAAATTTCACATGTACATAAATTTGTAAATTCGCACAAATAAAAAAATAATAAAAGACAAAAAAATGTAGTGCATCCATTGGCTAGTGTAGACAGCCAAACTGAGTAATGCAGTCCTCTCTTTTCCCATAATAGTACATTTTTAAAATTCGAAGTAAATTGTTGCATCATAAGAAATAACCATAAAAATGATAAGTTGTAAAATGATACCCAAATTTTGACTGGATCATCAAGTTTTCCCTTTGAAGGCCATATCCATTCCCTTACAATTTTTCCTTTTTTGCTGATCACCATGCCTCCGTCCTGATTAAACATCACTGCTATTATTTTTCTATGAAAAAAACAGAAATGTGATTCATTTACAACAAGAAAAAGTCACAAACTCATTGATTCAGCTGAGGTGATGGAAGTCACCAAGAGTACAGGAATCCGTCCTGTCACATTCTTGGAGGATGGTCACCCTGCCTCTGCCTGAATATCTTCCTGGAAGGAAGGCTGGCACATACCTGCTCAGCCGATTAAGACACCCCTTCTTTGAGACAAGCCCTATCCCACCCTATCACCCCCATCTATAGGGCCTTAGGAATGAGCTCTTCTGGCCACGATTGTCATTCCATGAAGCCCTGCTGCCTTGGCTGTGGCTGACTGAATCAGGGGTGGACATATGACCCAGGCATGTGTTCCAAATGGATGCCACCGTGTGTGTAAAGGCCTTGAGGAAGGAGGTGGGCATAGTGCATACAAGGGACTGAAAGAAAGCCAGTGTGCCTAGAGTTGAGGGTGGTGTAGATGGGATAGGAGTGATTGGCAGTCAGGGGCCAGATATGCAGGAATTCTAGGCCAGATCATAAATTATCTTAAGAGCAAAAAGCCACAGAAGGGTTTTAATAGCAAAGCAAGGAGCTGATAATATCAAATGGATTGGTGAGGGACCACAGTAAATGCTGGGAGACCAGGTAAGAGATCAGGAGCAGTTAAGTGGTCCAGGAGGGAGGATGGCAGCTTGGACTAGGGCTTGGGGGAGAGAGATTCAAGAACCATCTAGGATTTGGATGGTGAAGAACAGGCAGGTGTGAATTTTATCTCTCTGGTACTCTCTGTGAATGCAGTTGAGCATGTTATGAGCTTTTCTGGATCAGCAGCATCACACTGTGTGTTTGCGTCCAAATCATCTTTGGGCTTTCTCTCTTCTTGGCACAGCAACTGACACAGAGAGGGGGCTTAAGAAAAGTCTGTTGAATCAAGTTGACAAAATGGATTCAGTTAAACAAATACATATTGCATAATGACTAGATGTAAGACACTGTTTAGGCACTCCAGGCTTGCCCTGAGGGAGGTGATGTCTCTGCACACAGGACATTTTCAGTCTTGAGATAATAATTATTTTGATACATAACATTTATTATAGAGGCTGCTGGGCACCAAGCACTGTGTAAGGACCTTAACTACAAGACCTTAATAGGCGGTGGTATTTAATGATTACAAATGCTATAGAGCCAGACTGGTATGGTATTGAATTCAGCTTTTCCATTTCCTATTTGTGTGAACTTGGACATATTTCTTACCCGTTCTGTTGGCTCGGTTTCCTTGCCTTACCAGTGGCAATAACAACAGCACCTATCTCACAGGGCTGTTGTGAGAACTAAATAAGTTAACGCACACTACGTGTTATTAACAGAGCACTTTGAACAGAGCCAGTCACCTTGTACGTTCTATAAAAGCGTTGGCTTTTATGATTAAGTCCTCACAATTCCAATTATGAGCCCCATTTCATAGATGAGAAAATAGACCAATTATGAGTCCCATTTCACAGATGAGAAAATAGAAACTGAGGAGGTTGGTTAAGAGAGTACCCTCTGCCAATGTGAAGTCTGATAGATGGGCTGACCATCTACAAAAGGGGCGCTTTGGGCTTAATCAAGGAGTCTGCAATCTAGGCTAGAGGAGCAAACCGGCCAAGCCAGTGGAAAAAAGCAGAAACAGAAGTTCCAAGCCTTGGCCACCTACAGCACATTCCTTTCTTGAACAGACTACCCTTTCACTACCCCGGGGCAGTCTAGCCTTCAGCTGTTATCGTTCCTGCCCCAGGGAAGACCCTGACCACCCACCTGCGCATTTCAATAGGAGCTTTGGCTAGAGCAGCTGTCTTCCTGCCAGCACCGAGTTTCCCTACATGCTGATCCTGGCAACCCGGGTCCTACTCCACGCCCCTCTCATTCATCCTCCGCTGGCGGGAGCTGATGAGCGTCCTCACCAAGACCCCCATAGGTGGGATGCCAGATGTCCAAAGGAGGATTAGCTAAAAAGATCATTAACAGTTAAATAATGAAATCCCTTTAAAGGCATCTTTTTTGTTGTTGTTTTTGCCTTCTCTCTTTCAGAGCTTTCAGTGCTGCTGAAAGCAGACCCTACCCTCTGCCAAGAAACGGTCTGTCTGCGGTGCCTAAAATGAAATTACACAGGGGCAGGACTTAGCGGTGAGGTTTAGCACTTTAGGCTCTGTGAAGTTCCCAAAATACCATCAGCAGATGGTGTCACATTTATCTACTTAGTTGCTGTTATCAAGGGAGACAGGAGGATGAGGAAGGCAATCACTCTAGAGGGGCAAGTGGACTGGATGTTGTCACCTCCTATTTGTTTCAGGGATATAATTTTCATCTTCAAACTTTAATTTTATGTAGCAAATTAGGAGAAATTTCCCAGTAGGAACCTAACTCCTGGGCAATATTAAATTCTGGCCAGGGCACCCAACACTCTGGCTTCTACCCAGAAAGTGAAGACTTATGATGTATTTCTATTTCCATTTTAATTTTGTTGACTTGTAACTCTGTAGGTCTGTCTGTAAGTTAGTCCTAAAGGAGAACTAAGAAATCATATTGCTCAACTCTTGCATCAACCACTCTCTATTAATTTTTTTCATTTATGGCTTTTATTTTTAATTTAATATTATTTAAATGACAAAAGTTTCATAACATTGGACTGAATAAGGAAAACCAAGTTTAGGTCCAATTTTCTTGTAGGAGGAAGGGAAATAATGATACCTACTTTAACCATGCAATACAGTACAGAAAATTATATATTAATATATTGAGCGCTATCAGCTTTATTGAAATATAATTCACATGTCATACTATTTACCACTTAAAGTGTACAATTCAGTGGTTTCTAGAATATTTACAGGGTTGTGCAACCATTATGACAATCAATTTTAGAACATTTTCATCCCAAAAGAAACCATTAGCACTTGTTAGCAGTGACTCCTCATTCCTTCCTCTCCTTAACCACTACTAATCTTTCTGTCTACATGGATTTGCTTAGCCTAGACATTTCATGCAAATGGAACCATACAATATGTGGTCTTTCCGTTACTAGTTTCTTTCACTTAGCATAATGCATTCAAGGTTAATCCATGTTGTAACATGTATCAGTACTTCATTCTGTTTTATGGCTGAGTAACATTCCATTGTATGGATATGCCACATTTTATTTATTGGTTATCACTTATTTGTCAGTTGAGCCCTCTTTTTGAGGATGTATTAATGGTGTTGCAATGGAATGCTCATAGGGCCTCACAAATGGGGACTTTGTTTTTAGCTCAGACTTTGGGACAATAAGTACTTTCTTCATTAGAAATTTAAAATGCCTGTCTTATAAAAAGAAAGAGAAAAGTAAGCGAATGTGTGTGTATGGATGTGGGTATGTGGAGGTAAACTGCACTGTATTTTCAAGAATATACAGAATACTTTTGCCATGGATATATTTGCAGAGTGAATAAGAAATTGAGAGGAAGGAAAAATTTTAATTTCCATGTGATACTCCACAGTTTAACTTTTTTTTTTACCATGTGCATGAATTACTTTTATTTAAAAATATACAAACATCAATATACCCTCACTCCTACATCATAGTGGGCTTTCTCATTGAGAATTGTAAATAGTAAATGCTCTGGTTAGAGATGCAATATGCTGCAGCAACCCTTAGAGCCAGCATTTGCAATATTTTGGAGGAAAGTCAAGGATCATGTAGGAGTCAATTAATAAGGATTCAACATTAATAAACGGTACTTGAGCAAAGACTTAGACCCAGTTATAAGGATGTTGACACAAGAAGTGCGCATCTTAGCAGAGTTTGGTATTCCAGAATAGAATGTGGTAGAACCCAGCCTGCACTGAACTCAGCCCTTAGTCCTACCAGGTAGATGTTTTCACTTTCTTAGGAAGATGAAACTGAACACTGATCTCAGATGCCTCTGAACATTCATGGCCGTTCATTACACATTAGTACATTGTAGAGGACTATATGGAGTTTATAACTACAGGCTTAGAGCTTCTCAACCAATTCTTGGTTATCTCTATTTTGTCCCAAGTGTCATTACATATTGACATCTCAATTAGGTGGACACTACCATACCATTAGAATCATTATTCAGGGACCAATACCAAAATTTCTTTGGGAAGACCATCTGGAAGTTGGTTAAAAATAGAGTTACCATATCACCCAGCAAATCTAGTCTTAGGTATCTACCCAAGAGAAATGGAAACATATGTCCACACAAAAACATGAATGTTTATATCAGCATTATTTATAGTAGCCAGAAAGTGAAAACACCACAAATGTCCATCAACTGATGAATGGAGGGAAAAAAATGTGATATATCCGTACAATGGAATATTAGCCATAAAAAGAAATGAAGTACTCATACATGCCACAACATGGATGAACCTTGGAAACATTATGCTAAATGAAAGAAGTCATTCACAAAAGACCACATACTGTATGATTTTGTTTTTATGAAATGTCCAGAGGCAAACCTCTAGAGGCAGAAAGTAGATCAATGGTTGCCTAGTTTTAGAGTGGGGGTGGGGAGTGGTAAGTGTCTGCTAATTTGTTCAAGGTTTCTTTTTAGGACGATGAGAATGTTCTAAAGTTAGACTATGGTGATGGTTGCAAAACTCTGTAAATATATTAAAACCATTGAGTTGTATGCTTTAAATGGGTGAATTTTATGGAATATAAATTATGCCTCAATAAAGCTGTTTAAAAAAAAGAAAAAGAAAGGAAAGAAAAAAAAGATTTCTCCAAGGAGGTGACATTTAAACTGAGACCTGAAAGATAAGAAGAAAACAGTCAGGCGAAGAGTTGGGACAAGACCTTTCAGTCACAGGGAACAATGTGTGTAATGGGCATAAAGAGAGAAAAAGGCCAATAAACAAGGGAGTGAGTCATAGGGGACGAGGTTGGGAAGAGGCCAGAGCAGGCAGGGTCTTCTGAAACTCTTAAAGTCACTAAATTTCATCTAGACACAAAGTATTATCAGACAATAGAATTCATATGGAAGTCGGCATGTTCTATTTAACAGAACAACCCACAGATGAGGTAGCAAGTGGAGAGCAGTTAACCCCAAATCAACAGCTGCAAAACACTTGATGGTGGAGAAAAGAAGAGTCGTCAAGTTTTAAAAGGGGAAAGTCTTTAAAACAACTCTTAGCATATAACCAGGGAAATCCATTAAATTGCTCCCACCATTATCATAAAGATCAATTTATCATAGATATTTACAGACATTTTAACCAGTGCATGAACAATTCACATCTCTAGAAGGTTCTGAGTGTGGGATCCTATAGAATACCAAACAGGAACAGAAATCACTAAAGCAATATGAATGCAGACTTTATAGTGTCTGAACTTTGTGAGTAGCTGTAGGTGACAGACCTGAGACCTGAGATAAAAAGGAAGTGACCAACACAGGTTGGACCAGAAAGGGATCAGAGGATGACACAGAATTCCAAGTGAGAATATAAGACAATCTGGACAAGAACTGGGAGAGAAAAGATAACTAATCCTTACAAGTTTTCATCAACTTCCTTGGTTAACAGACTAACACTGGCCTGATTGTCCATCTTATATGTGTTTACATTTCTTAAATTCCACTCTACATGAGCCCTCACAATAGAATTGGAGGTGGAAAGAGGAAGAGAAGTAGACAGAGAGAGAATAATGTAAATTCAGGTGTTTCCCCTGTCGTTGATTGCAAAAAATGACTGCAATGTTTTACAGCTTTTCCCAAGAAGAGTAGTCTGTTTCTCCACCCCCTGAATCTAGGTTTGGCCATATGACTTGCTTGGACTAAGTCATTAGCAGATATGATGCTAGAGGAAGCTTGAAAAGTACTTATGCACTGGAGTTTGTCTTCACTCTTGCTGCTGTTGGAACCCAGCCACCACGTGAAAGAGCCTGAGCTGGCCTGCTAGACACCAAAGACACATGGCCCAGCTGCTCCGTTTCTCCAGCCAACAGCCAGATATGTAAGCAAGTTGTCTAACCCCAAAGCCCATGCTCATAATCATATTGTTGCTATCACCACGATGCTTATTATAGCTCATTTAGTGTGTACCCCGCTGGGAAAGTTGATCATATGAATTGGGTCATTCTTGTCATACCCAACTAAAACAGAGTGGAGAAGCCAGAGGGAAAAAAGCAGTCAGGGCACAAAACATTATTCCAAAATTGTAATTCTCTGCAAGCTTGGCAGCTGAAACTGCCTGCAGTAACCTGAAACCAGTTTTGTCTAATGACTACTGAAATAATCTGCGGCAACTCTCAGGCTGGTTTTGCTCACTGCCATCACCAGAGCTCGCCAGCAACTCAAAACCTTACTAGTGCCAATGAAACTTCTCAAAGAGCAATACGTAACAGTTCTCCTTTTTATAAAACCTCTAACCTTCTCTTTGTTCTTTGGAGAGCACACTTTCACTTGTACTGAAGGCTGTGCAGAATTTTTTTTTTTTAATAGAAAATAAAGCTCTCCCTTTTTCCTCCGCAGATCTCATGGCCTTTTATTAAGACAGCTCTTGACCTCTCTCTCTCTCAATGTGTTAAGGCAGGGGTCCCCAACCTATGGTGAGTTGTAAAATTATTTCATTATATATTACAATGTAATAATAACAGAAATGAAGTGCACAATAAATGTAATGTGCTTGAATCATCCCGAAACCATCCCTCCACCCTGGTCTGTGGAAAAATTGTCTTCCATGAAAATGGTCCCTGATGCCAAAAATGTTGGGGACCACTTTGTTAGGGTTGGAAGGGGAAAAATCATTATAATTATAGTCTGAAAATTGACTTCAATGCTCTTCTCTACCATGTGGCTTTGGAAAATGTATCCATCTTCTCTGAGCCTCAGTTTCTTCAGCTGGGAATTACACCTCATCATAGGGTTCCTGAGAAAATTAAGTAACATGTGAAAGTGCTCTCTCAACTTAAGGTGATAAATATTAGCAACTAACAAGGGTGAAGTATGAATCAAGCTCACCAGAAACAGTGTCCAAAGAACTGAACTTTAACAATCCCTGGAAAATCAAATGCAGTACATTTGTTCTTTATGAAAGCAATTGTTACTTTCCCACCTTGTCTGTAGTGTCACAGAACAGGAGGTTCAATTAAAATGCCATAAAATTACAGAAACTGTTGGACTACTAGGGTTGGGAGCGGAAAAGACTTTCTGAAAGTAAGCACTTTCTCAACCTTTGAAATGCTTCCAGATTCTGTCATCTTCTTTTCATCTCCACATCAAAGTCGGGAAAAGGCTCTTCCACACCGAGGACAGGTGTTTACATGTGGCTCACCCCAGCACTTTGCTACCCTATTAATCTCTCCCTCCCTCTCTCTCTTTGCATCTTCAGAATCAGTCATTAGTCTTTGATTTCTTTGAGCTTTTTGCTGACCTGCACTCTCTTTGCTGGCAGGCTGCTGACACATTTTGACAGGTGACTTGGCTCATAAAACCAGCCAGGGAAGGGAAAGAGTGAGAAGGGGCTTCCCCAGAAGCATGGGCAGCACGTAGGAAATGCTGACCTTGGCAGGAGCACACAAAAGCGTATTTATGAACTGGTTTTATAGAAAGGTACTTGCCCTCTGGGTGACCTGAGTCTCAACTCCCATCATCTTGAAGGCAGGAGAAGTCAAAATACAGAGGATGGGAAAATATGTGATTGGGGCTCATTCAAAAAATTCAAATTCAGCAAATCTGGAGGGTGAGTTTATCCACATGGTGCCTTAGTCCACTGAGAGGCTGCCTTATGGGTGAGCTACAATGTCAATCTCTTCCTAAAGCTCCAAGGGCCAGAAAATGTTTTCCTAAACCCACATTTCATATCTTTTTTATTTGCTGCACTTGTTCCAAATTTTTCATGAGCTTTAAACATGAGTCACCAACTAAATTGAAATGGACCACATGGAAAAGGAGTAGGCAGAGGTATGGGGTAAGTTATATCCTAAAGAAGGGTACATACAGAGCAATAGTAATTATAGTGAGTTGAATACTGTCCTCCCTACAATTCATGTCTGCCCTGAACCTCAGAATGTGGCCTTATTTCAAAATAGGGCCTTTGCAGATGTAATTAGTTAAGGATCTTGAGATGAAAACATCCTGAATTTAGAGTGGGTCTTAAACCCAATGACTGCAGTCCTTGTAAGAAGAGCAGAGGTCACACAGAAAGACACACAGAGGGGGTGGCGACGTGAAGATGGAAGCAGAGATTGGAGTGAGGCATCTACAGGATTGCTGGCAACCAGCAGGAGCGAGGAGAGAGGCATGGAACAGATTCTCTCTCAGAGCCTCCGGAAGAAACCAACCCTGCCAACACCTTGATTTCTGACTTCTAGCCTCCTGAGCTGTAAGAGAATAAGTTTCTATTGTTTTAAGCCACCCAGTTTATGGCCATTTGTAATGGCAGCCCTAGGAAACGAATATAGTAAATTAACACCTGCTATAGATGGACTTGAAGAGACCACAGACTCTGCTCCCTGCACTTGGTTGGTTGTGGACACTTTGACATTCTCACCTGACTCCTTCAGGCCAACTTTGACCTTTTCCTGACCCTTACTAACATTTAATTCCACCCCTTCCCTTCCTCTCCCTGAGCCTCTAAGGTATGGCGTGGGGAGGGCTGGAGTCGGGGAGGCTGTGGGATGTGGTGCATGTCAGGAGGAGCTCGGGACCAGGCATGGGTTAGATTCAGGGTGGACACTGGAATAAAGGAGCGATGTCACGAGTTGGGCGAGCCTGTCTGAGCACTCGGCACTTGGTAATATTTTTAAAAGCCAAAAGTCAGATGGTCAGAAGAGGGCTTTGCAACACAAACATCTAGTAGCCCTCACTGGGTGTGGTAGGTAGAATAATGGTCCCCAAAGACCCCAAAGACGTCTGTGTCCTAATCCCCAGAACCTGTGAACATGTTTTTATGTAGCAAAGGGACCTTGCAGATGTTCCTCCAGCTAAAGACCTTGAGATGGGCAGATGATCCTGGATTATCCGGTGGACCCAATGTAAGCACAAGGGTCCTTCTGAAAAGGAGGTAGGAAAGGCAGAGTCGAACAGGAGATGTGATGCAGAAGCAGAGATGGACGTGAAGATGTTATGCTGCTGGCTTTGCAGATGGAGGAAGGGGCCAGAAGCCCAGGCATGCAGGCAACCTCCAGAACTGGAAACGGCAAGGGAGCAGATTTGCAGCCTCCCACAGAAATGTTGCCAAGCTGATGCCTTGATTTCAGCCCAGTGAGACCCACTGTGGACCTCTAACATCCAGAGCTATATCAGAATAAATCTGTGTTGTTTAAGTCACGAAGTTTGTGGTCATTTGTTACAGCAGTCATGGGACGTGCTCCCCCGGTGGGAGGGAGCTGCCCACCACTTCCCAGCCTTCGCCTCCAGGAAGGTCCCTGTGAGCCATTCTCCCTGGCAGTCCCCACTCTCGGCAGTGTGGTATCTCCACACTGAACCATCTCTGGCTTCACAAGGAAGCGTTGATGCTGCAGCACATTTCCTAAAGCAGGAAAATTCCTAAAGCTCCTGTTCCAGGAGCCGCAGTCCTGGAAACGCCGACTTTCATGCTCCCTCTGACAGCATCGCTCAACCTTGTTCCTCCCTGTACACCATCAGGTGCACACATGCTCAGCCTCAGTGCTTCCCACTACACCCAGGGACTCTCAGACCTGCCACACACACACCCTCTGCCACCCCTCCCTGCCATTCAGTCACTGCTTCGTGGACTTTTCAGATCTTTACTCACCTACCTATTTCCATATCTATCTATGTATTTATGTATCATCTATTATCTATCTTTTTTAAAATGACTTTATTGAGGTATGACTGACATACAAAACCTATACATATTTAATGTATACAACCTGATGAGTCGGGAGATAAGAATATACCCATAAAACCATCACCACGATCTATGCCATAAACATATCCATCACCTCCAAAAGTTAATTATCTATATCTTATCCTGTCTATCTAACCTATCTATCTACCTTAGAACACACTAAAGACTTCCAAGGTTAATTAGTCTTTTTTTTTTTTTTTTTTGAGATGGAGATTGGGCTAGAGTGCCATGGCATCAGCCTAGCTCACAGCAACCTCAAACTCCTGGGCTCAAGCGATCCTCCTGCCTCAGCCTCCCAAGTAGCTGGCATGCACCACCATGCCCGGCTAATTTTTTCTATATAAATTTTTAGTTGTCCAGCTAATTTCTTTCTATTTTTTAGTAGAGACGAGGTCTGGCTCTTGCTCAGGCTGGTGTTGAACTCCTGAGCTCAAGCCATCCTCCCGCTTCAGCCTCCCAAAGTGCTAGGATTACAGGTGTGAGCCACCACACCCAGCCTACTCAGCCTAATTAGTCTTATTTAGGTCTCACAATCATACTTATGGGGTAGGTAAAATGTATATATATGAATTTTTAAAATAACATTTAGGTTTTTGTGATTATAAAAGCAATGATACCTATATACTCCTTGTTAACTGACTATAAACATTGTGTATAGACTGTTATGTGTTCTTTATTGTAACATATATATATTTATTTTGGATATATATATATATATATTCTAAGTTTTAATACCTGGAATTAGTGGGCAAGTTATGTAATGTAGTGGGAGAAATTCACAATGTTCTCTCTTTCCCCCCACTCTTTCCTTTTTATCCACGATCTTCTCTCACTCAACCTAGATCTTGGGCATCACCTATAGCTTCAGGAAGAGATTATGAGAACAAAAGTGTCAAGTTCTTGGCTTTTGGGTTTGAAGAGCTGATATCTGGACACATGACAACGGAGATATGGAAGAATATGTAATGTCAGGAGCAGGTTTTCCCATCCCAAAGGAGTAGGGCACAGAAAGCAGCCTGGGAGGGTGAGAGAGTCAGGTGTGAGGGGCTCCCTGAGAAAAAGCCCTGGGCCGTCCTGCTTAGGCCAAGGGGCAGGGCGGGGGAACTCAATAGAGGCCCCAGATCTGAAAGCCTGGGCAGGTCATGAACCTTGGAGCTGACCCCAGGCCCAAAGCAACTTAATAGGAGGAGAACAGATAGCTGTGTGGGGTTTCTACGCAGGAGGGTGTAAGACAGCCTCAGTTTCCCCATGTTCAGCATAGGACAGGAAAAAACCAGTGTTTTCCATGTGCTGTAAAGGATACAGAAGCAGCTGAGAGAAAGCTCGCCTCGAGAGGCCTGGCAGCAGGGGATGGGAGGACACAGCTGTAAACTTCAGGGACTGGTCACTGCAGACCATTTGGAATGAAGGTGCCTGAGCATCAGATGACAATGCCCCAACTGCCAATCCCTTGTCATTTCATCTGCCCCGCTCCCGCCCCCAGAACTGAGATGAACTCTTAGAGAAAGGATTCCAGGGCTTTAAGTTTCTGCTACTCACTGGTAGGTTCTTACCTAGAAAATAAATGGAGCTGTAGAAAAATAAAGAAAGTTGTTTTTTCTGCTCATCTGGATGTGTGAACGGAGATTTGTATCCATGACAACAGTCCCTTGTAGCTTACTCAGCCATGCCTTGAAGAGTGGATACTTAGGTTCCCTGCCCACTCACAGGAAGCTATGAAGATTGTGTCAAAGTATTGCTCTTCCTTCCCTTGGTGAGAACAAACTCACCTTTGTCTTATCAACAGGTTGATAGTTTGGTGACATTTTCCGGGAGCCAACACTCTAGAGATGAAGGTTTTGTTTGGATATGTCAAGCATGCTCTTATTTGAAGGTCTTTGCCCCATGACAGCATGTCTGCCCCTCACTTCCACAGGTTTCCATTCAAGTGCACGCTTATCGGAACGGCCTTCCTCGGCCATCCCATACAAGATAGCAACCCCCATTCCCACCACCCTCCGGGACCCCTTACCTGCTTTAGTTTTCTTTACAGCACTTTTCTCCACCTGATATAGTCTATATTTATTTATTTGTTTACTCAGTCTCCCTCCACTGAAACTAAGCTACACAAGGGGAGAGACTTTGTTTTGTTCTCTGCCATATTCCCAGTGCTTAAACAGTGCCCACACTAGAAGGTGCTCTGCAAATATCTGTTGAATCAATGAATATAAATATCTTCTACACATAGCTTTTTGTTTCAACTTTCTGCATTTCCCCCCCACTTTTTAATACTGCCTTCAAGGTTCCCAGTAACACAGCTCTTGACAAACAGGAACCATATCTTATACGTCTCTCTGGAATGTAATAGATGCTCAATAAATATTTACCAAAGAAAGGAAAGAAAGAAGAAATATGTAAGCAAATGAATAAAACATATCCTAGCAACGGTGTGACTGAGAGCAGTGGGAGGCGAAAAGGTGACCCCACTCCCCCACCGCAGAATAGTTCATCCAAATTGCTCAACAGTTAAAAGTTAGCTGATTTGAGAACATAGCTATAAAGCGCTGAATTTACCTTCCATAAGAAAATGGAAAAGTTTGGAGGGGGGGTGGGTAGAAGGAGAGAGGAAAAGAGGCCCTTAGAAAAGGAGAGAAAGAAAGAGAAACCCAGGAGAGGAAAATATGAAACACTGGGCAACACGGGGGATGAATGAAATGCATTTAAGAACACTTCAGTGCATTTTACACTCCATAGAAGTTGTTTGTATTACTGTGCTGTAAACTCCCTGTGACACAAACCATCAAGAAATTTGGCTATCCCCACAGAGGCTTCGGGTGAGTGGTTTTCATGTGTGAAAATTAAGGAAAAGAGCAAACTCCTCAGTGGGCTCAAAAGAGCCAAAATAAACCTACGGAAACAAGACACAGAGGGAGAAAGATTCCAGGGAGACAAGATGTCAAAACCAGAGGAGACCATGAGATTATAACCCCCATGGACTGTGCAGAAATATCGAGGAGGACATGAGACTGTCCGTGGGTGTGGAATGGGGGTGACCCAGCTGACACCCAGCTCACCTAAATAACAGCCTCCCTGTTTCAGTTCCCAGCCTTGCATCCCTGGGGCCCTGCCTTCGTATGGGTCCCTCTGCTCTCGATGGTGCAATTGGTTTGAGACCCATGGTTTTTTGGCCTGAGCTCATTTGCAAGTCTTTACAAGGAATAGCCTTGGACACGTGTGTATGTTTCATTTCCTTACCTGCTTTTCCAATCAGATTGACAATTAAAAAGATTGCTTTCCCATGTTTCCCTTTGTCGGGATTTAGCTCTTCTCCCACCCCCACTCCCAGCTTACCCCAAAGTTCTAGTTTGTCTGGAATCTCACGTACCTTTTAGGAAAAGAAATGCTACCACATCCAAAAGGTGTAAAGGTTCCAAGGATAACTTGATTTGGCAAGTCACTGAATATGTTGGTATACATGCCACCCTGAGGGAGGTCAGAATAGCTTTGGCAGATAGCTAGACGGCCAGAGGGATAGATAAAATCCAGGTTAAGGAAATGGTATTGATTAAAAACAATGAGGGGCTGGGCACTGTGATTTGCACCTGTCATCCCAGCTACTCAGGAGGCTGAGGTGGGAGGACTGCTTGGGCCCAGGAGTTTGAAACCAGCCTGGGCAACATGGCCAGACCCTGTCTCCAAATACAAAACCAATGATGCTAATAATAATAATTATATAGAAAGATACTAACTCTCATACACACATTCTATTTTTTTTTTTATAGGTAAGTCAACAGAGGTCCTGGAAGGGTGCCTCTCTTCTGCAGTCACTGAGCATGCTAATGGTAGACCAGCACACAGGTTTCCTGACTCCCTGTGGCATGTTCTTCCCATACATTCACATTCTTGCACCCTCATTTTAGCCCTCAATTCTTTGAAACCTGTCTGTGAAGAATAACAGGGGAGTCTGGTCTGACTGGTCCTGTTAATGACAGAGTCGCTGGAAACCAAAGCTGCATGTTGCTACCTAGTATTGCCCAATGAGATCATTCCAGCGTAGAGCAGCAGGGCCAGGTGTCCCCACTGACATCAGTGGATGGTTAGGGGCCAAGGAGGGCTGAGGGATAATGACATATACGTGAACAATTTCACAAAACCTATCTGTGCCGACCTCTACAAAAATGACTCCAATGGACTCTTGAGGCCTTTTCCATTTTGGATTTGTAAGAATTGATGACAAAATCCCTCTTCTCTCTCAACTAGATTTTGTAGATGCTAAATCCCTGCAGGGTTCTTGCTAATCAGGAAAATGAACCCAGGAGAACTCATTTTCTCAGAACCCGATGAGCCTTCAGGTACTTAACAAAACTGTATCAGGCAAAATCAGAGCTTCCTTTAAAATAGAAGGAAGGTTTGTAAACTGGGGAACTTGTCCTGCAGCCAGTGTCCAGGAACGTGGACCCTTGGGAGAAAGGGACTGAACAAACTCAAGGTCTGAGATCTCTTTTCCCAGTGCTAACATGGAAACCCTAGCCTGTCAGCCCCTCCCATCACGTCCTGCCTCCCTCGTCCCTCTTTCCCCTTGGGAACAGCACAAGGATATTAGGTAAGAGAGGAGCCGTCTACCAGGGCGTAATGGAATTTTTTCATCTCGGGGTCAGCCTTCCTGACGCCTGGCATCTGAGGCTTCCTCTCCAGCAGCTCCTGCCAGAAACTCAGGGGGCTGTGGTCACCCCCGCTCCCCTGCTCGCTCTCGGGCTCGTCGTAGTGGCGCAGGATGAGCTGTTTGTTGAAGCCCTCTTTCTTTAGCTTCGCTTCTTCTGTTTTTCTGTTCAAAAGAAAAGAATTCGAGAGGTGGCTCATTTCTTGGTCTTATCAAGGTCGAGAGGAGGGCCAGCGACTGACTGTTTGAGGCCTCCGGAGCCTCACCTGGACCCCTGATGTAACAAGCTTCCTTTAAGGCAGAAGAACTGGGTTTTTTGGTTTTTTTGTTTGTTTGTTTGTTTGTTTTTAATTTTTTTTTTCTTTTTATTTCTTTATAGCATCTCTGTAAGAAGGAAAGGAACTGGGTTTTGAAACAAATTTACCCTGAGTCTTTAGCCAACTGCTCATTGAGTGTTCCTGTCTTTAAACAGTTATTGAGCACCTAATGTACCTGTGTGTGCACTGCCGCAGAGGCTGTAGGAAATGCGAGGACCAGTACTTTGGTCCTTACGGAGCAGCATGGGCACTGCATGAGAACTGAGTGTGAATCCTGACCCTGCCACTTGGTACTGCAGGAATGAGGCAAACTACTGAACTCCTCTGAGCCTTGCTTTCTTCATCTGTGAAACAGGGATAATAATACCTCGCAGAAATGTAACGATTCTCTGATGAATGAGCACAAACCTTGGAGCACGGACCCCAGCATTTAGTAGGCACTCTGCAAATGCTAGTTGTAATTGTTCCAAGTTAGTGGGGAACATAGACATATTTGTTAATAATAATGTGGAAAAGGAAAAACTACCTACTTTCTAGGTTTCAGACTGAGACCTTGATATGAAGGTATCCTCTTAGTGCATCCATTTTATCATTCACAAATATTCACTACGTGTCTTCCACAGGCAAAACCCGTAACACTCTTGTGAGAAAGGCACTGTTCACCACCATTCTAAAGAAAGTGCCTGTGTAATACAGCTGCATGGAAAAGCCAGAATTCAATGTCATGCATACCAATTCCAAACTCACTACCAGGTCCTCCAGGGCTCTGAGGATCAGCTAATGAAGCAGAGTTTCCTAGTTCTTGCCCAGCCCAGCTTTTCACCCCATGTGTGTGCATGTGCACACAGACACACAGACACATGCACACGCTCACGTGCCCAAGCATGCCAAGTAGTAGCTGTTGACAACATGCCATTAGAATAAACCTCCAGGAGTTGTTGGCGAAGCAGAGGTCATATACTCAAGAGCCATTCTTAGCTCCCTTGGAGACTGACCCAGCCTGTTTCACATTTGCATGGACTGGCTGGCTTGCTTCCACTCCGTGAGCCCAGCAACCAAAGGTGGCTGGCTGGTGGGCTTCTTGCTCATTAGGACAGAAGGAGAAAATGGAATTGGGAAGATCCACAACCAGCACTTGAGAACAATCAGAAGTGCCAGGACTCCAATTAGGAGAAGTGGGAGCCACCTTCTCAGGGTTTGGGCATTTCCAACGTGGGCACAGAACAGGGCTGAAAAAAAATTTAAATCTCAGCTGCAGCGTGGGAGAATGTCTAAGGCTGCCCTCAGCAAGTCCCTTGAAATTCAGAGCAGATTCCATGAGGAATTCCCCAGAGTTTTTCATTTTGAGGTGCACTTGAAATCTCCTAAAATTGAGCTGGCCCATCTCAAGGAGGCTCTTGGCATGTTTGGAAGAATTGATCTCTGTGTGTGTGTGCGTGTGTGTATGTGTGTGTGAGAGTGTACACATGGCACACGTGAATACATGCACATTTGTTGGATGGGTGTGCAGGATTTGGAGAATGGGAAGAACTACACTGAAAGGAGAACTTTAAAAGGATTAGGAATAAGTACTTGGAAATAATATAGCTGATTAATGAAAGCAGGGAGAAGTATAATAGTCACACCACTGTTGGGGAAGGAACTGGAGCCAGGAGAGCGGGTGAGGGTCAGATCTGCCACTAGGTAGCTGGAAAATGGAAACATTTGATTAAAACAGCTTCTTTCTCTCTCTTCCCTTTTGTCTCTTCTCTTGCTTCCCTCCTCCTGCCTCTACTTTCTTTCTTTCCCATATTCTCATGAAAATGTATCCCACTGTCAAAAATGAGGTGAGTGGGCAGAGTTTTTGAACAACGTGACAAAAGCAAAGCACTTATAGATTGCCACTCTTCCCCACACCAGAACACATGCGTCCCACTCCATTTATGAGCACCAAAGGCTGGCAGAATGTCAGCTTCACAACACATATTTATAAACCCAACCAGAAACCTGAGTCTAATTACCACTTTCCAAGCCCACACTTCAGCCCTTTCATTCAACGCCTAGACATTATTCTATTTTCCTAGGACTTTCTACAAATGGACCTTTTGGATTATTCTTAAAAGAAAGCTAAGTACGTCTCTAAAGTGAAAATGCCTATAATCATTGGGAGAAAAAAGGCACACTCCCCCTCCTTACCAACAAGTCCAAAAATTAAGATACAAAAGCCCTAGTGCAAAAAACTTAAAGGCAAAATCTCTTACATTCTATAAATGTCACATTAATCAAATAGAGTAGGCAGCTATAATTCAGGAAAGTTCCCCATTACTTTTTAAAAGCAGTGCTTCCTTCACTACTTCCTTTAACAGTCCCCTAGACAAAGAGTCTTTTAGTTATTATGTAAAGGCCAACCAGCTTTGCATGCCAAAAAAGACTGCCTTTTCTCGAGGTATTGGCAGTGGCAGTGGTCTTGCCCTCCTCTTGCCTGAGGACCAGAAGTTGACCTCTGGATTCTCCAGCAGGTGATAATTATCACCAAGTTGATTAGTTCAACAAAGGAGCACTAATACTTGCACAAAATAGTTTTTTGGAAGTTTCAGGTAGCTGGTCATTCCCTGGAAAAGCCATTGCCAGGTCTTAAGGAACAGCCCTTCTTTAAGGGCTGTTTAAGTTTCTTTAAGTTTCTTTAAGTCAGAAATTACCCAATTGTCTCAGCCCTGGTCATGTCCACTCAAAGACAGAGGCTGGAATAGAAAGGGCACTACATCTCAAATCATCCCAAATCACATTGGCTCTAATCAAATAGTAAGCTAAATTCAATATGGCAGGGGATTCATCCAATGGAAGAACTGAAGGATGCTTGGAGAATATCTAATCCCATTTTACAGATGAGGGAGCCAAAATACAGAAAAGGGAATAATAATTGCTAAATAATAGTTATTGCTTATGAGTATTTGCTGTAGTCTACAGACTGTGCTCAGTTATTTAGCTGCATTATTTCATTTAATGCTTCCGACAACCCTATGAGGTAGATTCTATTAGGATCTCCATTTTACACGGAGGAAAGTGAGGTTTTGAGAACCTCAGTGCCTCAAATCCCGAGGTTGGCAAATGGGAGCATGGGAGTCGCGTGAACTCCAGAGCCTGGGCTCTGCACCTGTGCACCACATTAACCCTTTCAAGCCTGGTCACGCAGCTAAGAAGTGTTGGGGTCAGGGTTAGATGCAAGCCCGGGATTCCCAGACTAGCGCTTTGCACCACCACGCTAAAACAGTGATTATAAGCAAACTCACAGCACTAGAGTGTCAACAGCTACAGCTGAGAGATCTAATTCAGGCCCAGACAAAAGGTCCACTTTGACCCCGGCTGGGGAATATGCTCTGCTTTAAGAAGTGCCTTGGGACCCAGTCTGGGATGGTTTCACTACGTTTGTCAGGCCAGACTTCCTGCGATCAATCCACAGAGTCTATCCCAGGGTGGACCTGCCACTGGGGTTAGAGAAGCTTCTGTCTTTCTTCCTGCGCTTAATTTCCCTGGGTCTGACTTGTTAGTAAACTTCTATAATGTTCCATGCTGAGTGAATGTGGTAGAAGTTTGGTAGGGTAAAGAGGCTGAAAGGTCTGATTCACCTACAATTGCATTTCATCTAGCAATCATTTATTTAATCTCATGGTATCGCTAATGCCACTAACCAGGGGATGTTAAGATTGGGCTGCTTTTCTTGCAGAAATGTTTTATAATACATATATTATAAAATTACATATGCTCTTTTTAAAGTTTAGATTTTGTATATGACAGATCCCTTGGGAACAAATTCTAGCAACTGTAGCAATTCTCATTGTTAAAAAACCACTCCCTTGACAGGGTTTATTACTATGGGTCATTTTAATGGCCTCTTACTCATCCCCACAGCTGTGTGCCAGCTAAATTCTCCTCCTCTGCCAAGCCATCTCTTCTTGGTTCTAAACCCACTTGTTTCAAGAAACTACCTCTGATGGTACTAGGTTATTATTTTTAAAATGCCTTTTACTTGTTAGTGCTTTACAAAACATGTTTATATATATTGTGTTGATTACAGCTTTACAACAACCTGCAGTGTTAAACAGAGACATGTTATTATCCCTAAGTGACTGAATACATTGAGGTTCAGGGAGTCCAAGTAACACACACAAGATCTTATGCCCATGACTAATTGAGTGTTCTGACCCTGACTTTACACTTTTTTTTCCTTTAAATTAAAAATATATATGCGGCCGGGCACAGTGGCTCACGCCTGTAATCCTAGCACTCTGGGAGGCCGAGGCAGGCGGATCGTTTGAGCTTAGAATTTCGAGACCAGCCTGAGCAAGAGCGAGACCCCGTCTCTACTAAAAAATAGAAAGAAATTATCTGGCCAACTAAAATATGTATAGAAAAAAAAAAATTAGCCGGGCATGGTGGTGCATGCCTGTAGTCCCAGCTACCCAGGAGGCTGAGGCAGTAGGATTGCTTAAGCCCAGGAGTTTGAGATTGCTGTGAGCTAGGCTGACACCACGGCACTCACTCTAGCCCAGGCAACAAAGTGAGACTCTGTCTCAAAAAAAAAAAAAAAAAAAAAAAAATATATATATATATATATATATATGGTTTATTTTTTAGAGCAGTTTTAGGTTCATAGCAAAATTAAGCAGAAAGTACAGAGAGTTCCCATATACCTCCTACAAGTTTGGTTTTCATTGCATTAAAATATGCTCTCTGCTCTACATCACTTCGGAGGCCTTTTTAAACTTAAAAACTAATTCTAAGTTTACCTAGAAGAATTAATTGGTGAAACTGGCCAAGATGCTTCTATGTAGAAAGAGTAACAGAGAGGATTTGCTGTATCAGGTATTAAGACAGTAATATTAATCCCCACTGAATGCTTACTGGTGTTAGGAATATTTATAACAACCCTAAATGGTAGCCACTATTATTATCCCCATTTTACCGATGAGGAAAGTGAGGCATAGAGAAATTAAGTGACTTTGCCAGGGTCACATGAATGGATGGAGCTGGGATTTTAACTGAATCAATTGGGCTTCAAGGCCTCTTTCTAATATCATTCTCTACCTGCCTCTCTCATATGATATAACCTGAATAATTAAGGCAGCTGAAGACTTAACAGGCAGATCAATGGAATAGAAAAGATAGCTCACAGCCTGGGCAACACAGTGTGACCCCTTCTCTGCAAAAAATTTAAAAAATTAGCCGAGCATGGTAGCATGTACCTGTAGTCCCAGCTACTCAGGAGGCTGAGGCAGGAGGATTGCTTGAGCCCAAGAGTTTGAGGTTACAGTGAGCTATGATCTCTCGCCACTGCACCCTAGCCAGGGCAACAGAGTGAGACCCTGTCTCAAAAACAAAAAACAAAAAACAAAAGAGAGCTCCAAAGCATACTCTAATATATACAAGAATGAAGATATGATTAATCAGTAGATAACAGTGCATTCAATAAATGGCTCCAGAGAGATAAGAGAGTATTGTGGTTAAATGCACAATCTTTAGGATCAGATAGACCTAAGCTTGAATAGTAGCTCACCCACTTGCTAGCTTTCTGACCTTGGCATAAAAACAACAACTATTCTGGGAGGCCAAGGTGGAGGATCGTTTGAGGTCAGGAGTTCAAGACCAGCCTCAGCAAGAGCAAGACCCTGTAACCTAAACATTTGTACCCCCGTAATATGCTGAAATTAAAAAAAAAAGGAAAAAATTAGCCAGACATGGTGGTGCATGCCTGTAGTCCCAGCTACTCGAGAGGCTGAGGCACAAGGATCACTTGAGCCCAGGAGTTTGAGGTTGCTGTGAGCTAGGCTGACGCCATGGCACTCTAGCACTCTAGCCTGGGTAACAGAGCGAGACTGTCTCAAAACGAAACAAAACAAAACAAACAGCAACTAAGTCATAGAGGTATGTAAAGTGTTTCTTGTAGTACCTTACACAAAATAAGCACTCAATGAACATTAGCTATTATTATTAGCACCCAATAAATATTAAGTATCAGTATTATTGGCATAGGTGGAATAAAGCTAGAACTCATCACCTCATACAACACACACAAAATTTCCAGTTAAATGTAGAAAAAAGATTAAAAAAGAAATAAAAAGTAGCATAGGTCTATCAAATGAGAATAGGTTTTTCTAGTTATAAAAACAATGGGAAAAATCTTAAAACACTGATAATTGTACAATAATAAAAGTTAGAACACCTATGTCTTAAAGTTAAAAAGCAAATAAACTAGAGAAATGATATTTACCACAAATGACAAAGAATTAATATCCTTAGTACATAAAAAACATAGATGAACAGGTAAGACATTAAAAACCCATAGGGTGGGGAAAAAGGTACAAAGATCAGGAACACCCAGTTCATAGAAGAAATTTTTTAAAAGATCAAGAAATGCTTAAATGTTAAACCTCTCTAATTAATAGATACTTAACAAGAGCATTTTGTGTCTATCAATTTAGCAAAATTGAATAACATGATAATTCCACTCGGTGCCCGGAAAGCTGAGGACCCTCCCATGCTTGCTCTGAAGGGTTAGGTAGCTTGGTTTTTCTGGAAAGCAATTTGGCAGTACATCTCTAGAACCTTAAAAATGTTCATATTCTTTAACAAGTTCCACTTCTAGTAATCTAGTTTTAGGAAAGAACCAAAAAACAAAAAATGTTTACGATGGTTGTACAATAAACGTTCAATAGTAGGAGAAAGGCTCAAAAAATCATGGAACATCCATGCCATGGAATTCAAAGCAGCCATTCAAACGCTTGCTTCTGAAAAATTGAATATCACGGGAAAATGCTCATGATAAAACAAAAGGAAAAAAAGCAGGACAAAAATGGTATTCAAAAGATAGTTTATATTAAAAAGATATGTATATATACACACACACACATACACAAAATACATATTTACTATGTGTATGTTGGAGGGGATGGGAGGTGTGTATGTATATTGGAGAAAATGTTGGAAGGAAATACGCCAGAAGGGTAAAATGGCATTCTCTTGGTGAAAAGATTATGTAATTTTAATTTCTTTCTTATACTTTTCTAAAGTTTTGAAAAATATAAATGCTAAGCACAGATTACACTTAAAATACACCCCCCCAAAGCAATACATTGTTATTTTCACCCCAGAGGCCAGGTGAGGAGCTGGAGCAGAAATGATCTGCATTCTGCAGTCAACTGGAGGCGGGTTTTACCTCTGGCTCAGCATTTTTCTAGCTGTATTACTGTGAACAAAGTGCCACGCTTTACGGTACATCAGTTTCCTCATCAATAAAATGGAGATGACAGTCATACCTCTCTCAGGGGATTTTTGCGAAGAGTATAGGCGATACATGTAAAGTGTCAAATGTACTGTCCAGCACAGAGTAGATATTTTGCAATGGTTTCTATTGTTATTATTACCTCCTATTTGTTTTGAGATAGGGAACTGGCATGCCCTGCTCCATAAGGAGTCATAAGGCCGAACCAAAGTCTCTGATAAAATAGGAGGCAGTAGAGAAGCCAGCCCAACCAGCTGGAACCAAGGTGGTGATGAAAAAAACGACCTCAGGTTACCTTCCCTGCTCATTAAACCCTGCTTATGATGTTTTATCATACGAAAAGAAACTCCCACCTATATGGTTTAAAAAGGGGAGGAACCCTTGGTTCCAAGAACTCCCCACCCCTTTCCCAAAAATCTTATGAATAATCCTCCCTCTGCTTAACATAAAATTAGATAAAAGGTATAAAATAAGACCCTGGAAACTCACAAAGTGCTACTCTCCGTTGCTCTGCCCATGCAGCAAGCCTTCCTTCTTTCTGTTCCTTTGTTACCTCAGTAAACCTGCTTTTGCCTTACTCGTCGGCTTGCTGCTGAATTCTTTCCTGCGAGAAGCCAAGAACCCATTTGGCTTTCAGGCTGGACACCAGTTTTGGGGTTCACTTTCCTGTATCAGTTTGATTCATCCTCTGATGATTGTTAACTTGTTTCCCTTTCTAGGTAACAGGTTCCTTGAACACAGGGACTGGTTTTATTTTTTCCTAGAGCAGTGCTTTGCCTATAGCTGAGTTTTCTTTCCCTGACTTCCACTTTTCTTTCCTCCCTCCTCCCCACCATTTTCACATATTATCCTGTACCAGGTACCAGTCACCTGGCAAACCTGATTGATAAGGTCATATTGCAGATACAATAGGGTGATAGGGTGACTTGTCCAGGGTACCACAGGCTCTGCATTTCTGTTACCTATCATATCATATGCCTCATAAAATTATATGATTGTAGCTGAGTGTGGTGGCATGTGCCTGTAGTCCTAGCTGCTCAAGAGGCTGGGGCAGGAGAATAGCTCCAGCCCAGGAGTTCAGGATCAGTCTGGCAACATACTGAGACCCTGTCTCAAAAAAAAAAAAAGGAAAAAAGAAAGAAAAGAAAAAGTATATGATTGTAAAGATTGTAGAGGGCTCCCTACATTTGAATTATGGCTACTTGTAGTCTCTCCACAGCAGTACTGAGGACTGTCCTCCACTTCATAATTTCCAATTTTGAGTAAGGATGTCGAAAGATCCAACCTTAAAAAAGAAGACACACACATTAAACAAAGGGGATATTTCAAAATTAAACCAAGGCAGAACTCTCAATGGGTAAACCCTGCCAGCCATCAGGCTACCAAAGCTTACTTGAAAAAAGGAACCAAAATCCATTTTTATTAAAGTATACATAACGACCTCTTCTCAAGGGAATTTGCACTGAAATGGGATCAAAGCTCTAACCCAAAATAATTAAATCCCTATGATGGCATCTGAAGTATTTGCAGACTTTGAAGAATCCGCACAGTGTATGGACCCGCAGACCAGATTCTTCAGCATCCACCAGTTTAGGGACAGATTCCCACCTACCAGAGAAAACATTTTATCAGTAGTCAATAAACTGGGTTCTGTTTCTGACTCTCCCACTAACCAGCTTGGGTACTCAAGAACTCTGGGCTTCAGTTTTCTCATCTGTGAAATAAGAGAATTGAACATGATGATCTCTCAGGCTCCACTCAGCTTTAACATTCCTCTCTTTGTAAAAATTCTACCTTTGTAGTGTATATATGGAAAGATCCACAGACAACTTTCAGGAATTTGGGGGAAGAGGAAAACCTGCTATTTCTTTATTTCATCCCACCAAGTCTAGTTCATTCAATAAGTCAGTATCTTAAATATAGAAGAAAATTTGGAAGATAAATGAAAGGGAGAAAAAAGAACATAGAATCCTATCACACAAGCACTGTTAACATTTTGGTGTATCTCCTTCCAGAATTTTTTCCCTATACATAGGAGAAATATTGGCTGTAATTAGAATGGGTAACTGGTATTATATGTCCTGTTCTCTTGCCTTTGCCGTGAGCTCTTCATTTTAGCCACAGCTCCAGGTGAAACTGTGCATTGGGTCTTCTCTATTTTTTTCTTCACCTCTCTTCCCCACTTTAGCCCTAGATTAAGAACAGGTTTTCCTTTCTCTTGCAAAACTATGGAACTCCTTCACTTCCTTTCCTTTGGGGTATTATCCCACCTGCATTCCATTGGGCTCAAGTTGGGCTGACAATTATACTTCCTTGCCATCCAAGACCCAATGACCTGGGTTTGACTAATAATGTTACCCCATCTTCCAGGTGACCATGATGTGGCCATAGTGTGGGCACTTCATTCAAATACAGCTAATTAGAGTCATTAGCTGGGATTGACACATGACACTGGGATAAAAGAGTTACTTTCTTCCTAGGAAGGGAGCACCTGAATCTAGGGATGGCAGTGACCATCTTCTTTATCATGTGGAGAGAGCCTGACTGCAGAGTGCAGTCATGCAGAGATGGACAGAGAAGTTCCTGCAGTGTGGAGTCCTCACATCCTGCCCTGGATCCTGTTCCTGTAGTTCTTCCTTCGATCTTGTAAGCTACCCTCTAGACGTGAACAAATAATTATCTTGTCACTTAAGCTAATGTGAGTTGAGTTCTTGTCACTCACCACCAAGAGTCCTGACTAATGTAATCATAATCGCATTCAGGCTCATCCCCACTGGATCATGAGAACAATCCTAACCTTAGACTGGAAGAGTGAACAAGCTCCATCCTGGTTTCCTTAGGACTGGAAAATGTCCTAATTGTTTCCAGCCTCTAAACCTGGGATTAAGTCCTGCCCTTCAGTGCCGAAGGCCTTGCTCCTTGCTCACAGACTACCTGGTGGGCTGACCACCTACTTGCCATTTGATTGCCTACTGAGAGACTTCCTGTCACTGGGCCACCTATTTAAATTCTTGGACATTTCCATGCTGGACCCTCTGGATATCTCATGATTTACCTCACTCCTACTTGCTTCTTTGCCATACCTCACAGGCTTGTTCTTAGCATATGCACCTGGATCTGTTTCCTCAATATCTGGCCCACCTCAGCGAGAGAGGTCCAGTCCTAAATTCTGATCCCTCATTACATCAAATTCTGAAGTATATGTAGGGGAATGGGGGAGGTGTGGAATGGACACTTGACACCTAAGAACATTCTCTAGAAGCAAGAACCTTTCAAGAGTTCTTAAGGTTGTTAGATCTCTGATGACAAGGTCATGAGAAGCCTGCCCTTGAGACCCACAGCAGTCCACCCTCCCTCCTAATCACTCCCTGAGCGGCGTAGCAGTCAGCTGTCCTATGCCTGTGCTCCAAGGGAGAACAAGGTTCCCTTTTTCCAAAAGCTCACGTCTTATCTCCTTTACAACCTCATTCAGGGATAGACAGTATTCTTTCTAGATTTGTGCAACCGTAATTTTCCCTGGGAGGTCTCTTTTATAACATTTAAACAATTTAAGAACAAATTTTTGCCTTTTAGCATAGAAGCCTTGGTTCCCTATCCAGGGTAGTTTGTTTTTGTGATGGAAGAGCACTGAGCCACTCTTCCAGGCACATGAATGTCATTGTCACCAAAGCCATGGTCTTGGCTTCTCAGAACCATGAAGAAAATACTCCCAGGGTATAGGATGGTGAAATTGGGGCGGCAGGGGCTGGATCAGAGGGGGATGCCTTGGAAAAGTCTGAGCTGGAGTCCATGAATTTAACTGTCTGGCTCTGATGAAGGTTACAGTAAGAGGATGGCTGGGGGAAGGGTTCAAAACTCAGGGACTGGAAGTGACTCTCTCTGGTTGCTTGTCAGAGTTGACCCTGATTTGGGTGGGTGAAAGTGATCTTACCATTTTCAAAACAGATCTTGGATGAAAGTGAGAAGTGGATGACAACAGGTGAACTGCTCTCCTGGAAGATCTGGGGACACTGGTTTTGGTTGACAATAGCTAGGAAAAAATAAGGAACATGAATGAAGAGAGAAAAAGAACATCGTCAACAGAAAACTCAGTTGTCAGTATTTTAATATTCTCATCAGGGCATTAGCAAAGGTTTCCATAAATATCAACCCATGAAATATGCTCATTTGCTCTGGAAATGAATCAGCTTTCTAAACTGAAAACTCTGCTGCATAATTTTTTGATTTATGAAAAGACTGTTTCATTTATGCTTTTGTTGTAAGAACTGCCCTGCACATGAGACTACTGAAAAAGGACTCATGTTTTATTTTCATTCCTTCTTTTAGCAACTGGATAATAGTCAGAGGCAAAAAAAGAAGAAAAAAGTCTCCCAGGACACAAGGTCCCTCTGTGTCATTATTAAGTTTTATGCTAAAATGTAAATTAAAAACAAGAAACTTTACTAATCTATGAAGTGGAATGAATTCATCCTGTGGAGGAAAAAAATATGGTTTATAAGCTATCTAAAAGAAAAACCAGTACATTGTGAAAAGAAAACAAAACTGGGAATTTCTTAAACTTTATTATATGAATTAGGAGGTTCATAGGTCCAGAATTCCATAATAATTAGGCTGCATCTAAAAGAAGTAATACGAGAAAAATTATAATGATAAAAAAATAAAAGAAATAAGGCTGCAGGTAAGAATTTTCACAACTGCGACTTATATTTATCAAACACTTAACTATATTCTAGGCACTATGCTAAGCACTTTATATGCATTTTATCATTGTATCCTCTCAACAAAGTTCTACACTTAATTATCCTCACTTTACAGATGTGGAAATCAGCACTTAGATTTCCCTAGTTTCACAGAACCGGTTAGTGGTAGAGCTTGAATTCAGTCTTTTGGAATCTTTCCAACTCCAAAGAATGTGGTTCCACTCACCATACCATATTGGCCATCATTAAAATTAAAAATATAAGCCAGAGAAAATATTCAGTGCTACTTTAGCTGCTGATCCTCATAACAATCAAGTTCATCATTGCCATGTCAACTTGGTCAGTGGGGAAGGATTGGTCCTATCTCTTGTTGCTCGGCAGGTCTTTTGGAATCCCCTCCATATTAGTCCATGTCTTCTGAGAACCAGACACCAGTATGTGACTAGATATAAAAGAGATTTATCAGGGGAAATGCCTGAGAGGGAACGTGGGGTGGGGGAGGTGGAGGAGGCTGGGAGAGCCTCCTCTCAGCCTGTGATGTAGGTCTGACCCTGAGTGAAGGAGAGAGGGAAGGAAGGAAGGTTGGGTAGGAGCATCTTCTGTTGCCATGCAGTCTAAGTTCAGCAAAGCCCATGGAGAGTTCTCAAACCACAGCTGCCCATCAGAAGAGACCTATGTCTCCCAGGAATGAACCTGCCTTGGTGTCCTGCCATGTCACTCATTAACTGGAGCCCATGTAAAAGGTGGCCTCAGCACAAAAGTGGGGATGAATTTTTGAGCCCAGCCATTGAGGTCATCAGCCAATTACCCTTACTGTAGTCCAAGACTTGAAAGATGCATTTTCACGGCCACTGACTTCTATAAGGCCATTCTAAACTGCCCTCAAGGGTCCTGACATGCTTCTCAATAGAAACATGCATGTTAAACAGATGTACACTAATTTTAACATCGAACATGGATTTTCATCTACTCTGAATGCCCCCATAAAACAAAAGTAAAATAAAAACAGAGGGAGACAGAGAAAGAGAGAAGGGATCTATAAATGGAAAACACTACATTAGGGCTGGGGGTGGTGGCTCATGCCTGTAATCCCAGCACTTTGGGAGGCCAAGGCCAGAGGATCACTTGAGGCCAGGAGTTCAAGACCAGCCTAAGCAAGAGCAAGGCCCTGTTTCTACAAAAAAACCGAAAAAAAATAGAAAAAATTAGCCAGGCATGGTAATGCACACCTGTGCATCACCTATGCTACTTGGGAGGCTGAGATGGGAGGATCACTTGACCCAGGAGTTTGAGGTTGCAGTGAGCTATGATGATGTATGTCATAGCAGTCTAGCCCAAGGGACAGAGCAAGACCCTGTCTCAAAAAACAAACAAAAAACCCACTACATTAGAAATTTAAAAAACCAACCAGCCAACCAACCAACAAATAAAATGAACAAACAAACAAAAATCTCTTCTAAATTTCATGGCTCCTAAGACTTTTTAGGGCCCCCTGAGCCTATCTGTTCTCAGTCACCGATATGACTTCAAGAAGCCAGATCCTCTGAAATCACAAGGATAAAAATGAAACCCTCTCTCAACTCACAGTCATGGTACTGTTGCAGAAGCAGAGCTGGCCACGGAAAACTCAATGGGGGGATAAGACTTCATTGCTTTGGGAAGGCTGTTTCTCTTTCTCTCTCTCCCTCGCTCTCCTTTTACAGGAGCCTAAGCTGTTGCCAGCTATTGTCATCACACATATTGGGCAAAGGGAAGCAAAAGAATGGAGTATGTTGATCCCTGGGTCTGGAGTCTGAAGACCAGGGTTCTATTTCAAACTCTCCAACAATTACTAAGATTACTGGTATAAACAACAGCCACCACCTATATAGTTCACTTCAGATTTCAAAACAACTCCAGAGTCTGTAGTTGTAGTTACTATGAATTCCATTTCTTAGCTAGCCGTTTTTATTATAAAATGCTGGCCATTTGAATTGGAATGTCACAGTTTATTTTGTTTTCATAGGCATTTTTTAATTAGGTTATAATTCACATACTCTAAACTCACCCTTTTAAAGTATACAGTTCAGTGGTTTTTAGCACATTCACAAAGTTGTACAACCATCACCACTATCTAATTCCAGAATATTTTCATTACCCCCAGTAGAGATCCCATACCTATTCACAGTAACTCCTCATTTCCCTCTCACTCCAACCTCTGGGAACCACTAATCCACTTTCTGTTTCTATGGATTTGCCTTTTCTGGAAACTTCATAAAATGGAATCATACAATATGTGACCCTTTGTGACTGGCTTCTTTCACTTAGTGTAATATTTTCAAGGTTCATCCATTTTATAGCATAGGTCAGTGTTTCACTTGTTCCTTTTTATGGCTGAATCATATTCTATTGTATGGATATACTACATTTTGTTTAGCCATTTATCAATTGATAGACATTTGGGTTGTCTCCACATATTGGCTACTATAAATAATGCTGCTGTGAACATTGGTGTATAAGATTTCATGTGAGCATGTTTTCCGTTTTCTTTCTTCTCTTCAATTCTACCTGGAAGTAGAATTGCTAGGTCATATGCTAATTATTGATATATGTTTACATTTATGAGGAATTGCCAAACGGTTTTCCAAAACAGCTGCATTATTTTACCTTCCCATCAGCAATATATGAGGGCTCCAGTTTCTCTACATCTTCTCCAACACTTATTATTATCCATCTTTTCAATTATAGCCATCCTAGTGGATGGGAGGCTTAATTTCTAAACTTAATTCATCTACTAGTTATTCGATGGTGGACTTAACCCTGTTTTACAGATATGTTACCTCCTGAAATAGCACTGCAACAGAACCTTCTGTGATAATAAAAATGTTAAAAAAAAATTAGCCAGGTGCAGTGGTCCCAGCTACTTGGGAGGTTGAGGTGGGAGGATCACTTGAGCCCAGGAGTTAGAGGTTACAGTGAGCTATGATCGCACCAATCACTGCACTAAAGCCTGAGTGACAGAGCAAGACCCTGTTTCTAAAAAAAAAAAATGAAAAAAAAAGTTTTAAATGTGCACCATTCAAGATAGTAGCCACTAGCCACATGTAACTATTGAGCACTTGAAATGTGGCTAGTGAGACTGAAGAACTGGATTTCTAATTTTATCCAATTTTAATTAATTCACACATAGTGTTACTACACAGGAGAGTGCAGTCCTAGAAAAATAGTTGGGAACTGGAAGAGTAGGATCTCCACACTTTTGATGGCAACACATTTTCCCCTAAATTTTGTCTTCATTGAATTGATAATGTCTGGCTCCTAAATTCAAAATTCTGATCACTGAAAGTAGGAAGACACTCTCTGGTACTTACAATTTGACACCCTGGTCTGCCAAGGATCACTTTGCTATTTGGGGCAAATTATTTACCCTCTCTGAGCCCAGCTATCATTTATAAAATGGATACAGTAATATTTATCTGATAGGGTTCTTGAGCAGATTAAATGAGATAATGCATGTAAAAATATAGCACAGTGCCTGGCCCAATAAAAGTTCGCTGTTGGTATCATCATCATCATCATCATCATCACTAGCAGAATCAACCTGTGGTGTACCCACGTTTGCAATCTCTCTTCCAGGTAGACAGGAGCATGATTAGGAATGCTGACCCTAAGCATCTAACACAGCCTACATTCACAGAGACTCTTAGAAACAGAGTTTCAGGGGCTGGGTTCTGGGATGAGGTGGACAGAGGGCAGGATGGAGATGACCCTGGAGCAGCACTTGGAGGACACAATGAAGAATCTGTCTATTGTTGGAGTTCTGTGTACAGATTCACAAGGACTTAATCCAGGCTGCCATGGAACCTGGTCGGATGAACATACTGGAGTGGTATCTGTTCTAGCCCAGCAAGCAGCTAAGCTAACCTCTAACCCCACTGATAGTCCTGTGGTGTGTCTAGAATCAGATAATGGGAATATTATGATTCAGAAACATGATAGCATCACAGTGGCAGTGCACAAAATGTCCTGTCCTGTCACAGGGACTCGATCCTACTTATATTAATTATCTTATAGAACTACTAAAGTTCTAGCAATTAGGCTATTCATTTAGTGCACATTGGGTACTTTTCTATTTATTTTAGAGTAAGTTGCTTCTTAACACTCTGTGGACCAACCTCTCAAGATATTAATAAAAAAGGATCATGTTTTGAAGCAGTAGGTCCAGGTCACTTTGTACATAGGATTTTGTTATGTTCAATAAATCTGTTTTGGTGGGGGAAGGAAACAGAGTTTCAGAGAGATTTATGATCATTCATAAAGTCAGTCAGCAAACATTAATGGAGTACCTACTATTAATGTTTGTTCAGGACAGAGCCATGAATAAAATAGATGAAAATCTCCACCATCACGGATGCTTACATTCTGGCTGAAATTATAAAATTACCACCAGAGAAACAGCCGTGAAGCAATGCTTCTCAAACCTTAGCATGTATCTGGATGACCTGGAGGGCTTGCTGGGCTCCACTTCTGGTTTCCGATCCAGTAAGTCTAGGATGAGATCTGAACATTTGCTGTTCTAACAAGTTCCCAGTGATCTGACGGTGCTGGTTCAGGGACCACACTTTCAGAAGCATTGCTATAAAGCATCTCAATCCTTTCATTAACAGCAATCACTTGTTCTTAAAAAGTAAAAAAAAAAAAAATATCTTTTGCTGGAATTAGCTTGTTAAAGCAAATGTATTGGACCTCATGAACCACCAGGAACCAATAATAACATCAGTATATGAAAGGGTAACTATGAGACTCATATGAGGCAATGAGAATAACAATAAACACATATGTAATGTCTACTATTTTCAGATACTTTTTCATGTGCTTTAGTATTAACTTATTTAATATTTAAAATAACCCTGGAAAGAAGCACAATTAGTAGAGCCATGTTACAGATTATGAAACTGATGGCAAATAGGCACATGAAGAATATTCAACATCATTAAACCATGAGGGAAATATAAGTTAAAACCACAATGAGACATTGCCACACACCCATCAGAATGGCTGAATAAAAAATACTGATAATACCAAATGCTGGTGAGGATGGAGGGAAACTGGATCACTCATACATTTCTGGTGGGAATGTAAAATAGTAGACTCCCTGGAAAACAGTTTGGCAGTTTCATATAAAAGCAAATAGACCATTACCATACAACCCAGTAATTGTACTCCTGGATGTTTAACAAAAAGAAATAAAAACTTGTATTTACATAAAAACCTGTATGTGAATGTTTTGGCAGCTTTTGGAATAGCCAAAAACTGAAACCAAACCAAACCAAACCAAACCCCTACATGTCTTTCAAAAAGTGAATAGTTATATTATTGTATATCCATAATGTGGAATACTACTCAGCAATGAAAAAGAACAAACTACTGATACACACAACAGCCTGGATGAATCTCCAGAGAACTAAGCAATCACCAAAAGTTACACATTGTATGATTCCACTTATGTAAAATTCTTGAAATGATAAAAATATAGAAATGGAGAACATATTGATGGTTGCCAGGATTAAAGAGGAAGAGGGGTCGGGAGGGAAGTGGGGCTGGCTATGGAAGGATATCGTGATGGGTCCTTGTGGTGGTGGAAGTGTTTTGAATGTTGATTATGTCAACATCAATATTTTGGTTACAATGTTATACTGTAGTTTTGCAAGATGTTGCCATATGGGGAAAAGGTGTAAAGGGTACATGGGATCTCTCTGTATTATTTCTTAAAACTGCATATGGATATACAATTATCTTAAAATGCAAAGTTTAATTTAAAAATTATGTATGGGTCCCTCATTATATTTCTGTTGGACCATGCTGCAGTAACAGAATCTCATGGATATCCTGAGGCAGAAACTTCATATCACGTGGAATCTAATAAAAGCCTAATTGATGTTTCATTTAACTGAAAGCACTATAAATTCTTATATCTTTTTCCTAGCATTCACTAATTACTTATTAAAGCTAAATAGCACTAATATGATGTTTTTAAATCAATATCTCACATACTTGCTATTTTATTTATATGTCCTGGAGCATCATTTATAATTTCAACCACTAACTTCTACTTACATATTTTTTCCATAGATTTACTCGATGCAACACGGTGGTCTTTTTTTGCTTTAACCAGATGATTTTCTTTATGATATCCTTCTCTTGAACAGCTGCTGCTTTTGTGTCCAATTAAGTCAACTATGGTCATGAAATTGGAATTTCCTTGCAAGGCTTTGTCTTGCCCGCATGTTGAAGCTTTGGATCCATATCTATAAGCATCTTCGGTAAGATCTTTCCAAGTGTAACTCATGAGATTTACAATTCCCACAGGGAAAGTAATGTTACACTCAGCATATTTCTGCAATGCCTCCCCGAGTTCATACAGTATTTCAGGAGCAATAAATTTGTATTCTTCCAATAGGTCCTTTTGCAGGCGTACTCTGGAGAATTTAAGTTTTGGAGGGAGCTTGGGCACACTAAAAGATTGTGAGATGCTGAGTGAGTGGAACTCATCTTCTTTGTCAGGTGTAGCTACTGAAAGTAGTTGTACTTTCTTTAGTTCTTTTGATTTTGTTTTCTTTTTAGGACTGTAAAAAACATATGTGAACTTTAAAGAAATTTTATACTCTTTAACCTAGTAATTTGACTTCTAGAAATTCATCTCAAAATATAATAAAAAAGAGGTAACACATCTACTAATCAAATTGCTTACTATAACATTTTTTTTCTTTTTCTTTTTTTTTCCTTTTTTTAAATTATTTTCTTATTTTTGTTAGCAGCTTCTTCCAACCAAGATATAACATTATTTTTTGATATTAGAAAAATTAAAAAGAACCTAATGGCTCATAGGGATTTATAGCTAAGTAAATAATGCCATACCCATACAATGGGTAGCCATGGAAAATGGCTTGGAAAATTCCTGTTAATAATTTGAGAAGATGCTTATGTTATAATATTACATAAAAAGTATACACAATTGTATATTGGAATGATCTCAAATGCATAATATATACGTATATCTCGTAGTAAAAAGACTGAGCAAGGCTGGGCATAGTGGCTTAGGCCTGTAATCCTAGCACTCTGGGAGGCCAAGGCGGGAGGATAGCTTGAGGTCAGGAGTTCAAGACCAGCCTGAGCAAGAGTGAGAACCTGTCTCTACAAAAAATAGAAAGCTTAGCCAGGTGTGGTGGTGTGCAGCTGTAAGTCCCAGCTACCTGGGAGGCTGGGGCAGGAAGATTGCTTGAATACAGGAGTTTGAGGTTGCAGTGAGCTATGATGACACTGCTGCACTCTACCCAGGCAACAGAGTGAGACCCTGTCTCAAAAAAAAGAAAAAAAGGAAAAAAGATTGAGCAAATGTCTATCAAAAAGCTAACTGATTGTGGGATTATGGAGGTAATTTTTTATTTTCTCCTTTTATATTTTATACTTTTCTAACTTTTTTACAATGAACATTTATTATGTTGTACAGAGAAAATTAAAAACCAATGTGTGTGTGTTGTTTATTCATTTAATTATAAGTCATGACAGAGATCATTTCTTCCAGAAAGCCTTGTCTGAATTTCTCATATTAGCCTACAAACATGTCTGTGTTCCCTTAGCCCCACCCTACATACCTCATCAGATGTTACTGTGTTGTACTAAAATGCTAAATCAGACAACATAAAAAGACCCACAAAGGGACTATATGTTTCAGATATTGGAATTTTTTAGCCACAGTTTAAAAAGCAATTATGCGGCCGGGCGCGGTGGCTCACGCCTGTAATCCTAGCACTCTGGGAGGCTGAGGCTGGTGAATCGTTTGAGCTCAGGAGTTCAAGAGCAGCCTGAGCAAGAGCAAGACCCTGTCTCTACTTAAAATAGAAAGAAATTATATGGAAAGCTAAAAATATATAGAGAAAAATTAGCCGGGCCTGGTGGCGCATGCCTATAGTCCCAGCTATTGGGGAGGCTGAGGCAGAAGGATCGCTTGAGCCCAGGAGTTTGAGGTTGCTGTGAGCTAGGCTGACACCACAGCACTCTAGCCTGAGCAACAGAGGGAGACTCTGTCTCAAAAAAAAAAAAAAAAGCAATTATGCTTTTTTTTAATTATGCTTTTTTTATTATGCTTAAAAATTACAAGCAATCTTCTCCTTTTGGTAAGAGCACCTAGTAATTCAAAAGTAACCTTTCCCTTGGAGGACAACTAGAGAAGCTGGAAAAAATATTTAAAAACATCTTTTTAATGGCTGCAGAGAGCTAACAAGATAGTGAAGAGTTACTGTCTAATATCTGGGAGAAGATGGAAATCCAAAGAGGCAAAACCCATATTTTCCTTCCTAGTGGGGGATTGGAGATGGGGGAGGGGATTTGCCAGTTTTAGAAGAGACATCTCAGAGGTTTAGAGACTGAACAGGGCTTTTGATAGCTTTGTGGGGGCTAAGGTTTCAAAATTTAGAGTAGAGGAACTTCCAAGGAGAAGTCACTGGTTAGGACCCAAAAGGCTACATCCTAGGAGTAAGGATTATCTAGAAATAGACCTAGACCAGCACTTTTAAGTATAGCTCCAAATTATCTCACTTTCTGAAACTGAATTAAAGTAGACTCAAAGTGTTGTCATCTCCAAGCATCTGGCAGAAATAAATATAAATCTCCTCCAGTGGAGGATAATTTCATCATAGGCCTCAGATTATTTTTAAAAACAATTTTTCAAATACAATATCTGACACAAATTTTTTTTAACAAATCAGGCCTGCAGTCCCAGCTACTTGGAAAGGTGAGATGAGAGGATTGCTTGAGCCTAGAAGTTTGAGACTAGGGTGGGCAGCACAGTGACATCCTGTCTCTTAAAAAATCAGATTCACAGAGTCAAGAGAACATGAATCAGAACCAACAGAAACAGCAATTAGTTAAGACAGAACCATAGGAAGATATAGACCTTAGAATAGCTCTGCTTACTGTGTCCAAGGAAATAAAAGACAAAATTGAGAATTTTTGCAAAGAACTGGAAACTGCACACACACACATCACAGCATATTTGAAAAGAACCAAATACAAACTGTAAAGCTGAAAAATATAATGACCAAAATTAAGAACTCAGTGAATGAGGTTACTAGTATACTAGACACAGCCAAAGAGAAAATTAGTTAAATGAAAGATAAGGCAGGCCAGGTGCAGTGGCTCACTCCTGTAATCCTGGCACTCTGGGAGGCTGAGGTGGGAGGATCACTTGAGCACAGGAGTTCAAGACCAGCCTGAGCAAGAGCAAGACCCTGTTTCTATTTAAAAAAGAAAAAATAAATTTAAAAAGAAGAAGTTAAAAATTATTATAAGAAAAAAAAAAGAAAGATAA
Organism: Varecia variegata; assembly: GCA_028533085.1. Taxonomy (NCBI): domain Eukaryota; kingdom Metazoa; phylum Chordata; class Mammalia; order Primates; family Lemuridae; genus Varecia; species Varecia variegata. The sequence continues at coordinate 20,074,266 of CM052440.1, read as the reverse complement.
GGCAGAATGGAAAGACAAAGTTGACCAGAGTGAGGTTATAAACTACCATCTATTTATAGCTATCAAAATCCACTATTAATTTAAAAGGATAAGAGTATAAAATGAAGAAAAATCATTTTTGTGAATTAAAATTCCATAAATTTATATACACACATACACATATTTTTATATATGTTGTATATCTATATATATACATGTATAATTTTATATACTGGTTTTTAAAAGACAGAGATCTGATTTTTATCATCTTTGTTAATTATTATAATAATGATCCAGTAAACGTATTTATCACTTTATACTTACAAAGTACTTTCACATACACCACCTTATCCAACCCTCACAATAACTCTATTAGATAGTATTACATTATCTCCATCACATAGTATTCTATACATGTGAGTGTGAAACCATCAGTTATCTAGTACTTAAATAACTGTTGTTGATCTAAAAATTTTAATAACAGGTGTTTGAAATTGGACTAGGTGTTTCAACAATCCCATGAAGTAAATCTTTTTATCTCTCTTGTTATTGAAGAGGAAATGTTATATTTATTTCTAGGATAGGGACTTTTTTACTTTTGACAAAACTAATTTTAAAATAAATTTAGTGTCTCAAGGAGGGGCACCTATCTGGGCCTCTTTAGTTTTCTTAGCATTTTTTTAGAGTATTGCTGCTTATGAAAAATGGACTAATGTCAAATGAATTCATAAAAATGTCAGCCTAAACACTAGTATCTTGTGACAGTGGACAAATTTCTGCCAATCCTATAAACTGGGTAGCTCTAGGCCAGAGTTTGGGAACTGGTAGCCCTGGCACAGGATCCAGTCCTTAGATATATTTTGTTTGGCCTATCTAGTGTAAAGTGTACATAGAATTTTTAAAAGATTTGGATTAGTGGCCAATATTTGAGGACCAGAAGTATATTACAAAGACCCACACTCCAGGTCTCTTTTAAAAAACGGAAGACCTGTCCACTATGGGGCTACATTCCTATGTAGCAGGAATGAATTGCAGCTGAGTTGCAGCTGGTCACTGGCATTACTAGCTCATGCCTATAATCCCAGCACTTTGGGAGGCCAGAGCAGGAGGATCGCTTGAGGCGGGAAGATCACTTGAGCTCAGGAGTTTGAGACCAGCCTGGGCAACATAGTGAGACCATGTTTCCACATAAAAATAAAAAAAATAGCCAGGCATGGTGGCGCACACCTGTAGTCCTAGCTATTTGGGAGGCTGAGGTGAAAAGACCACTTGAGGCCAGGAGTTTGAGGCTACAGTGAGTTGTGATCATGCCACTGCACTCCAGCCTGAGTGGCAGAGCAAGACTCTGTCTCTAAAAAAAAAATAAAAAGAAAGAAAGAAAGTTGTTTCCATTCTCTATTCAACCTACTCTATTTGTCCCCACCACTCCACAGAAAACCCCCTTTTAAGGTCACTAAAGTCCTTGGTAATGCTAAATCCAATGGTCACGGTTCAGCCCTCAACTGATACAATCCCCATACAACATTTGACACAACTGAACACTCTTGAAACACCTTCTTTACTTGGTTTCCTGAACACCACTTTCTCTTGGTTTTCCTCCCTCACTAGCTATTCCTTCTCCAGCTCTTTGCTGGTTTCTCTTTATCTCTGAGTCAACTTCTCCCTCTCACACCTCTTTTCTTCTCTCTACCTATAGTCCTGCATGAGCTTATCCACGTAAATGGATTTAAAAACCATCTAGGCTGGGTACTGGTGGCCCACGCTTGTAATCCTAGCACTCTGGGAGGCCAAGGCAGGAGGATTGCTTGAGGTCAGGAGTTCGAGACCAGTCTGAGCAAGAGCGAGACCTCGTCTCTACTAAAAATAGAAAAATTAGCCAGGTGTCGTGGTGTGTGCCTGTAGTCCCAGCTACTCAGGAGGCTGAGGCACGAGGATCACTTGAGCCCAGGAGTTTGAGGTTGTAGTCAACTTTGATGAGGTCACTGCAGCCTGGGTGACAGAGCGAGACCCTATCTCTGAATACATACATATATACATACCATCTAGACACTGACAACTCACAAATGTATATTTCCAAGTCTGACCTCTCACCTGCACTCCAGAGTTATATATCCTATTCCTACATATCTCATAGGCATCTCAAATTTAACTAATCCAATCTGTTCAAAACTGAACTCCTGCTTTTCCTAACAAATAAATTTTTCCCTTAGTTTTTACTTTTTTTTTTTCAATAAATGGAAACACCATTCTTTCAATGGCTCAGGGCAAAGGCTCTGGAGTTATCTTTACTCCTCTCTTTCTCTCATACCCTATAGCCATTCCATAGTCAAATCCAGTAAACTATATCCAGATTGCAATCTTTTCATCTTCTTTCACTACTGGTTGATCTACCTTCATCCCTCACAAGGATCATTACTATAGATAGCCTCTTATCTGGTCTTTCTTATGGCCTTTTTTCCACCCTTTAAAATGGAATCTCAACACAGAAGTCAGGTCTTTTATCAGATCCAGCCACTCCCCTCTGCTCAGACTTAATGGCTTCCCATCTCACCAGTGGAAAAGCCTGTATATTGGTGGCCTCCAGGGTCTTTCATAATCTGGCTCTCCCCACTTCCTCTTATTTTTATGAACTTATCTCCTACTATTCTCTCTCAATTCATTATGCTTCAGCCACACTGGCCCCCTTGCTGACCTCAAACATACCAAGGATGCTTCCTACCCACACATACCACAGTCCTTCATGTCCTCCAAGTCTCTGCTCAAATATTACTGCAGGAATGAAGCCATTTTGAACAACCTATATAAGATAGCATCACCTGCATCCCCTTAAATCTACTTTATTTTCTCCAAGGCACATATTGCTATTTGTTATTCTGTATTTGCTTATTTGGTTTTCATTAGTTTTCCTTTGCTCCAATGAAATTTCCATGAAGCAGAGACTTTATTTTTTTCACTGCTGTTTCTCTAGCACACATGTGCTCAATGAATATTAGCATAAAGAAAGAAATAAAGAGAATAGGTACAGATGGCTGGATTTAGTGAGTTCAAGCCTTGCTCTGTGCAATTCTCCTTCAAGACAGGAGCCGAGTTGAATACAGAACATTTACATCCCAAGCATATTCTTTACTGAGAAGCATCAGAGGTATCTCCAAGCCTCTAGATAGTTGATAAAATAAAATCCATGAAGATAATTATCTTAGTTCCTTTTGTGTTGCTATAAAGGAATACCTGAAGGTGCATAATTTATAAAGAAAAAAGGTTTATTTGGCTCAGGATTCTGATGGCTGGAAAGTTCATGGTTGGGCATTTGCATCTGGTAAGGGCCTCAGGCTGCTTCCACTCATGGTGGAAGGTGAAGGAGAGCCAGTGTGTGCAGAGATCACATGGCAAGAGAAGAAGCAATGGGGAGGGAGAGGTGCCAGGCACTTTTCAACAATCTCTTGGAAACTAATAGAGTGAGAACTCACTCACTCCCTGAGGGAGGGCATTAATCTATGCAGGAAAGATCCACCACCCTGACCCAAACACCTCCTATTAGTCCCCACCTCCAACAATGGGGATCAAATTTCAAATGAGGTTTGCAGGGGACAAAGATCCGAGCCATAGCATTAACCAAACAAAACAAGGGGAGGATGACTCAGTCCTTCCCTTTTTGGGAGCTTAAAATCTGTAACCTGGCCACTATCTTTATTCATTCATCTAACAAATATCTATTGCCCAAGAAACCAAAACTGATTTCATTGCACTGTCAGAGGCATGAACAAGAGTACTTCAAATGAACTGTCCTCGGAAATGTTCTCCAAACCAGTTGCTCAAAGACTTCTAAGGAAAGCAGCTGCCTCAGTTGTCAGTATTTCAAAGTGTTTTCTTTCACCAACTCAATGTGGTGAAACATATCAACACCCAATGGAGTTTCATCTGAATTAAGTTTTTATAAAATGGGCCACAGCATTTTATACAAGAGCTACTTGTATTTTTCTTCTATAAGGTGGTTCCATTAGCATATTTTGAAAAATAACACTGGTTTCCCAACTAAGTGTTTAATGTGTAACAAAAAGGAAAATTTTTAAAGATCAAAAGGTATTTGAATTGGCATAAGAATTTTAAATGTAGATCTTAAATCTTTGAGCATTGGTTATATTTTCATGTTGATATTTAAAAGAAGTAAGACTCATATTTCAAAAACTTTAAGCATACTATTGTAATAATAACTCATTAAACTGGTATATATCCTTTTATAGCTTTGTTCTCATGAACATCATTTCACCAAAGCCTAATATCAATCCTATGCAGCATTTATTGTGTTACCTCCACTTCAGGGTATTTTTCTTTGTAACATTTTATAAATATGAATTCATAATATTACTCAAATAAAATGATAAAGGCTGTGCTTTTTACAATAATGATAGTAATATACACCATTTATTAATCACCTCAGTTTTATCATATATAAAATGGGGTCAATAATTATACCTCTTTAGAGGGTTTTAAGGTTAAGATATTTAAGGTGCATTTAGTTTAATTTGTTTACCACTACTCTTGTGGATAGAAACAAAAAGAAAAAAATAAACAAAAAAAAAATAAAAAATGAAGAGAAAAAAAAATAGTTTAATTTGTTTATTTGTTTTTTGTAGAAACAGGGTCTCACTATGTTGCCTAGGCTGGTCTCAAACTCCTGGCCTCAAGCGATCTTCCTGCCTCAGCCTCCCAAAGTGCTGGGATCACAGGCATGAGACATCACACCTGAGTATGCATTTTAATAAATAATATTTATATGGTGGTTTATTTTTTAGATAGAAAGCTCAAATAATGGATTGTCCAGTTCAAAACCAGACCTAACGATCTTAAAAAGAGATGATCACTCATGTAGATCTTGGTACTGGCCCAGTCTTAAAGTAGCCCTACCTCACTAGGCACAGCACGTGTGGAGGAATGATTCATTGATGCCACAAATACGCATCAAGCACAGTTCTAGGTGCTGGGAAGACATGATGAAGAGGACAGATCTCTGCCTTCACAGATTTTATATTCTAGCTGGGGAAAAGACAGGAAGGAAGGAGTTGATATTTAAAAGAAGGAAGACTCACGTTTCAAAAACTTTAAACATATTGTTATATGTTTAAAGAAAGAGAACCAAAGATAGTGATAACTGCAATGATGAGAACAAGACTGGCCTCTGTAATAGAGTGACAGGGGTGTGAATGTTTGGCTTCTTTGGATTGTGAGTCAGGATGGCCCCTCTGAGAGGGCCACATTTGAGCTGAAACCCAAATGATAGTGAGGAGAAGCCAACCATAAAATGGTGGAAAACACTCAAAGCAGAGTGCACAACAAATGCAAAGAACCTAAAGCAGTAATGGGCCTGGTTGTTCAAGAACAGAGGCCATATGGCTGGGGAGCAGGAATTGGCACAGAAAGTGGCCTGCAAGGAGGTCAGAAGAAAGACAGGAGAGGAACTCTCAGAAGGGCTTGCAGGTCAAGGTAAGAAGTGCAGATTTTATTCCCGGTGCAATGGCAACAGTAGGATAGCTACTGTGAGAAATGGGGTGTTTCCAAGCAGGGTGGGCAGATGCAATGCTTGAGACATTCCCAAGGAGTGCATCAGATGAGAAAAACGGGCAGCCAATAAACCCCTGGTGCTATGATACATATGACAATCTGAACGTGTTGGTTGAGAGCCAGTGATAAGCCAAGCATCATGAATGTAAATGATCTAGTTACGTTGAATTGCTTTTCAGACAGAAAGAGTGGGAAACAGGGAGACAGTGAACTTTTGAAAACAGCAGTAAATTGCAGTGGTTTTGAGAAAAGTTATAGCAAGTTCCAAAAAAAGAAATACAGATTAGTATAAACCAGGGTTTCTCAACCTTGGCACTATTGACATTTTGGACAGGATAATTCTCTATGGTGGGGTCCCAATGCTGTCCTATGCATTGTAGGATATTTAGCAACATCCGTGGTCTCTGCCCACATGACAATAGCAACCCCAGTTGTGACAACCAAAAATGTCTGCAGACATTGTGAAATGTCTCTTATGGGATAAAATCGCTCCCAGTCAAGAATTCACTGATAAAATTAATGACTTTTAACCTTATGCACCCTTATGATATATGTTCTAAGACAGGTTGGGGTATTTTAATTTCCACTTCACAAGTAAAGAAATAGGAACTAGAGGGTAAAAAAATTGTGGAATGGCTAGTTCCATTATTTCATTCATCTTTGTGAACTTCAGACAATTCCATGATGGTTAATCATGAATCTTTCTTAAGGACATTCTATATGCTAAGCACTGTTTTGGGGACTGGGGATAGAAAAGTGATCAAGTATATAAAAAAAAATCCTGCCCCTGTAGACCTTACAGTCTCGTGAGCAGAGAGAGGGTAAACAAATAAATAGGAATATCATTTAGCATGCTTACACAGTGATAAGGGCAACAGAAAAATTACATTAGGAAGGGAAATGGGAATGCCAAGGTGGGGCAGGGCAGAAATCTGAAATAGAATAATCAAGAAAAATCTTACAGCAAAGGTAATATTTTAGGAAAGAGTTAAAGGGAATAGGAAGGAAGCTATGCAGAAAACAGAAGGAACGTCTAGTGTAAACTTTCCCTAAGGTAGGAGTGGGCTGGGTTGTTGCAGAATATCAAGGACTCCAGGGTGACTGGTTAATATGACCAGTTATGCTTAAATTAACCATTGACCTGACTAAGTATAAAGCCGTCTGAATGACTGCATAGTCAGATCCGAAATTGCAATTCCTCGGTGTAGTTTTTTAGGGGGTGAGGAATGTAGAAGCATTGGTCTTGGGTATCTTATAAGCGTTTGAAAATGTAAAGTAGCACCAACAATTGCAGAATAATTCCAAATGTCTTACCGATACGTAGCTCCTGAGGTGTCTTCCAGGTGAAAGAACTGCTCTTTGCAGGTTCTCTTACTCCATGTTTTCCTTTTAGGTTTCAACTAAAATAAAATAAAACTTTCTGCTTAAAAAGTATGAGAAAATACTGGTTAAAAGCAAATTATAATTTTAAAAGTAAATTATAATTTGATGAGATGGAGCAAGATTATTACCTGATCAAAGAAATAGATAGGCCCAGGGTCCAAAGGTGTAGTTTTAGTATAGTCCTCCATTCTGCCATGAGACCTAAAAAGGAGAAATTGGAAATCTGAAGACAAGTTGTCATGTCTGTACCTGGTATTTTAAGGTATTTGATGGTCTTAAAGTTTAGATCTTTTATTTTCAATGAAGTGTAAAAAAATTGGGGGGGAATGGGGGAAACTCAATTGTTTCTCTATCTCCATCTTCATTTGTTTGTTTGTTTTTTTTTGAGACAGGGCCTTGCTCTGTCTCGTGGGGCTAGAGTACAGTGACATCATCATGGCTCACAGCAACCTCAAACTCTTGGGCTCAAGTGATCTTCCTACCTCAGCCTCCCGAGTAGTTGGAACTACAGGTGTCTAACACCACGTCCAGCTAACTTTTTCTATTTTTTGTAGAGACGGGGTCTTGTTCTTGCTCAGGCTGGTCTCAAACTCCTGGCCTCAAGCAATCCTCCCGCGTTGGCCTCCGAGAGTGTTTGGATTACAGGCATGAGCACCCTGCCTCTATCTTCATTTTATAGGCTATTGGTTTGACATAAATATAATCAGGATTGAATGCTACTGGCAAACAAAGCAATAACATTTCAGTGCAGACTTTCTCAACCTCAGCACTATTGACATTTTGGGCCAGATAATTTGTTGTGGGAAGGAGCTACCTTGTGCATTGTAGAATGTTAATAGCAACCCTGGCCTCTACCTACCAGATGCCAGTAGCATAACCTCTCACCCAGTTGTGACAACAAAAAGTATCTCCTGACATTGCCAATTATGCCCTTGGGAGTCAAAATTGCCCCTGATTGAGAATATATGTGCAATGGTAAAAAAAAAAAAAAAAAAGTTTCTTAGGAAAGGCACTGATGCCTATGAAGATGGGTGACGTTGACGATAGCAGGGTCTTTAAAGCAGTCACATTCAAAATGTGGTGCCTAGAACAGCAGCAGCATTACCTGGGATCTTGTTAGTGATGCAAATCCTCCGGCCTTACCCAGACCTCATGTATCAGAATCTTTGGAGGTGGGACCCAGGAATCTGGACAAACCCTCCACTGGGATTTGGTGAATGCTGAAGTTTGCAAAGCACTGACCACGAGGACACATTTTAAAGCACGTTGTGAAAAACACACAATTGTGACTGGAGGGGAACTCTGGGGCTGGCTAAACCAAAGCTAAATGGCCTTGAGGGTTTGTAATGACCATACAATAGAGGACTGAGCAGCAGTAACAGCATCTGAGGACTGGGACACATGGTAGACTGAGGGACATTAGCTATTATTATCACTTTTTTAAGTAAAAAAATTTTTTGAGATGCCATCTCACTCTGTCACCCAGGCTGGAGTGCAGGGGCATGATCATAGCTCACTGCAACCTTGAACTCCTGTGCTCAAGCAAGCCTCCTGGCTCAGTCTCCTGAGTAGCTAGGACTATAGGTGAGCCCCACCATGCCTGGCTAATTTTTAAATTTTTTGAGGAGGTAGGGTCTTGCTATGTTGCCCATGATGGGCTTGAACTTCTGGCCTCAAGGGTCCTCCTGCTTCAGCCTCCCAAAATGCTGTGATTACAGGCATGAGCCACCGTGCCAAGCTGGATTATTATTAATAAAGAAAATTTTCCAAGGCTCAGACTGGGCTAGCCCTTCCTTAAAGAGGAGTAGAGCAATGCCTTTAAAATAAGATTTGCGGTACACCAAAAGCTCCCGCTTATCTAAGTTTCTCTGTCTCATTGTCCTGCCACTGTTACTAAAGATTCAACTTTGTATGAATCCAATATCTCTGAAATCTCTGATTCAAATATAAAAAAATACAGGCATTTATGCTGTAATTATGTATGCATTCATGAAAAACTTCATGTCCCGCAAAATTGTACATTAAAAATAAAGGGCTCATGGGAAAAATACTGTTAGGGCAGACCACTTAAAATCTATGCCACTTTGTAACCAGAGCACAAGAGAAAAACAATAATTGGCACAGTGGGGAGAAACTCAGACAGCCCAGGCATCAGTTATAGCCAGACACTGCTTCAGGGGACATTAAAAAAAAAAAAACAGAGTAGAAATGCAAACTTATGGTTACTGAGATCATGTACATGGAAGTGGAGCTTCTTGCCAGTGAGGTGGCACAGAAGGAAGTGAAGCCTGCCAAAATTTGAGAGCCCTGGAAGTCTGGGGGTGCACCTGTCTGGGGAGGGAGCCTTGGATACTAGTGCTTATTTTTAATGTTGGGGTTTTTGTTTAAGAGTTGAAAGGGTTCTTGTCTGTACAGCAGCTGAGCTGAAAGCTTTTTCCTTTCCTCATAAAGGTTATAATTCTCTTACCTTTGCTGTGGCCCCCCTTTCACTAGAAAAATCAATGATGAAAAGTTGTTTTTTTTTTTCTTTTTTTTTTTTTTTTTTTTAGACAGAGTCGCGCTTTGTTGCCCGGGCTAGAGTGAGTGCCGTGGCGTCATCCTAGCTCACAGCAACCTCAAACTCCTGGGCTCAAGCGATCCTACTGCCTCAGCCTCCCGAGTAGCTGGGACTACAGGCATGCGCCACCATGCCCGGCTAATTTTTTTTTTTCTCTATATATTTTTAGCTGTCCATATAATTTCTTTCTATTTTTAGTAGAGACGGGGTCTCGCTCTTACTCAGGCTGGTCTCGAACTCCTGAGCTCAAACAATCCGCCTGCCTCGGCCTCCCAAGTGCTAGGATTACAGGCGTGAGCCACCGCGCCCGGCCAATGATGAAAAGTTGAGCAAGATGATTTCCATGTTATACTGACATTCCCTTATTTAACAATCATTAGCTAATTTGTGTTATAAAAGTACAAATTGTGGCAAAACAGACCATATGTTTCTTTGGAAGAAGAGAAGAAATAGCTTAAACAAATAAATATATATTATTTCAAATGAAGTCATTATCACCTTGAAACATAAAGAGTGAGCCCTGAGGAAATCTAAGAGGTAATATGGCAAGAGGGAAGTGAAAGGATGATTCTGAGAACATCAAAGAGCCTCAAGTCTAAATCAACAACAAAAAGGAAAGCTAGAGCTATCAAAAAATCTAGCACTAAGAATACCCTAGACTCTTCAAAAAAATGGAATAGGAAAATCTTCCTGACTTATTCTATGAGACCAGCATTACACTGAACCAAAACTAAAGGTATCACAAAAACTACAGACCAATATCCCTTATGAATATAGACACAACTTAGTCTATAAATTCCAAAACAACCAGTGTTAAAAAAAAAAGAACTGAGTCTAGAAATAAAATCTTCATGTTTATTAACTTTTGACAAGAATGCCAAGATAATTCAATGGGAGAAAGCATAGTCTTTCTAACACATGGTAATGGTACAACTGGATATCCATGAGCAAAAAAAAAAAAAAAAAAAAAAATTGGTTCTGTACATCACACCATATAAAAAATTTACTTGAAATGGATCACAAAATGGGAGAAAATATTTGCAAATCATAAATCTAACAAGGGTCTACTATCCAGAATATATAAAAAGAACTCTTACAACTCAACAATAAAAAGACAACCCAATGATGATGCCATTGCACTCTAGCCTGGGGGACAGAGTGAGACCTCATCTGTAAAAAAGAGAAAAACCCACAATGAGTTACCACTTTACACCCACTGGGATCATTATAATAAAAAAAATAGACAATAACAATCAATAAAAAGTATTGGTGAGGATATGGAGAAACTGGAAACCTCATACACTGCTGGTAGGAATGTAAAATAGTTCTGTTGCTTTTGAAAACAGTCTGGTACTTTATTAAAAGGTGTCATCTTTGAAGCAGAGAGCAAGCACTCTCCAGACACTGAATTTGCTGGTGTCCTGATTTGGACTTCCCAGCCTCCAGAACTGTTAAGCAATAAATTTCTGTTATTCATAAGTTATCCAAGCTAAGATACTTTTTTATAGCAGCCCAAACAAATAGCAATGGTACTCCTATACACAAGAGAAATGAAAATATGTCCATACCAAAAGTTGCACAGGAATATTCATAGCAGCATTATTCATAATAGCCAAAAAGTAGAAACCACCCAAATGTCCATCAACTGATAAATGGGTAAACAAAATGTGGTATATCCATACAATGGAATATTATTCAGCTTTAAAACAGAAATAAGTTTTGATATATGCTACAACAAGGATGAACTTTGAAAACATTATGCTAAGTGAAAGAAAGCACACATATTGCTTGATTCCTTTTATATAAAGTATTCAGAATAGACAAATCCATAGACACAGAAAGTAGATGAGTGGTTTCCAGGGGTTAGGGAGAAGGAGAAATGGACACTGACTGCTAATCAGTACAGGGTTTCTTTTGGAGTGGATGAAAATGTTGTGTAATTTGATAGTCATGATAATTGTTCAACCTGTAACATACTAAAGATCATAGAATTGTAAACTTTAAAATGGTGAATTTTATGGTATGTGAATTATTT
>CM052440.1:20052621-20062653 GCA_028533085.1 Varecia variegata | reverse complement strand
CATACCAACCTGGAGATACCACCCGCCAGAGATCAGGTCCTCAAAAGTATCTGAGCACCTTAAAGAGTACCTACCTTCTGCCTCAACAGCTGCTTCTAGGTTTCAGATCAGAGAATATTAGAGATCTAGTGGTTCTGACCTCAAAACAATTTTATGCCAGAATTCCATTCAGAACCTCTAGACTGGTTGATTCCATTCATGCCTTTTATTTTAGGTCATCCTCAGTCATTGTTAAGTGTAAGCTTGGAATTTCTGATTCAAGAGAGCCAATGAGCACCTGTGATTTTCTCATTGCTCCCAGGACCTTATTAAAATGATAGTAAAGGAATAAAAAAATATCAGCCCATAACAACACATAGAATAGGAGCAGGGCTTCAGGGAACAAGGGTATAAAAATTTTTCTGACTGAAATTCAATGAAGGAAAGAAGAGTCATGAAATAGGATGGAGGAAGAACATCCAAGAATTCAGTAAAATAAGATGCTACCGAAGAAGGACACAATCAGCCCTGCATAACTTTGGAGAAGCTCAGGACTTGCAAACACTAAGGATGCCAGAAAGTAGCACCTGGGAGCTTAAAACAGAAGGATTAATTTAAAGTGTATATTGAGAATTAAGTCACCAAGTGAAAAGACAGTCGATCTTGCTAACAAAATAACAGAAAAATGAGTTCTCACCTCTCTTCTCTCTCTCTCTCTCTCTCTCTCTCTCTAACAGGCACCTGGAGCTCTGTTTTTACATCTAAAAGGAGCCCAACAGACAGAAAGAAAATGTAAATTTTTTCTTTTACGGTAGCTAGACCTATTGACTAAGACTGCCCTTTTAGCATCTGCTTTTGCAGCCTTGAGGAGTTCCTGAGAATTTCCTGGACAGACAGCAGGAGGGACAAACTTCAGGCCTCAGATCCTGCCCAAAATCAATTCTTAAGGGCAAGATCACTGACAAGAGCTCTGACAGCCACTTCTGTTATCTGCCTGCTGCTAAAAAGAAGAGAATGAGCAGATTCGACAGTTCACAATACCCTGTTAATTTGGCTACAGTCATAAATCATCTTTCACCCCTTTTTTTACAATTCCTAAATAAAAAGTCTGAGTAACCGGCTTTCTATGCCAATACACTTTTCCTCTTCCTCTTTTTTGTTGGCCCTTTTTCTGCCTTGGGAAGAGTAAATAAACTTCTTTCTATCCTAATCTTTGGAGAAATCTTTCTGAAAACCCGTGTGCACTAGCTCACACCTTAACACTAAGCCTATTATAAGCATGATGCCTGGGATCTAGGTGTTTTCCCAATCTTCCAGGAAAAAAAATAAAACAAAAGCCAAAACTACAAAATAGAGGATTCTTTTCTAAAGAAATTCAACACATGATTTGGAAGTGCTATGGAAGTTAGAAAGCAGGTTGACAAGGAAGGACCAAGTTCTCTACATTCTGGAGTCTGTATCAGCTAGGATGACTTTATTTATAAGTATCAGAAATCTCTGTTTTGAAGAATACGGAGGTGTGATATCTTACATGTTTGGAGGGAGAGTGACTAGGGTTTTCAATTCAGTGGCTGAATAACATCAAGGGCCCAGCATCATTCCATCCTTCTGTGTTCCTCAGATCTCATCACAAGGGATCATTCTCAGATTTGAAAACATCTGAAGAAGAAAAAGGACTATACTTTCTTTTGTCTTTTTTTTTAATTTAGAAAACCTCTTCCAGATGCTTTCAATCGTTTTACTTCATGTCTCATTGACCAAAATTGCAAAACATGCCTATACCTAAACAAGCCACTGGCAAGGGAGATTGGAATTATCATGTTTTAGTTTAGCCCAGTCAGGATTTACCCTTGAGTTAAGGATAGGTTCACATGGCTAGAGAGAGAAGCGTGACACCTAAATCAAAGTACGGTTATGTTAGCAAGGGAAAAATTAAAAATGAATTCTGGGTAGGCATCCAGTGGTGTCTATTATCCAAAGCATATGGTCCGCTTTTCATCCATTCACACTAAAGCAAAACCTCCCAATTGACAAAACCCTGCCCACAAACACAGGGTTCCCAGTCACTTTTTCCACTATATCATCTTAAATTAAAAACTGGCCAGCAAAGCTCATAAGACATTGAAGGAAAGCCTGCAATACAGAAGTGAAAGACCAGGATAAGGACTTCCACTTTCAACCATAACGTAGTAACTGATACTGGACAAGACCTTCCCGCTGTACACTACTGTTAAACTGGGAAAAATAAATAAAATAACTGTTTTTAGATATTGGTCAATAAGAAACCTAGAATTGTGATTCCTTGATGGAAGGGAAACCAGTGAAGCAAGCCTCTTGATCACCACAGCTCTTAGCCTGGAGGCACTTTCCAGACCTCAGCCTAGGGAGGGGTCAACCAAGCATGGTCATTGTCATTAAGGAAACAGAGATCAGATATCAGGTAGAAGGAAGCTGCACAGAGAAAGAACTCCAGAAATATGCTAAGGGAAAGGCTACAGGAGGGTAGGCAAAGTGGTTCATCTACCTCTTTTTTTTTTGATTTATTTATTTTTCAGTCATCAGAAGTAATGAATACCTCTAATCTTTCTTTTGTGAACCCTTGATATTGAATCCTATGTGGCTCTGGCCAGTAAGTGTAACAGAAGGAATGGCCTGGAAAAAATGGCAAAAATATTTTCTGTCTCTTTAAAACATCCTCCACTCCTTTTTGAGAACACAATCCTGCATCCCTGCCTCAGGCCTGTGGTTGGGAAGGCAAGGTAAGTCTTTTGTTTATTTGTGCAATAGGAGATGGCCCAGGTTGGACCTGGTAAAGGGAGGTCCTGGGCAGAGGTCATAATATTGTCTTCGGCTGAGACAGGATGATCAGAATCATCAACTGTAGTTAAATAGTGATTGCCTGAAGCTGAGAATCCATCCTTTAAAAGCTCTGTATTTCTGCGAATGTTCAGGAAATTTGGATTTTGAGACGAGAAGGTCTACCATTTTTCCTCCTTTGCCAACAAAAATAACAAAACTTCTCTTTCCTCCTCCCCAAACCACTCGCCCTCATTTTTCTGATTTGGCCTTGTGGACAAGTGTCCAGTTTTCAGCAACATAAGCACTTGAAACTTCCATCTGAGTAATGATACTCCTGACATCTTGGCCATAGGAATATTGTTTGGAACTATATATTCCTTTCCCAAAGTCCAGCCTCAATACATGGACACTACATAGAGATTATAGGGAAGGTAAAAAGTTCTATTAGGTATATAACTTTATTCCAATTACAAAAGGAGGTAAATTAGAAGATTAAAAAGTAATTTAGGATGTCACTGGATACAACTAAGATAGGGAAAGAATTACAGAAGACAAGAGAGCCACCTTCCATTTCAAGAAAGGCCTTCTCCAGGAGAACAAAAGATTAGAGTATTGCTAGAGTCACTGACGAAATGAGTTTGAGATAAATGATCCTCCTGTCAACCTAAATAACAAACAGAAAGAAAGATGCTCTTTAAAAAAAAAAGATGTTTGGGAATAGGTATTGCAATGGGAATATGCTTGCAGTAGTAAACTATGTGCATATTCAGGAAAGTAAAGGAAGACAAAGTTTTTTAAAGGGAAAATCAGGAGGATTGCACTATTGTTTTGAGATAATTATTCTTGGCTATGTGGATCAATAACAAGGGTGGAGCCAGTCAGAGGTTGGACAGGCAGTTGCTGGGTAAATGTCCTCCCAGAAGTATTGTTTTGTGTATATAAGGTTGTGGTTTTTGTAGTCTTTTGTGATTGTTATTGTCATCATGTGTTTGTGCATTAGAGCCTTCCCTTCATGGCTTTTTTGGGCCATTTGTCAGGGTTTTTAAAACAAGAGTAACAGAGAAAGTGGCCTAAAAAAAGGTAAAAATGTTTTCTGTCTCTTCAAAACCCCCTTACCCTTTTTTGAGAACTAAAATCTATATTCCTGCCTTAGGCCAGTGGTCAGGAGGGGCAGGGAAGTGTCCTTTTTTCTTTGTGCCATAGGAGATGGCTCAAGGGCAGAAGTCACAAGATTTTCTTAACCAAAGATGGGATTATGGGATTAATCAGAACCTTTAAAAGCTCTGTACTTCTGCTCAGAGGGAAGATGTTGGTACTTTGATACGGGAGTCTGCCAATCTCCTCATTTGTTGGCAAAATAATAAATTCCTCTTTCCTTCTTCTCAAGTCACTTTTCCTCGTTCTTCTAATGTGGCCTGGGGGACAAGCAACAAACTTTCAGTAACACAAGTGACTCCATTTTTATTATAACTTTCCTACTTTGCTCCTTGAGCTGGTGCCCAGGAGAGTGCATCCCAATCTCTCTAAGTATCCTGTTTTGGTGCCCACCTAACAAAATTGCTCTTGCTAAAGTCACCAGTGGCCTGCTAATGGCCAAAATCAAAGATCTATTTTGAGACTTTGCACTACCTAATCTTTCTTTCTTTAAAAAAATTTTTTATCAGGCACCCCCCTGAACCAGAATAAGTTCAGAGAGACTCCCACTACTTGCTCTTTCTCCAGCAGCTGATACATTTGACCAAACTTTATTTTGTAGAACATTTCCTCTCCTTACTTCCACATGATTCTCTAAAGCACTTCTCCTTCCTGTCTTACCATTCCTTTGTAGTCCCCTTAACAGAATTTCCCACCCTTCCCACAAACAAAATCCCCCAAACAGTAGTGTCTTTCTGGGTTGTGTTGTGCTTTTTGGCACATTTCTCTTCCCTGTGAACAACCTCATTCATAGCCTTCTGCCATACCTAGGCCCTAATGACTCCCATGTCTATATCTCTAGATCCATATTTGTAACTGGCTAATACATATCTTTGCCTGGATGCCCTGCAGGCATCTCAAACTTAGAATGCCCAAAGCTTATCTTGCACTCCACTTCTTCTAAAGCCTACTCCTCCCCCTTCATTCCTTATCTCAGGAAGTGGTACCACTCTCTACCTAGGAACCTAAGCTAGAAACCTGGGTGTCACCCTCAACTCCTCCCTCTACATATTCCATGGACCATTAAATTTTCTTCATCTACTTTAGAAATGTTTCCGCAGTCCAACCTCTCCTCTTTAAGTCCCTAACCACAGCCTTTGCATAAGTTCCCATCAATATTTTTATCAGCAATACATTAGCAGTTCTCCCATAACACCAAGCTGTCCCATTGCCAATTCTTTCCTTAGAATGGAGACCATCAGACTTAGGGATGTCACCATTCAGAAAAGTTTAAAAAATGGTTTTGAGAACTGACATAGGATTGCCTTTTAAAATTTTTTGTTAGGTTGGCACCAAAACAGGACAGTTAGAGAGATTGGGATGCACTCTCCTAGGCACCAGCTCAAGGAGCAAAGGGGGAAAGTTATCAGATTAAAAATGGAGTCACTTGTGTTACTGAAAGTTTGTTGCTTGTCCCCCAGGTCACATCAGAAGAATGAGGACAAGTGGCTTTAGGAGAATGAAAGAGAAATTTATTAAAAAATAAAAAATATCATTTTAACATGTACTCAAGGTAAAATTATTAATGAGAGATTTTACTATTTCTTGTAGTAAATCTTTGTAATCTGGTGTATATTATAAATTATGTCACATCTTGGGAAAGCCTACAACAGGTTTTATTTACTAACTAAACACTTAAAAACACACACTGAAAAAAAGAAAAAAAAATAATAAAAAAAATAAAATAAATTATGTCACATCTCGATTTGAACTAGTGTAATGTTTTGTTTTGTTTTGTTTTTTTTTTGAGACAGAGTCTTGTTCTGTTGCCCAGGCTAGAGTGCCCTGCCATCAGGCTAGCTCACAGCAACCTCAAACTCCTGGGCTCAAGCGATCCTCCTGCCTCAGCCTCCCGAGCAGCTGGGACTATAGGCATGCGTCACCATGCCCGGCTAATTTTTCTATATATATTTTTAGTTGGCCAGATATAATTTCTTTCTATTTTTAGTAGAGACGGAGTCTCGCTCTTGCTCAGGCTGGTCTCGAACTCCTGACCTCGAGCGATCCTCAGGCCTCGGCCTCCCAGAGTGCTAGGATTACAGGCGTGAGCCACCACGCCCAGCCCTGAACTAGTGTCATTTTAAGTGCTCAATAGCCACATGTGGTTAGTAGCTACCACGTTGTACAGTACAGGTATAGCTCTTGAGCCTAGATACACTTGCTGGGTGATCTTATCTCTGTCAAAGTTCCAATTTGCATCTATTAGCTGATGACTCAAATTTTTATCTTTGCCCCAACTATTCTTTTGAGCTCCAGTCCCTTGTAGTCATTTGCCTTCTTCACATTTCCACTTGAATGCCCCAAGACACCTCAGACTCTGCATATCTCACATCAAACTCATGATCTTCCCTTTCAAATCTGAAGTATTTTCCTGGCTCTGATATTTACATTACCATTCATCCAGTTTCATCAGCACAAACCTAAAGGGCTTCTTTGATATTTTCTTCTCTCTCAACCTCTTCATACAATTCATCACCAAGTCTTGCCCATTTTATCTCCCAAATATCTCTTAAATCTATTCATGTCTCCTCATATCCACCATCACACTGGTTCCAGCCACTATTGTCTTTTGCCTGGATGACTGTAATAGACTCTAAACTGGTCTTCCTGCTTTCATTTCGGCCACTCTCAAATCTATTCTGCACACTGCAGCCAATGGTGATCTTTCCAAAATCTGATCATGTTAAATACAAATCTCATCAGATTAACTGTCTCCTCACCATTAAAACACTTAAGGGATTTCTGTTCCTCTTACACAAAGGACAAAGCCCTGAGAATGATCTAAAAGGCTGTGTAAGCTCTCCTCCCACCCTTTTCCTTCCTCCAAGGCATGTATTATACTTACCTTTCCAGTCTCCCCTCATCACACTCACTCCCCACTCCATCTCTTTGCATTCCAGCCATTCTGATTATTTTTTAGTTCCTTAAATGTGTCATACTCCCTCCCTCCTGTTTTACAGATGAGAAAACCAAGGATCAAAAAGATGATGTGTTCTCACCATCCATGGAATGTGTATATATAATGAAAAGAGAAAAAAAAAAAAAGATGATGTGAGCTGTCCAGAGACACAAGGTTATAGCTAAAATTAGAATCCATGTCTTCTCTTTTGTCTCGAACTCTTGGCCTCAAGTGATCTTCCCACCTTGGCCTCCCTGAGTGCTAGGATTACAGGCATAAGCCACCACGCCTGGCCTTTGTCTTCTCTTTTAAATACAACGGATCTCTCCTTATTTTCCCTTTGCCAAGAATCCTCTCCCTAAACCTTTCCCCTCCTCTTTGACTATTTATCTTTTAGATCTCAGCCTAATTGCTACTTCATCAGGGAAGCTTTACTGGACCATCCTATCTAGGCAGATTCCCTCCTTACATGCTCTCATGGCACTAGTTGTAAATTTACTTTAATTAGCATCATTGATTAATGTTTATTTTTGTTAATTGGCTCTTTGATGACAAGGACCATATATGGTTTTGCTCTCCATGTATTGCCAGATCCAGGCACATACTAAGCATTGAATAAATGGATAGATGTATGATATATGGATGAATAAATGAGTGAGTGAATGTCAGCCAGGCAAAGAGCAGCCCAGACATAAGGAACAGCAAGTAGGAGATCTTCAAAGTCAGAAAGAACTTTGAGAGCTGGAGCAAGAAAGAGTGTGGAGAGACTAGAGAATTATGCAGAGGCTGAATGATACTGGGTATTTTAAAGAATTTTGGATAAATGGAAACTACTTCTATTTTTTGGCATTGTATTTGGTTTAGCAAATTTTATATTGCTAGCTATCAACCAGATCAAGCTGTTTGTTTATTATTTTCAAATAGGTACAGAACTAATACAGAAAAAGCAATTTAAAAATCCAAATAGAGACGGATTTAGAGAGAGAAATGAAGATATGTAAAGGAATAAGAGAAGTAGCTTTTAGTAGGATTGGATAGGTACTGCCTGAACCTTTAATACAGATAATATACATTTATGCAGTTGTGGTCAGGGCCTGTGTAAAGTTTACTGTAAAACTACTGGCAAGAAGTTTACTGTAAAACTAATGGCAAGAAGGCCATTAAAGACATTCTGATGCCCGTGAAGCTTGATGCTTAGCTTAAAGCTAATGAAAACACCTAAACTCTTTGGATGGACAAAGAGCCATATTCAGGAGAAATTGAGAAGGAGTTGGTGCAGGCAGCCAATCACAATCCACGTAGGCCACAAACTAAATCTCAAACTGCAGTTTGAACATGGGGCTCTCTCATAAAAGGTCTGAGGTAAAGAAATGGGCAAAATTCACTTACATTCTGGTGAAACGTCCTAAATCCAAAGGGAAGGTGACCAGAAATAGAGAAACTGGAGTATCGTCTTTCACATTAATGGGAGAGGCTCTATGTCCTCATGTGTCCAAACCTGTAATTCTTGTCATGAATTGGAAAGTGAGAGGACTGTGAGGGGATCCCACAGGGAACCGTCAGGGCTTCAGAGTAGTACGAGAAACTAACACGGAACTTCAGCGTCCAAAATTATCTCCTGAAGTGCCTAGACTGCCTCGTCGTGAACTGTAATTATGAATATCAATGTAGTCCTTTTGAGTCATTAAAGGTAGGAATGTCCCTGTTCACAGCGCAGGCACAGGCATCGACAGCTTATTCTGGAGCTTCAGATCACCTCTAAACTTGACCCTACGCAGGCCGAACTGCACCAGGAATGCCCAAAGCGCGGGGCAAGGCAGGAGTCGGGTCTGGCCCCAGCCTACTTTAGCCTGGCACGCCCAAGCCGGGTTCCAGGCGGAGACGCAGGAACGCCGGGCCTGAAGCTCGCCGGACCTCCCCATTCGAGTCCTTCCCCGTCCCAGCATTCCCTGCGCCCCACCATCGAGAGCAGCTTCCGGCGCCGTTGGTGTAGGTGGGTGAAGAAGGAGCGGGCCCTCGCCGCTCTGTCTCATTCCCTCGCGCTCTCTCGGGCAACATGGCGGGCGTGGAGGAGGCAGCGGCCTCCCGGAGCCACCTGAATGGCGACTTGGATCCGGACGACAGGGAGGAGGGAGCCGCTTCTACGGCTGAGGAGGCAGCCAAGAAAAAAAGACGGAAGAAGAAGAAGAGTAAAGGGGCTGCTGCAGGTAAAAGGAGTTTTATGTTTTCCAGTCCCCGTCAGGAATGGCCGAATGGCTTGGCGCAGGCCCGGCGGGGGTTGCAGGGACTGGGGACCCGGAGCTTCGGACTAGACTGATACCCAGGCCTGAGAGGGTGGGAACTCTGGACTACAGATTCCCAATCCCGGGAAGAGGCGGCATCTCCTGTGGGACTGGAGGGCTGGTGGGGGTGGGGTGGAGGAGAAAAGTGTGCCTCAGCTTCGCGTGTGGTGGCTCTGGGGTCGCTGGGCCCACGTCCTTATAGTGCCAGAACTCAGCTCCCACACAGACCATGGCACGGTGTTGAAACGGCACAGAGCACAGCCCCACCGTCTTCCGCGCGGTTTGGCCAACTCAGAAGTCCGGTTCTGACCCGTATTGCCGCCTCTTTGCTGGGGCAAACTGGGACGTATTTTCCTTCAGGGTAGGAGCGGTGTGGGCGAATGTAATGCCCGATCACATCTCCCCCCACCATCCTGTTTTCACTGGGGTTTTTGTTGCGGGCTGCACTTCTGGGGTGTGTGTATGCCGGTGCGCTCATCTCATTGAGTAATTGCAGGATTAGTGGTGGTGGTGCTAATTTTCACCTGCCTAATCTCACAGCATAGTCAAGCTTTAGGACCTTTAGGCCCGAATTGTGATGCCACTTGCAGGCAGTGCAGGTAGGATATTCTGTGGCTCAGAATGGAACTTCTCGGAGGTGTCCTCTAAGTGCACTGGTAAGGCAAGGAAAACAGTCGAAAGTTTACAGTTGGATCTTATGAGGTAGGAACTTAAAAGTTGCATTTTGAGAAGTCAATGTTTCTTTCACTTAAAAAAAAATTATTTTTACCTGTTTCTAGTTAAAATCAGCCACAGAAAGAAAGAGAAAAATGGAGAGGCCAGAAGTGATTAATACGGAGTTATGAGAGGTTGTTGTAGAAGGCTAATCTACATCTTTCT
>CM052440.1:20032726-20052121 GCA_028533085.1 Varecia variegata | reverse complement strand
AAGAGTTTCTTTAATCCCATTTCTGATTACTAGTTCTTTGCTGCTGATGGCAGATGATTCCATATTCTTTTGGAGATTATACTGCTTCTAAGAGTCAGCCATGCAACCTTCAGAAGTACAAGATATTTGTGAGATCTATTGATTTCAGTATTGGGGATCTTTATCATATCATATTCTAATTCTAAAATGTAGTAAAACAGCATTTGAAATTGAATTACACTCAACATTGTAATCTTTAAGAAGTGGATTTGAAGACTCCGACAGTTGAATGGGGGAAGGACAGGAATAAGAATTTACAATGACCAGTTCTACTTTCATAGTCCTAGATGCATGATACCCACCAGTTCTCTGTGAACATCTTATCACTCTAGAGTATATATTTGGTAATGGTTTTACTTTTTCACAAAACCTTTGGCTTTTGAGGCAGGTGGTGCTTCAACCTTTACTACTGGGTGCAGCTATAGTATATGTGCTAGAATTATGGCCCATGTTAAAGATAAAGAATTAAACATTTTGTTTAAAAATTGATCTTGGGATATAACTAGTACCCTTATGCCTGAAAATGAACATTTGGGTTCTTAGTTCCCAGGAAAGATTTTTGGATTACTGGGAGAGAAAGGATTGAGTTTACTGCTAGAGGTCAGGTCAGGGGATTGTGGTACCCTTATAACTTAGCTTATCTGTCCCAGCATGGAGCCAGCAACTATCAGTTTATTGTAATTAAAAAAGTTGAACTACTTCTTGAGAATATACTCTTTAAAGAATTTTATCCTATTACTTTCTAGTCTGAGGATCTTATATGTAGATAATAGGGTGTTTCTTTGAATACCTTGATTAGAAGTTGCCAGAGTTTTTACTGTTCCTGTAAGTAATCCATATACATTTAAATACTTAGGGAGTTTAAACTAACTTTAAATTGATGGTACTGTAATACTTGGTTATATGATAACATTAGTAGATAAACCTAAAATACATTTCCAAAAGAAAACATGCCAAAGAAATCTCTGTGATGCTAAGTACACTACCCCTATGCCATAGAGTCACATGGGACAGCTCCTTTGGGCCTTTGTATCAAATGAGAGGTGCTAGTTGTTGGCATACAAGTAGCAGCAGCAGCAGGAAGTAATCATGGTGAAAACTGGACAGTGACACACAGAAAAACTCAGAAAGCATTTTGGGGCATTAACTTGAGGAGCCTGTAGTTTACAGCAGAGTTGGGTAAACTTTTTCTGTAACGGACCATAGAGTAAATGTTTTAGGCCTTGAGTGTTACTCAGCTCTGCCCTTATAGCATGAAAGTAGCTGTAGAGACTACATAAATGGATGAGCACAGCTGTATTGCAATAAAACTTTTTTATAAAACAGGCACCAGACAGGATTTGTCTGTAGGCTATAGTTTGCTGTCCACTGGCTTAGAGGCAAAAATAGAGTAATTATTTGAAGGCTCACTTTTATACTTAAGTGTAATTTGTACCACAGTGATCACTAAGTTGTGAATTATATATTCAATATTGTTTAAGAATGTGTGAAAGTTGTAACATTTTTAAAAGATTTTTATTCTAAAACAGTTAATGTTTCTGAAAATATACTGCTTAAAGTATTTGGATCTCATTCCCAGATACTGAATAAACATTTCTGTCTGATAATTTCAAAACCTGAGCCGTATCTTTCAAGGAAGATTACCTCTAATATATATCCAATTTGAAAGATCATGCACAAGCACATATTATGTGTTTTAAGGAAGTATATACAGATTTCCAGGTCAGGTCTTTGAATTAGTATTATATTTACCCTGTTGGCAAAGTTTTAAATATAAATTGTTGTGCTGTTTTGATGACTCTTCAGTATATATTACCTCAAGTGAAAGG
Source organism: Varecia variegata (assembly GCA_028533085.1). NCBI lineage: Eukaryota > Metazoa > Chordata > Mammalia > Primates > Lemuridae > Varecia > Varecia variegata. Next base: position 20,050,253 of record CM052440.1, on the reverse strand, counting down.
ATGACATTTTTTCCACCTGCTTTGTTTCTAGGACTCTTCCGATTCTTTCCTTTCTTGTCATTTTGTGTTGGCAATGTATTAGTTCCTCTGACTGTGAATGAAATCTCACTTAGGATTTTTCCCCCTTAGTGTTACAAAACGTTTACCTTGATTTGGGTTGATTGCAAGTATATGACTTTATTTCAGAAACTTTGTTGACATAAACTGAATTTGTAATGTATTTTTATCTAAAATGTATTACTTAGTATATTATAATGTCTTATATTACTTAGTATATTATCTCCTTTGGCTTTTATGCTTGTTCTTCTGTTTTTTAAATGACTAATACTTAATGCTATGCCTAATCTAAAGGCGAACAGCTGCTTGGAGAACTACAAGTGAAGAAAAGAAAGCATTAGATCAGGCTAGTGAAGAGATTTGGAATGATTTTCGAGAAGCTGCGGAAGCACATCGACAAGTTAGAAAATATGTTATGAGCTGGATCAAGCCTGGGATGACAATGATAGAAATCTGGTAAAAGGAATATGTTTTTGTAAGAGCATGATAAAAATTTTTTTTATAAATACTAACTCTCCAATTGTAATGTTTGGCTTTCATTACCACTTTACTAAACCTTTATTTTAAGTAAAGGTTGTAGAAATATCTTCTAAGTTATTGTAGTGTCACTGTAATGAGAAAACTAAGAGGAGCACATATTTGTACCTCAGCCACACTATTTTGTGCACGTGTACACTCATAAGCGCACATGCACTTATTACTCATTGTTATTTTTTATCTGGAAATCTGTTATTTTGCCATCTAACAATTCATAATAAGAAATAAAAATTCTTAGAGATAAAACATAATGAAGAAGCCAGTAAAAGTAATTATTTCTGTAATTTTTCTTTTTGAGAAATGATTAATATGAAAGACAACTTAATTTTCTGATTCAGACAATTGTAAAAATATGCAACATGAATAAAATCAGCATTTAAATTGGTCTAAGTCAGACTCCTAGTAAACTAAGTTAAAAGTGGATTGTGTTTTCTCTAGGTTTCTAGTGGAATCCTTGTCTTTTAGAGATGAGCTATTTTCATAAGCATCAGAGAAATGTTATTTATTTACATTCAGAAAGTTAGTGCTCAAATCATTCCCAGAAAATAATTTATGGATTTTAGCAAACTTTCTGGACTTGATGACCTGACCTATAAGGTATATAAGGGTAAGAATGTAAAAGCAAACAAATTCTTTCTTTTTTATTTTAGTGAAAAGTTGGAAGACTGTTCGCGCAAGTTGATAAAAGAGAATGGATTAAATGCAGGCCTGGCATTTCCTACTGGATGTTCTCTCAATAATTGTGCTGCCCATTATACTCCCAATGCTGGTGACACAACAGTATTACAATATGATGACATCTGTAAGATAGATTTTGGAACACATATAAGCGGTGAGTTCTTGGAAAAAATTCCTACCACCCCCCCAGTGCCCCCCAAAACGCTTACTTTTTATCTGTTAGGTGGAGCTATAAATACTGAACTCCCAAATTTTGTTTTTCTTCCTTACTTTTTTAGTAGAGCAGTCTTGAGGCTGATTCTAAGATTTACTTTTTTTTGGGAACCCAAAAAGTATGTATATAAGATTTACTTTAAAGCATCCTAGTAAGTGGAATAAAATGAAAACTGTTGGGTAATTGAGGTTTATTACCTTTGTCTCAAGGCATGAAAAATATAATCCTACATTTCTTAATTTGGGTCATTGTTTTGTACATCATTTATTTGAATAGTAAATAATAACATTTATGTAGAACTTTTAAGTTTATCAACCTTTTTATACATGTTTGCTTTTCTAATTTCTACCCCAAACCTTGTCAGGTAAATACTTTGTTATCTTACTTAACAGGTGAGAAAGCTAGCTTAGATAACTACTTAGATGAAGTTTTACAAAATTGGAGAAGTAGCACTATATATTTAGGGCCCTTTGGGTCCTGTACATTTTCTCTCTCCTATGTTTATATGTTTGTATAACTTCCTGGGTGAACACTGAATTGGTCTTGGAGTGATATGAAAATCCTTTGTATACTTTTTACCTTTTTTGGGCTTATTATTCTGTTTTCCTGTTAAGTAGCAAGGTTAATAGAGTAAATACCATAAAGTAGGCAAATAGACTAGCTGATGAGTAAACTTAAAGAATTTTCTCTTTCAGGTAGGATTATTGACTGTGCTTTCACTGTCACTTTTAATCCCAAATATGATACATTATTAAAAGCTGTAAAAGATGCTACTAATACTGGAATAAAGGTATGTAAACTGTAAGCACCCTTTCACTTAACATATTTTGAGCACTTTTTAGCATGTTTAAGGTCTTTGGATAATTAAGTTGAATAAAACGGGTCCATTGCCCTGAGGGTCTTTATAAAAATTTTTTCTATTAAGGTAAAATATACATACATAGCTTAGCATCTTTACCATTTTTAAGTGTACAGATCAGTGGTAATAAGCCCTTGGAGTCTTAAGTGAGTAATTGTAACATAGTGCACAAAGACTATTTTTCCCCCCCAATTTTGTTAATAATTATTAGAACAGAGTTTGGACCTATTTTTGCCTATCAAATTGTCAATGTTTGGGGCTTTTTTTTAATTGATACTATTTTTAGAGCAGTTTTAAGTTCACAGCAAAGTTGAACAGAAGGTACAGAGATTTCCCATATATCCCCTTCCCTTACATACGCACAACCTCCTCCACTGTCAATATCCCCCACCAGAGAAGTATGTTTATTAAAATAATTGAACCAACATTGACAACTCATAATCTTCAGAAGTTCATAGTTTATATGTGTTCACTCTTAGTGTTGTATATTCTATGGGTTTTTACAAATATATAATGACATGTATATACTTTTAGTATCATACAGAATATTTTCATGGCACCTCAGATCCTCTGTGCTTAACTGACTCATCCATCCCTTCCCACTAAGCCCTGGTACAACCCTGCTTTTGTTTTCCCCTCTCTGTTTTGTGTGTGTGTGTGTGTGTGTGTGTGTTAAAATACACATTACATAAACTTTACCATATTAATCATGTTAAGTGTACTGTTTATTGGTGTTAAATACATTCATGATATTGTGCATCCATCACCATTCACGTTCATAACTTTTTTCATGTTGTAAAACTGAACCTCTATGCCCATTAAACAATAACTCCCAATTTCCCCCTCCCACTAGCCCCTGACAACTACCATTCTACTGTTTATACTTTTGACTGCTATAAGTACCATATATAGTATTTGTCTTTTTGTGACTGGCTTATTTCACTTAGCACAATGTCCTCAAGGTTCATACATGTCATAGTATATATCAGAATTTATATACTTAAGGCAGAATAATCCCTTGTATGTATGTGTCATATTTTACTTATTCATTCACCCATTGATGGACACTTAGGTTGCTTCCAACATTTTAGCTATTGTGAATAATGCTGCTATAATGTGGGTATACAACTATCTCTTCAAGATCCTGTTTTCAACTTTGGGGGGTATGTACCCAGAAGTGGAATTGCCCAGTCATATGGTAACTATATTTCTATCCTTCGTACTGTTTTACCCAGTAACTGTACCATTTTAGAGTTCCACCAGCAGTATGTAAGGAAGGGTTCCAGTTTCTGCACATCCTTGTGAACACTTATTATTTTCTGAGGTTTTTTTGAATGGTATATCATCTTTGGAGAAATGTCTACTCAAGTCATTTGTCCATTTATTAATCAGGTGGTTTTTTGAATTTTAGAAGTTCTATATTTATGCTGGATATTAATCTCATATCAGATATATGATTTGCAAATATTTTCTCTGATTTGCCTTTTTACTCTGGGTATTGTGGGGTTGGGGTTTTTTTGTTTGTTTATTTTTTGTGTTTTGAGATGAGGGTCTCACTGTGTCACCTAGGCTAGAGTACAGTGGCATAGTTATAGCTCTCTGCTCAGCCCCCGAGTTTCTGGGACTACAGGTGTGTACCACTCTGCCCAGCTAATTTCTTTTCATTTACTTTTTTTTTTTTTTTTAGTGACAGGGTCTCGCAGTGTTACCCAGGCTGGTCACAAACTCCTGGACCTCAAGTGATCCTCCCGCCTCAGCCTCCCAAGTAGCGGGGATTATAGGCCCAAGCCACTATGCCCAGTGGATGTTGTGTTTGAATGTATAAAATGTTTAATTTTCATGAAGTCTAGTTTGTCTATTTTTTCTTGTTACCTGTGCCTTTGTTTTCATGTCCAAGATATCATTGTCAAATCCAATGTCATGAAGCTTTTTGCTCTGCTTTCTTCTAAGAGTTTTGTAGTTTTAGGTCTTACATTTAGGTCTTTGATCCATCTTAAGTTCATTTTAGTATATGATGTTAAGAGTCCACCTTTATTCTTTTGTATGTGGATATGTAGTCTTCCCAGCACTGTTTTCAGTAGACTGTTCTTTCCCCATTGAATGACCTTGTCAAAAATCATTTGATGATATATGTGAGGGTTTGTTTTTGGACTTTGTTCCATTGGTCTAAATGTCTTTTTTTTAATATCAGTACCACTTTTTGATTACTGTAGCTTTGTAGTAAGTTTTGAAATGAGAAAGTGTGAGTCCTACATCTTTGTTTGTCTTTTTTAAGATTGTCTTGACTATCCAGGATGTCTTGGGATTCCATATGAATTTAGGACAGGTTTTTCTATTTCTGCAAAAAAATGACAATGGGACTTTGGTAGGGATTGCATCGAATCTGTGGATGATTTCAGGTAGTATTGGCATCTTAATAATAGTCTTTCAGTCCATGAACACGGGATGTTTCCATTTGTTTATGTCTTTAATTTCTTTGAGCAATCTTTTTTTTTTTTTTTTTTTTTGAGTCAGAGAGTAACCTGTACTTTGTTGCATTCATTTATTCTAACACTTTTTTTTTGTGGCATCTTTAGAGTTTTCTACATGTAAGATCACATCATCTGTGAACAGAGATAATTTTACTTCTTCCGTTTCAATTTGGATGCTTTTTGTTTTTCTTGCCTAATTGTTTTGTGTTATGTTGAGTGAAAATGGTGAATGTGGACATCCTTCCTTTTCTATTCCTGATCTTAGAGGAAAAGATTTCAGTCTTTCACCATTGAGTACGATCTTCACTATAGATTTTTCATAGGTGGCTTTTATTGAGGTAGTTTCCTTCTCTTCTTAGTTTGTTGAGTCTTTTTTCATCATGGAAGGGTATTGAATTTTGTCAGATGCTTTTTTTGCATCAATTGAGATGATTATGTGGGTTTTTCCCCCTTCATTCTGTTAATGTGTACTATTGATCGATTTTATATGGTGAACTATCCTTGCATTCCAGGAATAAGTCCCACTAAGTCAATATCCTATTGAATTAGGTTTGAAGTAGGTTTGCACCGGTGTTCATAAGGAATATTCGTTTGTAGTTTTCTTGTAGTGTCTTTGTCTGGTTTTGATAGCAGGGAAATGTTGGTCTCATAAAATCAGTTAGGAAGTATTCCCATTATTGATTTTTTTGCAAAAGTTTGAGAAGGATTGCTATTAGTTCTTTAAATATTTTGGTAGAATTAACTAGTGAAGCCATCCAGGTCCAGGGCTTAAAATTTGTCAGATTTTTGATTAGTGATTCAGTCTCCTTACTACTTCTAGGTCTGTTGAGATTTTCTGTTTCTTTGTGGTTTAGTCTTGGTAGGTTTTCTGTGTCTTTGAATTTTTCCATTTTATCTATGTTATCCAATTGTTACCATACAGTTAGTTGTTCATAGTTCTGTCTTAGAATCTTTCTTTTCTATAGAATCAGCAGCAATGTCTTCAATTTCATTTCTGACGTTAGTAATTTTAGTTTTCTCTTTTTTTTCTTAGTCTATCTAGCTAAAGCTTTATTGATTTTTGTTGATGTTTTTAAAGAGCCAACTTTTGGTTTCATTGATTTTTCTCGGTTTTTCTATTGTCTGTCTCTGCTCTCATTGTTATTTACTTCCTTCTGCTAGCTTTGGGTTTGGTTTATTCTTCTTTTTCTGGTTCCTTAAGTTGTAACATTAGGTTGTTGATTTGAGATCTGTTTTGTTTTTTAATGTAAGTATTTATAGCTATAAATTTCCCTCTTAGCTGTCTTTTTACCGTGTCCCTTAATTTTTGGTATACTGTGTTTTCCTTTTCTGCTTTCGCTTGTGATTTCTTCCTTGATCCATTGATTGTTTAAGAGTGTTGTTTAATTTTCACAATTGTGTGAATTTTCCAGTTTTACATCTGTTACTGATTTCTAACACACACCCCCCATTGTGGTTGAACATATTTTGTATGATATCTGTGTTTTAAAATCTATTGAGACTTAATTTGTGGCCTAACAGATAATCTATCCTGGAAAATGTCTCATGTGCAAGAAGAATGTATATGCTGTGTTTTTTGGTAGAGTGTTCTGTATACGTCTGTTAGATCTAGTTGATTTATTGTGTTAAGTCCTCTATTTCCTTACTTTACCTTCTGTCTGGTGGCTCTATCCATTATTTAGAATGTGGTATTGAAGTCTCCAACAATTACTGTAAAACTGTTTCTTCAGTTCTGTCAGTTTTTGCTTCATAGATTTTGATGGTCTGTTTTTATATATGTAAATGCTTATGATTGTTGTATCTTCTTGCTGTGTTGAACCTTTTATCAATAATATATCTTTTCCTTCTTTGTCTTCTGTAGCCTTTTTTGATTTGAAGTTTATTTTGTCTGATATTAACCACCCCTACTCTCTTTGTTACTATTTGCTTGAAATATCTTTTTCTATCCATTCACTTAACAACTTGTTTTTGTCTGTGGATTTAAGGTGAATCTTTTGTAGACAGCGTAGAGTAGGATCATGGGTTTTTATCCATTCTGCTAATTCATTAGATTGGAGAGTTTAGTCCATTTACGTTTAAAGTAATTGCTGAAAAGGAAGGACTTCTGTCATTTTGCTATTTGTTTTCTACATACCTTACAGTTTTTTGTCTTATTTCTTACGTTATTATCTTTTGTGTTAAGTTGATTTTTTATTGTGAAGTGTTTAGTTCCTTTCTACAACCAAAAACTCTTTTCCTTTAGAGCTCCATCCCCACCCCTTTCAGTTGTTGATGTCAGAAAATTACATCCTTACATGTTGTGTACCCAAAGACATAAACTAATAATTCTTTTAAATGTATTAATTCCTTAAATTATGTAGAAAACAGAATGTGGAGTAAAAAACCAAAGTTATCAATAACACCAGCTTTTAGACTAAAAGTAAGTTATGTGGAAAACACAGTGGTTATATATACAAACTGTGGTTATAATAATACTAGTTGCTATAATTGCCCATTAATTTTCCTTTATGGAGATCTTCATTTCACGGGACTTCAAGTTACTATCTAATGTCCTTTCATTTCACCTGGTAGAACTCCCTTGAGCATTTCTTACAAGGCATTTCTAGTAGTAATGAACTCCCTCCCAAGTTTTTGTTTATCTGAGAATATCTTAATCTCTCCCTTGCTTTTGAAGGACAGTTTTCCCAAATATAGGATTCTCAGGTGATAATTTTTTTCCTTTTAGTTAGCACTTCCTATGTATCACCCTTTTGCCTTCTGGCCTCCAAAGTTTCTGATGAGAAATCTGCTTATAATGTAGTTGAGGATCCCTTATATGTGAGGAGTCACTTCTCTTGTTGCTTTCAAGATTCTCTTTTAGAAAGTTTAATTAACAATGTGTCTTGGTTTGGGTTTCATTGAGTTCATCTTACTTGGAGTTCTTTGAACTTCTTAGACATTTATATTCATAATTTTCATCAGATTTGTGAAGTTTCAGCCATTATTTCTTAAAATATTCTCTCTACTTCTTTTTCTCTCTTCTTCTGAGACTTCCATAATGTATATATTGGTCCACGTGATACATAGGTCCCTGAGACTCTTTTCACTTTTCTTCAGTCTTTTTTTTTTTTGTTCTTCAAACTTGATAATTTCCCTTGTCCTATTTTTGTTGATTTTTTTCTTCTGTCTGCTCAAATGTCTTTGAATTCCTCTAGTGATTTTTTTAATTTCAGTTACTATACTTTTAAGCTCCAGAATTTTAGTTTCTTTTAGGTTTTCTAGCTCTTAATATTTTCATTTTGCTTATACTTTTTTTTTTTAACTTCTTTCTTTAGTTCTTTAAGCTTCTATAGAAGAGTTGTTTGTCTAGATCTGCCATTGGGTCTTTTTCATGGAGTTTCTGTTGATTTTTTTTTCCCTTTGAAGGGGTGTTCTTTCCTATTTCTTTGCATGCCTTGTGATTTTTTATTGAATACTACATGTTTTAGTGTAATATGGTAACTCTGGAAATCACATTCTCCCTCTTTACCAGGATTTGCTGGTAGGTTTTTAGTTTTGTTTTGTTTTTTATTCTTGTAGGCTGTCTCTGTGCCTGTAAGAATCCACCTGAGGTGTCAACTTAAGGTGTTCTCAGGTCTTGCCTGAGCCTGCATCTTTCCCTGGGCATGTGTGCTCACTTTTGAATTTCTCTCACATAGGCAGCTGTTTTTGAATGTCCTAATCTTTAATATCTGGCTCCCAAAAGGGGAAAAAGAAAAAAATGAAGCAAAGGAGAGAGAGGTGCTGGCCTTTTAAATTTCCTTGAAGTCACTTTAGCCAGAGAGGTAGTTGAGTGGCAGGGGTTTGTAACTATAAGGCAAGATGCAACAAAAATGGCCACCTACCTCTTTGCACCTCTGTGATTACAAGGAACAACCAGGCCAGCATAGTGGCTCACGCCTGTAATCCTAGCACTCTAGGAGGCTGAGGCAGGAGGATTGCTTGAGCTCAGGAGTTTGAGACCAGCCTGAGCAAGAGTGCGACCCTTTCCCCATCTCTACCAAAAAATAGAAAAAATTAGCCGGGCTTGGTGGTGCATGCCTGTAGTCCCAGCTATTCTGGAGGCTAGGCAGGAGGATTGCTTGAGCCCAGGAGTTTGAGGTTGCTGTGAGCTAGGCTGACACCATGGCACTCTACCCTGGGCAACAGAGTGAGACTTTGTCTCAAAAAAAAAAAAAAAAGGCAGCAGCAACCAAGGATCAGAGCATAGATCCCTCATACAAAGATCTGTTTTCCCTACCCCCAGGCTATGTGCAGGTTGCTCCAGGAACATGTGCCAGCCATAGAGCTTATAGTATGGGATGTAGTAGCACTGCTACTATGCTAAGAGCTAAAATTGAGGGAAATTAACTGCACTTGACCATCTGATCCTGCCCCTATAAGTTGCAAGCCCTCAGTAGACTCCAGATTCCCATGTAGTTACCTCAGACAGATTCTGCCAGTATAGTTGTCTAGTTGGGGAGACAGATTCCTGGTGCTTACTATTCCACCATCTTCCTAGAATCCTCCTTAAAGTCTGTTATATAGGAAATTATGTTCAAAGCAGCTTTTCTGATTCCCTTATTTTAAAATATTAAGAAGTTAAGTTGGTTTGAATAACAAAGTATACATTATTTTTTTTAGTGTGCTGGAATTGATGTTCGTCTCTGTGATGTTGGTGAGGCCATCCAAGAAGTTATGGAATCCTATGAAGTTGAAATAGATGGGAAGACATATCAAGGTATATTCTTTAAATATACTGTATTTTGAAATTAAGTTTATAAACTACTACTGAGTGCTTTCTTTGGATCAGCTACTTCATCTTTATATCTTGGGAATATAAAGAAAACAGAGGAAATGACCTGCTCAGAGCATGGTAGTACTATGATTGCTAACTGAGAATTATTGCCAAGCTATTCTGTTAGCTGATAAGACACCTGAGGAATTATCCTGAGGTAGGCAAAATGTGGACTAGGTTTTCTGTGACTAGTCAAATCAAAGCTTAAGAGAGAAGCCAGGGGCCCTTTTCATTGGTGATTTCCTCCCTCCCACTTTTCTTTTTTTTTCTTGAGTCACATTCAGAATTTGGAGGTCAGTTAATTCCTTGTTTGTCCCTTCAATTCTCAAATCCCTTTGCCTCTTAATCTTTCATAGTCCCTCCCTTAGGTATATATTCCCAGTCACCTGTGCCTTCATTCATCTCTATCTGTCCAGCCCTCCTCCAATTCCCAGGTCTGTCCATCCCCCAGCCACCATCCTCCTTTATCTATGCTTATTACTTTTTGTATCCCTGTGCTAATAACTTTCTTACAGAATATTTCCTTTAACTGAATCCTGCCTTCCTTTTTTTTTTTTTTTTTTAAGAGATGGGATCTTGCTCTGTTGCCCAGGCTGGATTGCAGTGGCGCTGTCATAGCTCACTATACCCTTGAACTCCTGGGCTCAAGTTATATTCCTGCCTCAGCCTCCCAAGTAGCTGGAATTATAGATGTTTGCCACCAAGCCTGGCTTTTTTTTTTTTTTTTTTTTTAAAAGATGAAGTCTTGCTATGTTGCTCAGGCTGGTCTGAAACTCCTAGCCTCAAGTGATCCTCTTGCCCCAGCCTCCCAAAGCACTGGGATTACAGGCGTGAGCCACTGTGTCTGGCCTGTCTCTCCTTTATAGACCTTTGAGTGGAAACTCTTGTCTGCCTTCCTTGCCCTTCAGTCAATAAATTCACACCATTTGGCATTCTTTGCATTCCACATTGCTAGTTATAGACCATTGTGTTTCTGCCAAGTGCAGAAGTGGTTTTTCCTCTGAGACCGGACAGTGTGTGCTTCTCATTGTGCTCTCATTTGCGAGGTTCATTTGCCTCCTTGATTTTGATATCTGGCACTATTCTAACTTCTGCTGGCATTCTGGATGGCTTCAGTATCTATATGGGCAATTCAGTTAACACCTAGGCATCACCAGTCCTAACCCTAACCCTGACCAACTTGTTGACTTTCACTTCCTTAACAGTCTTTCATGTCCAGATACTGAAACTTACCACCAATCTTACACTCTTAAGCAAGAGCTAGTCTTTTTCTTTCCAGCTCTTTCATTTACTTTACTATTTACTTCTTTCATTTACTTTATTTCTAACATATGTGCTTTTTATATCAAGATGTCCTTTTTATTTCCCCAGAGTGTCACGCTCATGTTTCATTTAGCTTCTTCCTGCCTAGTACCTATGTCAACAACTTTAATTCTTTTTCATTTGTACCTTAGATCCATTAATGCTTTGATTTTTAGATTTTCTTCAGCATATCTCTAATACTATGAATGTCAGTGCAAAGCAAAATACTCTAAGGCTACTCACACTTGGATAGGTGGTGGTGTGTATAATGAAGAAAACATGCTTTGGGGTCAGGCAGGTCTAACTTTGAATTTAGATAAATCCTATAACCTCTGAGCACCCAAAATTCTTAAACTGTAAAGGGATTAAAGATATTTGATTTGCTTGTTTTTCAGAAATGTAAACTATATGACAGTACCTGAAATTTATTAAGTATTCAACAAATATTTGTCATTCCTCCCCTTCCTGCCCCAGTTCTGGGATTGGTGCCACAAATACAGTGCTTATTCAAGTTCCTCTCAAATCTTTTTTTCCCTTTCAGAAAATTACTTGATAAGAAAGATAGCCAAATAGGCCTAACATCCCTTAACTTTATGCCATGTTGCATAAAGAAAACTCTACCTTCTATCCTTATTAATTTATGGTGGGTTTTTTTTTGCATTTTCTTTTTTTCTACTTGCTCAGACTCATTGGCATATCTCTGTTTTTTGAGGAAGAATTCTTCTATTCATTGTTAATCCTCCCACCTCCTTTGGGATATCAGTGTTGATTTGGCTGGTGGAGTCAGTTTGCCAGGTCTTGAAGAAACAGTAATGTGGTCTGAATCTTAAATTTAGCTTATCAAGTATTGCAAGTATGAAAGTATTTGCATTTGCTTTTCCTTAAGTCTTTACTATCTAATTATGCAACCCTAAACATTTTACATTTAATTTTGAAGTATATGGAATTAAACAGTATTTATATAATTGGGCCTTCTTCTCGTTTTTTATTAACAATACCTCCTTAGCCAACCCCCATTGTGCCCTAACCCTTTATTTTTTCTTCCATCTCCTCTTACTCCCTTCTAGTATTTAACCAATAACACTGCAATAAACTACTTGTTATATTTTACTAAGTTTCACTTTATATTTAATTACCTCAATTTAAGGTTATTTAGTAGAGTGATATCTTGTTTTTAAATAAATGCTTGAACTCTGTACCAAACGGCCAAGAGATGCTTTGTGCTTCTAGATATCCTGAATAACTTTTATTTCTCTATTTATTATGACAGTGAAACCAATCCGTAATCTAAATGGACATTCAATTGGGCAATATAGAATACATGCTGGGAAAACAGTGCCCATTGTGAAAGGAGGAGAGGCAACAAGAATGGAGGTATGTGTGTCATTAACACATCTGTGAAAAACATTGTGATTTTATTTTCCCCTAAACAACAGCTAGTGATAGTTGAGTATACAGTATGTTGACCAAAATTAGCTTGCCATTCATACTCACCCTGATAGGAATTGGGCCATTTGTGCAAATGGTGTCTGGTCAGACCAGAGCGAAATCAGCTGTGGAAGTTGCAACTGACAAAGTATTGTTTATTCAACATTTAATGAATATTTATTGAGCATTTTCTAGGTGCCACTATCTTTAGTAGGCAGCGGAGGTATAGTAGTGAACAAAACAAAATACCCTGCTCATGTAAAGCCTGTATTCTGATAGGAGGTGGCAGGAAACCCAAAAAATGCTAAGCAGGAAGAGGCTGGATAAAGGACTACCAGGGGCTATTTCATGTTGCTGCTTCTATCAGCCAAGGAAGTCAAGAGATGGTGATTGTGACTAATTCTGAATTTTTCTTCTCCCCCCTTATGTATTTTTAAGGAAGGAGAAGTCTATGCAATTGAAACCTTTGGTAGTACAGGAAAAGGTGTTGTTCATGATGATATGGAATGTTCACATTACATGAAAAATTTTGATGTTGGACATGTGCCAATAAGGTGAGAGACTGTTTATTTTATTTTTTTGCCTAGCCACTTAGGGAGCTAGCATGTTTTTTTTTACTCTTGATTTTTATATGACTAAGGAGCATCTCTTCCCATTTGACAGTATTTTTAAAAATGTGACATACAAAGTGAGATATATACATAAATGTATAGATCTATAGCCTAACAGTAAGTTCTGTGGGTTTCTATAATATGGCAAAAAAAATTGGCATGTTAAAACTTTAATTGAGAGGCAAGTATTCTCTTTAAATCCAGTTTCATAATATAATAACATCAGAGATTATTATTTTGCTAGCATTCCTAGTTGTTGGTCTTAATGTTTTCTCACTGGTAAATTTCATATTTTAATTTAAATTGAATTTTTTACTTTTGGAGAAGATGATTGAAACCTGGATTTTATGCCTCCTTTTATGTTCAGGTCTTTCTTTGAGCTTGAGGCACACCAAAGGAAATTCCCATGATGCCACTCTGTAGATGAATGTGTCCTAAGAATTAAACACACACATGCTTGGACACATAAACACTATAAGATGGCCTTCGGCTGGTTTCTTAGTCAGCTGCCATCTCTAATTAGGTATTGGCTATTATACATTCTGGCTTTTGATTGTTGAAAGAATAACAACAAAAGTTTTTGAACTTTAATTACTAAGAAATAGCTATGGTTTGGGTTGGTAACTCTTGCCAACTATTAATCTTGGATTTTTTCCTTTTAGGCTTCCAAGAACAAAACACTTGTTAAATGTTATCAATGAAAACTTTGGCACCCTTGCCTTCTGCCGCAGATGGCTGGATCGCTTGGGAGAAAGTAAATATTTGATGGCTCTGAAGAATCTGTGTGACTTGGGCATTGTAGATCCATATCCACCATTATGTGACATTAAAGGATCATACACAGCACAGTTTGAACATACCATACTGTTGCGTCCAACATGTAAAGAAGTTGTCAGCAGAGGAGATGACTATTAAACTTAGTCCAAAGCCACCTCAACATCTTTATTTTCTAAGCTTTGTTGGAATACATTATACCAGAATTAATTTGCAACATGTTGTCTGTTTTAACAGTGGACCTATGTAATACCTTTTATCCATGTTAAGAAAGAAGGAATTTGATCAAAAACAAAACCATCTAATGTAATTAACCAAGGAAAAAGCTTTCAGGCAGGACTTTTCAAATGTTAACTGTTTTACCCCTTCTTGTCTAGGAAATGCTATAAAGCTCAAATTAGTTAGGAAAGACTTAAACATTTTGTTTTGAACCCTTAAGAGATGCTTTTTGGATATTTATATTGCCATATTCTTACTTGAATGCTTTGAATGACTACATCCAATTCTGCACCTATACCCTCTGGTATTGCTTTTTAACCTTCCTGGAATCCATTTTCTAAAAAATAAAGACATTTTCAGATCTGAGAGCTACATTTCAATGTCTGTGGTTATAATTCTGGACAGGAAATAGCTTAAATTTAATGTAGGGAAATGTGGAGCCTTTTTTCTGGATTATAGACCTCTACACTGAGACTTTCTTCCAGCATAGTGGCTCAAACAAGATCTACACATCCGTAAAGTGGGACGATCCCCTTTTATTCACAAATATATAGCTTTAGAAATATTTTGCCATTTTTTATAGGACCATACTAGTCATTCTTTCATTCCCCCCCCCCCCCCCGACATTTGGAAAGATGTACTAATTGAAACATGACTTAGTAGGAACATTGTGCTAACTCAAAACTTTGATTTAGTAAAAATCTCAACATTTACATCCTTTGTTCAATGGTAGTATTTATTGGGAAACGTATTCAGCTTGCTCAAAAAACCAAAAGGACATTAGAGTCACAAAAGCAAAGAAAAACAGGAAAACTTCCCATGTTTGGATCTTGTCCTAATTAGAAAGGTTAAAGTGAAATTATAAGGCTTTTTCATTCATGAGCCAAATGCTGTAATATCCTGCCCCTTGACTGGTTTCGATTCTTAACACTACTAGTGGTATTTCAGGAAGTGAGGTTACAGTTACTCTACTTACAGCAGCAAAATGTATTAAGTTGAATGTAAGGATGTATAATATTAACTTGTTTGAACTGAGCCCCACTACTAATTCCTTAAGGAACTGCTTGAATGTTTATATGTATATGATTTGGTGGCATTGTTCCAACATAATTTCAAAATTGTTTATGTACCAAGGTCAAGCCTTAATTTGTATATGCTTTAGCACAATAAGATTTTATTGCCTCTGGGATGCTGTTTAGTTTGTATTTTAACTTTTTTCTCATACAAAGGGAAACCTGACTTCTGTACCTAGATCATTTGTTAGTAAAAAGGTACTCTTTCAGCATTAGAGATATGAATGTTACACTGTGGCAAAATCAATCTAGCTTTTTGCTTTATGAGCTATGTTTATCATGGTGCTAATGTTCAATAGCCACCTTTGAATAATTTTTCCGTTTTCTGCGATGTTGTGTTAGCAGCAGAGCTAACCAGTTCATGCTTGGACATATGGTCAGGGCTGTACCCTCCAGCTAACTCCTTGGGGGTTTTGAGTCTATACCTTTTTTGTGTGCTTTGGTAGGAAGTATAAAGCAAGTGTTGTGATTTCTAAACCCAGGAATTTTAGAATTGACCCCTATGAGTGAAGAATTTTAGAGGTTTATAAGATATTGGGCAGTAGTGATCTCAAATTATGAGCTCCAAGCTTCCTTCTCAGGTCACAGGTGGAGCAATGCCATCACTGTATGTCCCTGGAATGGCTGGAAGGGATATGATTTTATAAGTAGGAAAGCTGTTACTTAAGAAAAGAAACTGTATTGTTTGCTTACTAGCCCTGTATCTCTTGAAATTGTTACATTTACAATGATGTACCTTTATTGGTAACAAATTAGTTTGATGTTTAATAATAGTGCCTTTAGTAAATTCTTTTACAACCAAAATATGTTGTTTTTTTGTTAGATCAACTAAAACTAAGCAGAATGTAGAAGTCCAAGTTGAGATTTAAGGTATATAGTAAGCAATCTGTTTGTTTATTGTTTAAGGTTTTAGTTTGTTGTTGGTATTTTAAGACTTTAAGAGCAGTTTTAGGTTTACAGCAAAATTTAGTGTAAAGTGACTATATATTTTACAAATTTCCCCCCAAACCTCCCCCCCATGGGTGTTAGTTTTAAGGGATTAAAAAGTAAAGGGCTAAGTCATTATTTCTTGTATATTTTTACGCTGAAGTACGTACAAGCAACTATACCATTACAAACAACATAGTTTGAGTTTTTTTTAAATCCCATTAAATTTTAAGGTGCTAAATATATGTCTCAAAAATAGTCTTTGAAATTAGAAAAAGCTAGAGTCAGGTATCTTAAGCACATCAATCTTTAATGAGGTATAAGTATGTAACAGTTGAGGTAACAACTTGCATAGGTGTTTAGTAAATGAACAATTTTAAATCTAGCCATTTAATACTCCAGATGTATATTTGGCACAAATGATTTGTCTGTTCAGTGATAGAGTCTCATTGCACTTCACTACTGGCTGACCCAGATGACTTATTTTGAAATTTAAGAAACATTTGCTAGTAGAGGTCCCTTTCTAGTTTATACTTATAGACGATCACTAGTGGCAAACGGCATTCTATAGGATATTATCTTTCATTAAGATTTCAACTGAATAAAACCACTTAAGAGAAAATTAATAAATGATCTCCAGTGGT
Source organism: Varecia variegata (assembly GCA_028533085.1). NCBI lineage: Eukaryota > Metazoa > Chordata > Mammalia > Primates > Lemuridae > Varecia > Varecia variegata. The sequence goes on along the minus strand of CM052440.1, from coordinate 20,033,664 downwards.
TAACACTGAGCTTAAGATCTTATATAGCTGTTCTACAGAGGTTAGTGGATTCTACCCTTTCTAAATGAGATTAAGTTAGCAGCAGTACGGCTTTAAAGAGATCTTACTAGATTACTAGAAGAGCAGAAAGGGTCATACTATTTTTAAATGCAAGTTTAGATAATTTTAAATTTTTAAAAAAAACTGCTTGGGGCCAGTGTTTAAGAGGCTTCTACCTAGTAGTCACATAATTCTAGCAAAAGTAAGTAATCCTGGCTTAATTAAGGAAAATGAGGTGCTAGACATATAGCCCAGTTACCAATATTGAACAATTATCTTCTCTGCCCTATACAATTTTTTCTCCTTTGAACTAAAAATCAAGATATACAAAGCTTTTAAGAGATCTAAACCCGTATCCAAGATAAAATATTTGAATGACATTATAATACACCAGTTTGCTAAATTCAAATTTTTTATATGACTGCTTTATTAGAATCTGGACAAACCTGTTTGCTGCCAGACAAAAATCATAAATCCCAGCCATCATTTTTTTTTAATGTCCATAGTTCTGAAGTTCACTTAGATGTACTATTTCTAAAGCTGTCCTTCTCATTTAGATACAGTTTGACTATGCCAAATAACAATTATTTTAATAATCTTAATAAATTTTTAAGTGAAGTTGCACTAACCAAAGTAATATCTGTTCTGAGGCCTGTAACAAAGCATCAGGAATATCAACGAGTATGATTGGTGAATATTTAGGTGATACTAATACTTTGAAGTATTAGTTTAACTCCCTTCAGGGGGCAAAGGTGACTCAATATACAAATGGCCTGAAAGAAAAGCCTTTTTTTTGGTAAGACTATTAGTGAAGTATGTAATTTTCCATCCATCAAAAATTTGTATAGAAAATAGCTATGAAAGATAAATAAGTAACAAATGTATATAAAATGATGCCA